>OV884060.1:90072769-91272769 GCA_930367215.1 Pollenia angustigena
TTGGTTGGCTCCGGTGGTAGTTGCAGCAAAAATTATAATGCAGCAAATGTGGCTTGATAAAATCGAGTGGGACGAGGCTATCAAACCAGTGGCTCTGCTGAAATGGCAGAATTTTGTTGCGAATTATGCGGATATTGAAAAAATTAAGTTGCCACGTTGTGTTCAATATTCGCCTGGCTGTACTATTCAATTTCACGGGTTCTGTGACTCGTCTGAGTTGGCATATGCAGCTACAGTATATATAAGGGTACACCTCGGAGATAAAGTTTTATCAAGTTTGCTCACATGTAAAACGAAAGTGGCCCCAATAAAGAAGCCTTCTTTGCCTCGTTTGGAGTTATGTGGAGCAGTTCTTTTGGCAAATTTGGTACCTACTTTATTTGTGGTCCGATTCCACAATTGTCTTAGCGTGGGTGAGAAAACCACCTTGTAGCTGGAAAACATTCGTGGCAAATAGAGTGGCTACAATATTAGAGAAAGTTGGGAATAAAAACTGGTGTCACGTGGCGTCCTTCTGTGACGGGCACTGTCGTTTTGTTTAATCTTGGCGTTTTTTGTTATTTCCAAACACTTAAGGATCCCATCCCTGAGTGCCATCACTATTCAAGGGAAAAAAAACCAACCCTGCAACCTACAAAAGAAATACGACCCTACAACGAAAGTGTTTGTAGACTTGGCGTGGGTATTGGAGTATTCTAGAAAATGGCATTCAGTAAGTGGTGGTTAAAGTGTGAAGATCGGTGTAGTGTTCGTATGGGCAAATAGAGTTTTTTTGTGCATTTAAATATTTTTTGACAAAAAGTAAAAGCTTTCGGTATAAAATAAAATCTGTGGTTCGGTAGAATTTGTGTGAGAAAGGAGATTTGCCAAGCTCAATATTATGTTGATTGTGTAGTTTTTATTGGCAACCTGTAGTTTAAAAGTTTCACTTTGGGTGGCCTCTGGTTATTAATGCCCCAATAAAGGGGATAAGAATATCAAAATAATTGTCATTAAAATTGCAAATAATTAGCTTTGCAAACGGTAGTTTAAATTGCGAAAATCGTAAATCGTTTGGTAAAGGAGAAAGAAAAAAAAAGCCACAGCCACTAAAGTTGAAACTACGAACAAATTCACCATAACCTCAACGTCCAGCAATTAGCACGTGTGCCTTACAAAAAGGCGGCAGGCCACGACAAGTTAACAACGTCACACATAACGACAAGAATCACGTGAACACCTTAGCCAATCTACCGTCACACATACCACCTAAAGCTACATACCACCTAAGGCTACATACCATCTGAAGGCACATACAATTACCAGCATCACCAACTCCACAGCCAAAACCAAGAACCACGTTTACCGCTAACAGAAAATCACATTTACCGCCCATAGTAACAACATTTACCGCCAATAGTACTAACAGCCACCGCCAAAACCAACAATCACTTTTACCGCCAACAGAAATCCCGTTTACCGCCAATAAAAAAAAAAAAAACATTCACCATCAAACACAACAACTACATTAAATGTTAATGAAAAAAAAAACCATCAACCGCCAATAGAAACAACAAAAAAACAACGTCCACCAACTATAACCTCAACTTTAAAATTAGTCAACTGTATCCATAAACCACAGCAGCGATACCCTTCATGCAATAGCCAGCATACATTATAAGAAGACATCTCTAGCCATAAACAGTCTGAGACCAGTTTTGTGCCATGAAAGTGACTTACGCATCCATACTGGAACCATCTGAGCTCTACCATTAAGGCAACGATAGTCACCACCCCTTATATTCAACACCTCGGCAAGTAAACGTATATAAATAGTATTTCGATATTTTTTCTACAATATTTTTTTATGCCATTTTTATAAGTCTAAATATTTAATTAGAAGAATATTTTATTGATTTGACTGCCAATTGTGCAAATTACTTTGTCCGATTGTTTGATGAGTTGCTGGTCAGATTAGTAAATTGTTTTTTTTTCAAAATTTATAATCGACCAATCCGATTAATGAATTGGGCAACTAATCCATTGTGTTAACAAATAAAATTTTAATTTTGTCAAATAATTGAATTGAATAATTGAACGACAGTATACGTTGTAAATTAGCAGAACATTTTTGAAGTCAACAAACTTATTAACAAATTGGTAAACCTTTCAGTGGATTATTTGGCCAATTGATTAATTACTTTATTATTAATTTATTAATTTTTTTCCCCCACTTTTTCTTTTTTCTTTTTTAATAATATTATAATTGCCAATTTATTAGTATGTACCATTTATTTTTGCTCTAATTTTTATTTTTTTTTTTCTTTTGGTTTAATTACTAATTGTTTTGTTCAAAACTTAATTTTATAATTATATTATTATTGAATTATATTGTTACTATTATTATTGTTATTATAATTATTATTATTACTATTGGTGTTCATTATGTTATCCTCTGGACTATAAAAGAATTTAATTCTTAAGGTCCTTATAACTGAAATAAATAAATAAAAAATAAATAAAATAAATTCAAATTGTGTCGTCGGGGACATATGATCAATTTAATAAATGTATGACAACTTAGAAAATTGATTGTCAAGTTGGCAAATTGATGAACAATTTAGTAAAGTCATTCATGTGGCAAATGAGAAACTTGGAAAATTGATGGTCAAGTTGGGAAATTGATGAACAATTTAGTAAAGTCATTCATGTGGCAAATGAGAAACTTGGAAAATTGATTGTCGAGTTGGCAAATTGATGAACAATTTAGTAAAGCCATTCATGTGGCAAATTAGAAACTTGGAAAGTTGATAGTCAAGTTCGTAATTTAACAAGCAATTTAATTGATTAGTAGGGCGGCTAAATATTCCATTTGTTATTTTTTTTGTAACAAGCCATGATATTTGGTAAATAAGTTATTTTTATTGATAGTTTTCGAGTATGGTTTAACCATTGATTCGTTTAACCGAAAATTAATTAATCAGGTATTGAGATAGTTAATCGTTTCATTTGGTGGATAAGCCAGTAAATGAACAAAACATACGAGATTTTAATAAATAAACCGGTTAATAAATAAGGCAATGAAATGGTTTATAAATGTAACAAAACAAATAACAATATGTCAAAATTATAATATAATTCATAGGATTTAAAACGAATTATGAATTGATTTGAAAATTTAATTTAATATTTAAAATTCGAAATAAAAATTCTAATAACTAAATGTTCTAATAAATAAATAACCAAGAATAACTTAAAATATACCAAAAATAACTAAATCGATAACCAAAATTAACTAAAATAAGTAGCTAAAGCTAACCCTATGAGTAAATTAATAACCTTAACTAACTAAATGAATACTTTTATAGACAAGTACTTGCTCGAATAGCTAACCACTTGAAATTGCACATGGGACAAGGATTTTTTGAATACTTAATAACTTAGAATTATAATCCAATAATGGGATTCAGTTAATCTAACTAAATACTAACTTAGAGTCACAAAATAATAGTTAAATAAATTAAAGTTTAAATTTGGGTGAATAAATTTGCATTTAAATAAAAATGTAGATTAAATATTTATATTTATATAAATAGATTAAATAAACTGTTAAGAATTTTACTTTTAATAAAAGATAAGAAGAATTTAAATTTTAATTAATAAATTTAAAAATTTGAGTAAATAATTTAAAAAAAATTTTAAACTTTAAGGAATAAATCAAAAACAAGTAAAAGAAATTAGCAAAAATTTAAACTTTAATTAATAAATAGAAACTGGGAATTATTTTCTTCCGAAGATAACTTTATATTATATTCAACATTTTTCATTTTTCGAATTTATTCTATGAGCTAAATTTCAGTTATGTATTTTATAAAGCTTTTTTGTAATAGTTCTATTCCTACAATTTTTCAGAAATGACTTTATACACTACCAGACTATTATATTGTATTTTCTTTTTACATTTTACCTTAGCCTTCCGTTGGAAAGCAATGAGGTATATTGAATGTACAGAAAAATTTACAATTATTAGACACCAGCAGAATTGATTAAAAATTAAAGTTTTAATGAATAAATTTAAATAAAAGTTTTAATGGATGATTTAATAATTTAAATTTCAATAAATGGATAAAAAAATTAAAGTTTAAATGAATAAATCAAAAATTTAAATTTGAATAAATAGATTAAAAATTAAAGTTTAAAGAATAAATCAAAAATTTAAATTTTAATAAATAGATTAAAAATTAAAGTTTAAGTGAATAAATTTAAATAAAAGTTTTCACGGATGATTTAAAAATTTAAATTTTATTAAATGGATTAAAAATTAGGGTTTAAATGAATAAATCAAAAATTTACATTTGAATAGATTAAAAAAAAAAAAAAATCTAATTAAATTTAATTTTAAGGGAAAATAAGTTGTTTAAATGTAAGGAATAAATTAAAATTAAAATTTAGATGTACCTATTGAAAAGTAAAATTTAAATGAGTAAATTAAATTTTCACATTTAAATGAATAACCTGTAATAGTTATTTAAATTATAATTCGATAACATAAATTCCATTAAAAAAAAAAAAAAAAAACCAAGAGAAAAATTATATTAAAATTTTTGATGAATCATTTAAAATGAAAGGTTATATAAAAAAAATTTTAAATTGTAAATTTAAATCTCTCGATTATCTATTGCAAACTTGGGAAGAACAGATTAAATTAATGAGATTTTCGGAAATCTATCTCGGTAAATGATTACTTTAAATTCCGCGTTTGCTGATATTTATTTAATTTCAATACGTAGATTAATTACGCCCCGTTTCCTTTCGTAAATCAAGAAGCGAAATTACCCATTTTCCTTTTAAATGATTAATCCTTATTTTTTTTTATTGATTGTTAGAAAAAAAGACATTTGACATTTTGCCTTGGTACATGTTACGCTATAATTAATAAATTTCTTGTATAGAGTGTTTCTCTTCAAGTTTGCAATAATTTTAATTAGATATCATGTAAATCATTATAACATCTATTGTAAGGTAGATTTAACAAATTTTATGAATAAAGAAATTTTGTATTTGTATTAATATTTTCGAAAAAAAAGAAAAATGTTTTAAATAACAAAATAAATTTGGTTGAAATGTAGCTAAGGTCAGATAGGGTAGCGGTAAGTATAAATTTGGGGCATTACTCCAAATATTTTTTTTAGAAGGCAATGAGTAGTGCCACGGACGGCAGTGCAATGTCATACGGGGTGGGTCGCCTGTCCAGGACGTTGCCATCTAGTCCTGAAGACTCATGCAGTGATCATGTCAGGGAATCTCCGCGATAAATAGTTTTTCGTCGTCAATCGTCTGTCCGCCTATTTTAGGTATGCCTACATATCGTTTTGATTTTTGTCCAACGTTCAATGTTCTAATGCTTCTGTTAATTCCATCGTTTCCATTTGGCACGATCGAAGTGAATGTGAGTACCAATGATGGACACGAACCCCCTATTCCCGGCGAGCTACAGCCTAACCGACAAAGTGCCAAAGTTCATCAAGAAGCAACACTGAAGAAGAAATTTATTTCTTTTTCGAGTGTAAACCAAAAAAATGTTTTTTTTTAAGAATCTTTAGATTCCAAACATTTCAAGTACTTTCTCTCATCACACAAAATGGCGCCCAACGTGGGGCCCGAAAGTGATTTAACCCTTTGGGTTAAATTTATTTTAGCCTGAAGGTGTTTTAATTCGTGTTTTCAGGTTTCCACACTTTAGAACATTTCTGTTTAAAATGTTCAACCCAATAACTGCTTTTTCATATTTTTTTTTGACGATTGTCCCGGAAGGTGTTAAATACACACCATTCCTGCTTTGCAACGGCATCGTATGGGGAAATTAGGTATTGGGATCTCAGTTATCCGAACTTATGTCAGATGACGTAGGCCCTGGAGGGTGTTGAGCAACACACCACGCCTGAGTTGCTATGGCAACTGACCTAGGGAACGAGGACTGAGGGAGTCGATTGGATCGAATCGAATCGAACTCGTAATGGAGAACATGATATAGGGGCTATATAGCTAGAGTATCGTTTTGTTTTCATTATCGGTGTAGAGGAGGGGAAAGTCCAGGAGACTCACTTTATGTTGTTTCGTCTCGTGTTTTGTCGAAGTTAGATTGATGATGGAAAACTATTAAACATTAAACAGCAATTTTCTTTTATATCGAACATTTTTTATTGACATGATTTCCGAGTGCACAACCATGACTAGTTTTACTTATATTCTGGACAATTTTAGAAATTGTTTAGATAAAGCTAGGATATTCAATTGGTTGGGAGCTCTGCATTTGAGTATGCGATATTTTTTGTTATAAATTCACTACCACATCACGCCTTGCTATCAACATTTCAACCAATTTATTGATGATTTAAACAATTTTTTTTAAACTGATAATAACATTTAAATTCTTTTAGACAAAAGAAAAAAAATTTGGAAACTTATTTTGACTTGTAAAAGGTATTCATAACATAGGTGTATATTCTAAAATAATACTTATATACATATTAATTTTTATGTCTTAACTAACCATTAGGTATTTAAAGTAGCTCAACTATTATTAACTAACACTTATTCGCAACTGTGTTTCTCTTGAACAATTTTTTTTTACAATTTGATTATACCATAATTTTTTTTGCCATAAATATCACCTTGTGGTGATTACTTACGGTTGGGTTATATGCATGAAGAATTTATCTGCATATGCCAACAATAATAATAAATTGTACGTTTTTTTTTTGCCTCTTTTTGGTTTGCTTATTTGATCGTTTGGTCTCAAGGACCTTTGGGTGTTTCCGAACTTTGCGATTTTTTTGCTTGATTTTGCGATTCTTTTTGGGGATTTTCCGGACCTCCTAGTTTTTTTTTTTGCTTACTTCTGGATTGCCGATATCGTTCCAAGGGTGGAACGTTTTAATCAGGTTTATTGTCGTAAATTTTTTAGTTTTTTTTGTTGATTCGGATAATTGATGAGTACTAGACGTCTTAGGTCATCAAGTCGTAATTTGATCAGTGGCGACGCCGAGGCCACGGCAAGTGCAACAACCTCGGTCACTCCTCACGTAACAACACCTCTAGTCTCGACTAACGCAGTTACCCCGTTACTATCTATCCGATTCCCTCCCGGCTTTGGACCCCAGACCCACTCTTCTCCGGAGACCCCAATATACAGCAGTATAACTGCTCGGGAAATCAGCGGACAAGCATCGGGATCGGGAAATCCTAGTAATCGGCAATTTAATCAAAATTTCGACTATCAGACGCCATTTATTAACAACATTAATAGACTACCTCAGGTACAGCGTCCTCAGCAGGATAACCCTCCGAGACCACAACAACAAAGGCATTATTCAACTTTCAGGCCACAACCCTTTTTCGGTGATACTCCACAAAATTCTTTCGATCAATTTCCTGGCTTTGAAAATTCCCAATTCCAAGGGTATAGACCCATTACTCCAAACCACATTGAGAAGTGGGGGATTAGGTACGACGGCACAAACAAATCCCTAACAGTTGAAGATTTCGTTTTTAGAGTAGAGGCACTGAGACAGGACTACCATTGTTCCTGGGATATCGTGATGAAGGGATTTCACCATTTGGTGACTGGACCTGCCAGCACATGGTTCTGGTCTTTTCGTATGTAGCACCCAGTGTGCGATCATGCCGGATCATGGAGCGTAGGCAGGCACCGAACGAGTCAGCGGACGTTTTTATTACAGATGTGGTCAGGTTAAGGAACCAAATGCGAGTTCATGTATTGGAGAGCGAGTTAGTTAAAATAGTGAAGGACAATTTAAAAAACGGATTGGCCCAACTTATATTTCCCATGAAAATAGACAATTTAGATCAGTTGTTAGAAGAATGCAAGCGAGCGGAACGGAACATTGCGAAGAGATCGTCCCATCGAGCACCCTTGAACAACCCTCGTAAACTGTATGAAGTCGACATGTGCGATAATGTAGAAGACGAACAGGTGCGCCAAGTAGAAGCTCTACAGGGGGAAAATATGCCTGTAACGTCACTCGTTTGTTGGAACTGTAAAGCCCCAGGACACACCTTTATCGAATGTCCAGTGGTACAGCGCCGAATCTTTTGCTGCCGATGTGGGTTCGATGATGTCACTACCCCAACATGTCCCAGATGCTCGGGAAACATCAAGCAGAGCATGCGGAAGACTGGGCCCACGTGTTCAAGCCAAACCCCTCCCCAGTAAATGAAAACTTTTTAAATCACACTTTTTCCCAGCAAGAATCTGTTGTCAATATGAATAATCAAAAATCAGTTGTTAGGCAGGAATCAGTTGTGAATACTGATAGACGGGAACCGAATGAAATCTCGAATAAAATTAGAATTGCAAAATGCGATAAAAACGAACCGAATCTAGAAGATATTAGACCCTCAACTCAAGATAGCCACTTGTCGCCGAACCTTTCGTACGATCAACGTTTAGAACTGTATAATCAGAAAAGATTACCGATTACACACCGGTGATAAGCGAAAGAATCAGAAAGACCAGGTACAGATATAGCTTGAGGAAGAAGGAAAGAAAAGATTTAGCCTCGACAATTATAGCTGGTGATGATGATATAAGGCCATATATGCCTGTTGAAATACAGGGTGTTCTATTTCAAGGACTGTTGGATAGTGGAGCTTCGGTGAGTTGTCTTGGTAGTGTAACGATTCTTCAGGTTTATATATTCCTCCTTGGGAACGGGGCTACCTATAATCCGGCCGTGCTCGTCGTTGGGGGGGGTGTATAATGTTCCCAAATCTTCCTAATGTCAAATATCAAAAGAAATCGCTACAAAAGATCTTAACTTAGGTAGCCAAAAATATCAATGATCAACACAGAAAATAAATTAAAACAAGGATAGTAAAAGAACGTAATTGATGGATGGCTTGTAGCATAAGCTGGACTTTGCTACATTAAAGCCAGGCCCACCCACCATGCTGACAAGAGTATAATGTTTGGTGTCAGCCCAAAAATAAACCAAAAATTACATAAAATAGTTTATCCTACTTAACCCATACCTCTACTTCACTTTTCGTAGTAAATCTAATCAAATTCAAAATTTCATGTTTGTAAACATTACAATAATCAAAATTTATTTAAAATATTAAAGTTTTAAAATACGCGAACAAAACATAAAAATAAAATTTATTTAACAAAAATAAGATAAACAAAACTTGAGTTTGGTCACCCCTTTATACACATGTATATAAAATAAAAATAACTATTATTCCCGAATATTTAGTAGAAATATTAATAAAATATGTATAAAAAAAAAAAAATTAAGTAAATGTGTTGCTTAAGAAAGTGAAAGCATAGGAATGAATGTGTTGTTTATTTTAATTTATAGTTTTTATTAAATTTGTGAGAGTTTATTTTAAATATGGCTGTTTTAAGTTAGAAAATTAAAGTAATCCACTTACTTGATTTAAATTCACCGATGTCAGTAGGCGCCCATTGACGGTAGGTTAAATTCGTTGATTAATTATTTTATGCAATTCTTTAATATGCTATTGTTGTGTGGAGTACGTTACGTATGAATGTAAAATAATTACTTATAACATAATCCACACTAACCGAATATATTTAAATAAGTATTTTTGTAAAAATTAAAATGTGTATTAATATTTTGGTATGAGTGTTTTTATGGTGGTGAGTATTTGAGTGTGTGTGTGATTGATACTGATTGAATGTGTTTTGAGTGTTTTTACTAAGAAATGTTTTATGTTGAGGGTCTACATGTTAATGAGTGTAAAAATTAAAATTAAGGTGACCAAATTAAACTGATTTTTAAATAACCGAGATTCAAAAGTTATCGATATTAATTAACGATTATTATACAATTTATCAAAATTATTGAATAATTTTTTTTAAAGGAAACAGAAATTATAAAACAAATGAATTTAAATACAAATTAACTCAATAAAAAAAAAATAATTAGAATAAAGAAGGATTTCAAACACAAATTAATTAAAAGCAAACAATTAAATTAAAAAAAAAAACAAAATCAATTTAACTAAAATAAACGAACGATTTTGTTGGAATGTGGTCACCCAATATCAAGAATAATAGATTTAGTTAATCGAATATCAAAATTAGAAGAAAAAAAAAAAAAAAAGTTGTTTGTTTATAAATCTGCCTTATCAAATACCAATATAAAGAAGCAGAGATAGAAAGTACCACTATAATTTTGGGAATAACCGCTCAAAATTAATTTACTATTTGGTGGTGAATCTTTGCCGTTGTTGCCAATTTATAAATTTTGCCCAGTTTGCTTGGAGTTACTTTATTGCAATGACAACGAATGATAAAAATATATCTTGTATCTTTAATTTTTATTATCTTTGTGCAGGATCACAAGAGAACCAGAAATTACTAAAGAAGGTAAACCCAAATTAGAATGTAAAAAGAATATACGCATATGCACAAAAAAACTTACCAATTCGATATATTCTAAAATCTCTTTAGTGTTCTTTAAAAAAGGTATTCCCTCTTTTCCCTTTTCTTTCCTTCGGCACAAGAAAATTATTATTTTAAATAATTTTTTAATTAAACTCTGCTGCGATCGTTCACCTCAAATAAAATTTTCAATTTGAAATGAAAAATTTTCTTTAAGTTTGAATAATAAAAAAATCAAAGCTAACTTGATATCATTCAAAACAAAACTTTATATTCTACAGCCAAAGAAAAATTTTAGTAAAATCCAAAGTGTAAGAATATTCCTCTTAAAAAAACCTGCCACCCTCACAAAACAGATGAAATACAAAGCCTGCTGCTGAATTTAATCTGAAAAAGGTGACAAAATTCAAATTCATAAATCTTATGTTTTATTATAACCAGATATCCTTTATATGGTATACCGCAGTATATCCTCCATTTACATCTTCCAGTTCGTAATTTACTCTACCAATTTTCCTTTTTACGACAGCCTTTATCCCAGTAGGTGCAAGCTTGGCATTAAAGTTATCTACCAATGAACTCTGAGGAAAATTCCTACGAATAACAATTTGGCCAATATTAAATTCACGAATCCTGGATCTTAAATTATATGATTTGACATTGCGTTTATATGCCTCCTCAATCTTTGCCCGTATTGAGTCGCGGAGTAAAGTAAAATTGTCCTGTCTTTCCAGTCCCGTATCCGTGTCTGCTAAAAGTTTTAAATTACGTAATATTTTGTAGTCCTGACCGTGTGTTATCATCGTTTGTCCGAATAAAAGCTCATAAGGAGTATGTCCAGTTGTTTGGTGAACGCTACTGCGTATTGCACAATTGATGCTTGGCAAATATTCATCCCACTGACGCTGATCGTTGCGAACATATGACCGCAGAGCTTCATTAATGGATCTGTTTACTCTTTCACTTGAATTGGATTGAGGACTGTGAACCGCAGTAAACTGATGTTTAATACCAAATTTATCCATTAGTTTCTTAAATTCAGCCGATCTGAATTGGCTTCCGTTGTCGGACACAATAATTTCTGGAACACCAAAGCAAGTTAAAATTTCATTCTTTAAATATTCGACGATAGGCTTAGCAACAAACTTTTTAAGAGGCTTTAAAAAAGTAAATTTTGTGAAATGGTCGAGAATTATAAAAATTCCTATATTTCCACTTTTGGTACGAGGCAAAGGACCAATGAGATCAATATAAAGGCGTTGTAAAGGCCTTTCAGAATCCACCATTTCTCCCATTGGTGGCTTAAGTGAGAATGTTGGAACCTTAGATGTCTTACAAAGTGTGCAATTAAGGACATATTCCTTAACATCACTAACCAACTTAGGCCAGTAGAAAAATTTTCTTATACGGTGAACAGTTTTAGCAATACCACCATGTGCTGCGCTTGGTAAATCATGAGCCGCAAAAATCACTTCTTTACGCAGTTCGTTCGGAATCAGCAACTTCCACCAATCAGACTCATCAAGGTCTCCTGATGAAAAATTCGTTCTCTTATAAATGAATCTATCTATAACTTTATAATCTGGTAACTCTGATTTTGCAAACTCTTTTCTTAATCTATCATATTCCGGACTATCAAATGCTTCAGAATTGAGGTCAATAGATGGCATTGCTTGTATTTCCAATTCGCCCACAGTTGCGTTATCATCAAAAGCTCGCGATAATGCATCTGGAACCACATTATCCTTACCTTTGCGATGTTCTATTGTAAATACGAAACCTTGTAACTTCAGAGCCCATCTGGCTAAACGCCCCGATAAATCTTTTTGCCTCATAAGCCATTTGAGGCTAGCGTGATCAGTGATTACTTTAAATTCCTGGCCTTCAATATACGCTCTAAATTTCTTGATTGCCAAAATTACCGCTAAACATTCCAGTTCTGTGATAGAATAATTCCTCTGGGCTTTGTTGAGTTTTTGTGACATAAATGCAATTGGCCTTTCGATTCCATTTTCATCCAACTGAGCCAAGACTGCACCAATTCCATAAGTACTAGCGTCACATTGAAGAATAAACGGTTTATCGAAGTTTGCATGCACCAAAACTGGAGCAGTTGTTAATTTTGATTTGATTGTTTCAAATGACTTTTGTGCATCATCTGACCAAACGAAAATCTTCCGCTTTGACAGCAATTCAGTCAGTGGAAATGTAATCTCTGCATAATCATTTATAAACCGTCGGTACCAGCCGGCCATGCCTAGAAATTGTCGAATTTGTCGAACAGTTTTAGGAACAGGAAATTCAGAAATGGCTTTTACTTTTTCAGGATCAATTTTTAAAGATCCTTCACCAACCACATAACCAAGATATTGAACCTCACGAATACAAAAACTACTTTTCTTAACGTTTATTGTTAAATTGGCTCTTCGTAGTTGCGATGCTACCTCCTGTAAGTGCTTCAAATGTTCGTCAAAGTCCTTCGAAACTATCAAAAGGTCATCAAGGTAAACGAAAACATTCGATTTCAAAGTATACGGAATGACCTGGTCCATCAGTCTGCACATTGTCTGCGGTGCATTGCACAATCCAAACGGCATTCGTGTAAATTGGTACAACGGCCGATTAGGAATTGTGAAAGCAGTCTTTGGTTTTGAGGTTTCGTCCAATTTAATTTGCCAAAATGCATCTTTCAAATCCACTTTGGAAATAAAATAAATTGGAGGAAGTCTCGAAATTAGTCCGTCTATATTTGGAATTGGGTAAGCGTCTTTCGTCGTCACGGAGTTCGATTTTCGACTGTCCACGCAAAAACGCACTTTATTAGGTTTCACTATTAAAACACCCGGAGATGACCACGGAGAAGTTGGGCATTCTTCAATAACACCTAAACTTAGCATACGGTCTATTTCCCCGCACAAAAATTTTTCCCTAGCTGGAGATATTGGGTAATATCTTTGTTTAATAGGGGCAGCATTACCAGTATCAATAATATGTTCCAACAATGTAGTACAACCTAAGCCGTCACGTTCAGAATTTGGAAAATTATTAATTATTTCCCGAAGTTTCTGTTTTTGCATCGCCGACAAGGGAATTTTTCCCGGATCTTCATCCCTAATAATTTCACAAACAGTATTTCTTGTAAAAATGTGTATTCCAAATTTGTCCCAAAAGTCCATACCACAAATGACATCCTGTGCTATCGTTGGTATAAGGAAAAATTCAATTGGTTTCCTTAGTCCATTGTATGTTATTTCCAAAATCACTGTTCCTGTAACACGTTGTTGTTGCCCATCAGCTGTTTTAACATTTCCTATCCCATGCTTAAAGTTTCCAGTTTCTAATACCTCCGTACACAAATCTCCGCCTATCACATTAACGTTCGCGCCGCTATCCATCAAAGCAAAACGGTATCTGTTAAATAACTCCAATTTAATATATGGTCTGTTGTCATTCTCTTTGCTTACTAATGTAGATATGACATGCTTACGAAATTCTTTTCTACGTCTAAAAAATTCACTAATTCTCCTCGATGATCTATTTGGCTTTTGTTCAAAAACAGATTCACAAAAAATTCTAGCCCTAGCCTTGTTATATTCTTCTAATCGAATATGAAAGGGTCGTTGCAAAGGATGCAAAATATTATTTTGAGTCTCTTCCGCTAATTTTGTCATATCAGGGATATAAGTTTCAGCTGGTAAATTCAATTCACAAGGTTTATTTACATTTCCTAATTTTGTTTCGGATGTCCGTTCCCCACAGTCCGGACATCCTTCAAGGAGTTTCCCCGAGTTTTGGAACATTTTGAGCAGTTAGGTTTATAAATATTTCTCGCCCCACAACCGTAACAGAACACTGTTCGTGGTTCCAAGCAATCTATAAAAGTGTGACCGACCTTGTCACAATTCCAACATTTTCCAGTCTTTACTAATAAGCAAATCTCTGATTCTTCTTTCATATTGTCCTTGTTATCTAACATAGTACTATCCACATCAATTTCCGAAATTTGAGGCTTTTGATACGAGCGTTTGTTACCAATCGATAAGGTCGTGTCTTTAATAAATTTTTCATGACGTCTCACTGCGCGTCTTAGCTCACCAACTCGATTTATCTCTAAATGTAGGAGCTCATGCCTTACGTCTGGTCGCAAATTTCGCTGAATAATTTCACAAAGTTCGACTTCGGATAACGGGGTTCGCAATCTATCACATAAAATCAAAATGGCATCATAAAAGTCATCAAAACTTTCGTTTTGTCTTTGCTTTCTACGGAAGATATCATCTTTAATATCAAAATCCGTTGTGTAATCTTTAAATTGTCTTTTTAAAGCGTAACACAAATCATTCCAATTCATGACGTCACAACTGCGATGAAACCGCCAAAACCATTTTAAAGCCTTGCCCTCAAAAAGAATATGGGCATGCTCACTTAGCAAACCAAAATCGCCCCATAAACTAGAAGTTGTTAGAGTGTTTACCCTATAGATAAACTCGTCTACTGTTACATCCGACGTATCCCCAGAAAATCCAATTCTCCAATTACGGATCACATTGAGAACTCTTTCAGAGTTTCTACTAAAATCACTATTACAATTTCCTAAATCACGGTTATCACGATCATCCCGAGAAATAATGCTCCCATTATCTCGACCCTCACGTTCAATATGTTCCTGTTGTCTGTCATGTTCTATCGGCAAAGTTAAGGTTCGAAGCCCTTCTGTTACCATATTGGCTATTTCCTCTCTAAATCCTCTTAAAGATTCATTCACAATGCTACGAATCTGTCTAACATTACAATTTTCCTGTACTCGAGCATCTCTACGTGATTGCAAACGAGTTCTAGGCCTTCCAACAGTATTTGGGGTAAGATTTGAATCCCCACCACCGCCTTCATCTATAATCATTGTAGCATTAGCTGATTCCCGCTCTAAACTTGCTGGAATATTTTCAGCACTCCTAACTAAAGGCATTTGGTAAATTATTAACAAAACTTTGGAATAAGAGAAAACCAATGGACAACAAAATTCAGAGTCAAAATTAAACGAATCAATCCAAAAATATTAAAATTCTAAATGAAAAACTAAATAGTCCAAAATAATAAGCGTAAACGGAATAAAAAGTTTATTTTCAAAGAATTGGCAAAAGGTAATTTTAGCTACTACTCAGTGAAGTTTCGGTATGGGTAAATAAGTGTTAAAAAAAAAAAAAAAAAACCAAAAATAAAATCAAAACAAAATATTTGAGAAAATTAAAAAAAAGGTAAACTGAAATGAAAAATTAAAAAAAAAATAATAGACAAATTTATGTCCGAACACCAACCATAATTACGTTAAACAAATAAAAGAAGTATAACTCAAATTTGTTGGAAACTTTCGATTAAAACTCAAAAGAATCAGGCCCAAAACAAACATGAGTCATAAGAAGATAAAAAGGGATTGACAGTCTGTTATAGGAAAGTAACCGAATAATCGAAAATTACTTTAAGTCCATACATCCAGACAAATCAAACTGTAAATATAAATTTCAAACGAAAATCCAAACATAAAAGAAAATAAAAAGGAAAAGAGTCGAACGAGTGTTGAACCGATTATAACCAGAACAAAAATTCTCAAGTTCGAACCCAAGCCCTGATAACTAAAGTCCATTAAATGTTCAACCAGGAATTGATAACCGTACAAAAACAGTTGTCAAATAAGTCCACAGGAACAAATAATTAAACAAAAGCTACTAATAAAAAAAAAAAAAATATATATATATATATCCGTATAATCACTGCACACAAAAGATTCTAAGGCCCTCAGCATCTGGATGAAATTGCACAAGAAAATTTTTTAAAGTTACGAAAACTGAGAGCCCCACGTTGGGCGCCAAAAATCTCTGTAACGATTCTTCAGGTTTATATATTCCTCCTTGGGAACGGGGCTACCTATAATCCGGCCGTGCTCGTCGTTGGGGGGGGTGTATAATGTTCCCAAATCTTCCTAATGTCAAATATCAAAAGAAATCGCTACAAAAGATCTTAACTTAGGTAGCCAAAAATATCAATGATCAACACAGAAAATAAATTAAAACAAGGATAGTAAAAGAACGTAATTGATGGATGGCTTGTAGCATAAGCTGGACTTTGCTACATTAAAGCCAGGCCCACCCACCATGCTGACAAGAGTATAATGTTTGGTGTCAGCCCAAAAATAAACCAAAAATTACATAAAATAGTTTATCCTACTTAACCCATACCTCTACTTCACTTTTCGTAGTAAATCTAATCAAATTCAAAATTTCATGTTTGTAAACATTACAATAATCAAAATTTATTTAAAATATTAAAGTTTTAAAATACGCGAACAAAACATAAAAATAAAATTTATTTAACAAAAATAAGATAAACAAAACTTGAGTTTGGTCACCCCTTTATACACATGTATATAAAATAAAAATAACTATTATTCCCGAATATTTAGTAGAAATATTAATAAAATATGTATAAAAAAAAAAAAATTAAGTAAATGTGTTGCTTAAGAAAGTGAAAGCATAGGAATGAATGTGTTGTTTATTTTAATTTATAGTTTTTATTAAATTTGTGAGAGTTTATTTTAAATATGGCTGTTTTAAGTTAGAAAATTAAAGTAATCCACTTACTTGATTTAAATTCACCGATGTCAGTAGGCGCCCATTGACGGTAGGTTAAATTCGTTGATTAATTATTTTATGCAATTCTTTAATATGCTATTGTTGTGTGGAGTACGTTACGTATGAATGTAAAATAATTACTTATAACATAATCCACACTAACCGAATATATTTAAATAAGTATTTTTGTAAAAATTAAAATGTGTATTAATATTTTGGTATGAGTGTTTTTATGGTGGTGAGTATTTGAGTGTGTGTGTGATTGATACTGATTGAATGTGTTTTGAGTGTTTTTACTAAGAAATGTTTTATGTTGAGGGTCTACATGTTAATGAGTGTAAAAATTAAAATTAAGGTGACCAAATTAAACTGATTTTTAAATAACCGAGATTCAAAAGTTATCGATATTAATTAACGATTATTATACAATTTATCAAAATTATTGAATAATTTTTTTTAAAGGAAACAGAAATTATAAAACAAATGAATTTAAATACAAATTAACTCAATAAAAAAAAAATAATTAGAATAAAGAAGGATTTCAAACACAAATTAATTAAAAGCAAACAATTAAATTAAAAAAAAAAACAAAATCAATTTAACTAAAATAAACGAACGATTTTGTTGGAATGTGGTCACCCAATATCAAGAATAATAGATTTAGTTAATCGAATATCAAAATTAGAAGAAAAAAAAAAAAAAAAGTTGTTTGTTTATAAATCTGCCTTATCAAATACCAATATAAAGAAGCAGAGATAGAAAGTACCACTATAATTTTGGGAATAACCGCTCAAAATTAATTTACTATTTGGTGGTGAATCTTTGCCGTTGTTGCCAATTTATAAATTTTGCCCAGTTTGCTTGGAGTTACTTTATTGCAATGACAACGAATGATAAAAATATATCTTGTATCTTTAATTTTTATTATCTTTGTGCAGGATCACAAGAGAACCAGAAATTACTAAAGAAGGTAAACCCAAATTAGAATGTAAAAAGAATATACGCATATGCACAAAAAAACTTACCAATTCGATATATTCTAAAATCTCTTTAGTGTTCTTTAAAAAAGGTATTCCCTCTTTTCCCTTTTCTTTCCTTCGGCACAAGAAAATTATTATTTTAAATAATTTTTTAATTAAACTCTGCTGCGATCGTTCACCTCAAATAAAATTTTCAATTTGAAATGAAAAATTTTCTTTAAGTTTGAATAATAAAAAAATCAAAGCTAACTTGATATCATTCAAAACAAAACTTTATATTCTACAGCCAAAGAAAAATTTTAGTAAAATCCAAAGTGTAAGAATATTCCTCTTAAAAAAACCTGCCACCCTCACAGTAGGAACTGTTTAGAAAACATTGGAAGATTTAACGCGAAGATAATAGACTATAAATCCTCGGTAAAGACTGCAGACGGCAGGCAACACTTGATAGTGGGAAAAGTACAGGTAGAAGTTAGGTATGGGAATAAGTCGGTAACTTCGACATTGTATTTAGTACCGAATTTGAATCAGGAATTGATACTAGGCTTCGTTTTTTGGAGGAAAATAGGTCTTAAAGTATGTTTTGACAATAAGCTGATTGAAGGGATCGATTTATCAGAAAAAGAAGAACTGGAGGCTCACCAGCTCACATGCCATCAACGTAAGGTTCTGGAAAGGGTCAAATTATCATTCCAATGTCACACACAATATGGCTTAGGTAGGACCAAACTCGAAAGACACATTATAGATACAGGAGATGCACCTGCTAAGAAGATGCGACATTACCCGGTTAGCCCTGCAGTCCAGAAATTTATGTATACGGAACTAGATAAAATGATTGAGTTGGACGTAATAGAGGTTACTACAGGCTCCGAATGGAATAACCGAACTACCTTAGTGATGAAACCCGGCAAGAACAGGCTATGTCTCGATGCTAGGGAATTGAATAAAGTTACCCGAAAGGATGCTTATCCGCTCCCTAACATCGATGGCTTATTGGCTAGACTAGGCGACACTCACTTTATATCAGCAATCGACCTAAAGGATGCTTTTTGGCAAATTCCCCTGGATGAGGGGAGTAGGCCAAAAACAGCATTCACAGTCCCGGGTAGGCCGCAATACCAATTCAAGGTAATGCCTTTCGGACTGTGCAATGCTGCGCAGAGGTTATGTCGATTGATGGATAGGGTGGTGCCGTCAGAGCTGAAAGATCGCGTGTTTGTTTATCTCGACGACCTTTTGATCGTGTCCCCGAATTTTGATGAGCATATGGATATGCTTCGGACTGTAGGCCAGAGATTAACAATGGCGGGCTTGACCATCAATATGCAAAAATCGAAATTTTGTTATAGAGAGTTAAAGTATTTAGGCTATATTGTAGAAGGTGGGAAAATTAGACCGGATGAGGGCAAGGTTAGGGCCATATTGGATATCCGACCACCACGAACACAGAAGGACGTTAGAAGATTCTTGGGAACCATAGGATGGTATAGGCGCTTTATCCATGATTTCTCAACCCTCACCGCTCCTTTAACTGACACTCTTAAAAAGGCTCCTAAATTTCAACTTTCTTCTGAGGCTATAAAATCTTTCGAGGAACTTAAACATCGGCTAGTTACCAGTTCTGTTTTGACTAGTCCAGATTTCGACAAACCTTTTTTCGTTCAGTGCGATGCATCTAATGTAGGTGTAGGGGCGGTTTTATTTCAGAAGGACGACACTGAGGGGGAACATCCGATCGAATACTTTTCTAGGAAGTTGAACAAAGCACAGAGGAATTATTCAACCACCGAAAAGGAATGTCTCGCCGTCGTGTTAGCCATCGAAAAGTTCCGGCAATACATTGAACTAATGGAATTTACCGTCATAACCGACCATTCCAGCTTGAAATGGCTCATGAGACAACAGGACTTAAACGGTAGATTAGCACGGTGGAGTCTATAACTCCAATGGTTTAAGTTCAATATCGAACACCGAAAGGGAACGAAAAACGTTGTACCGGATATGCTCTCTAGGCTGGATATGGAAGAGTTAGTGACAGCTAATAATGGTTTTTTTGATTTTGATTCAGAAGCTTTTAAAAGCAAAGAATACTTGGCTCTTATTGACACGGTAGAACAAAATAAGGAACGGTTGCCTGATGTAAAAGTAGACGAAGGAATTTTGTATAAGAGAGTAAAATTTAATAGAAACGGTGTGGATAATGAGGATGAATGCTGGAGGGTATGGGTACCAACAGAGTTGACACAAAATCTGATAAGAAGATCGCACGTGGACAATACTGTGCATGGAGGTATAGCGAAGACTCTATGTAATATTCGCGAATACTTTTATTGGCCTTCTATGGTTAAACAAATCCGAAATTTTGTAGTAAGTTGTGAAACTTGCAAGGAAACCAAAAACCCAAAGCAAGTATTACGTCCTCCTATGGGAAATGAGGTTAAAACACAAAGACCGTTTCAGAAAATCTACATCGACTTTCTAGGCCCATACCCCAGAACTAGAGCGGGAAACACTTTCATCTTTATAGTGTTGGATCACAAAACTAAGTTTGTGTTACTAAAGGCCCTAACGAAAGCAACCACAAAAGCAGTTGTAAAATTTCTGAGAGATGAAGTATTTCATAAGTTTGGTGTGCCTGAAGTAGTGCACTCAGATAACGGCAGACAATTTACCTCGGAAGCATTCCGAGATTTCTTAGAAATTTTTGGTGTCAGACATCTTCGTAGTCCAATTTATTCACCTCAGGCTAATGCGAGTGAAAGGGTGAACCAAAGCATACTAAGTGCCATCTGAAGCTTCCTTGATAACGACCAAGCGAAATGGGATGAACATTTATCAAAAATCGAATGTTCTCTTCGTTCCTCAGTACACTCGTCTACTGGTATTTCACCATATTTTTCACTTACCGGCTATAACATGATTACTCATGCCGATGCGTATACAATTTTACGAAAATTAGATTCTACAGAAGATGGTGATATACTAATACTGCCTGATTCAACACGGATGCAATTAATACACCAAAAAGTTAATGAAAAACTCCACGATGCCTACCTGCGGAATGTTAAGTCATACAATCTAAAAAGCCGAGACATAAAGTATCAACCCGGTCAAGAAGTCTTTAGGAAAAATTTCATACAAAGTAAATTTTCTAAAGGAATAAACGCAAAACTATGCAAGCCTTGGCTAAAATGCAGAATCCGAAGGGCAGTGGGAAATAGCCAATATGAGATTGAAAATCTCCGAGGCCAGCTGATTGGTGTTATACACGCTCAGCACTTGAAGCAATAAGAAATAGATTGTATAAAGAACGACACTGGTTTTATTAGTGTATGTTAAATGGGAATTATATTGACGGTTAGTGAGGTACGTAAACTGAGTGGACATCAGTATTTATACTTTTTAATTTTTTTTTTGGAGTATCGG
This sequence comes from Pollenia angustigena, assembly GCA_930367215.1. NCBI lineage: Eukaryota > Metazoa > Arthropoda > Insecta > Diptera > Polleniidae > Pollenia > Pollenia angustigena. The sequence goes on from OV884060.1 coordinate 90,094,216, forward strand.
ACTAGCGGTGATTTGTTTTTAAATATCGAACATCACTCACCTCGTTTTCGTTAGTTTTCTCACGACTGCCTTACGTAGACTTTCCAAGTCCAGGGTTGTGCATCCTCTATCTCAGCCATTAAAATTGTACGGCGTATATACACCACTGCCGAGAAATTGGAGGGAGTTGCCAGATCATCCGGTTTCCCAACTCTTTTCACTCCACAGGTGCAGAGAAAAGACCTGGCTTTGTGACGGGCACTGTCGTTTTGTTTAATCTTGGCGTTTTTTGTTATTTCCAAACACTTAAGGATCCCATCCCTGAGTGCCATCACTATTCAAGTGAAAAAAAACCAACCCTTCAACCTACAAAAGAAATACGACCCTACAACGAAAGTGTTTGTAGACTTGGCGTGGGTATTGGAGTATTCTAGAAAATGGCATTCAGTAAGTGGTAGTTAAAGTGTGAAGATCGGTGTAGTGTTCGTATGGGCAAATAGAGTTTTTTTGTGCATTTAAATATTTTTTGACAAAAAGTAAAAGCTTTCGGTATAAAATAAAATCTGTGGTTCGGTAGAATTTGTGTGAGAAAGGAGATTTGCCAAGCTCAATATTATGTTGATTGTGTAGTTTTTATTGGCAACATGTAGTTTAAAAGTTTCACTTTGGGTGGCCTCTGGTTATTAATGCCTCAATAAAGGGGATAAGAATATCAAAATAATTGTCATTAAAATTGCAAATAATTAGCTTTGCAAACGGTAGTTTAAATTGCGAAAATCGTAAATCGTTTGGTGAAGGAGAAAGAAAAAAAAAGCCACAGCCACTAAAGTTGAAACTACGAACAAATTCACCATAACCTCAACGTCCAGCAATTAGCACGTGTGCCTTACAAAAAGGCGGCAGGCCACGACAAGTTAACAACGTCACACATAACGACAAGAATCACGTGAACACCTTAGCCAATCTACCGTCACACATACCACCTAAAGCTACATACCACCTAAGGCTACATACCATCTGAAGGCACATACAATTACCAGCATCACCAACTCCACAGCCAAAACCAAGAACCACGTTTACCGCTAACAGAAAATCCCATTTACCGCCCATAGTAACAACATTTACCGCCAATAGTACTAACAGCCACCGCTAAAACCAACAATCACTTTTACCGCCAACAGAAATCCCGTTTACCGCCAATAAAAAAAAAAAAAAAAAAACATTCACCATCAAACACAACAACTACATTAAATGTTAATGAAAAAAAAACCATCAACCGCCAATAGAAACAACAAAAAAAACAACGTCCACCAACTATAACCTCAACTTTAAAATTAGTCAACTGTATCCATAGACCACAGCAGCGATACCCTTCATGCAATAGCCAGCATACATTATAAGAAGACATCTCTAGCCATAAACAGTCTGAGACCAGTTTTGTGCCATGAAAGTGACTTACGCCTCCATACTGGAACCATCTGAGCTCTACCATTAAGGGCAACGATAGTCACCACCCCTTATATTCAACACCTCGGCAAGTAAACGTATATAAATAGTATTTCGATATTTCCTACAATATTTTTTTATGCCATTTTTATAAGTCTAAATATTTAATTAGAAGAATATTTTATTGATTTGACTGCCAATTGTGCAAATTACTTTGTCCGATTGTTTGATGAGTTGCTGGTCAGATTAGTAAATTGTTTTTTTTTTTTTAATTTATAATCGACCAATCCGATTAATGAATTGGGCAACTAATCCATTGTGTTAACAAATAAAATTTTAATTTTGTCAAATAATTGAATTGAATAATTGAACGACAGTATACGTTGTAAATTAGCAGAACATTTTTGAAGTCAACAAACTTATTAACAAATTGGTAAACCTTTCAGTGGATTATTTGGCCAATTGATTAATTACTTAAGTTGATTCAAATTGTGTCGTCGGGGACATATGATCAATTTAATAAATGTATGACAACTTAGAAAATTGATTGTCAAGTTGGCAAATTGATGAACAATTTAGTAAAGGCATTTATGTGGCAAATGAGAAACTTGGAAAATTGATGGTCAAGTTGGCAAATTGATGAACAATTTAGTAAAGTCATTCATGTGGCAAATGAGAAACTTGGAAAATTGATTGTCGAGTTGGCAAATTGATGAACAATTTAGTAAAGCCATTCATGTGGCAAATTAGAAACTTGGAAAGTTGATAGTCAAGTTCGTAATTTAACAAGCAATTTAATTGATTAGTAGGGCGGCTAAATATTCCATTTGTATTTTTTTTGTAACAAGCCATGATATTTGGTAAATAAGTTATTTTTATTGATAGTTTTCGAGTATGGTTTAACCATTGATTCGCTTAACCGAAACTTAATTAATCAGGTATTGAGATAGTTAATCATTTGGTGGATAAACCAGTAAATGAACAAAACATACGAGATTTTAATAAATAAACCGGTTAATAAATAAGGCAATGAAATGGTTTATAAATGTAACAAAACAAATAACAATATGTCAAAATTATAATATAATTCATAGGATTTAAAACGAATTATGAATTGATTTGAAAATTTAATTTAATATTTAAAATTCGAAATAAAAATTCTAATAACTAAATGTTCTAATAAATAAATAACCAAGAATAACTTAAAATATACCAAAAATAACTAAATCGATAACCAAAATTAACTAAAATAAGTAGCTAAAGCTAACCCTATGAGTAAATTAATAACCTTAAGTCTGGGTTTACACTATGAAAGTTTTCTTTCAGAAAGTCTGAGCTTATGGGTGAGAGAGGAGGAGAACATACTGCTATTCTCTCCCCTCTCACCGATAAACTCACACTTTCTGAAAGAAAACTTTCATAGTGAGAACCCAGACTAACTAACTAAATGAATACTTTTATAGACAAATACTTGCTCGAATAGCTAACCACTTGAAATTGCACATGGGACAAGGATTTCTTGAATACTTAATAACTTAGAATTATAATTCAATAATGGGATTCACTTAATCTAACTAAATACTAACTTAGAGTCACAAAATAATAGTTAAATAAATTAAAGTTTAAATTTGGGTGAATAAATTTGCATTTAAATAAAAATGTAGATTAAATATTTATATTTATATAAATAGATTAAATAAACTGTTAAGAATTTTACTTTTAATAAAAGATAAGAAGAATTTAAATTTTAATTAATAAATTTAAAAATTTGAGTAAATAATTTAAAAAAAATTTTAAACTTTAAGGAATAAATCAAAAACAAGTAAAAGAAATTATCAAAAATTTAAACTTTAATTAATAAATTAAAAATTAAAATTTTGGTAAATAAAGTACAACCTTAAAGTTTAATAAGCAGATACAATTTTTTTTTTAATTTTAATACATGATTAAGGTTTAAGTTTAAAATAAGCCATTAGAATTAAAATTTAAATTTTTAATGAATAAATTAAAAATTTAAATTTACCTAAATAAATTAAAACCTTAAATCTAAATAAACAGATAGATTTTTTTATTTTTTTAATACAGGTTAAGTTTTACAATAAGCAATTGAAATTTAAATTTATTTAAATTACTGAACATTTAAGTTTAGTGAATAAATTAAAACTTTTATAAATAGATTGGAAAGACTTTTAATTTAAATGTCAAGATTAAAAATAAAAATATAAAACTCAAAAAAAAAAAAATAATTAAAAATAAATATAAATAAATTGATTAAAAATTAAAGTTTTAATGAATAAATTTAAATAAAAGTTTTAATGGATGATTTAATAATTTAAATTTTAATAAATGGATAAAAAAATTAAAGTTTAAATGAATAAATCAAAAATTTAAATTTGAATAAATAGATTAAAAATTAAAGTTTAAATGAATAAATCAAAAATTTAAATTTTAATAAATAGATTAAAAATTAAAGTTTAAGTGAATAAATTAAATTTAAATAAAAGTTTTCACGGATGATTTAAAAATTTAAATTTTAATAAATGGATTAAAAATTAAGGTTTAAATGAATAAATCAAAAATTTACATTTGAATAGATAAAAAAAAAAAAAAATCTAATTAAATTTAATTTTAAGGGAAAATAAGTTGTTTAAATGTAAGGAATAAATTAAAATTAAAATTTAGATGTACCTATTGAAAAGTAAAATTTAAATGAGTAAATTAAATTTTCACATTTAAATGAATAACCTGTAATAGTTATTTAAATTATAATTCGAGAACATAAATTCCATTTAAAAAAAAAAAAAAAAAAACCAAGAGAAAAATTATATTAAAATTTTTGATGAATCATTTAAAATGAAAGGTTATATAAAAAAAATTTTAAATTGTAAACTTAAATCTCTCGATTATCTATTGCAAACTTGGGAAGAACAGATTAAATTAATGAGATTTTCGGAAATCTATCTCGGTAAATGATTACTTTAAATTCCGCGTTTGCTGATATTTATTTAATTTCAATACGTAGATTAATTACGCCCCGTTTCCTTTCGTAAATCAAGAAGCGAAATTACCCATTTTCCTTTTAAATGATTAATCCTTATTTTTTTTATTGATTGTTAGAAAAAAAGACATTTGACATTTTGCCTTGGTACATGTTACGCTATAATTAATAAATTTCTTGTATAGAGTGTTTCTCTTCAAGTTTGCAATAATTTTAATTAGATATCATGTAAATCATTATAACATCTATTGTAAGGTAGATTTAACAAATTTTATGAATAAAGAAATTTTGTATTTGTATTAATATTTTCGAAAAAAAAGAAAAATGTTTTAAATAACAAAATAAATTTGGTTGAAATGTAGCTAAGGTCAGATAGGGTAGCGGTAAGTATAAATTTGGGGCATTACTCCAAATATTTTTTTTAGAAGGCAATGAGTAGTGCCACGGACGGCAGTGCAATGTCATACGGGGTGGGTCGCCTGTCCAGGACGTTGCCATCTAGTCCTGAAGACTCATGCAGTGATCATGTCAGGGAATCTCCGCGATAAATAGTTTTTCGTCGTCAATCGTCTGTCCGCCTATTTTAGGTATGCCTACATATCGTTTTGATTTTTGTCCAACGTTCAATGTTCTAATGCTTCTGTTAATTCCATCGTTTCCATTTGGCACGATCGAAGTGAATGTGAGTACCAATGATGGACACGAACCCCCTATTCCCGGCGAGCTACAGCCTAACCGACAAAGTGCCAAAGTCCATCAAGAAGCAACACTGAAGAAGAAATTTATTTCTTTTTCGAGTGTAAACCAAAAAAATGTTTTTTTTTTAAGAATCTTTAGATTCCAAGCATTTCAAGTACTTTCTCTCATCACACTTCCGATCTAGCAACCCGGGGGCTGATCCCTGCGGATTTAAGAGATAATAGGCCCTGTTGTCACGGACCTGAGAGGCTCAACTTAGAGCAGTCTTCGTGGCCCGTAGGAGCGGCGGATTTCGAGACGGCAGAAGAGTCGAAAGGAGCTCAAGTTTTTGTTGCTAGATCTGCTGATAAAGAAGATATTCTAGTTTATCTAGGGCGTATCACGTAATAGCCAACAAGTTTCGATTTGTTGCCCTGGCGGGTAAGAAAAGGCGTGAAAAGGTCGATTATGGTTCGGTGAAAATTTCGGCTAATGAGTTGAAATTCGTAAGAAATCGCTTATTTTATCTGTCTCAGCAAATTTACTTCTCAGGGGAGTTTAGCTGTCTTAAAGCGAGTAAGAAAATTGATTCACGTAGCCCCCTGTCAACACTTACCCCTTTTGTTGATCAAGACGACATAATTCTATATAATAGTCGACTTAGCTCTAGCACTTGCCTGTCCTACAACGAAAGGCACCCTATCATCTTGGCGTATGGCAGTAGATTGGCTCGGCTGTATGTGGAATTCGTTCACACTTTAGTACTTCATGGAGGCCCACGGCTCGTATTGAATATAGTCCGGCAGGAGTGCTGGATCATTCGAGCGAAAAATCTGATCAAAACAGTTGTGCGTAATTGCAAAGCCTGTGTGCTCTATCGAAAAAAGCTGCAAAATCAAGTGATGGCTGCTTTGCCCCAAGAAAGATCTACCCTTTGCCGCCCTTTTACGAATACTAGCGTTGATTTTGCCGGCCCTTTCGAGATAAAAAGTTTCACTGGTAGATACTGCAGAATCTCAAAAGGCTACGTGTGTCTCTTTGTTTGTTTCGCGACGAAGGCGATTCACCTGGAAGTTGTTAGCGACTTGTCTACTCCTGCTTTTCTAGCAGCCTTGGCCCGCTTCGTCGACCGTCGTGGTTGCCCAAGCTGCATGTATTCTAACAACGGCAGAAACTTTGTTGGCGCCGCTAGAGAAATCAACGCAGACTTCGCCAAGCACGTAAAAGAGCTTCGTGACACGGCTGTTGAAAGTTATGGTCACCAGCGCTTGTCGTGGCACTTAATCCCTGCTGCAGCACCTCACATGGGAGGACTATGGGAAGCAGGGGTAAAAAGTATCAAAATGCACTTTAAAAAGTCAGCTGGTCAACTCAAATTTACGTTCGAGGAGTTCTCAACCGTTTTGGCAAAAATAGAGGCGTGTCTCAATTCGCGTCCGCTAGGCCTATTGTCAAAAAATGCTGAAGACTTGTCGGCCCTTACCCCAGGTCACTTTCTGATAGGCACAGCTATGCTTACCCCTGCGGAGCCCGAAGAGCTGTCCTCACCCCTAAGCATTGTAAATCGGTGGCCGATGGAAGCAGGAATATTTAAAAGAGCTAAATAAGCGCAACAAATGGCAACACTCTCAACTAGACTTAAAAGAAGGCGACCTTGAGTGGCGACTAGGCCGTATTGTTCGAGGCTATCGTGGAAGTGACGCCAAGGTGCGAGTAGCCGATTTAAAAACGCTAAGCGGCGTCATCACTCGGCCGATTCACAAATTAGTAGCGCTGCCTAAAAGCAACACTTAAAATCCATTGTTTTTACCGTTGCCCTGTCCCTTAAAAGGTATCCTCTGTGGCGGACCCCGTGGCACTTCAGCACAGCCTACTGCATCATCTCTGGGCCCGACGAAGCTTCCCCTATTTGATGTCCTTTGGAGAGGGAGTGGTGCTGAAAACGGGCGAATATTTTGCAATTTTGTGTTATCATTTTTATTGTTAAGTTTTTTTTTAATTCAATTTAAATTAATTTTTCCTATTTTTGATTTGCTAAATTTAATTTATTGTTAATTTTAATTTTGATTTTTTTTGAGTTTTCAATCCCTTTTCTTTATTTTTTTTATGTATTTAATTTCCATTCTTTTTTATTTGTATTCAATATGTTGCACCACCGTTACAAGGCGGGCGGTATGTTGACGTCTGGCTGGTGTAAACCATTATTTTCTTTGCCCGTGTGGGCAGCGACTGTCGTTCCTTCGTGTGGAACGGGATTTAATGATGGCATTTGGCTACCAACCATGTGATATGTGGCTCAGCTGTGCTTTAACGCCACCTGTAAAATGAATTCGCTTCATCACTGCCAAGGCGAATTCAACAAGGTAAACTCTTTAGAACATCTGTTCGTCAGCTGTATTATCCGAGTTGTCAATAAATTGTTTTTTTTAATTATTTTTGTTTTTCATTAAAAAAAATTGTGATTGTGTTAATTTGTGAAATTTTATGACAAAAAAATTAATTGTGGCTTAATTCTAGTTAACCAACGCAGTTCCAAGTAAAAAAACAAAGGGGAATAGAAAATGAAAAAATACAAAAAAAATAAAATGGCACAATTCTCGGAAACGTTTAGTTTCCGTGCCATAGATATCTTAAGTCTTCATATAAATTTGCGGTTTCCCACTACATACCTGAACGTATATAGCTAATATTGGTATAATTTAAGAGCTTTTATTTAAAAATTCTTAAACCATAAAGGAGCGGCGATGAGTTTGCAAAAATATATTATAGTAAGCATATCAATTGTTATGCGAAGAACCTTTATTTTGCAAAGTCGGTGTTTGTTATACCATAGATGAGAAAATCCTTGCGCCCAACCGAAGGAAGGCTATGTGGAGAAGGTTTATTAAGCGAAGGTGAGGTTTATTTGATTACATTTTTGATTCCTAGTGCACTTCCGTGACGTTTTGATATAATTTTTTGTAAAAACTGTATTAGAAAGATTGCAATAAATTTTACATTTTCAGAAAGATCTGTTAAAAAGCTTTCAAAAGACACTAATAATGGCCACATACTTTTACAAATGTAGTGGAAAAATCTCAAATTCATATGAAAACTTCAGAAGTCCATTACTCTGAAACAATGCGTTTTGTAGAATTTTACCATGATATTTGTTCTTCTTATTTTTCAATTTTCTATTCCTCTATGTCCTTTGTTGTTGGAGCTGCGTTGGTAAGCTACATTTGTTTCTAATTTTTATGCATATGCTGGGTCCTTGAGCAATTTTTAGTCTAGTTAGCCATGTCCGACTGTTCAAAAGACTCTCACTTTCGAAAAAACTCAAAATAAAAGAACAATATTAGTGTAAAATTCTTTCCACTTCTCCTAAGCATTTCTGAATTGAACTCCAACACAATTGGTTTAGTTGAAAACGAGTCAAAAAACCCAATGTGAAACATAGTGCCTTAAAAATGTATACACACTTTGATTAAAAAAAAACTAATATATGTAAATGCATGGCAGAATGCACCCTTAACATTAAATCTTCAAAAACACAGAATACATTAAATTTTGTTAAGATCGGTTCATAAACACACAATTTTAAATATAAAAAAATCAATAAAAAAATTTATTGTTTACTTTTTATTCACACTTTTTGTAAACAACTATTTTGACAACTCGGATATGTCACACTAACAAAATGCCTATTATTTTTGTTAGAGTTGTAATTGTTGTAGCGACGAGTTTACCTTGTTGAATTCGCCTTGATCACTGCTTTATATAAAACCGAACCAGGCAGGCGCCGGCAAATAAAGTAATAAACTAAAATTTAAATAAAAGCAAAAAAAAGAATAAAGAAATTAAAATAAATTGAAAATTAGAAGGAAAAGTGATTTTTATTTACTATAAAAGAGCCATAGAATTGCCATTGAGCCACAAAAAATAAGGGTGGGTTTGTCTAGTGTGTAAAGTGAGTGAATGTGTGCGCGCCAGCCGCTAACTGACCTGTCTCAACAAACCACTTCAGTGAGATTTCCGGCCACTTTCTAATTCCGGACAACGTACCCAAGCTGCAGGTAACCAGCCCCATTTACACTCCAACATACATATACATACCCTGTAGGAAGTCAAACACATTTATAACTAACTTCAAACTGGTTTTTTTATAACCACAACTAGTTGATTAAGTGACTTTTTTCCTTGTCGACGACTCACTATTTTAACATAGGCATTTCATAGGCAGTAGTCAATTGGCCATCTTTGCATGACTTTTTAACTGACTACTAACTACTTATTTTTCAACCTATTTGTAATTAATTAAAAGTATTGTAAGTTTATAATAAATTATTTAAATTTTAAATAATTTTTTCAAAAAAAATATATGTACATATGAACATGCATACATACATATGTATATCTTTATATATTTTGATATAGAAATAATTATTTATGAAAATTTTGCATTAAACTGCCCAAAATGATGATGTATGGTAGTCCTGAAATAAATACGCCACATAATTGCTAGTACATAAACAGATTTGTATTGATTTAATTTTTAATTATTTTAAAATGTTTGTATATATTTTTTTCATTTGACTTCATGGCATGCTTGTTTTACTTATTTTGCTTTTATTTGTGTTTTACGTGTGCCTTTTTGATTGATATCTGCATGAGATTTAAACCAATTTGTAGTCATTTGAAAAAGAATTTAATTAATAGTTAGTGTTTTTTGCAACTGACTATTTTATTTACTACAGGGTATATACACATACATATACATATACATATACATATACATATACATATACATATACATATACATATAGATATACATATACATATACATATAAATATACATATACATATATATATATATATACATATACATATACATATACATATACATATACAAAGTTTCCCATTTTATAAAAAAAACATCTTTTCTATCAGATCTTTATAGTTATACTAGTTGAAAAGCCGAATATCAAAAATATGACTACGCTACGATCTTCCGCAGAGAAAGTTCTTTAAGTGTGCCAAATTTCAGCTTCCTATGTCATCAGATGGCTTCAGAAAGTTGCGGAAAGAATAGGACATACATGCAAACATCCTTACATACTAAGAAATTATATATTGTATAGATAGATTAAAGTATTTGCAGTTTAATATTTTAGTATGATACGAACGAAAGATTTTTAACTAATTTTAACTAATTCGGGGTCGCTGAATCCAGTGGTGCTAGCCGTTTTTTTAGGTTAGCTTTAGTTTTCGAGATATACCGTTATTTCGAAAATTAAGGATGTTGCACAACATATGTTCGCGCAACTCAAAAACGCTTTAGTTTATTGAAAAACTAAAAAAAACCGAAATTCGGCAATAAAATTTACTTTAAGAAAGTTAAAACTTTTTTCTTCATATTGGCTTTGGTTTTCGAGATATACCGTTATTTCGAAAATTAGGGAGGTTGCACAACATATGTTCGCGTAACTCAAAAACACTTTAGTTTATTGAAAAACAAAAAAAAAAACCGAAATTCCGCAATAAAATTTACTTTTAGAAAGGAAAAACTATTTTCTTATATGCGCAGTCGTTTTAGAAACATAATTTTTTTTGAAAAAAAAAATAATTTTTTTTATAAAAATTTCGAAATTTTTATTTTTAAAAAATTCATTAAAAATTGGAAAGTGCAGCTATGCTTCTACAATAATTTAAAAAAAAAAAAAATTATAAATTTATTTGATTGTTTTTATTAAGTTGATTATTTTAAAAGAGAAGATTTGTTGTGGGACGGATATAAATGACGATAGTGCTCAACAACTTGGAGTAGGTACTGCTTATCTGTCTCATCGTATGTTAACGATTTATTGTAATCCGTGATGAGTTTAATTGCTCTTTCTGCCGCATCATTTACAACGTTCAAATGTTGACAGACAGCTTTTCCAGCGCAGTAATCATCCCTCTGCTGCCATTGAGAAGGTTCCGATTCTAAAAATTTTGGATCTATGGCTAATCGGGAAAAAAATTTCTTTGTTAGTGGAGAAACAAAATCGGATATATCTCTTGACACGTAAGAGAAAATTTCATCCATACTGACAACATTCCTTTTCGAAATTTTTTCATTATTTCCATGTATGTCATTGCCGATGTCGAGTTTTTGGACCATCATCTTTTTTATTTCCAACGGCACGCTTTCATCAAAAAATGCAAGGCCAACTGTTTCTTCTGACAAATACCACAAATGCTTTCTTATTTTTTGCAACAATGCGGTCGAAACTTCTTTATCAAAATAAGATACAACGTTTTGAATGAAATCAAGATCCAGTTTTGGCGCTTCTATAGCGTTCACACATCGGAACCAATAAGGTACATATATGATAGTCAAAAACAAGCAAATGCTCCGAAGACTTTTCAATTCTGCTGCTGTCAATTTGAACTGTTCGCGAAATAGAAATATTTTGTAACAATAAATGCACTTTGACATGAATCGTGCATGCGATGTTGCACCAGGCAAACGAAATTGTGAAAAATCTGGTACCCGCTCCCCAATAAAATGGAGTGTTAACTCAAGCAACTCTTTATAATCTGCACGCACGTAATGGAATTTTAACGCATTTATACAAAAATTCTTCAAAAAATCTAAGTGCGATGTTGTTAAAATTCGTACCACTTCTTCGTCCAAAATTCCACTTTTGAAGGTGCTAGCTTCAATGTGTTTCCAATTTTTGGCAAATCTGTTGAAGAGAAGAACTTCTGGCCCGGATGTTTTCCCAAAATTCATTTCAAATACAGATTTGACCAACAATTCACTTATATGGTGGAGACATGGAAGAAAAAGTAGTTTTCGTCCTAATTTTTGTTAGAGCAAATATGCAGCGCCATTATTAACCCCAGTGTTAGTGGCTGTGGTATCAAAAGACACCATTTCTACTAATCCATCAAGTGACCATTGTTGCAAAAAATTGTAGGTGGCGTCTGCTGTATTTTTCCCAGAAGAATTTTCTATTTTCGGTATGCCGAGCAGTTTTTCCATACGTTCACTTGTCACAACGAGAGCCAATCGATCTTTCTTTTCTGTACCCTTTATTTCTGGAAGGAGTTTTCCATCCCAATGAAGGACAAATACTTCAGGAATCTGCAATAAATGGTCTTAAAATAATATATAAAGGCTTATATAAAATCAACTATGATACTTACATTGAATTCATCGATAATCTGCTTAGCTTGTCTTCTACGATATTCTCTTCGCATTGAATGAAGCGTGGTACGATTTAATACAAGATTTTCTAAATTCATAGGTGTAGGAGCAGCTAAAACATCCTCCTTTCTTAAAGTAAATTTTATTGCGGAATTTCGTGTTTTTTTAGTTTTTTCAATAAGCTAAAGCGTTTTTGAGTAACCCGAACATATGTTGTGCAGCCTCTTTCATTTTCGAAATAACGGTATATCTCGAAAACCAAAGCCAATATGAAGAAAAAAGTTTTAACTTTCTTAAAGTAAATTTTATTGCCGAATTTCGGGTTTTTTTAGTTTTTCAATAAACTAAAGCGTTTTTGAGTTACGCGAACATATGTTGTGCAACCTCCCTAATTTTCGAAATAACGGTATATCTCGAAAACCAAACCCATTATGAAGAAAAAAGTTTTAACTTTCTTAAAGTAAATTTTATTGCCGAATTTCGGTTTTTTTTAGTTTTTCAATAAACTAAAGCGTTTTTGAGTTGCGCGAACATATGTTGTGCAACATCCTTAATTTTCGAAATAACGGTATATCTCGAAAACTAAAGCTAACCTAAAAAAACGGCTAGCACCACTGGATTCAGCGACCCCGAATTAGTTAAAATTAGTTAAAAATCTTTCGTTCGTATCATACTAAAATATTAAACTGCAAATACTTTAATCTATCTATACAATATATAATTTCTTAGTATGTAAGGATGTTTGCATGTATGTCCTATTCTTTCCGCAACTTTCTGAAGCCATCTGATGACATAGGAAGCTGAAATTTGGCACACTTAAAGAACTTTCTCTGCGGAAGATCGTAGCGTAGTCATATTTTTGATATTCGGCTTTTCAACTAGTATAACTATAAAGATCTGATAGAAAAGATGTTTTTTTTTATAAAATGGGAAACTTTGGGCCCCACTTGGCACGGCTAGGCACCGTCGGATTGACCTGAAAAATTAGGCCATGATTTCTTACACCAAACCTCATATTTTAAGCAGCGCAAACAATTAAATTTAAAAAAAAAAAAAAAATCCCATACAAGAAAAGACCAGTCTAATACATATACATATACATATACATATACATATACATATACATATACATATACATATACATATACATATACATATACATATGCATATACATATACATATACATATACATATACATATACATATACATATACATATACATATACATATTAGACTGGTCGCATCTTGTATGGGATTTTTTTTTTTTTTAAATTTAAATGTTTGCGCTGCTTTAAATATGAGGTTTGGTGTAAGAAATCAAGTCCTAGTTTTTCAGCTCAATCCGACGGTGCCTAGTCGTGCCAAGTGGGGCACAAAGTTCCCCATATGATAAAAAAAAACATCTATTCAATCAGATACTAGATGAAAAGCCGGTCTTAAAGACCGAAAATCGAAAATCTGGCTTCGTTACGATCTTCCGCGGAGAAAATACTTTAAGTGTGCCAAATTTCAGCTTCCTATGTTATCAGATGGCTTCAGAAAGTTGCGGAAAGAATAGGACATACATGCAAACATCCTTACATACTAAGAAATTATATATTGTATAGATAGATTAAAGTATTTGCAGTTTAATATTTTAGAATGATACGAACGAAAGATTTTTAACTAATTTTAACTAATTCGGGGTCGCTGAATCCAGTGGTGCTAGCCGTTTTTTTAAGTTAGCTTTAGTTTTCGAGATATACCGTTATTTCGAAAATTAAGGATGTTGCACAACATATGTTCGCGCAACTCAAAAACGCTTTAGCTTATTGAAAAACTAAAAAAAACCGAAATTCCGCAATAAAATTTACTTTAAGAAAGTTAAAACTTTTTTCTTCATATTGGCTTTGGTTTTCGAGATATACCGTTATTTCGAAAATTAAGGAAGTTGCACAACATATGTTCGCGTAACTCAAAAACGCTTTAGCTTATTGAAAAACTAAAAAAAACCGAAATTCCGCAATAAAATTTACTTTAAGAAAGGTAAAACGCTTTTCTTATATGCGCAGTCGTTTTAGAAACATAATTTTTTTTTCTGGAAAAAAAAATAAATTTTTTATTAAAATTTCGGAATTTTTGTTTTTAAAAATTCATAAAAAATTGAAAAATGGAGCTATGCTTCTAATTTTATAGAGTCACATAAAAAACAATATTGCAAACAAAACAAGCTATAAATGATTAAAATCTGTTCACAACTTTTGATTTATGTATTCACAAAAGACGAAAAATTTTAATTAATATAAGAATTTTATTAAACCGCCATATGTGTATAATTGAAATTCTTACATTTGGCCCGTGTAGTGCCTAGGATGCCTCAAGAAGGGTCAAATGTATGACTGGAGTTGGTCATACATTTGACCCACAAAAATTCCGAAATTTTAATAAAAAATTTATTTTTTTTTCCAGAAAAAAAAATTATGTTTCTAAAACGACTGCGCATATAAGAAAAACGTTTTACCTTTCTTAAAGTAAATTTTATTGCGGAATTTCGGTTTTTTTTAGTTTTTCAATAAGCTAAAGCGTTTTTGAGTTACGCAAACATATGTTGTGCAACCTCCTTAATTTTCGAAATAACGGTATATCTCGAAAACCAAAGCCAATATGAAGAAAAAAGTTTTAACTTTCTTAAAGTAAATTTTATTGCGGAATTTCGGTTTTTTTTGTTTTTCAATAAACTAAAGCGTTTTTGAGTTACGCGAACATATGTTGTGCAACCTCCCTAATCTTCGAAATAACGGTATATCTCGAAAACCAAAGCCAATATGAAGAAAAAAGTTTTAACTTTCTTAAAGTAAATTTTATTGCCGAATTTCGGTTTTTTTTAGTTTTTCAATAAGCTAAAGCGTTTTTGAGTTGCGCGAACATATGTTGTGCAACATCCTTAATTTTCGAAATAACGGTATATCTCGAAAACTAAAGCTAACCTAAAAAAACGGCTAGCACCACTGGATTCAGCGACCCCGAATTAGTTAAAATTAGTTAAAAATCTTTCGTTCGTATCATACTAAAATATTAAACTGCAAATACTTTAATCTATCTATACAATATATAATTTCTTAGTATGTAAGGATGTTTGCATGTATGTCCTATTCTTTCCGCAACTTTCTGAAGCCATCTGATGACATAGGAAGCTGAAATTTGGCATACTTAAAGTATTTTCTCTGCGGAAGATCGTAACGAAGCCAGATTTTCGATTTTCAGTCTTTAAGACCGGCTTTTCATCTAGTATCTGATTGAATAGATGTTTTTTTTTATCATATGGGGAACTTTGGGCCCCACTTGGCACGACTAGGCACCGTCGGATTGAGCTGAAAAATTAGGACTTGATTTCTTACACCAAACCTCATATTTTAAGCAGCGCAAACATGTAAATTTAAAAAAAAAAAAAATTGCGACCAGTCTAATACATATACATATACATATACATATACATATACATATAAATATACATATACATATACATATACATATACATGTACATATACATATACATATACATATACATATACATATATATATATACATATACATATACATATACATATACATATACAAGGGTATCCTCAGGAGAGGATAACGGGAGTAACGACCCCGCGGACCCTAGTTTTGGCAGGCATGGAGGGCGTACTAAAAAGGTACATGTGCTTGATGAAGTCCTGTGGCAGGGCGAGTGGATGCCGCCCTAAACTATGTATCCAACCGAAAATAACTCCCGCCGAAAGGCATTAAAACCAAGCCCAGTACGGTTTTAATTATGGCATTTCTGGAACTACGCATATGAACTGACAGAACCCCGGGCCGACGCTTTTAACATTCTGGAATCTCAGTACACACAGGTGACACTCTGTGGAAATGACTTATGGGCTAATGTTGAAACTGCCTCCGTCTCATCAAAACCTGGCAAATCTCAAAGAACGTTCAACGTTTTCGTCGCCATTAAGTTGGTGGTGTAGGCTCAGTTGAGAAAAAACTCTTGACTAACACGGATCTGGCACTGAACACAATTTCCCATAAGGATTTTATGTCAACCCCTGCATGGCCTCCCTGCTTGCATAGATAACCATGGGATCTAAACGTGACTATACTTCGAATCGGTGATAACGGCTTTGCGTTGAGACCCTGAAGAAAAAAATATGAACAGAAACAACCCCAACTACAATAACAAGAATCAAAACGAAGATGAAGTTTTTACAGGTAAGCCGAAGGACACTTACGGGAGCTACCTACCGTTACAACACAACCCTTTCAAACGTAGCACAGTGTTGGCAAGATCGCCCCCGAATAACACAACGGGAACTTTCGACATGGAACACCAAGGTGATCTGGAAAAAAATGGAGAAGATCCTAAGCATCTTTTATTGCTAAAACAAGACGAGGAAAAAGCTTTTATAGAAATCGGTAATAAAATTAGTTCGGTAAATGCGATACTATTGACCGCGAAGAACATACACAAGTCGATGCGGGATGATATCACGTGTGCTATGGCCATATACCAACAGATGAAAGAGCTTAGAGAGGCAATTTCCAAAAGTCCTACTGCAGAGGTTGCTCCTGCAGTTAATGTTACTATGGAAACAAAGGCAATACAAGTAGACGTAAGAACTCATACAACATCTAATGAACAAAAGCAAGGAGAAAGGAGTAAAAGACAATCGTCAACTCGCCAAAGCAGGATAGTGTCCCGAAAAGACCAAAGACCGTAAATACAACACACGTAAAGGTCCTACCTGGTACAAGCAAGGAACGGCCGCAGGCGATAGTAGTCGTTGATCCCACGGAGGAAGAGGCCTCAGTGGATTCCAACAATTGGATAATCGTACAATATCGAAAGAAGAAAAGAAAAAAGGCTATAAGGAATAAAAAACCAAGAGCTATACGCGAAACAGGTGAAGCAATTGCCATTAAAGCTAACCCGGAAACGTATGCAGATGTCATAAAGAAGATGAAGAATGCTGTTAACCCTAGCGAAATAGGTGTGGAAATCAGCGGCATGCGAAGAACAAGAGCGGGGGAACTTCTCGTTAAGTTTGGAAAAGGAGAAGGACAAGCAAATAAATTGAGAGATGCGTTAACGATGAAGCTTGGTGAAGATGTAACAATCCGATCTGTTCTTAAAAACCAAACTCTTGATATCAGGGATATGGATGAAAGCACAGATATGCAGGAATTGAGAAACGCCCTTAAGACTGCAACAGGTGAACAGCAGGATACTTTGTTCAAAATCCTTAATTTATGGGAAGGATATGGTAAGAAGGATATGGTAAGGAAGATCATCGTAGGATGGGTGCGATGCAGAATTAAACCAAAGACGCGGGCTATAATATGCTTTCGATGTCTAGACCGTGGACACCGGGCAATCGAATGCAAAGGCGCAGATAGAACGGGAACATGTAGAAAATGCTGCCAACCAGGACACCTGGCTAAAGAGTGTCAGCAAGATGAAAGGTGTATACTCTGTCAAGAAGCTGGTTTACAAAATATAGACCACCTTATTGGTAGTGCGATGTGTGTTGGATGAAACCCCGAACAGTATGAATATGAAATTTATTCAAATTAACCTTGGACATGGAAGAGAGGCACATGATCTAATGATCCAAAAATCCGCAGAAAGTAAATGTGATATAGTTCTTATTAGTGAACCCTATAGAAAAGCTCATTCTAAAATTTGGTACGAAGACTTGAAAAAGAGAGCGGCAATGATGGTATTAAATAAGCAATTATGTATTAGCGAAGTAAATGAGGAAAATGATGGCTTCGTTTATGCAACTATCAATGGGATACGAATTTATAGCTGCTATTTTTCACCGAATATGGACTACACAAACTTCTAACATGCAATTAATAAATTAGACCTAAGTATCAGAACAGCAAAGGGAAAAGTTATCGTAGGCGGTGACTTCAACAGCAAATCCCCAGAATGGAATTCAAGAAAACTAGACAAGAAAGGTACCATCGTTACTGAATTGATGGCATCTCTCGGTCTAACGATTTTTAGCAATGGTGATACTCCTACATTCATAAGAGGAAAAAGTACCAGTATTATCGATATAACTTTTGGATCGAATGAACTGAATAACCAGATCATTTACTGGAGGGTACTAGATGAAATTACCTTAAGTGATCATCAATACATAACATTTGACATCACTTACAAGAGACCTGTTCTTCGATACGAAGAAAAACTCCCTAAATGGAATGTACGGAAACTTAATGTGAAGAAAACTACAGAATATCTCCTACATGCTAAGGAGGAGAATATAAATATAATAAACAACCTATCTGGAGACTGTGAGAATATTGTTGCTCTCACAACAGACATCATTACGAAGTCCTGCAATGCAGGAATGCCGAAAATCAAAAAATTCAACGGAAATATACAGCCAGTTTACTGGTGGACTACCGAAATTGGGGAGCTAAGAAAATTATGCTTGACTGCTCGTAGAATATCAACGAGGCACCCCGATGATGAATCTCTCAAATTGGAATATAAAATGAAAAGAAAGGCTTTAAGAAGCGCAATAAAAAGGACCAAGCGGGAAAAATGGGCTGAACTGTGTGACGAAGTTGATGCAGACCCATGGGGTAAGCCATACCAAATCGTTATGAAGAAAACCAGAGGGAGAAAACCAATACCGGGAATTAAAGAACCCATTTGGGCAGAAGAAGTAGTAAAAACGTTATTCCCAACAGATATAGAAGGAATGAACACCAAAGAAAAGATGGTATCAACCGAAGAAGTAGTACCTTTTAATGCTGATGAATTAAAATTGTCAATTAGAAAATTAAAAACTGGAAAGACCCCTGGTCCAGACGGTATACCAAACGAAGTCATTAGATTCGCAGCTGAAACATGGCCTGAAATATTATTAAAGACCTTTAACATCTGTTTAGCAAACGGTGTATTCCCCAAATGTTGGAAAAGGCAAAAATTAGTCCTCATAAGAAAGGGCGCCAAACCATTAAATGAAGCAAGCTCATATAGACCTTTGTGTATGCTTGACACACTGCGAAAGTTGCTAGAATGTCTTCTTTTGCAGCGACTAGAAAAAGAAATAGAAAGCCTAGGAGGCCTTTCGCCACAACAGTATGGTTTTAGAAGGGGAAAGAGCACAGTAGATGCGATAAGTGAAGTAGTTGGCTTAGCAACAAGGGCAAAAAACGCTAAGGGTTTTTGTGCTATCGTAACACTAGATGTTAAAAATGTCTTCAACACGGTAAAATGGAGATTCGTCTTAGACGCTTTACAGAAGAAAGGAGTAAAAACACACCTTCACAATATGATAATAGACTACCTTAGTGATCATATACTCATCTATGACACAGATATCGGAATAAAGAAATATACCATCACGGCGGGCGTCCCTCAGGGATCGGTGCTGGGTCCTTTCTTATGGAATGTGATGTATGATGGTCTTTTAAATATAAAACTACAACACGGTGCAACTTATAGGATACGCTGACGATGTTGCCCTAGTTGTAACTCAGCAATGCCCTGAGTTGCTAAGAATAATTGCAAACGATAGTATTTCTCGGTGTAATAGATGGCTGAAAGAAAATGGACTTAGTCTTGCAGCAGTCAAAACGGAAGCAATACTTGTAAATAATAGAAGATCCTTTAACATGCCTAATATCATTGTCCAACAGGAGGAAATTTCCTTCAGACGCAGCCTCACTTACCTGGGCGTACAATTAGACGACAAACTCAACTTTCATGAACATGCAGGAAAAATAAGAGATAAAGCTCTGAAAACAGTTGACACACTGGCAAAAATAATGCCAAATTGCCGAGGTCCAAAAGACTCAACAAGAAGATTGATCAACAGTGTGATACACTCACAGCTATTGTACGCCGCGCCAACTTTTGCTATGGCAACGAATAGAAGCTATGTGGTACAACAATTACAAAAATCACAAAGAATCAGTGCCTTACGTGTAATATCGGCATACCGCACAGTATCCACAAATGCAGCTTCTGTACTTGCTGGAATTCCCCCAATAGATCTCATGGTAGAAGAAAAAGAAAGAATATATAACCTATCGAAGAGCGGAAACACTGGGCTAGCTGCAAGCCAGATAAGAACAGACGCCCGGCTAGCATTACTAAATGACTGGCAAGTACGATGGGATACTGGTGGAGATGGTAGACGGACCTATCGGTTAATCCCTAATATTCGCCGCTGGATAGAGAGAAAACATGGAAGCATGAATTATTTTATTACACAGATGATTACCGATCATGGTAGTTTCAACAGCTACCTATATAGATTTAAGATCAAAACTTATAAACACTGCAGCTGGATTGGTAGAAGGCACGGCGAAGTCAACTACTACCTTACACAGTTCCTGTCGGGCCACGGAGGATATAGGAGCTACTTATTTAAATATGACGACTCTCCAGTATGCCCAAGATGCCCAACCGTTATAGAGGATGTGGAACACGCTATGTTTAATTGCCCTAGATTTGCGCGCGACAAGGCTTTACTGGAGCGAGAGGTTGGTCGAGATAAACACCCGCATAACATAATCCACACAATGATGGAAAGCCATGATAACTGGAAGATCATATGTAGCTATGTCAAAATAATACAACTCAAGCTACGAGCTGAGGAGCGAAGAAGAACGAACTCTAGAAGCACAGACGAAATGATCAACTGATCATTCCACACCCTACGACGTAATACCTGGAATGGCAGTCCCGTAGGGAGTGGCGGTGAAGAAGGGGATGGTTTTAGTCGGTAAGAATCCGACATATCCCAGAACAACGGGAATCTATGTAAGATTTCCACCTCCTTACACAAAAAAAAAAAACAAAAAAAAACATATACATATACATATACATTTACATATACATATACATATACATATACATATACATATACATATACATATACATATACATATACATATACATATACATATACATATACATATACATTTACATATACATATACATATACATATACATATACATATACATATACATATACATATACATATACATATACATATACACATACATATACATATACATATACATATGCATATACATATACATATAAATTATATTTTTATAAGAGGGTTTTTATATAAAAATTCTTTATTAACTTTTTATTTTGAGTGCTCGTTAAAGACAAACTAAAACTAACTAAAATACAATAATATAAAACCAATGAAAACTAAAGTAAGCTTATTGTTCCCATACTATTTATTTTGTTGACAATGCAACTCGTGTGGGGAATCAGGTTACACCAAAGGAGCTGGGAAATATTTGATAAACAAATGAATTTATTGCCAGACATGCCGTCAGCAATTTATATGGAATATATTAGGGAGTCGCTTAAATAAATGGAAAAACATTAAGGTGACGTTTCAGACGTGCCAACGTTAACTCCTCCCTCACTTAAGTGAGAGCCGTCCTCGGTTCTCCTAAAGCTATTAATGGTGGCTTGAATGACATGATCTTGGCGCTTTTTTTATTATCAATTACGATCAACATAGAGATAGTTGGTCCTATGATAAGTTTGCTTTCGACCTCTTTAATATAATTCAGATTTTGGATGCCCAACTTTTGGAGATATGGGAGGCTTAATATTTCCTGGTAACCAGTGACATTAAGAATTGCTACGGTTGCCGAAGTGGGTATTTTCTTCAAATTTTGTTTCAGATTTTTATAAGTGGACCCATTAACTTGAATCTCATCATCAAAGATGAGTAAGAAGGTTCCAGTAATAGTCTTTACTGAAGTTTTATTATTTTTGATTATGGCGGTGCCATCATTGATGATAATAATGCCATCGTCGACTACGACCAGTGGACTAAGGTGACTGGGTTGAGTGCTGCAGTGGGCTATACCACCCGAGTGGAGTTGTTGGGCACACGTGGGATATAATAACTCTCTACAAAACGTTGTAGTGAGTGTAGCGCTGCAGTTTCCGATTGGGAGTATTTCATTTCCACAATCGGCCACATTGTTATCTTTGCCGAGTTGCAAAATCGTTCCATTATGTTGAACAGGGAATAAGCTTACTTTCTTACATTCTAGTCTGGGCTTAGGATACTTGATTATAAAATGTATAAAATTATTATCTAAAAGGACCTTAACAAATGATACTTCCATTAGATCAGATACAGTAATATTTGTAGAGTGCTTGTTAACAATATTTTTTAAATCATTAGAATCCAAAATTGCAGGGTTAATTATTCTTATCCTTGCAAGGGTGACAGATAGCATTAAAGTCTCGAGTTCCGAAATTATTATTCTATTTCTTGCGAGAAGTGTTTCATACAGATGACCCGTATCAATCTGTCTGGTTTTCGAATTTTTTATGATTATATTAACTGCTCCTGTAAGTCTATTAATCTGGGCCTGCATTTTTGTATTTACCAGTATCTGCCTGTTTTCGGACTCGATGAGTTCCTGTTGTTTAAATTTTACATTCTGAAAGTCGTCGAAGTCCGGTGTACCAGCGACTACCTTTAGGGCAGTGCCTAAGATATTAAGGCTTCTGGCGTGTCTGTGGTGGATTTCGAGTGATGCCAAAATTGCCCTAATTCGATTAACGTCCGAGACCAAAATTTTCACCACATGGGACAAAGGAAAATGTTCTGTAAGTTGTTTCGTCTCGTCAGCTATTTCAGAGAACATCGTCAAATTTGTAGTATGCCGCCAGTAGTCGAAATCTTTCCATATAACTACGTCCCCGTCCGTAATGGGAATGTAATCTGAGTTAGAGTAGTCCATTAATTTTGCAGTCACTATCCAGAGTGGAAGTACTATGAGTAAAATCCTATGGAAAAAAAACAAAACGAAAAACAAAAAGGTTAGGGTGGAGCGATGCTAAAAGGTTAGGAAGTTGTTTTTTTCTTATTTATTTTAGGTTGTCCTTATGGACCACCCTTCCTTTAATAAGAACTGTAGTTTTGGAGACAAGGAAATTCTTTTTCCTGCTTGTGGGCATATTTATCATTTTGCCTGTAGCAGCGGTGGAAAAGCCGAAGCACCAGTTGCCCTCAGTGCCGCGCATACAATCCAAAACACATAAAATTATCTTTTTTTAGAAAATTTTATTAAAATTCAATTTTTATAGTAAATTTTGTTAAAATTTACTTTTTATAGGAAAATTTGTTAAAATTTACTTTTTATAGAAAAGTTAAAATTTACTGTTTATAGTAAATTTTGTTAAAATTTACTTTTTATAGGAAGTTTTATTTAAATTTAGCTTTTATAGGAAAATTTGCTAAAATTTACTTTTTATAATAAAATTTGTTAAAATTTACCTTTTATAGAAAAATTAAAATTAATAGTAAATTTGGTTGAAATTTACTTTTTATGGGAAAACTTGTTAAAATTTACCTTTTAAAGAAAAATTAAAATTTATAGTAAATTTGGTTGAAATTTACTTTTTATGGGAAAATTTGTTAAAATTTACCTTTTAAAGAAAAATTAAAATTTATAGGAAAATTTGTTAAAATTTACCTTTTAAAATTTATAGGAAAATTTGTTAAAATTTGCCTTTTATAGTAAAATTTGTTAAAATTTACCTTTTATAGAAAAATTACAATTTATAGTAAATTTGGTTGAAATTTACTTTTTATGGGAAAATTTGTTAAAATTTACCTTTTAAAGAAAAATTAAAATTTATAGGAAAATTTGTTAAAATTTACCTTTTAAAATTAATAGGAAAATTTGTTAAAATTTGCCTTTTATAGTAAAATTTGTTAAAATTTACCTTTTAAAGAAAAATTAAAATTTATAGGGAAATTTGTTAAAATTTACCTTTTAAAATTTATAGGAAAATTTGTTAAAATTTGCCTTTTAAAGAAAAATTAAAATTTATAGGAAAATTTGTTAAAATTTATAGGAAAATTTGTTAAAATTTGCCTTTTATAGTAAAATTTGTTAAAATTTACCTTTTATAGAAAAATTAAAATTTATAGTAAATTTGGTTGAATTTTACTTTTTATGGGAAAATTTGTTAAATTTTACCTTTAAAAAATAAATTAAAATTTATAGGAAAATTTGTTAAAATTTACCTTTTAAAATTTATAGGAAAATTTGTTAAAATTTGCCTTTTATAGTAAAATTTGTTAAAATTTACATTTTAAAGAAAAATTAAAATTTATAGGAAAATTTGTTAAAATTTACCTTTTAAAATTTATAGGAAAATTTGTTAAAATTGCCCTTTTATAGAGAAATTAAAATGTATAGTCTGAACAACACACATTGAATTTTTTATTAAGATCTTCAATTTTTTTTCAAAAATCAGTTTCTGAGAATTTAGGGCGGTGTTTATAGCAACTTCCACCATTGCCCTCAATTGTTCCGGTGTTACAGCCATTGCTTCGCTTTCCCACCAAAGAGTTTCCCTTAAATATCTTTTAGTCTCTCTCCTATCAACCTCTATTTTGTTGAGTCCCTCTACTATTTGTTGTAAACTAGCTTGGTTTCTATTATCACTCATGAAACGTTACTACCACCACATCAACCGAAACAAAATAAAACTGGCATTAAATGAAACGCAGGCACTTGATTTAATGCCCTTACAAGGATTTACATCAAGTTTGAACAAAGATATTTATTAATTAATTTTTTCAAGCACTCTACTTACAGGTATTTATATTTCATGTTATTGCCGCTGCGACTGGGGTGTTGTTTCCTCGGTGTTGTTTGTCCCTTTCAACGCTGACCAGGCTGTTTCGAAGCGCTGGTGACTTTAGATCCTCTTTTCAAACTTTATTTGTTCGTGCTCAAATGCACCTGTTTAATTGTCTAATTGTTCACGCACTGTTTGTTGTTGAAAAAGCACTTAAACAGAAACAGATATTTATCTAAGATTTCCACTGTTTTGCTGTTGTGTTTGCCCAGGCTTTTTATAGCTCTGGATCCTTATAACTTTAACTTTAGGTTTTTTTTTAAATGTTTATATTGAATTAACACTGTTTTTATTTATGCCCCTTTTACTTGTGGAGGGGAAAAAAAGATTTTGATTTTATGTCGAGAGCACTGTCCTGGCAAAAAATTTGTTGCCTTATTTTCACTAACAATAGTTCCTCTTTTTTTCTTTTAAAAAAGGGTCTTTGTATTTTTTCTTTAATTTTTAATAAAAATTTTGGTTTTTAAGAGATTTTTCTTTATTTTTGAGAAAAAAAAACTTTTTGTTGCCTTATTTGTATTCACAATACTTCCTTTTTTTTTTTTTTTTTTTAATTTTTTCACTTGTTTCTTGTTTTTCTTAATTTCTGAGAAAAGTTTTCTTTAAAAAACTTTATTATTAAAGCCGAGTTGGGCGCCAATTATATTTTTATAAGTGGGTTTTTATATAAAAATTCTTTATTAACTTTTTATTTTGAGTGCTCGTTAAAGACAAACTAAAACTAACTAAAATACAATAATATAAAACCAATGAAAACTAAAGTAAGCTTATTGTTCCCATACTATTTATTTTGTTGACAATGCAACTCGTGTGGGGAATCAGGTTACACCAAAGGAGCTGGGAAATATTTGATAAGCAAATGAATTTATTTCCAGACATGCCGTCAGCAATTTATATGGAATGTATTAGGGAGTCGCTTAAATAAATGGAAAAACATTAAGGTGACGTTTCAGACGTGCCAACGTTAACTTATACATATACATATACATATACATATGCATATACATATACATATACATATACATATACATATACATATACATATACATACACATATACATATACATATACATATACATATACATATACATATACATATACATAAACATATACATATACATATACATATACATATACATATACATATACATATACATATACATATACATATACATATACATATACATATACATATACATATACATATACATATACATATACATATACATATACATATACATATACATATACATATACATATACATATTAGAGCGACTCAAGTTGTATGGAAGCAAAATTCGTACTCGATGTACCCTCCTAAAAATGAACCTTGGACATTTTTAAGATGACATTTTAAATATTTCGGCTCCAGGGTTGACTTCTCGTGAGCTGGACCAGTTTGAAAAAGGGTCTATTTTTGCATGTTTTGTTACTTTAAGAATCTGTGTCCTTACCAACATATACAAGTTTGGTATCGTAAGAAAGGTTTTTTTAAGGCGCGTCCAACTGTATATAAAATTTGTCCAAGGACGGTCATCCATGTCCTTTTTTTTAAGGATTTTCTGTAAAAAAAACGGTTTTTGAATTTTTTGTTCGGGGCTGTTTGTAATAAAAGTGCCAAATTAACATATTTTAATCTTTAGTCGATTTAATTAAATACATATCTCAGCTTTTTTTGAAATTCGTACTAGTTCGCGTTTTGACTAAAATGCAATGGGGTGGTAACCCTTTGTTTTAAATAGGGCAATATGGGTATCAAATTTTATCTTTTGCCAGTATATCATCTTTGTATGTAAATAATTTAGATTTGTGCAAATTAGATGCATTTTACACGGTGCTGTGGAATATATATAAATGCGATTTTGTAGTAACTCTAATATGATAACGGATTTAGTTTCTAGATCATGTATGGATGAAAATAGGACTAAAGAAAGAAAAAAAGAAATGATCCACGACTTTTTGGCGGCATATTTTTTCCGCAAATTAAAAAAAAATTCAGGTCGTGGATCATTTCTTTTTTTCTTTCTTTAGTCCTATTTTCATCCATACATGATCTAGAAACTGAATCCGTTATCATATTAGAGTTACTACAAAATCGCATTTATATATATTCCAGAGCACCGTGTAAAATGCATCTAATTTGCACAAATCTAAATTATTTACATACAAAGATGATATACTTGGCAAAAGATAAAATTTGATACCCATATTGCCCTAATTAAAACAAAGGGTTACCACCCCATTGCATTTTAGACAAAACGCAAAATAGCACGAATTTCAAAAAAAGCTGAGACACGTATTTTATTAAATCGACTAAAGATTAAAATATGTTAATTTGGCACTTTTTTTACAAACAACCCCGAACAAAAAATTCAAAAACCGTTTTTTTTTTCAGAAAATCCTTAAAAAAAGGACATGGATGATCGTCCTTGAATAAATTTTATATACAGTTGGACGCGCCTTAAAAAAACTTTTCTTACGATACCCAACTTGTATATGTTGGTAAGGAAACAGATTCTTAAAGTAACAAAACATGCAAAAATATACCCTTTTTCAAACCGGTCCAGCTCACGAGAGGTCAACCCTGGAGCCGAAATATTTAAAATGAAATCTTAGAAAAGTCCAAGGTTCATTTTTAGGAGGGTACATCGAGCACTTTTTTTGGTGAGTCGCTCTAATACATATACATACACATATACATATACATATACATATACATATGCATATAAATATACATATACATATACATATACATATACATATACATTAAAGGGCTGCATGAACAACTTCTTTCATAAACATACTGAAATGCTTATTCACTGAAAGTCGTGTTCGAATAAAATTGAGACTACCGAACAAACTGTTGTTTTATTCATGCTGCTATGAACACATTTCGTTTCATATCGTAAACACACAGAGGTTGTTCAATGAAACGGGCTTTGTTTCATAGTTTTCATTCTCTCTCATTTATTTTTATTAATACTCAATAGCAATGTTGCCACTTCAGTAAATTCATATAATTATTTGCATGCGTTGCCCATGTGTAATTTAAAAACACACACATTTTTAGTTGAAAGGTGAAAAACAAAAGGAGGAATGAGTTTATGAGAAATTTAATTGTTAGTTTTTTAAGTGTCTTAGGAGTCTGACCACGCGGTTGTTTTTATTTCGAAAGATATTAAAAACTTGAAAATGAATTTAAGTAAATATAACGAAAAACGTTGCGTCATTGGGTGGAATACAGCGTCAGTCGAACAAATTATGTTTTTACATCATAATATGAAAACGATGGATGTTGATCGTGCAGGATGATGTATATGACACTTTTTTGCGTAGAATTTATCACTTTTATTTTAACCATGAATTATCTCATTTTTTAGTTCTCAATATAATAATATAGTATAATAATATAGCTACCTACTTTTTTCTGTTTAAGACAAAAATATTGCCGAAAATGTTTTAATGTTATGGTGTTTTCTTTTCTACATAAAATGTCACAGTTTTTTGTAGAAAAAGAAACACCATTAGTGAATGTTTTTGAAAATAAAATTAAATATATTCAATTTTATTGAAAATTTACATTGAAAACAAAAATAAGTTTGAGTTTTTATTTAAATATTAATGTATCTCTTAAACTTGTTGCATTTACCCCTCATGGTTATTTCTATTTTTTTTTTTTTACTTTCTTATGTTTTTATTTTTCTACAACTGGCAACACTGACATTTAAATCATACTGTTTTTCCATGAACTTATTCGAGATTTGTTCAATGGTTGTTCTGTTTCATGGTTGTTAATGTTCATATTCTCTTGTATAAGCAAATAAACTAATTTCATCTTATTCGTCTCTTAAATATCGAGTGTTCATTGCTTTCATTTCATAGTGTTTCATCTTAATTAATACGAATGAAGCGAACACAAAATTGTAATGAAGGTTTCATGAACATCATTATTAAGTTTCATGCAGATGTCTAATATACATATACATATACATATACATATACATATACATATGCATATACATATACATATACATATACATATACATATACATATACATATACATATACATATACATATACACACAAGCACAACAAAACATTAGGGATTCGCTGGAATGCGGCAGAAGATGTATTTTCTTTGCGTACGAGAAGATAGCGCTTAAGAATTCATACACGAAAAGAGAGGTTCTATCTACCATTGCTCGGCTATACGATCCTGCAGGTTGGTTGGCTCCGGTGGTAGTTGCAGCAAAAATTATAATGCAGCAAATGTGGCTTGATAAAATCGAGTGGGACGAGGCTATCAAACCAGTGGCTCTGCAGAAATGGCAGAATTTTGTTGCGAATTATGCGGATATTGAAAAATTAAGTTGCCACGTTGGGTTCAATATTCGCCTAGCTGTACTATTCAATTACACGGGTTCTGTGACTCGTCTGAGTTGGCATATGCAGCTACAGTATATATAAGGGTACAGCTCGGAGATAAAGTTTTATCAAGTTTGCTCACATGTAAAACGAAAGTGGCCCCAATAAAGAAGCCTTCTTTGACTCGTTTGGAGTTATGTGGAGCAGTTCTTTTGGCAAATTTGGTCGATAATGTGGTACCTACTTTATTTGTGGTCCGATTCCACAATTGTCTTAGCGTGGTTGAGAAAACCACCTTGTAGCTGGAAAACATTCGTGGCAAATAGAGTGGCTACAATATTAGAGAAAGTTGGGAATAAAAACTTGTGTCACGTGGCGTCAGGCGATAATCCTTCCGATCTAGCAACCCGGGGGCTGATCCCTGCGGATTTAAGAGATAATAGGCCCTGTTGGCACGGACCTGAGAGGCTCAACTTAGAGCAGTCTTCGTGGCCCGTAGGAGCGGCGGATTTCGAGACGGCAGAAGAGTCGAAAGGAGCTCAAGTTTTTGTTGCTAGATCTGCTGATAAAGAAGATATTCTAGACAGGTTTTCTAGTTTATCTAGGGCGTATCACGTAATAGCCTACATGTTTCGATTTGTTGCCCTGGCGGGTAAGAAAAGGAGTGAAAAGGTCGATTATGGTTCGGTGAAGATTTCGGCTAATGAGTTGAAATTCGTAAGAAATCGCTTATTTTATCTGTCTCAGCAAATTTACTTCTCAGGGGAGTTAAGCTGTCTTAAAGCGAGTAAGAAAATTGATTCACGTAGCCCCCTGTCAACAATTACCCCTTTTGTTGATAAAGATGACATAATTCTATATAATAGTCGACTTAGCTCTAGCACTTGCCTGTCCTACAACGAAAGGCACCCTATCATCTTGGCGTATGGCAGTAGATTGGCTCGGCTGTATGTGGAATTCGTTCACACTTTAGTACTTCACGGAGGCCCTCGGCTCGTTTTGAATATAGTCCGGCAGGAGTGCTGGATCATTCGAGCGAAAAATCTGATCAAAACAGTTGTGCGTAATTGCAAAGCCTGTGTGCTCTATCGAAAAAAGCTGCAAAATCAAGTGATGGCTGCTTTGCCCCAAGAAAGAACTACCCTTTGCCGCCCTTTTACGAATACTAGCGTTGATTTTGCCGGCCCTTTCGAGATAAAAAGTTTCACTGGTAGATACTGCAGAATCTCAAAAGGCTACGTGTGTCTCTTTGTTTGTTTCGCGACGAAGGCGATTCACCTGGAAGTTGTTAGCGACTTGTCTACTCCTGCTTTTCTAGCAGCCTTGGCCCGCTTCGTCGCCCGTCGTGGTTGCCCAAGCTGCATGTATTCTAACAACGGCAGAAACTTTGTTGGCGCCGCTAGAGAAATCAACGCAGACTTCGCCAAGCACGTAAAAGAGCTTCGTGGCACGGCTGTTGAAAGTTATGGTCACCAGCGCTTGTCGTGGCACTTTATCCCTGCTGCAGCACCTCACATGGGAGGACTATGGGAAGCAGGGGTAAAAAGTATGAAAATGCACCTTAAAAAGTCAGCTGGTCAACTCAAATTTACGTTCGAGGAGTTCTCAACCGTCCGCTAGGCCTATTGTCAAAAAATGCTGAAGACTTGTCGGCCCTTACCCCAGGTCACTTTCTGATAGGCACAGCTATGCTTACCCCTGCGGAGCCCGAAGAGCTGTCCTCAACCCTAAGCATTGTAAATCGGTGGCGTAAAGTTAAGGCCCTACAACAAGAGTTTTGTCGTCGATGGAAGCAGGAATATTTAAAAGAGCTAAATAAGCGCAACAAATGGCAACACTCTCAACTAGACTTAAAAGAAGGCGACCTTGAGTGGCGACTAGGCCGTATTGTTCGAGGCTATCGTGGAAGTGACGCCAATGTGCAAGTAGCCGATTTAAAAACGCTAAGCGGCGTAATCACTCGGCCGATTCACAAATTAGTAGCGCTGCCTAAAAGCAACACTTAAAATCCATTGTTTTTACCGTTGCCCTGTCCCGTAAAAGGTATCCTCTGTGGCAGACCCCGTGGCACTTCAGCACAGCCTACTGCATCATCTCTGGGCCCGACGAAGCTTCCCTTATTTGATGTCCTTTGGAGAGGGAGTGGTGCTGAAAACGGGCGAATATTTTGCAATTTTGTGTTATCATTTTTATTGTTAAGTTTTTTTTTAATTCAATTTAAATTAATTTTTCCTATTTTTGATTTGCTAAATTTAATTTATTGTTAATTTTAATTTGGATTTTTTTTGAGTTTTTAATCCCTTTTCTTTATTTTTTTATGTATTTAATTTCCATTCTTTTTTATTTGTATTCAATATGTTGCACCACCGTTACAAGGCGGGCGGTATGTTGACGTCTGGCTGGTGTAAACCATTATTTTCTTTGCCCGTGTGGGCAGCGACTGTCGTTCCTTCGTGTGGAACGGGATTTAATGGTGGCATTTGGCTACCAACCATGTGATATGTGGCTCAGCTGTGCTTTAACGCCACCTGTAAAATGAATTCGCTTCATCACTGCCAAGGCGAATTCAACAAGGTAAACTCTTTAGAACATCTGTTCGTCAGCTGTATTATCCGAGTTGTCAATAAATTGTTTTTTTTTAATTATTTTTGTTTTTCATTTAAAAAAAATTGTGATTGTGTTAATTTGTGAAATTTTATGACAAAAAAATCAATTGTGGCTTAATTCTAGTTAACCAACGCAGTTCCAAGTAAAAAAACAAAGGGGAATAGAAAATGAAAAAATACAAAAAAAATAAAATGGCACAATTCTCGGAAACGTTTAGTTTCCGTGCCATAGATATCTTAAGTCTTCATATAAATTTGCGGTTTCCCACTACATATCTGAACGTATATAGCTAATATTGGTATAATTTAAGAGCTTTTATTTAAAAATTCTTAATCCATAAAGGAGCGGCGATGAGTTTGCAAAAATATATTATAGTAAGCATATCAATTGTTATGCGAAGAACCTTTATTTTGCAAAGTCGGTGTTTGTTATACCATAGATGAGAAAATCTTTGCGCCCAACCGAAGGAAGGCTATGTGGTGAAGGTTTATTAAGCGAAGGTGAGGTTTATTTGATTACATTTTTGATTCCTAGTGCACTTCCGTGACGTTTTGATATAAATTTTTGTAAAAACTGTATTAGGAGGTAAAGAGTTAAAAAGATTGCAATAAATTTTACATTTTCAGAAAGATCTGTTAAAAAGCTTTCAAAAGACACTAATAATGGCCACATACGTTTACAAATGTAGTGGAAAAATCTCAAATTCATATGAAAACTTCAGAAGTCCATTACTCTGAAACAATGCGTTTTGTAGAATTTTACCATGATATTTGTTGTTCTTATTTTTCAATTTTCTATTCCTCTATGTCCTTTGTTGTTGGAGCTGCGTTGGTAAGCTACATTTGTTTCTAATTTTTATGCATATGCTGGGTCCTTGAGCAATTTTTAGTCTAGTTAGCCATGTCCGACTGTTCAAAACACTCTCACTTTCGAAAAAACTCAAAATAAAAGAACAATATTAGTGTAAAATTCTTTCCACTTCTCCTAAGCATTTCTGAATTGAACTCCAACACAATTGGTTTAGTTGAAAACGAGTCAAAAAACCCAATGTGAAACATAGTGCCTTAAAAATGTATACACACTTTGATTAAAAAAAACTAATATATGTAAATGCATGGCAGAATGCACCCTTAACATTAAATCTTCAAAAACACAGAATACATTAAATTTTGTTTAGATCGGTTCATAAACACACAACTTTAAATATAAAAAAATCAATAAAAAATTTTATTGTTTACTTTTTATTCACACTTTTTGTAAACAACTATTTTGACAACTCGGATATGTTACACTAACAAAATGCCTATTATTTTTGTTAGAGTTGTAATTGTTGTAGCGACGAGTTTACCTTGTTGAATTCGCCTTGATCACTGCTTTATATAAAACCGAACCAGGCAGGCGCCGGCAAATAAAGTAATAAACTAAAATTTAAATAAAAGTAAAAAAAAAGAATAAAGAAATTAAAATAAATTGATAATTAGAAGGAAAAGTGATTTTTATTTACTATAAAAGAGCCATAGAATTGCCATTGAGCCACAAAAAATAAGGGTGGGTTTGTATAGTGTGTAAAGTGAGTGAATGTGTGCGCGCCAGCCGCTAACTGACCTGTCTCAACAAACCACTTCAGTGAGATTCCCGGCCACTTTCTAATTCCGGACAACGTACCCAAGCTGCAGGTAACCAGCCCCATTTACACTCCAACATACATATACATATCCTGTAGGAAGTCAAACACATTTATAACTAACTTCAAACTGGTTTTGTTATAACCACAACTAGTTGATTAAGTGACTTTTTTCCTTGTCGACGACTCACTATTTTAACATAGGCATGTCATAGGCAGTAGTCAATTGGCCATCTTTGCATGACTTTTTAACTGACTACTAACTACTTATTTTTCAACCTATTTGTAATTAATTAAAAGTATTGTAAGTTTATAATAAATTATTTAAATTTTAAATAATTTTTTCAAAAAAAATATATGTACATATGAACATGCATACATACATATGTATATCTTTATATATTTTGATATAGAAATAATTATTTATGAAAATTTTGCATTAAACTGTATTTGTATTTGTATTTGTATTTATTAATTTGAATTTCTAATACAACAAGATACAATATCTTATAAATTACAGTATTAGAATCAGACAAGTTAAACAGAACATTGCAAATTAACAACTTAATTCTACTTAAAACTAAATTAAATTAAATTACAAATTTGAGAATCAAAAGGCTTTGAACAATATTAAAATCATAAAACACAAAAAAATAAGCATTTAATAATAATTAAGACAAAAATTAAAACAAACAAAAAAAAAATAAAAAATTTACGAAAAATGTTTAAACAACAAATCTGTAAAATGTATTGCGTTGCTTGTGCGTTGAGTATCCCTATGTAGTTGGTTCCAGAGACGAATGGTAAAAATAAAGAATTGACGCTCAGAAGCAAGGTCGCGGTGACGGATTTGTATAATGTAGTTTCCTCTATTCGACCTTGCAAACTGTAAACGTTCAAAAAGATAATTTGGTTCTTTCGTCATAACAATCTTGTGAAAAAGTATAAGATTTTTGAATTTAAGGTAATTACTAAAGGGAATTTTTAATACACGACAAGAGAACAGGGACACACGATCAAATTTTCCAAGGCTAAAAATGTAACGTATAATGTTATTGAAAGTCTTGCAAAATGCCCAAAATGATGATGTATGGTAGTCCTGAAATAAATACGCCACATAATTGCTAGTACATAAACAGATTTGTAATGATTTAATTTTTAATTATTTTAAAATGTTTGTATATATTTTTTTCATTTGACTTCATGGCATGCTTGTTTTACTTATTTTGCTTTTATTTGTGTTTTACGTGTGCCTTTTTGGTTGATATCTGCATGAGATTTAAACCAATTTGTAGTCATTTGAAAAAGAATTTAAGTAATAGTTAGTGTTTTTTGCAACTGACTATTTTATTTACTACAGGGTATATACATATACATATACATATATTTATACATATACATATAAATAAACATATACATATACATATACATATACATATACATATACATATACATATACATATACATATACATATACATATACATATACATATACATATACATATACATATACATATACATATACATATACATATACATATACATATACATATACATATACATATACATATACATATACATATACATATACATATACATATACATATACATATACATATACATATACATATACATATACATATACATATACATATACATATACATATACATATACATATACATATACATATACATATACATATACATATACATATACACATACATATACATATACATATACATATACATATACATATACATATACATATACATATACATATACATATACATATACATATACATATACATATACATATACATATACATATACATATACATATACATATACATATACATATACATATACATATACATATACATATACATATACATATACATGATAGGGCTGGCTCAGGCTGCTATCGGGGTCAGCAGGTGGCGGATCGCTGAATGGCCTGCAGATATGTAGGTTCGCTGCGAATATCTAATAAGCAGTCCCCGACCAAGAGCGGCAGGGTATGAGGGTACACCATAAAAAGGTGTTAATGCCCGTAGAAGACTATGCGACGTGGCGAGTGGGTACCGCCACTAAATAGGTATCCTCCATGGGGGTGCACTCAAGAGAGGTGCAGTTGGGAGAGTGACGCCTCCTTGGTTCCCCCAGTCATTCTTTCCGCCGAAGGGCATTAAGATCAAGTCCAGTACGGTCTTAATTATGGTATTTCTGGAAAACTGGCACGATTTGACATAAACCTGGGCTGACAGCTGTGGTATTCTGGAACCTGAGTATGCAGAAGTGGAATTCTGCAAAAATGGCTTCCCGGCTAATGCTACAACTGCCTCCGTCCCACCAAAACCTAGCAAGTCTCAAAGTACTTTCGAGGTTCGTCGCCGTTAAGTTGGTGCTTGCAGGATCGGATGTTTGTTCCCGACTTACACGGATCTGGCTCTGAACAGAAGGTTTCATAAGAACCTTTTGTCAACCCTCGCATGGCCTCACTGCTTGCAAAGACAACCATGGGATCTTGACGTGACTGCATAATCGAATCGGAGATAGAGGCTTTGAGTTGGGACCCAATAACATGAATTTTGAAAACAAACAACAAGGAGATATCGTGAAGATGAGAGATGAAAGGGGCGTAGAGAGCCCATTCGCAAGGAGTTCTGTGATAATGAGATCACCAACAGCAACTGTGGCAAGTGAGACATCTAGCAGCTGCGAAAATCCAAGTAGTAAAAATATGGACAAGTTAGGTGGTAAAATTAAGAGACTATTTGATTTTCTTAAAGGGAAAACTAACGTGCATAAGGAGATTGTTACACTTTCTCGTGAGATAGAGGCGCTGTTTATGCAAGTGTCGGAAGAGAATAATAGTGCGACCGCAAAAAGTGACGAAACCGTACTTATTAGCACGCATACCCAAACAGAGGAGGCATTATGGCCAAAACTACCGCAAATAGCTGCTCCCAAACGGAAGAGAGATATCACAACCCTCAGCCCAAAAGAGAACAAGCCAAAGAAGAAAAAGGATACTATCCAAAAGATAACTGGTAATGGTGTAGAAAACTGTACAATGGGCAATACTGTTTTGACAGACACCATAGCCGAAATATCGCAAGGTGAAAGGACCAACTCTGATTGGGTCAAAGTTCGCCCAAGGGCTAAAAATAGAAAGAAACCTGTTAAGACAAGGAATAGAAGGAAAACGGGCCGCCCAGATGCACTTGTAATCCAGACATGTGGAGAAACCTCGTACGCCGACATACTAAAGAAAGTAAAAAGAGATCCTAAGTTGGAAATTCTTGGCCAGAATGTAAATAATATAAGGAAAACTGCGAGAGGTGAACTACTTCTGGAACTTAATAAGCCTGCGCATCAGAGTACATGTGAGTTTAGGCACACAATAGAAGAAGTCCTTGGCACGACGGCAGAAGTTCGGGCGTTGACTCATGAAATAGTTCTCGAAATAAGAGATATTGATGAGGTTACAGATAGAGAAGACGTTTACGAGGCGTTAGTGAACCTATCTGAAGAGTTCAAAACACTGCAGCTTTCTGCAATAAAATCTTTGAGGAGAGCTTACGGAGGTACACAAACGGCCACCATTAGCCTTAGTACTGGATTAGCAAACAGACTACTGGAAGTCGCTAAAATCCGCATCGGATGGGTCCGGTGCCGAATACGAGAAAAAATAAGCCCAAGAAGATGCTTTAAATGTCTAGACTTTGGTCATCCAACTTCTAATTGCAGAAGCCAATTTGATCGTTCAGGCAAATGCCTACGGTGTGGAGGAACTGGACACAAAATAAAAACGTGTAAGGAAAGCCCCGTTTGTATGCTTTGTAGTAGTGCTGCCTCTAGCACCAAGAGCGACCATGTAACAGGATGCGCAATTTGTCCATACTATCAAAAAGCGCTTCAGTCCCTTAAAACTGGAAAATGAGAATACTCCAAATAAATCTCAACCACTGTCAAGCCGCCCAAGAGCTGCTAAAACAGAATGTTCGTGAATTAAATGTCGACATCGCCATACTCAGTGAACAATATCAAAACGTTGAATCCCCAAACTGGGTGTTTGATGGTTCAAACACTTCAGCAATCTGGTCGGTCAACAAGTTATTACTACAGGACAAAACAACACCACAATGTGGATTTACCCGCGCCACAGTTTCTGGAATACACATCTACAGTTGCTATATTCCACCAAGATACACTATAGGAGAATTCGAAACCATTATCGACAACATAGTCTCTGATGCGATCCCTAGAAATCCTGTACTAATTGCAGGTGATTTCAATGCATGGGCTACTGACTGGGACAGCTCCCGCACAGATGGAAGAGGTAGGATACTACTTGAAGCATTTTCGGTACTTGGCGTGGTGTTAATGAACACAGGAAATGAGCAAACTTTTAGAAGAGGAGAAAGTGGGTCAATTATTGACATAGCTTTTGCCAGCAGTAGTATTGTAAGTCGAGTAAAATGGAATCTGTCTGATATTTACACACACAGCGATCACTATGCCATAACCATAGACATAGCACTTGACAAACCACCCGCACCTGCCAATATTCGGACAAAAAAGTTGGCAGGCTGGAAAGTTAACACATTTGATAAAGATGTATTCAAAACCACAATGGAGGACCTTAACCTGTATGGCCAACCTGAAGCTATGGCAGAACAATTAGTTAACAGAATCTCCCGAGCATGTGATGCATCCATGGTGAGAAGGAAAAACAGCATTAATAAGCAACCAGTCTATTGGTGGAATGAAGAAATAGCCCAGCTGAGATCAGAATGTCTGCATGCTAGGCGACAATATACGAGAACGCGAGGCAGACCGGAGAATGAAATTCATCACCAAACGTTTAAAGCTAAGAGAAAATCGCTTAAGTTAGCGATACGTAGAAGCAAGAGAAGATGTTTTCTTGATATCTGTGATGATCTTGAGAATAACCCATGGGGACTTGCCTACAAATTGGTAACAAAGAAACTTAAATGTTTTAATCCCTCAGCACCTACAGATGAGTCAGTCCTTAAAGGAATCGTGGAACACCTTTTTCCTTATGAAACACCGAC
Source organism: Pollenia angustigena (assembly GCA_930367215.1). NCBI lineage: Eukaryota > Metazoa > Arthropoda > Insecta > Diptera > Polleniidae > Pollenia > Pollenia angustigena. Next base: position 90,132,861 of record OV884060.1, read on the forward strand.
TTCCTTTGATAATAACATACATGAAGAGTTATATAACTATCCCCTCGTGACAAATTCTGAAATCGAAGATGCAATCGTAAAATTCCAAGATAAGAAAGCTCCGGGTTTGGACTGTATACCAAATCTTGTACTGAAGGAAGCCTTCAAGTGCTGTCCAAACCAATTTACATCCCTGATAAATGCGTGTTTGAGACAAGGCAAATTTCCATCAATGTGGAAGAGACAGAAACTGGTTTTGTTGCCAAAGGATAACAAACCTCTTGATGAACCGTCCTCCTATCGACCTCTCTGTATGATAGACACAAGCGGAAAATTGTTTGAGAGCATCATCTGCAAAAGATTGGAAACCTTTGTCAAGACCGCCGGAGGTATATCGGATAACCAATTCGGCTTCAGGAAAGCGAAGTCAACTGTAGATGCCATCAACGTTGCTGTAGAAACTGCATCCAAGGCAATTGAAGGGAAGTGCTGGAAAAATGGTGCAAAAGAGTACTGTGTAGTCGTCACACTGGATGTAAAAAACGCCTTCAACACGGTTAATTGGGAGGTCATTGTGAATACCCTTACCCGATTGAATATTCCGCCATACTTATTGGCCATAATAAGGGATTATTTCCGAAACAGAGTCCTGTTTTATGATACAGATAGAGGAATAAAGCAGCATCAGGTGACGACGGGCGTTCCCCAAGGATCTGTCCTTGGTCCACTGCTATGGAACGTAATGTATGATGGTGTACTAAAGCTAAAACTACCTGAAAGGGCTTCAATCGTTGGGTTTGCCGACGATTTAGCATTACTGTGTGTAGCCAAGGAGGTACAAGAAGCGGAAACTGTTACCAATTCTAGTATACAAGTCGTTCGATCCTGGCTCTCATCTGTGGGACTAACCTTAGCCGATCATAAAACCGAAGCGGTACTAATCAGTAGTCAAAAATCAAGAGAAACGTTAAAGCTAAAAATTGGAACATAGAGGCAACACCGTATCTTAAATATCTTGGCGTTATGATTGATTGTCGTCTCTCGTTTAACGATCATTTGCAGTACGTAAGTTCAAAAACTACGAAAACATGTCTAGCATTGTCCCGAATAATGCCAAACACAAGGGGTCCAAAATATCTACAGAGAAAACTCTTATCGGAAGTTGTCAAAAGTACGATCCTGTATGCTTCCCCCATATGGTCAGACTCTTTGAAGTATTCAACTTATGCTAAACTCATTACATCAGTAAATAGGCTTTCTGCCCTACGAGTATGCTGTGCGTTTCGGACTGTGTCAGACGAAGCAGCTTTTGTTATTGCTGGTCTGATACCAATCGACCTGCAAGCTCGAGATTTTAAAAACATAGCACCTGCAGCAGAAACTGTAGATAGTGTGAATATTCGCAGGATGTCGAGGAACATAACTATTGCTAAATGGCAAGCACGTTGGTCAACATCCGACAAGGGCAGATGGACGTATAAGTAAATCCCCAACATTGAGGACTGGTTTTACCGGAAACATGGTGACTTAAATTTTTATCTAACGCAAATGTTAAGTGGACATGGTTGCTTTAAGTCGTATCTGCATCGTTTTAAAATTGAGAGGGATCCGTTCTGTCCATACTGTACTGGTGATGTGGAAGAGGATGCCGAACATGTATTTTTCATTTGTCCTCGGTTCAATGATGAGAGGGCTAACTTGGAAGTGTTATTAGGATGTAGTGTCGGACCGACAAACATTGTATATAAAATGTTGTCGTCCTTGGCTAATTGGGAGCATGTATGTAATTATGTGAAATTGGTTCTAATTGAACTTCGTAGGGAAGAAAGGATACGAAGGGAAATCGGATTAGTCTAGTGTAGGTAGAACCTTTTCCCACCATGTGAGGTAATGCTTTGCGGTAGTTCCACAGGGACTCTTGGGCTGGTGAAACGGGGTTGTTTTAGCGTGTTAAAGTCTCGCACTCCTGGCACTACCATCTGGCCAGGGTCTTTTGATGATTTTTTCCTAGTATAAAAAAAAAAAAAAAAAAAAAAAAAAAACATATACATATACATATACATATACATATACATATACACATACATATACATATACATATACATATACATATACATATACATACATATACATATACATATACATATACATATACATATACATATACATATACATATACATATACATATACATATACATATACACATACATATACATATACATATACATATACATATACATATACATATACATATACATATACATATACATATACATATACATATACATATACATATACATATACATATACATATACATATACATATACATATACATATACATATACATATACATATACATATACATATACATATACATATACATATACATATACATATACATATACATATACATATACATATACATATACATATACATATACATATACATATACATATACATATACATATACATATACATATACATATACATATACATATACATATACATATACATATACATATACATATACATATACATATACATATACATATACATATACATATACATATACATATACATATACATATACATATACATATACATATACATATACATATACATATACATATACATATACATATACATATACATATACATATACATATACATATACATATACATATACATATACATATACATATACATATACAGTCAATCACATTTAAAGTCGGGCAGACGCATGAAAATATTTTTTGACCCAATATCCATGTTTTGATAAAAGAAAACACATTCCATTTTTTCCTATTTTATTACAAAAACCCTTTTATTTAAAAACAACAAAAAAAATTTATTTCAAGTTCCGTTATTAAATGTACATATAGGCTTAACTAAGAAAAAGTCACTTTTCTGTCTCACATTAAAAGTCGGGCAAGCATTGTTTTGAGAAAGTAAAACGGTTAATATACCGTTATTTTTGCGTTTTCTGTATTTATTTAAAAAAATATTGGTTATATTATCAATCATTCAGTGAAGTTTATTAAAGTATTTTGTAAAATGCCGAGTAATATTCGACAGTCCACCTTGGAAGAGCGGAAGATAGTTATTCAACAGCATTTAGAAGGAAAGTCTGAACGCGAAATATCGAAATTGGTTAAAAAAAGCAAATCAACAGTACATGATATTATATCCAGATATAAAGAAAATGGATTAATTGCAAACAAACAACGTGAACCCCGATCAAGGAAACTATCCTCCAGGAATGAAAGTATGGTTTTGAGAGAAGTTAAGAAAAATCCTTTTGTGTCTGCACCAAAATTGACTGCAATGGTCAAAGAAGCTTCTGGGACGGAGGTTAATCCAGAAACAATAAGAAGACTTCTTCGAAAAAATTACTTTCATGGCCGAGTTGCACGAAAAAAGCCCCTCATTAGCAAGAAAAACCAAAATGACCGACTTGTTTTTGCTCGTCAATATATAGATAAGGGTTTTGATTTTTGGAGCAATGTAAATAGGAACAAAAATAATAATTTTATGGTTTTAAAAATAAATTTTAAGGTACTATTTACTGATGAAAGTAAATTTAATTTGTTTGGGTGTGATGGAAGAGGTAAAGTATGACGCAAACCAAACAAAGAGCTAGAAGGCAAAAATTTCAGAAAAACGATCAAACATGGTGGAGGGTCGGTGATGGTTTGGGGGTGCATGGCAGGCTCGGGGGTTGGTAATTTGCATTTCATCGAAGGAATAATGAACAAACACGTTTATTTAACAATTTTGAAAACCAATTTGAAACCAAGTGTTCAGAAACTTGGCATTGAAACTAACTTCCAATTTTATCAGGATAACGACCCGAAGCATTCAGCTCTTGATGTGAAGAATTGGTTATTGTATAATTGTCCGAAGGTGATCAAAACACCTGCACAAAGTCCCGATCTCAATGTTATAGAACATTTATGGGACGAATTAGGGCGCAGGATGCAGGACAGGTTGTGTACATCAGAACAACTTTTAAAATCTGCTCTGCAGGAAGAGTGGAATAAGATTAGTCCTGATGTTTGCAGAAAACTAGTTGAATCGATGCCAAGCCGTCTACAAGCTGTTGAGAATCATAAAGGTGGCGCAACAAAATACTGATTTTGAGTTTTCTTTTTTATATTGTTGATTTTTTATTGATTTTTATGTAATGCCCGACTTTAAATGTGAGACAGAAAAGTGACTTTTTCTTAGTTAAGCCTATATGTACATTTAATAACGGAACTTGAAATAAATTTTTGTTGTTTTTAAATAAAAGGGTTTTTGTAATAAAATAGGAAAAAATGGAATGTGTTTTCTTTTATCAAAACATGGATATTGGGTCAAAAAATATTTTCATGCGTCTGCCCGACTTTAAATGTGATTGACTGTACATATACATATACATATACATATACATATACATATACATATACATATACATATACATATACATATACATATACATATACATATATATATACATATACATATACATATACATATACATATACATATACATATACATATACATATACATATACATATACATATACATATACATATACATATACATATACATATACATATACATATACATATACATATACATATACATATACATATACATATACATATACATATACATATACATATACATATACATATACATATACATATACATATACATATACATATACATATACATATACATATACATATACATATACATATACATATACATATACATATACATATACATATACATATACATATACATATACATATACATATACATATACATATACATATACATATATATATACAGTCAATCACATTTAAAGTCGGGCAGACGCATGAAAATATTTTTTGACCCAATATCCATGTTTTGATAAAAGAAAACACATTCCATTTTTTCCTATTTTATTACAAAAACCCTTTTATTTAAAAACAACAAAAAAAATTTATTTCAAGTTCCGTTATTAAATGTACATATAGGCTTAACTAAGAAAAAGTCACTTTTCTGTCTCACATTAAAAGTCGGGCAAGCATTGTTTTGAGAAAGTAAAACGGTTAATATACCGTTATTTTTGCGTTTTCTGTATTTATTTAAAAAAATATTGGTTATATTATCAATCATTCAGAAAAGTTTATTAAAGTATTTTGTAAAATGCCGAGTAATATTCGACAGTCCACCTTGGAAGAGCGGAAGATAGTTATTCAACAGCATTTAGAAGGAAAGTCTGAACGCGAAATATCGAAATTGGTTAAAAAAAGCAAATCAACAGTACATGATATTATATCCAGATATAAAGAAAATGGATTAATTGCAAACAAACAACGTGAACCCCGATCAAGGAAACTATCCTCCAGGGATGAAAGTATGGTTTTGAGAGAAGTTAAGAAAAATCCTTTTGTGTCTGCACCAAAATTGACTGCAATGGTCAAAGAAGCTTCTGGGACGGAGGTTAATCCAGAAACAATAAGAAGACTTCTTCGAAAAAATTACTTTCATGGCCGAGTTGCACGAAAAAAGCCCCTCATTAGCAAGAAAAACCAAAATGACCGACTTGTTTTTGCTCGTCAATATATGGATAAGGGTTTTGATTTTTGGAGCAATGTAAATAGGAACAAAAATAATAATTTTATGGTTTTAAAAATAAATTTTTAGGTACTATTTACTGATGAAAGTAAATTTAATTTGTTTGGGTGTGATGGAAGAGGTAAAGTATGGCGCAAACCAAACAAAGAGCTAGAATTGGTTATTGTATAATTGTCCGAAGGTGATCAAAACACCTGCACAAAGTCCCGATCTCAATGTTATAGAACATTTATGGGACGAATTAGGGCGCAGGATGCAGGACAGGTTGTGTACATCAAAACAACTTTTAAAATCTGCTCTGCAGGAAGAGTGGAATAAGATTAGTCCTGATGTTTGCAGAAAACTAGTTGAATCGATGCCAAGCCGTCTACAAGCTGTTGAGAATCATAAAGGTGGCGCAACAAAATACTGATTTTGAGTTTTCTTTTTAATATTGTTGATTTTTTATTGATTTTTATGTAATGCCCGACTTTAAATGTGAGACAGAAAAGTGTCCTTATCTTAGTTTAGCCTATATGTACATTTAATAACGGAACTTGAAATAAATTTTTTTTGTTGTTTTTAAATAAAAGGGTTTTTGTAATAAAATAGGAAAAAATGGAATGTGTTTTCTTTTATCAAAACATGGATATTGGGTCAAAAAATATTTTCATGCGTCTGCCCGACTTTAAATGTGATTGACTGTACATATACATATACATATACATATACATATACATATACATATACATATACATATACATATACATATACATATACATATACATATACATATACATATACATATACATATACATATACATATACATATACATATACACACAAGCACAACAAAACATTAGGGATTCGCTGGAATGCGGCAGAAGATGTATTTTCTTTGCGTACGAGAAGATAGCGCTAAAGAATTCATACACGAAAAGAGAGGTTCTATCTACCATTGCTCGGCTATACGATCCTGCAGGTTGGTTGGCTCCGGTGGTAGTTGCAGCAAAAATTATAATGCAGCAAATGTGGCTTGATAAAATCGAGTGGGACGAGGCTATCAAACCAGTGGCTCTGCAGAAATGGCAGAATTTTGTTGCGAATTATGCGGATATTGAAAAATTAAGTTGCCACGTTGGGTTCAATATTCGCCTAGCTGTACTATTCAATTACACGGGTTCTGTGACTCGTCTGAGTTGGCATATGCAGCTACAGTATATATAAGGGTACAGCTCGGAGATAAAGTTTTATCAAGTTTGCTCACATGTAAAACGAAAGTGGCCCCAATAAAGAAGCCTTCTTTGACTCGTTTGGAGTTATGTGAAGCAGTTTTTTTGGCAAATTTGGTCGATAATGTGGTACCTACTTTATTTGTGGTCCGATTCCACAATTGTCTTAGCGTGGTTGAGAAAACCACCTTGTAGCTGGAAAACATTCGTGGCAAATAGAGTGGCTACAATATTAGAGAAAGTTGGGAATAAAAACTGGTGTCACGTGGCGTCAGGCGATAATCCTTCCGATCTAGCAACCCGGGGGCTGATCCCTGCGGATTTAAGAGATAATAGGCCCTGTTGGCACGGACCTGAGAGGCTCAACTTAGAACAGTCTTCGTGGCCCGTAGGAGCGGCGGATAGATAAAAATTTAAGTCACCATGTTTCCGGTAAAACCAGTCCTCAATGTTGGGGATTAACTTATACGTCCATCTGCCCTTGTCGGATGTTGACCAACGTGCTTGCCATTTAGCAATAGTTATGTTCCTCGACATCCTGCGAATATTCACACTATCTACAGTTTCTGCTGCAGGTGCTATGTTTTTAAAATCTCGAGCTTGCAGGTCGATTGGTATCAGACCAGCAATAACAAAAGCTGCTTCGTCTGACACAGTCCGAAACGCACAGCATACTCGTAGGGCAGAAAGCCTATACACTGATGTAATGAGTTTAGCATAAGTTGAATACTTCAAAGAGTCTGACCATATGGGGGAAGCATACAGGATCGTACTTTTGACAACTTCCGATAAGAGTTTTCTCTGTAGATATTTTGGACCCCTTGTGTTTGGCATTATTCGGGACAATGCTAGACATGTTTTCGTAGTTTTTGAACTTACGTACTGCAAATGATCGTTAAACGAGAGACGACAATCAATCATAACGCCAAGATATTTAAGATACGGTGTTGCCTCTATGTTCCAATTTTTAGCTTTAACGTTTCTCTTGATTTTTGACTACTGATTAAATAAATACAGAAAACGCAAAAATAACGGTATATTAACCGTTTTACTTTCTCAAAACAATGCTTGCCCGACTTTAAATGTGAGACAGAAAAGTGACTTTTTCTTAGTTAAGCCTATATGTACATTTAATAACGGAACTTGAAATAAATTTTTTTTGTTGTTTTTAAATAAAAGGGTTTTTGTAATAAAATAGGAAAAAATGGAATGTGTTTTCTTTTATCAAAACATGGATATTGGGTCAAAAAATATTTTCATGCGTCTGCCCGACTTTAAATGTGATTGACTGTACATATACATATACATATACATATACATATACATATACATATACATATACATATACATATACATATACATATACATATATATATACATATACATATACATATACATATACATATACATATACATATACATATACATATACATATACATATACATATACATATACATATACATATACATATACATATACATATACATATACATATACATATACATATACATATACATATACATATACATATACATATACATATACATATACATATACATATATATATACAGTCAATCACATTTAAAGTCGGGCAGACGCATGAAAATATTTTTTGACCCAATATCCATGTTTTGATAAAAGAAAACACATTCCATTTTTTCCTATTTTATTACAAAAACCCTTTTATTTAAAAACAACAAAAAAAATTTATTTCAAGTTCCGTTATTAAATGTACATATAGGCATAACTAAGAAAAAGTCACTTTTCTGTCTCACATTAAAAGTCGGGCAAGCATTGTTTTGAGAAAGTAAAACGGTTAATATACCGTTATTTTTGCGTTTTCTGTATTTATTTAAAAAAATATTGGTTATATTATCAATCATTCAGAAAAGTTTATTAAAGTATTTTGTAAAATGCCGAGTAATATTCGACAGTCCACCTTGGAAGAGCGGAAGATAGTTATTCAACAGCATTTAGAAGGAAAGTCTGAACGCGAAATATCGAAATTGGTTAAAAAAAGCAAATCAACAGTACATGATATTATATCCAGATATAAAGAAAATGGATTAATTGCAAACAAACAACGTGAACCCCGATCAAGGAAACTATCCTCCAGGGATGAAAGTATGGTTTTGAGAGAAGTTAAGAAAAATCCTTTTGTGTCTGCACCAAAATTGACTGCAATGGTCAAAGAAGCTTCTGGGACGGAGGTTAATCCAGAAACAATAAAAAGACTTCTTCGAAAAAATTACTTTCATGGCCGAGTTGCACGAAAAAAGCCCCTCATTAGCAAGAAAAACCAAAATGACCGACTTGTTTTTGCTCGTCAATATATGGATAAGGGTTTTGATTTTTGGAGCAATGTAAATAGGAACAAAAATAATAATTTTGTGGTTTTAAAAATAAATTTTTAGGTACTATTTACTGATGAAAGTAAATTTAATTTGTTTGGGTGTGATGGAAGAGGTAAAGTATGGCGCAAACCAAACAAAGAGCTAGAAGGCAAAAATTTCAGAAAAACGATCAAACATGGTGGAGGGTCGGTGATGGTTTGGGGGTGCATGGCAGCTTCGGGGGTTGGTAATTTGCATTTCATCGAAGGAATAATGAACAAACACGTTTATTTAACAATTTTGAAACCAAGTGTTCAGAAACTTGGCATTGAAACTAACTTCCAATTTTATCAGGATAACGACCCGAAGCATTCAGCTCTTGATGTGAAGAATTGGTTATTGTATAATTGTCCGAAGGTGATCAAAACACCTGCACAAAGGCCCGATCTCAATGTTATAGAACATTTATGGGACGAATTAGGGCGCAGGATGCAGGACAGGTTGTGTACATCAAAACAACTTTTAAAATCTGCTCTGCAGGAAGAGTGGAATAAGATTAGTCCTGATGTTTGCAGAAAACTAGTTGAATCGATGCCAAGCCGTCTACAAGCTGTTGAGAATCATAAAGGTGGCGCAACAAAATACTGATTTTGAGTTTTCTTTTTAATATTGTTGATTTTTTATTGATTTTTATGTAATGCCCGACTTTAAATGTGAGACAGAAAAGTGTCCTTATCTTAGTTTAGCCTATATGTACATTTAATAACGGAACTTGAAATAAATTTTTTTTGTTGTTTTTAAATAAAAGGGTTTTTGTAATAAAATAGGAAAAAATGGAATGTGTTTTCTTTTATCAAAACATGGATATTGGGTCAAAAAATATTTTCATGCGTCTGCCCGACTTTAAATGTGATTGACTGTACATATACATATACATATACATATACATATACATATACATATACATATACATATACATATACATATACATATACATATACATATACATATACATATACATATACATATACATATACATATACATATACATATACATATACATATACATATACATATACATATACATATACATATACATATACATATACATATACATATACATATACATATACATATACATATACATATACATATACATATACACACAAGCACAAGCACAACAAAACATTAGGGATTCGCTGGAATGCGGCAGAAGATGTATTTTCTTTGCGTACGAGAAGATAGTGCTAAAGAATTCATACACGAAAAGAGAGGTTCTATCTACCATTGCTCGGCTATACGATCCTGCAGGTTGGTTGGCTCCGGTGGTAGTTGCAGCAAAAATTATAATGCAGCAAATGTGGCTTGATAAAATCGAGTGGGACGAGGCTATCAAACCAGTGGCTCTGCAGAAATGGCAGAATTTTGTTGCGAATTATGCGGATATTGAAAAATTAAGTTGCCACGTTGGGTTCAATATTCGCCTAGCTGTACTATTCAATTACACGGGTTCTGTGACTCGTCTGAGTTGGCATATGCAGCTACAGTATATATAAGGGTACAGCTCGGAGATAAAGTTTTATCAAGTTTGCTCACATGTAAAACGAAAGTGGCCCCAATAAAGAAGCCTTCTTTGACTCGTTTGGAGTTATGTGAAGCAGTTTTTTTGGCAAATTTGGTCGATAATGTGGTACCTACTTTATTTGTGGTCCGATTCCACAATTGTCTTAGCGTGGTTGAGAAAACCACCTTGTAGCTGGAAAACATTCGTGGCAAATAGAGTGGCTACAATATTAGAGAAAGTTGGGAATAAAAACTGGTGTCACGTGGCGTCAGGCGATAATCCTTCCGATCTAGCAACCCGGGGGCTGATCCCTGCGGATTTAAGAGATAATAGGCCCTGTTGGCACGGACCTGAGAGGCTCAACTTAGAACAGTCCTCGTGGCCCGTAGGAGCGGCGGATAGATAAAAATTTAAGTCACCATGTTTCCGGTAAAACCAGTCCTCAATGTTGGGGATTAACTTATACGTCCATCTGCCCTTGTCGGATGTTGACCAACGTGCTTGCCATTTAGCAATAGTTATGTTCCTCGACATCCTGCGAATATTCACACTATCTACAGTTTCTGCTGCAGGTGCTATGTTTTTAAAATCTCGAGCTTGCAGGTCGATTGGTATCAGACCAGCAATAACAAAAGCTGCTTCGTCTGACACAGTCCGAAACGCACAGCATACTCGTAGGGCAGAAAGCCTATACACTGATGTAATGAGTTTAGCATAAGTTGAATACTTCAAAGAGTCTGACCATATGGGGGAAGCATACAGGATCGTACTTTTGACAACTTCCGATAAGAGTTTTCTCTGTAGATATTTTGGACCCCTTGTGTTTGGCATTATTCGGGACAATGCTAGATGTTTTCGTAGTTTTTGAACTTACGTACTGCAAATGATCGTTAAACGAGAGACGACAATCAATCATAACGCCAAGATATTTAAGATACGGTGTTGCCTCTATGTTCCAATTTTTAGCTTTAACGTTTCTCTTGATTTTTGACTACTGATTAAATAAATACAGAAAACGCAAAAATAACGGTATATTAACCGTTTTACTTTCTCAAAACAATGCTTGCCCGACTTTAAATGTGAGACAGAAAAGTGACTTTTTCTTAGTTAAGCCTATATGTACATTTAATAACGGAACTTGAAATAAATTTTTTTTGTTGTTTTTAAATAAAAGGGTTTTTGTAATAAAATAGGAAAAAATGGAATGTGTTTTCTTTTATCAAAACATGGATATTGGGTCAAAAAATATTTTCATGCGTCTGCCCGACTTTAAATGTGATTGACTGTACATATACATATACATATACATATACATATACATATACATATACATATACATATACATATACATATACATATACATATACATATACATATACATATACATATACATATACATATACATATACATATATGTATACATATACATATACATATACATATACATATACATATACATATACATATACATATACATATACATATACATATACATATACATATACATATACATATACATATACATATACATATACATATACATATACATATACATATACATATACATATACATATACATATACATATACATATACATATACATATACATATACATATACATATACATATACATATACATATACATATACATATACATATACATATACATATACATATACATATACATATACATATACATATACATATACATATACATATACATATACATATATATATACAGTCAATCACATTTAAAGTCGGGCAGACGCATGAAAATATTTTTTGACCCAATATCCATGTTTTGATAAAAGAAAACACATTCCATTTTTTCCTATTTTATTACAAAAACCCTTTTATTTAAAAACAACAAAAAAAATTTATTTCAAGTTCCGTTATTAAATGTACATATAGGCTTAACTAAGAAAAAGTCACTTTTCTGTCTCACATTAAAAGTCGGGCAAGCATTGTTTTGAGAAAGTAAAACGGTTAATATACCGTTATTTTTGCGTTTTCTGTATTTATTTAAAAAAATATTGGTTATATTATCAATCATTCAGAAAAGTTTATTAAAGTATTTTGTAAAATGCCGAGTAATATTCGACAGTCCACCTTGGAAGAGCGGAAGATAGTTATTCAACAGCATTTAGAAGGAAAGTCTGAACGCGAAATATCGAAATTGGTTAAAAAAAGCAAATCAACAGTACATGATATTATATCCAGATATAAAGAAAATGGATTAATTGCAAACAAACAACGTGAACCCCGATCAAGGAAACTATCCTCCAGGGATGAAAGTATGGTTTTGAGAGAAGTTAAGAAAAATCCTTTTGTGTCTGCACCAAAATTGACTGCAATGGTCAAAGAAGCTTCTGGGACGGAGGTTAATCCAGAAACAATAAGAAGACTTCTTCGAAAAAATTACTTTCATGGCCGAGTTGCACGAAAAAAGCCCCTCATTAGCAAGAAAAACCAAAATGACCGACTTGTTTTTGCTCGTCAATATATGGATAAGGGTTTTGATTTTTGGAGTAATGTAAATAGGAACAAAAATAATAATTTTATGGTTTTAAAAATAAATTTTTAGGTACTATTTACTGATGAAAGTAAATTTAATTTGTTTGGGTGTGATGGAAGAGGTAAAGTATGGCGCAAACCAAACAAAGAGCTAGAAGGAAACAAAGAGCTAGAAGGCAAAAATTTCAGAAAAACGATCAAACATGGTGGAGGGTCGGTGATGGTTTGGGGGTGCATGGCAGCTTCGGGGGTTGGTAATTTGCATTTCATCGAAGGAATAATGAACAAACACGTTTATTTAACAATTTTGAAACCAAGTGTTCAGAAACTTGGCATTGAAACTAACTTCCAATTTTATCAGGATAACGACCCGAAGCATTCAGCTCTTGATGTGAAGAATTGGTTATTGTATAATTGTCCGAAGGTGATCAAAACACCTGCACAAAGTCCCGATCTCAATGTTATAGAACATTTATGGGACGAATTAGGGCGCAGGATGCAGGACAGGTTGTGTACATCAAAACAACTTTTAAAATCTGCTCTGCAGGAAGAGTGGAATAAGATTAGTCCTGATGTTTGCAGAAAACTAGTTGAATCGATGCCAAGCCGTCTACAAGCTGTTGAGAATCATAAAGGTGGCGCAACAAAATACTGATTTTGAGTTTTCTTTTTAATATTGTTGATTTTTTATTGATTTTTATGTAATGCCCGACTTTAAATGTGAGACAGAAAAGTGTCCTTATCTTAGTTTAGCCTATATGTACATTTAATAACGGAACTTGAAATAAATTTTTTTTGTTGTTTTTAAATAAAAGGGTTTTTGTAATAAAATAGGAAAAAATGGAATGTGTTTTCTTTTATCAAAACATGGATATTGGGTCAAAAAATATTTTCATGCGTCTGCCCGACTTTAAATGTGATTGACTGTACATATACATATACATATACATATACATATACATATACATATACATATACATATACATATACATATACATATACATATACATATACATATACATATACATATACATATACATATACATATACATATACATATACATATACATATACATATACATATACATATACATATACATATACATATACACACAAGCACAACAAAACATTAGGGATTCGCTGGAATGCGGCAGAAGATGTATTTTCTTTGCGTACGAGAAGATAGCGCTAAAGAATTCATACACGAAAAGAGAGGTTCTATCTACCATTGCTCGGCTATACGATCCTGCAGGTTGGTTGGCTCCGGTGGTAGTTGCAGCAAAAATTATAATGCAGCAAATGTGGCTTGATAAAATCGAGTGGGACGAGGCTATCAAACCAGTGGCTCTGCAGAAATGGCAGAATTTTGTTGCGAATTATGCGGATATTGAAAAATTAAGTTGCCACGTTGGGTTCAATATTCGCCTAGCTGTACTATTCAATTACACGGGTTCTGTGACTCGTCTGAGTTGGCATATGCAGCTACAGTATATATAAGGGTACAGCTCGGAGATAAAGTTTTATCAAGTTTGCTCACATGTAAAACGAAAGTGGCCCCAATAAAGAAGCCTTCTTTGACTCGTTTGGAGTTATGTGAAGCAGTTTTTTTGGCAAATTTGGTCGATAATGTGGTACCTACTTTATTTGTGGTCCGATTCCACAAATGTCTTAGCGTGGTTGAGAAAACCACCTTGTAGCTGGAAAACATTCGTGGCAAATAGAGTGGCTACAATATTAGAGAAAGTTGGGAATAAAAACTGGTGTCACGTGGCGTCAGGCGATAATCCTTCCGATCTAGCAACCCGGGGGCTGATCCCTGCGGATTTAAGAGATAATAGGCCCTGTTGGCACGGACCTGAGAGGCTCAACTTAGAACAGTCTTCGTGGCCCGTAGGAGCGGCGGATTTTGAGACGGCAGAAGAGTCGAAAGGAGCTCAAGTTTTTGTTGCTAGATCTGCCGATAAAGTAGATATTCTAGACAGGTTTTCTAGTTTATCTAGGGCGTATCACGTAATAGCCTACATGTTTCGATTTGTTGCCCTGGCGGGTAAGAAAAGGCGTGAAAAAGTCGATTATGGTTCGGTGAAGATTTCGGCTAATGAGTTGAAATTCGTAAGAAATCGCTTATTTTATCTGTCTCAGCAAATTTACTTCTCAGGGGAGTTTAGTTGTCTTAAAGCGAGTAAGAAAATTGATTCACGTAGCCCCCTGTCAAAACTTACCCCTTTTGTTGATAAAGACGACATAATTCTATATAATAGTCGACTTAGCTCTAGAACTTGCCTGTCCTACAACGAAAGGCACCCTATCATCTTGGCGTATGGCAGTAGATTGGCTCGGCTGTATGTGGAATTCGTTCACACTTTAGTACTTCACGGAGGCCCTCGGCTCGTTTTGAATATAGTCCGGCAGGAGTGCTGGATCATTCGAGCGAAAAATCTGATCAAAACAGTTGTGCGTAATTGCAATGCCTGTGTGCTCTATCGAAAAAAGCTGCAAAATCAAGTGACGGCTGCTTTGCCCCAAGAAAGAACTACCCTTTGCCGCCCTTTTACGAATACTAGCGTTGATTTTGCCGGCCCTTTCGAGATAAAAAGTTTCACTGGTAGATACTGCAGAATCTCAAAAGGCTACGTGTGTCTCTTTGTTTGTTTCGCGACGAAGGCGATTCACCTGGAAGTTGTTAGCGACTTGTCTACTCCTGCTTTTCTAGCAGCCTTGGCCCGCTTCGTCGCGCGTCGTGGTTGCCCAAGCTGCATGTATTCTAACAACGGCAGAAACTTTGTTGGCGCCGCTAGAGAAATCAACGCAGACTTCGCCAAGCACATAAACGAGCTTCGTGACACGGCTGTTGAAAGTTATGGTCACCAGCGCTTGTCGTGGCACTTTATCCCTGCTGCAGCACCTCACATGGGAGGACTAGGGGAAGCAGGGGTAAAAAGTATGAAAATGCACCTTAAAAAGTCAGCTGGTCAATTCAAATTTACGTTCGAGGAGTTCTCAACCGTTTTGGCAAAAATAGAGGCGTGTCTCAATTCGCGTCCGCTAGGCCTATTGTCAAAAAATGCTGAAGACTTGTCGGCCCTTACCCCAGGTCACTTTCTGATAGGCACAGCTATGCTTACCCCTGCGGAGCCCGAAGAGCTGTCCTCACCCCTAAGCATTGTAAATCGGTGGCGTAAAGTTAAGGCCCTACAACAAGAGTTTTGTCGCCGATGGAAGCAGGAATATTTAAAAGAGCTAAATAAGCGCAACAAATGGCAACACTCTCAACTAGACTTAAAAGAAGGCGACCTTGAGTGGCGACTAGGCCGTATTGTTCGAGGCTATCGTGGAAGTGACGCCAATGTGCAAGTAGCCGATTTAAAAACGCTAAGCGGCGTAATCACTCGGCCGATTCACAAATTAGTAGCGCTGCCTAAAAGCAACACTTAAAATCCATTGTTTTTACCGTTGCCCTGTCCCGTAAAAGGTATCCTCAGTGGCGGACCCCGTGGCACTTCAGCACAGCTACTGCATCATCTCTGGGCCCGACGAAGCTTCCCGTATTTGATGTCCTTTGGAGAGGGAGTGGTGCTGAAAACGGGCGAATATTTTGCAATTTTGTGTTATCATTTTTATTGTTAAGTTTTTTTTTAATTCAATTTAAATAAATTTTTCCTATTTTTGATTTGCTAAATTTAATTTATTGTTAATTTTAATTTTGATTTTTTTTGAGTTTTTAATCCCTTTTCTTTATTTTTTTATGTATTTAATTTCCATTCTTTTTTATTTGTATTCAATATGTTGCACCACCGTTACAAGGCGGGCGGTATGTTGACGTCTGGCTGGTGTAAACCATTATTTTCTTTGCCCGTGTGGGCAGCGACTGTCGTTCCTGCGTGTGGAACGGGATTTAATGGTGGCATTTGGCTACCAACCATGTGATATGTGGCTCAGCTGTGCTTTAACGCCACCTGTAAAATGAATTCGCTTCATCACTGCCAAGGCGAATTCAACAAGGTAAACTCTTTAGAACATCTGTTCGTCAGCTGTATTATCCGAGTTGTCAATAAATTGTTTTTTTTAATTATTTTTGTTTTTCATTTAAAAAAAATTGTGATTGTGTTAATTTGTGAAATTTTATGACAAAAAAATTAATTGTGGCTTAATTCTAGTTAACCAACGCAGTTCCAAGTAAAAAAACAAAGGGGAATAGAAAATGAAAAAATACAAAAAAAAAAATAAAATGACACAATTCTCGGAAACGTTTAGTTTCCGTGCCATAGATATCTTAAGTCTTCATATAAATTTGCGGTTTTCCACTAGATATCTGAACGTATATAGCTAATATTGGTATAATTTAAGAGCTTTTATTTAAAAATTCTTAAACCATAAAGGAGCGGCGATGAGTTTGCAAAAATATATTATAGTAAGCATATCAATTGTTATGCGAAGAACCTTTATTTTGCAAAGTCGGTGTTTGTTATACCATAGATGAGAAAATCCTTGCGCCCAACCGAAGGAAGGCTATGTGGAGAAGGTTTATTAAGCGAAGGTGAGGTTTATTTGATTACATTTTTGATTCCTAGTGCACTTCCGTGACGTTTTGATATAAATTTTTGTAAAAACTGTATTAGGAGGTAAAGAGTTAAAAAGATTGCAATAAATTTTACACTTTCAGAAAGATCTGTTAAAAAGCTTTCAAAAGACACTAATAATGGCCACATACGTTTACAAATGTAGTGGAAAAATCTCAAATTCATATGAAAACTTCAGAAGCCCATTACTCTGAAACAATGCGTTTTGTAGAATTTTACCATGATATTTGTTCTTCTTATTTTTCAATTTTCTATTCCTCTATGTCCTTTGTTGTTGGAGCTGCGTTGGTAAGCTACATTTGTTTCTAATTTTTATGCATATGCTGGGTCCTTGAGCAATTTTTAGTCTATTTAGCCATGTCCGACTGTTCAAAACACTCTCACTTTCGAAAAAACTCAAAATAAAAGAACAATATTAGTGTAAAATTCTTTCCACTTCTCCTAAGCATTTCTGAATTGAACTCCAACACAATTGGTTTAGTTGAAAACGAGTCAAAAAACCCAATGTGAAACATAGTGCCTTAAAAATGTATACACACTTTGATTAAAAAAAAACTAATATATGTAAATGCATGGCAGAATGCACCCTTAACATTAAATCTTCAAAAACACAGAATACATTAAATTTTGTTTAGATCGGTTCATAAACACACAACTTAAAATATAAAAAAATCAATAAAAAATTTTATTGTTTACTTTTTATTCACACTTTTTGTAAACAACTATTTTGACAACTCGGATATGTTACACTAACAAAATGCCTATTATTTTTGTAAGAGTTGTAATTGTTGTAGCGACGAGTTTACCTTGTTGAATTCGCCTTGATCACTGCTTTATATAAAACCGAACCAGGCAGGCGCCGGCAAATAAAGTAATAAACTAAAATTTAAATAAAAGTAAAAAAAAGAATAAAGAAATTAAAATAAATTGAAAATTAGAAGGAAAAGTGATTTTTATTTACTATAAAAGAGCCATAGAATTGCCATTGAGCCACAAAAAATAAGGGTGGGTTTGTCTAGTGTGTAAAGTGAGTGAATGTGTGCGCGCCAGCCGCTAACTGACCTGTCTCAACAAACCACTTCAGTGAGATTTCCGGCCACTTTCTAATTCCGGACAACGTACCCAAGCTGCAGGTAACCAGCCCCATTTACACTCCAACATACATATACATACCCTGTAGGAAGTCAAACACATTTATAACTAACTTCAAACTTTTTTTATAACCACAACTAGTTGATTGAGTGACTTTTTTCCTTGTCGACGACTCACTATTTTAACATAGGCATGTCATAGGCAGTAGTCAATTGGCCATCTTTGCATGACTTTTTAACTGACTACTAACTACTTATTTTTCAACCTATTTGTAATTAATTAAAAGTATTGTAAGTTTATAATAAATTATTTAAATTTTAAATAATTTTTTCAAAAAAAATATATGTACATATGAACATGCATACATACATATGTATATCTTTATATATTTTGATATAGAAATAATTAGTTATGAAAATTTTGCATTAAACTGCCCAAAATGATGATGTATGGTAGTCCTGAAATAAATACGCCACATAATTGCTAGTACATAAACAGATTTGTATTGATTTAATTTTTAATTATTTTAAAATGTTTGTATATAGCTTTTTCATTTGACTTCATGCATGCTTGTTTTACTTATTTTGCTTTTATTTGTGTTTTACGTGTGCCTTTTTGGTTGATATCTGCATGAGATTTAAACCAATTTGTAGTCATTTGAAAAAGAATTTAATTAATAATTAGTGTTTTTTGCAACTGACTATTTTATTTACTACAGGGTATATACATATACATATACATATACATATACATATACATATACATATACATATACATATACATATACATATACATATACATATACATATACATATACATATACATATACATATACATATACATATACATATACATATACATATACATATACATATACATATACATATACATATACATATACATATACATATACATATACATATACATATACATATACATATACATATACATATACATATACATATACATATACATATACATATACATATACATATACATATACATATACATATACATATACATATACATATACATATACATATACATATACATATACATATACATATACATATACATATACATATACATATACATATACATATACATATACATATACATATACATATACATATATATATACATATACATATACATATACATATATATACATATACATATACATATACATATACATATACATATACATATACATATACATATACATATACATATACATATACATATACATATACATATACATATACATATACATATACATATACATATACATATACATATACATATACATATACATATACATATACATATACATATACATATACATATACATATACATATACATATACATATACATATACATATACATATACATATACATATACATATACATACACATATACATATACATATACATATACATATACATATACATATACATATACATATACAGTCAATCACATTTAAAGTCGGGCAGACGCATGAAAATATTTTTTAACAAAATATCCATGTTTTGATAAAAGAAAACACATTCCATTTTTTCCTATTTTATTACAAAAACCCTTTTATTTAAAAACAACAAAAAAAATTTATTTCAAGTTCCGTTATTAAATGTACATATAGGCTTAACTAAGAAAAAGTCACTTTTCTGTCTCACATTAAAAGTCGGGCAAGCATTGTTTTGAGAAAGTAAAACGGTTAATATACCGTTATTTTTGCGTTTTCTGTATTTATTTAAAAAAATATTGGTTATATTATCAATCATTCAGTGAAGTTTATTAAAGTATTTTGTAAAATGCCGAGTAATATTCGACAGTCCACCTTGGAAGAGCGGAAGATAGTTATTCAACAGCATTTAGAAGGAAAGTCTGAACGCGAAATATCGAAATTGGTTAAAAAAAGCAAATCAACAGTACATGATATTATATCCAGATATAAAGAAAATGGATTAATTGCAAACAAACAACGTGAACCCCGATCAAGGAAACTATCCTCCAGGGATGAAAGTATGGTTTTGAGAGAAGTTAAGAAAAATCCTTTTGTGTCTGCACCAAAATTGACTGCAATGGTCAAAGAAGCTTCTGGGACGGAGGTTAATCCAGAAACAATAAGAAGACTTCTTCGAAAAAATTACTTTCATGGCCGAGTTGCACGAAAAAAGCCCCTCATTAGCAAGAAAAACCAAAATGACCGACTTGTTTTTGCTCGTCAATATATGGATAAGGGTTTTGATTTTTGGAGCAATGTAAATAGGAACAAAAATAATAATTTTATGGTTTTAAAAATAAATTTTTAGGTACTATTTACTGATGAAAGTAAATTTAATTTGTTTGGGTGTGATGGAAGAGGTAAAGTATGGCGCAAACCAAACAAAGAGCTAGAAGGCAAAAATTTAAGAAAAACGATCAAACATGGTGGAGGGTCGGTGATGGTTTGGGGGTGCATGGCAGCTTCGGGGGTTGGTAATTTGCATTTCATCGAAGGAATAATGAACAAACACGTTTATTTAATAATTTTGAAAACCAATTTGAAACCAAGTGTTCAGAAACTTGGCATTGAAACTAACTTCCAATTTTATCAGGATAACGACACGAAGCATTCAGCTCTTGATGTGAAGAATTGGTTATTGTATAATTGTCCGAAGGTGATCAAAACACCTGCACAAAGTCCCGATCTCAATGTTATAGAACATTTATGGGACGAATTAGGGCGCAGGATGCAGGACAGGTTGTGTACATCAAAACAACTTTTAAAATCTGCTCTGCAGGAAGAGTGGAATAAGATTAGTCCTGATGTTTGCAGAAAACTAGTTGAATCGATGCCAAGCCGTCTACAAGCTGTTGAGAATCATAAAGGTGGCGCAACAAAATACTGATTTTGAGTTTTCTTTTTAATATTGTTGATTTTTTATTGATTTTTATGTAATGCCCGTCTTTAAATGTGAGACAGAAAAGTGTCCTTATCTTAGTTTAGCCTATATGTACATTTAATAACGGAACTTGAAATAAATTTTTTTTGTTGTTTTTAAATAAAAGGGGTTTTGTAATAAAATAGGAAAAAATGGAATGTGTTTTCTTTTATCAAAACATGGATATTGGGTCAAAAAATATTTTCATGCGTCTCCCCGACTTTAAATGTGATTGACTGTACATATACATATACATATACATATACATATAAATATAAATATACATATACATATACATATACATATACATATACATATACATATACATATACATATACATATACATATACATATACATATACATATACATATACATATACATATACATATACATATACATATACATATACATATACATATACATATACATATACATATACATATACATATACATATACATATACATATACATATACATATACATATACATATACATATACATATACATATACATATACATATACATATACATATACATATACATATACATATACATATACATATACATATACATATACATATACATATACATATACCTATACCTATACCTATACCTATACATATACATATACATATACATATACATATACATATACATATACATATACATATACATATACATATACATATACATATACATATACCTATACATATACATATACATATACATATACATATACATATACATATACATATATATATACATATACATATACATATACATATACATATACATATACATATACATATACATATACATATACATATACATATACATATACATATACATATACATATACATATACATATACATATACACACAAGCACAACAAAGCATTAGGGAAGCGCTGGAATGCGGCAGAAGATGTATTTTCTTTGCGTACGAGAAGATAGCGCTTAAGAATTCATACACGAAAAGAGAGGTTCTATCTACCATTGCTCGGCTATACGATCCTGCAGGTTGGTTGGCTCCGGTGGTAGTTGCAGCAAAAATTATAATGCAGCAAATGTGGCTTGATAAAATCGAGTGGGACGAGGCTATCAAACCAGTGGCTCTGCAGAAATGGCAGAATTTTGTTGCGAATTATGCGGATATTGAAAAATTAAGTTGCCACGTTGGGTTCAATATTCGCCTGGCTGTACTATTCAATTACACGGGTTCTGTGACTCGTCTGAGTTGGCATATGCAGCTACAGTATATATAAGGGTACAGCTCGGAGATAAAATTTTATCAAGTTTGCTCACATGTAAAACGAAAGTGGCCCCAATAAAGAAGCCTTCTTTGCCTCGTGTGGAGTTATGTGGAGCAGTTCTTTTGGCAAATTTGGTCGATAATGTGGTACCTACTTTATTTGTGGTCCGATTCCACAATTGTCTTAGCGTGGTTGAGAAAACCACCTTGTAGCTGGAAAACATTCGTGGCAAATAGAGTGGCTACAATATTAGAGAAAGTTGGGAATAAAAACTGGTGTCACGTGGCGTCAGGCGATAATCCTTCCGATCTAGCAACCCGGGGGCTGATCCCTGCGGATTTAAGAGATAATAGGCCCTGTTGGCACGGACCTGAGAGGCTCAACTTAAAACAGTCTTCGTGACCCGTAGGAGCGGCGGATTTTGAGACGGCAGAAGAGTCGAAAGGAGCTCAAGTTTTTGTTGCTAGATCTGCCGATAAAGTAGATATTCTAGACAGGTTTTCTAGTTTATCTAGGGCGTATCACGTAATAGCCTACATGTTTCGATTTGTTGCCCTGGCGGGTAAGAAAAGGCGTGAAAAAGTCGATTATGGTTCGGTGAAGATTTCGGCTAATGAGTTGAAATTCGTAAGAAATCGCTTATTTTATCTGTCTCAGCAAATTTACTTCTCAGGGGAGTTTAGTTGTCTTAAAGCGAGTAAGAAAATTGATTCACGTAGCCCCCTGTCAACACTTACCCCTTTTGTTGATAAAGACGACATAATTCTATATAATAGTCGACTTAGCTCTAGCACTTGCCTGTCCTACAACGAAAGGCACCCTATCATCTTGGCGTATGGCAGTAGATTGGCTCGGCTGTATGTGGAATTCGTTCACACTTTAGTACTTCACGTAGGCCCTCGGCTCGTTTTGAATATAGTCCGGCAGGAGTGCTGGATCATTCGAGCGAAAAATCTGATCAAAACAGTTGTGCGTAATTGCAATGCCTGTGTGCTCTATCGAAAAAAGCTGCAAAATCAAGTGACGGCTGCTTTGCCCCAAGAAAGAACTACCCTTTGCCGCCCTATTACGAATACTAGCGTTGATTTTGCCGGCCCTTTCGAGATAAAAAGTTTCACTGGTAGATACTGCAGAATCTCAAAAGGCTACGTGTGTCTCTTTGTTTGTTTCGCGACGAAGGCGATTCACCTGGAAGTTGTTAGCGACTTGTCTACTCCTGCTTTTCTAGCAGCCTTGGCCCGCTTCGTCGCCCGTCGTGGTTGCCCAAGCTGCATGTATTCTAACAACGGCAGAAACTTTGTTGGCGCCGCTAGAGAAATCAACGCAAACTTCGCCAAGCACATAAACGAGCTTCGTGACACGGCTGTTGAAAGTTATGGTCACCAGCGCTTGTCGTGGCACTTTATCCCTGCTGCAGCACCTCACATGGGAGGACTAGGGGAAGCAGGGGTAAAAAGTATGAAAATGCACCTTAAAAAGTCAGCTGGTCAACTCAAATTTACGTTCAAGGAGTTCTCAACCGTTTTGGCAAAAATAGAGGCGTGTCTCAATTCGCGTCCGCTAGGCCTATTGTCAAAAAATGCTGAAGACTGGTCGGCCCTTACCCCAGGTCACTTTCTGATAGGCACAGCTATGCTTACCCCTGCGGAGCCCGAAGAGCTGTCCTCACCCCTAAGCATTGTAAATCGGTGGCGTAAAGTTAAGGCCCTACAACAAGAGTTTTGTCGCCGATGGAAGCAGGAATATTTAAAAGAGCTAAATAAGCGCAACAAATGGCAACACTCTCAACTAGACTTAAAAGAAGGCGACCTTGAGTGGCGACTAGGCCGTATTGTTCGAGGCTATCGTGGAAGTGACGCCAATGTGCAAGTAGCCGATTTAAAAACGCTAAGCGGCGTAATCACCCGGCCGATTCACAAATTAGTAGCGCTGCCTAAAAGCAACACTTAAAATCCATTGTTTTTACCGTTTCCCTGTCCCGTAAAAGGTATCCTCTGTGGCGGACCCCGTGCACTTCAGCACAGCCTACTGCATCATCTCTGGGCCCGACGAAGCTTCCCTTATTTGATGTCCTTTGGAGAGGGAGTGGTGCTGAAAACGGGCGAATATTTTGCAATTTTGTGTTATCATTTTTATTGTTAAGTTTTTTTTTTAATTCAATTTAAATAAATTTTTCCTATTTTTGATTTGCTAAATTTAATTTATTGTTAATTTTGATTTTTTTGAGTTTTTAATCCCTTTTCTTTATTTTTTTATGTATTTAATTTCCATTCTTTTTTATTTGTATTCAATATGTTGCACCACCGTTACAAGGCGGGCGGTATGTTGACGTCTGGCTGGTGTAAACCATTATTTTCTTTGCCCGTGTGGGCAGCGACTGTCGTTCCTGCGTGTGGAACGGGATTTAATGGTGGCATTTGGCTACCAACCATGTGATATGTGGCTCAGCTGTGCTTTAACGCCACCTGTAAAATGAATTCGCTTCATCACTGCCAAGGCGAATTCAACAAAGTAAACTCTTTAGAACATCTGTTCGTCAGCTGTATTATCCGAGTTGCCAATAAATTGTTTTTATACCCTTCACCACAGGTGTAAAAGGGTATATATAAGTTTGTCATAACGTTTGTAATTTCCACAATATTGATTTTAGACCCCATAAAGTATATATATTCTGGGTCCATATGAGAAGAGAAGTTGATTTAACGATGTCCGTCTGTCCGTCTGTCCGTCTGTCCGTCTTACGTTTGATATGTGTTTTCCGGATAATCCAGACATGATAGCGGCTAGGTTGTTTTACATTTATGTCACATATAGTCCACCATTTCTTGCTATTGAAATTCAGCAAGATCGGTCCACAAATGGCTGAGATATGATCAAAAAACCACGACTGCCTCTAATTTTTTCCAAAAATCCCTTGTTGTTGTTGTATTTTTATTGCTTTTTTCTGTATATCTGGAGAACGGTAAGAGCCAAAGCTTCCAAATTGGGTACACACATTTTGGTTGTCAATACACACCACCCTACAAAATGTGGGCGGGATGGGAGAAGTGGGCGTGGTACCTCCCGTACAAAAAAAGTAAAAATTGTATAAAAACCTTAATTTTAGGGCTGTTATATGTCCTATGGATATGACTTATATACCAAAATATCGGAAATTTTTAGTAGAACATATTTTATAAAGAACTCGGGAAAATCGGTTCAGATACAAAAAAGTTATGACCAAAATTATTTTTTTTTTTTTTAAATACCAATTTTCGGTAACCATGGATCTTCCCGAGTCCAAGTTTTA
The DNA here is from genome assembly GCA_930367215.1 of Pollenia angustigena. Taxonomy (NCBI): domain Eukaryota; kingdom Metazoa; phylum Arthropoda; class Insecta; order Diptera; family Polleniidae; genus Pollenia; species Pollenia angustigena. The sequence continues at coordinate 90,159,220 of OV884060.1, forward strand.
TAACACAAATAAATGGTAAATTTCTTGCTCAACACGTCGGTATATAAATCTGTCAAATCGGTTAAAAAATGGCTGAGTTATAATCAAAATACTGAAATCCCAAAAGTTACTCTTTTTATACCCTTCACCACAGGTGTAAAAGGGTATATATAAGTTTGTCATAACGTTTGTAATTTCCACAATATTGATTTTAGACCCCATAAAGTATATATATTCTGGGTCCATATGAGAAGAGAAGTTGATTTAACGATGTCCGTCTGTCCGTCTGTCCGTCTGTCCGTCTTACGTTTGATATGTGTTTTCCGGATAATCCAGACATGATAGCGGCTAGGTTGTTTTACATTTATGTCACATATAGTCCACCATTTCTTGCTATTGAAATTCAGCAAGATCGGTCCACAAATGGCTGAGATATGATCAAAAAACCACGACTGCCTCTAATTTTTTCCAAAAATCCCTTGTTGTTGTTGTATTTTTATTGCTTTTTTCTGTATATCTGGAGAACGGTAAAAGCCAAAGTTTCCAAATTGGGTACACACATTTTGGTTGTCAATACACACCACCCTACAAAATGTGGGCGGGATGGGAGAAGTGGGCGTGGTACCTCCCGTACAAAAAAAAGTAAAAATTTTATAAAAACCTTAATTTTAGGGCTGTCATATGTCCTATGGATATGACTTATATACCAAAATATCGGAAATTTTTAGTAGAACATATTTTATAAAGAACTCGGGAAAATCGGTTCAGATACAAAAAAGTTATGACCAAAATTATTTTTTTTTTTTTTTAAATACCAATTTTCGGTAACCATGGATCTTCCCGAGTCCAAGTTTTATAACACAAATAAATGGTAAATTTCTAGCTCAACACGTCGGTATATAAATCTGTCAAATCGGTTAAAAAATGGATGAGTTATAATCAAAATACTGAAATCCCAAAAGTTACTCTTTTTTATAATTAAGTTTGTTTTTTTTATAATTAAGTTTGCTTAAATATATGTACACATATGTAGGTATATATATATATATATATATATATATATATGCCTAAAAGCCAATTTAATGGAAATGTTATTTTTAAGCACGTTGGTATATAAATCTGCCAAATCGGTTAAAAATGGTTAAGTTATGTGCAAAATACTCCAAAAAAGGACTAAAAACATTAACATTTTTATAAAAACTAAAATTTTACAGCTGTATTTTGACCTATTCATACGTTTTAAAAATTGTATAAAAACCTAAATTTTAGGGCTGTCATATGTCCTATGGAAATGACTTATATACCAAAATATCGGAAATTTTAAGTAGAACATATTTTATAAAGAACTCGGGAAAACCGGTTTTTTTTTAAATACCCATTTTCGGTAGCCATGGATCTTCCCGAGTCCAAGTTTTATAACACAAATAAATGGTAAATTTCTTGCTAAACACGTCGGTATATAAATCTGTCAAATCGGTTAAAAAATGGCTGAGTTATAATCAAAATACTGAAATCCCAAAAGTTACTCTTTTTATACCCTTCACCTCAGGTGGAAAAGGGTATATATAAGTTTGTCATAACGTTTGTAATTTGCACAATATTGATTTTAGACCCCATAAAGTATATATATTCTGGGACCTTATGAGGAGAGAACTTGATTTAACCATGTCCGTCTGTCCGTCTGACCGTCTGTCCGTCTGTCGGTCTGTCGGTCTGTCCGTCTGACCGTCTGTCGGTCTTACGTTTGATATGTGTTTTCCGGATAATCCAGACATGATAGCGGCTAGGTTGTTTTACATTTATGTTACATACAGTCCACCATTTCTTGCTATTGAAATTCAGCCAGATCGGTCCAAAAATGACGTAGATATGAGCAAAAAACCACGACTACCTCTAAATTTTTCCAAAAATCCATTGTTGTTGTTGTATTTTTTTAATTTCTGTATATCTTGAGACTGCAAGAGCCAAAGTTTCCAAATTAGGTACACACATTTAGGTTGCCAATACACACCATCCTACAAAATGTGGGCGGGATTGGAGAAGTGGGCGTGGTACCTCCCGTACAAAAAAAATTAAAAATTTTATAAAAACCTATATGTCCTATGGATATGACTTATATATCAAAATATCGGAAATTTTTAGTAGAACATATTTTATAAAAAACTCGGGAAAATCGGTTCAGATACAAAAAAGTTATGACCAAAATTAAATTTTTTTTTTTAATATCCAACTTTCGGGAACCATAGATCTCCCCGAGTCCAAGTTTTATAACCCAACTAACTGGCAAATTTCTTCTTAAACACGTCGGTATATAAATCTGTCAAATCGGTTAAAAAATGGCTGAGTTATAATCAAAATACTGAAATCCCAAAAATTACTCTTTTTATACCCTTCACCTCAGGTGGAAAAGGGTATATATAAGTTTGTCATAACGTTTGTAATTTCCACAATATTGATTTTAGACCCCATAAAGTATATATATTCTGGGACCTTATGAGGAGAGAACTTGATTTAACCATGTGATTTCCCTCTAACCCCCCCGCCCTTTCAATTGCTTACATATACTAGCATAATGCCCAATATGATTTTCGTTATCACCCTTCTTTATTATTTCATCTATTTAACGAAAATATTTTTACAAATAGAAACTAGGAATTTTTGTGTTTTTTGCTACTTAAAAACTCGCCAAAAAAGATAAAAGAAAACAAACAAACACACATACATGCCGCAAACTATTTTGGTGAATATATTTCCCAACTTTGTGGTGAACAAAAACATCAGAAGTAATTACAACAAAACTTTGTTGAATTTTGTGAACAGTCAACGTGCCATATTTCATTTTAATGATATTCGATTAACGTTCCTTCATGGTTCAGTTGTCTAGGGGGTTTGTTAGAAACTGAGAGTTCCCGGTTCGATTCTTGGTTTTTTAAAAAGAAAATTTTTTTTTAATATTTTTATTTTTTTTATGTTCTAAAAAAGATTTAAAAAAAATATTTACCAGTTTTCGCTTTTTAAATTTTATTTATAATGAAGTTTGAGGTATTGCAAATATGTATGTATATGTAAAAATTATTTAGTTTTTGTCTAGTTGCTCTGTATTCTGCTCGCACAATGGTGAAGGGTATATAAGATTCGGCACAGCCGAATATAGCACTCTTACTTGTTTATAATTAAGTTTGTTTTTTATTTTATAATTAAGTTTGTTTTTTTTATAATTAAGTTTGCTTAAATATATGTACAAATATGTAGGTATATATATATATGCCTATAAGCCAATTTAATGGAAATATTATTTTTAAGCACATTGGTATATAAATCTGCCAAATCGGTTAAAAATGGTTAAGTTATGTGCAAAATACTCCAAAAAAGGACTAAAAACATTAACATTTTTATAAAAACTAAAATTTTAGAGCTGTATTATGACCTATTCATACGTTTTAGATATCAAAATATCGGAAATCTTTAGAAAAACTCGGAATATCGGTAAAAAAAAAGTAATGTCAAAAATATAGTTTTTTTTTAATACCTATTTTCGTGAACCATAGAACTTCCCGACTACAAGTTTTATCACCAAAGTAAATGGTAATTTTATACTTTAAGATGTCGGCATGACCAAATACTGAAATTCGATCAAAACTTAACGTGCTATATATTAATTAAACTTTTAATATATTTAATAGCACGCAATCATGTGCAAATAATTAAATAAAACTAAACGATATATATTTTATAAATATACATGTATATATACATGTATTTAAATATATATATAAACTTCTGTTCTTTCCAAACCATGGTGAAGGGTATATAAGATTCGGCATAGCCGAATATAGCACTCTTACTTGTTTTTAATTATTTTTGTTTTTCATTTAAAAAAAATTGTGATTGTGTTAATTTGTGAAATTTTATGACAAAAAAATTAATTGTGGCTTAATTCTAGTTAACCAACGCAGTTCCAAGTAAAAGAACAAAGGGGAATAGAAAATGAAAAAATACAAAAAAAAAAATAAAATGACACAATTCTCGGAAACGTTTAGTTTCCGTGCCATAGATATCTTAAGTCTTCATATAAATTTGCGGTTTCCCACTAGATATCTGAACGTATATAGCTAATATTGGTATAATTTAAGAGCTTTTATTTAAAAATTCTTAAACCATAAAGGAGCGGCGATGAGTTTGCAAAAATATATTATAGTAAGCATATCAATTGTTATGCGAAGAACCTTTATTTTGCAAAGTCGGTGTTTGTTATACCATAGATGAGAAAATCCTTGCGCCCAACCGAAGGAAGGCTATGTAGAGAAGGTTTATTAAGCGAAGGTCAGGTTTATTTGATTACATTTTTGATTCCTAGTGCACTTCCGTGACGTTTTGATATAAATTTTTGTAAAAACTGTATTAGGAGGTAAAGAGTTAAAAAGATTGCAATAAATTTTACATTTTCAGAAAGATCTGTTAAAAAGCTTTTAAAAGACACTAATAATGGCCACATACGTTTACAAATGTAGTGGAAAAATCTCAAATTCATATGAAAACTTCAGAAGCCCATTACTCTGAAACAATGCGTTTTGTAGAATTTTACCATGATATTTGTTCTTCTTATTTTTCAATTTTCTATTCCTCTATGTCCTTTGTTGTTGGAGCTGCGTTGGTAAGCTACATTTGTTTCTAATTTTTATGCATATGCTGGGTCCTTGAGCAATTTTTAGTCTATTTAGCCATGTCCGACTGTTCAAAACACTCTCACTTTCGAAAAAACTCAAAATAAAAGAACAATATTAGTGTAAAATTCTTTCCACTTCTCCTAAGCATTTCTGAATTGAACTCCAACACAATTGGTTTAGTTGAAAACGAGTCAAAAAACCCAATGTGAAACATAGTGCCTTAAAAATGTATACACACTTTGATTAAAAAAAAACTAATATATGTAAATGCATGGCAGAATGCACCCTTAACATTAAATCTTCAAAAACACAGAAAACATTAAATTTTGTTTAGATCGGTTCATAAACACACAACTTTAAATATAAAAAAATCAATAAAAAATTTTATTGTTTACTTTTTATTCACACATTTTGTAAACAACTATTTTGACAACTCGGATATGTTACACTAACCAAATGCCTATTATTTTTGTAAGAGTTGTAATTGTTGTAGCGACGAGTTTACCTTGTTGAATTCGCCTTGATCACTGCTTTATATAAAACCGAACCAGGCAGGCGCCGGCAAATAAAGTAATAAACTAAAATTTAAATAAAAGTAAAAAAAAGAATAAAGAAATTAAAATAAATTGAAAATTAGAAGGAAAAGTGATTTTTATTTACTATAAAAGAGCCATAGAATTGCCATTGAGCCACAAAAAATAAGGGTGGGTTTGTCTAGTGTGTAAAGTGAGTGAATGTGTGCGCGCCAGCCGCTAACTGACCTGTCTCAACAAACCACTTCAGTGAGATTTCCGGCCACTTTCTAATTCCGGACAACGTACCCAAGCTGCAGGTAACCAGCCCCATTTACACTCCAACATACATATACATACCCTGTAGGAAGTCAAACACATTTATAACTAACTTCAAACTGGTTTTTTTATAACCACAACTAGTTGATTAAGTGACTTTTTTCCTTGTCGACGACTCACTATTTTAACATAGGCATGTCATAGGCAGTAGTCAATTGGCCATCTTTGCATGACTTTTTAACTGACTACTAACTACTTATTTTTCAACCTATTTGTAATTAATTAAAAGTATTGTAAGTTTATAATAAATTATTTAAATTTTAAATAATTTTTTCAAAAAAAATATATGTACATATGAACATGCATACATACATATGTATATCTTTATATATTTTGATATAGAAATAATTATTTATGAAAATTTTGCATTAAACTGCCCAAAATGATGATGTATGGTAGTCCTGAAATAAATACGCCACATAATTGCTAGTACATAAACAGATTTGTATTGATTTAATTTTTAATTATTTTAAAATGTTTGTATATAGCTTTTTCATTTGACTTCATGCATGCTTGTTTTACTTATTTTGCTTTTATTTGTGTTTTACGTGTGCCTTTTTGGTTGATATCTGCATGAGATTTAAACCAATTTGTAGTCATTTGAAAAAGAATTTAATTAATAGTTAGTGTTTTTTGCAACTGACTATTTTATTTACTACAGGGTATATACATATACATATACATATACATATACATATACATATACATATACATATACATATACATATACATATACATATACATATACATATACATATACATATACATATACATATACATATACATATACATATACATATACATATACATATACATATACATATACATATACATATACATATACATATACATATACATATACATATACATATACATATACATATACATATACATATACATATACATATACATATACATATACATATACATATACATATACATATACATATACATATACATATACATATACATATACATATACATATACATATACATATACATATACATATACATATACATATACATATACATATACATATACATATACATATACATATACATATACATATACATATACATATACATATACATATACATATACATATACATATACATATACATATACATATACATATACATATACATATACATATACATATACATATACATATACATATACATATACATATACATATACATATACATATACATATACATATACATATACATATACATATACATATACATATACATATACATATCCATATACATATACATATACATATACACACACAAAAAAATAATTTAGGTAATTTTACCAAGGCGTGCATAGGTAATTTATTTTTATATAAAAAGAAAAAACTAAGTTTTATTGTCTTAAATAATTGGCAATTTATACAATAAGTATTGCCTAAAATTTTTGTTAATATTACTAATTGGGTCAGGTATCTTCTTCGAATTTTTTTATAATATGTATGTATGTTTATTTTATTTTTCAATTGTGAAAAAAAACATTCAAATATAAATTTGAATTTAGAATTTTTAAATATAAAATTAAAAAAATTAAATTAAAAACTATTCGGGGGTTGCTTTAAAACCATGTGAGATAAGGCCATTATGGCTTTATTGCTGAATTGAATGGGAGATATTGCCATAATGGCCTTACTGCCCAATCATTGAGAGGTAAGGTCATATTTAAAATTTTGCCATATTTTTTTCGCAAATGAGAGATAAAGCCATATTTTTTCAGAATATTGTTTTGCATGGTGTTAACATTCTGTAAAAGGGAAAATCCTTAGTTATCATTAAAAAACCTTTTTTTATTCTTGTGACGCACGCAGGAAAACTTTTTTCAGCGAAGCCACCTGCCGCGCCCTACTGGAGGAAAAACCCCACGCAGAAAAACTTTAGTATGCGAAGCCAGATTTCAATACTTAACTTTAGTGTTTCCGGAACTGAAATAAGAGATAAAGCCATTTTCTAATATTGCTAATGTGAGCTAAGGCCATGATGGCTTTATCTCCCATTCAAATGAAAAAAAATAAAAAAAAGCCATCATGGCGTTATCTCACATGGTATTAAAGCACCCCCAACTATTCAATAAAGGATAAAAATACAACGCATGTAAGTGAGTATTATTAACATAGCATAAAGAACTCCGCTGAACTTTTTAAAAAAAACAAGACAGAATATCGACCCCTTTGCGCGAAATTATCGTATGTTACAAAAACCAAATTTTACAGGACAGCCACTTTTCTCTACTTTTCTCTGCTTTCGCTTGCAATATCAATATTAAAATATACATTCAATTTTTGGAGCAACGAAATTAAAAAAAAAAATTAAAAAAAAAACTTTTTTATAAAAAAAAAAATAAAAATTAAAATTTAAAATTAGATTTTTGAAATGATTACCCCCTTTAATTTTTTTTATTTTTTTTATGCAAATAGCCACATATGTTCTCTAACCACCCTGAAAATTTCAGAGTGGTAGCACTTAAACTTTTCAAGATATCAAAAAAAAAGTAGAGATATGTAATCAAGAAAATGTTATTTTACTGGTTGCTACAGGCTATTGCTTGGCTAGTTGCCAAAACATTTTCAAATTCTGTGGAATTTGTAGAACCTATTAAGGTTATTAATAAGTGAACATAAAATAATAATAACATGGATAAAAAAAAATTTACAACTTTAAACCCTTTTTTTAAATTATAACTTGTTCATTGTTTTTTTTTTTTGTTTTTATTTATTTTTTTTTTGTTTATTCGTTATTTTTATTCCTTAAATTATTTATTTTGGTTTTATTTTTTTTGTTTTGTATAAAATTTTGTATTTTTTTTAAATTAATAATTAATTTTTTCTTTATTTTTTCTCTCTTTAAAGAAATTGTTTTTGTTTTTTTTTACGTCTATTGAATTTTTTATTTTTTGTTTTGTTGTGCAGGAATTGAATAAAAAAAATAATTCAATTGTTAGTATGTATATTGTAGTAACTACATAGCTCTACATATCTTGAAAAGTTTAAGTGCTACCACTCTGAAATTTTCAGGGTGGTTAGAGAACATATGTTGCTATTTGCATAAAAAAAATAAAAAAAATTAAAGGGGGTAATCATTTCAAAAATCTAATTTTAAATTTTAATTTTTATTTTTTTTTTTATAAAAAAGTTTTTTTTTTAATTTTTTTTTAATTTCTAAAACCCTATTTTTATACCATTCTTATGCAAAAGAATTTTTTTAATATCTTTTACACAACAAAAGTTATGAACTTTAGAGTGAGGTCGCTAACCCAAAATTTTCAGTTATTCAAAGGTATAGTGTTGCCACAGTTTTCAAAAAAAAAAAAAAAAAAAAATCATTTTTCTTACACACATACACTACTTTACAAACTCACCAAATATATACATACATATACATATACATATACATATACATATACATATACATATACATATACATATACATATACATATACACATACATATACATATACATACACATATACATATACATATACATATACACATACATATACATATACATATACATATACATATAATATACATATACATATACATATACATATACATATACATATACATATACATATACATATACATATACATATACATATACATAGACATATACATATACATATACATATACATATACATATACATATATATGTATGCCTAACGCATATATTGACTGCAAAAAAAAAAACATCATTTTTTTACGTTTTTCCGTTCATTTTTAAATATACATCATAGATTTAGCGGTCTGTTATCTTAAATTTTATACAAAATAAAAATATTTAACTTTTGGTATGTAACGTTTATTTTGACTGCATTTATATATTATACGCATTGATTGGATGCACGCATTTAAAATGTACAATTAATATGTTGAAATTTTTGTTGCCAGATGTTTCCCTTTTTTTACTGATTTTTGAAAGCAAGGCGAATTGACTATTAGGTCATGGCGAAGAGACAGCTGATTTGTTTTGTCCAAAGTTTTATGTGCTTTTTAATATTGTGTGTTTTAATCTTAATTTTAATTTGCATTTCATTATTAAAAAATAAGGATATAATTATTGAAACTATTAATTTTAGAGTTTAAGGGGGGAAAATCTTAACTATTTTTGTTACTTTTTTTTACAAAACATATTTCTCAATTCATTGATATATACTTAATAATTTACGGACTCCTCATACAATATTGAAATTTTTGATACTTTAAAGGGAGAAAAAAGTACCAAAAAGGGTAAATACGGGAAACTCAATTTCTTTTTTTCGCTTTTTGGTTCTACGACTGGTACTTTTTTTAATTATCGTTAATATCGGACTTAGAAACATAAAATAGAACATGCAATGGCCTGAGTGATTACACTTTTATGAGCGAACTTTTTGGTACTTTTTTGTCTTTTAACTAGTACTTTTTGAATTTCCGTAAGTATTGGACCTAGAAACATAAAATTAACATGCAAGGTCCTAAGTGAATGAGAATGGTAACAGGGGGCTTTTTTGTACTTTTTCGTCCGCTATCTGGTACTTTTTTTAATAAACTGGTAATTTGGCGAAGCCTAAACGCCAAAAATCGCAACTTTTTACAAAACATTTTTCTTCATTCATTGACATATAGGTATGAAATTATGGGATCTACGGGGCAGAAAAAAGTACCAAAAGAATAAAAACGGAAAATTAGATTACTTTATTCAATTTTTTGATTCTACAACTGGTACTTTTTTTTGATTATCTTTACAATCTTTAGTGACAAGATTCTATGAGGGAACTTTTAAGTACTTTTTTGTCATTTAACTAGTACTTTTTGAATTTCCGTTAGTATTTGACCTAGAAGCATTAAATAAAACATGCAAAGTCCTGAATGAATGAGAATCTGTAAGGCGGATTAAAAATTTAAAAAAATTTGCTATTTTTGCTTGTTTGTTTTATAATATTTCAATAATTTTATTTAAAAAAAAGGTGGTTTTAACGATTTATAGCTAAATTCACTTATTATTTAAAAATTTAGCTATTTTTGCTTGTTTGTTTTATAATATTTCAATAATTTTATTTCAAAAAGGGTGGTTTTCAGCGATTTATAGCTAAATTCACTTATTATTTAAAAAATTTAGCTATTTTTGCTTGTTTGTTTTATAATATTCCAATAATTTTATTTCAAAAAGTGTGGTTTTTAGTGATTTATAACTAAATTCACTTATTATTTAAAAAATCTAGCTATTTTAACTTGTTTGTTTTATAATATTTCAATAATTTTATTTCAAAAAGGTTGGTTTTCAGCGATTTATAGCTGAATTCACTTATTATTGAAAAATTTATCTATTTTTGCTTGTTTGTTTTATAATATTTCAATAATTTTATTTCAAAAAGGGTGGTTTTCAGCGATTTATAGCTAAATTCACTTATTATTTAAAAACTTAGCTCCTTTTTCTTGTTTGATTATTAATATTTCAATAATTTTATTTGAAAAATGGTGGTTTTCAGCGATTTATAGCTAAATTCACTTATTATTTAAAAAATTTAGCTATTTTTGCTTGTTTGTTTTATAATATTTCAATAATTTTATTTAAAAAATGTGGTTTTAACGATTTATAGCTAAATTCACTTATTATTTAATAAATTGAGCAATTGTTTCTTGTTTGCTTTATAATATTTCAATAATTTTATTTGAAAAAGGGTGGTTTTTAGCGATTGAAAGCTAAATTTACCTATTTTTTTAAAAATTTTGCTATTTTTGCTTGTTTGTTTTATAATAGGTATTTCAATAGTTTTATTTCAAAAAGGGTGGTTTTAAGCGATTTATAGCTTAATTTACCTATTATTTAAAAAATTTAGCTATTTTTGCTTGTTTGTTTTATAAAATTTCAATAATTTTATTTCAAAAAGGTTGGTTTTCAGCGATTTATAGCTGAATTCACTTATTATTTAAAAATGTATCTATTTTTGCTTGTTTGTTTTATAATATTTCAATAATTTTATTTCAAAAAGGGTGGTTTTCAGCGATTTATAGCTAAATTCACTTATAATTTAAAAACTTAGCTCCTTTTTCTTGTTTGATTATTAATATTTCAATAATTTTATTTGAAAAATGGTGGTTTTCAGCGATTTATAGCTAAATTCACTTATTATTTAAAAAATTTAGCTATTTTTGCTTGTTTGTTTTATAATATTTCAATAATTTTATTTAAAAAAAAGGTGGTTTTAACGAGTTATAGCTAAATTCACTTATTATTTAATAAATTGAGCAATTGTTTCTTGTTTGCTTTATAATATTTCAATAATTTTATTTGAAAAAGGGTGGTTTTTAGCGATTGAAAGCTAAATTTACCTATTTTTTTAAAAAATTTTGCTATTTTTGCTTGTTTGTTTTATAATAGGTATTTCAATAGTTTTATTTCAAAAAGGGTGGTTTTAAGCGATTTATAGCTTAATTTACCTATTATTTAAAAAAATTAGCTATTTTTGCTTGTTTGTTTTATAATATTTTAGTCTTGGGCTTAATCGTTCATTTAAGTGACGTTTCAATAGAGTTCATTTAAAAAAAGTGAACTAGTTCGTTCTTCCAGTTCAGTAGTTCACTTTTAGTCAGTCAGTCTTTTGAGCACAAAGCATACAGAGATGAAAAAAGTGACGTATGAAAAATGTCCAAATCATTTGCGAGGGCAGCTTTCGAAGAAAGAGAAAGAAAATGTTTTTTGGAAGTGAAGTGCCAATGTGTAAAAACAGGCCGCTACTATCAACACGAACTGCGTAATCAAAACAAAAAATGCAAAAAGGGCAGCTTTAGAAGAAAGAGACGGGGAAAAACGCAAAATCTTCCGTCTCGTGACGTCTCTGTATGCTCTGTGCTTTTGAGCCAGCTGTATATTTCGTCAGTCAGTTCATTTAAGTCAGTTCATGTATGTAGTTTAAAGGTTCATTTACTTCAGTTGCTTGTTTTGATTTCTTATTCTGTTGTTGTTTATTTTTGTGTGTGTCAAGCTTTGAAAAAATTAATAAAAATTTAAATACTTAAAAAAACTTATTTAAATTTTTAATAAATATTTAAATATAATGTTATAAATATAAATTTTTAATAAAGTTCAAAAACACAATTGTGTATTTTTTATAAAATTTCCTTTTCTTTGTTTTTCAACAAATAAATTTGACATTCACTCATTTTACAAAAACAAAATGCATAGTATTTTTCATGTTCTTTACCGAATTGATTGAAAAGAGACAACAATATTATTAGTTTCTATATGTTATAATATACTTGTTTCTTTTACTCATTGCCAGACTACTAAAACATGTTCATAATATAATCAGGGCTGACATATTAAGAGATGTCTCGCCATATGTGGCAATTTTCAAACATTTTGACTACACTGCGATTTTTTTCGGCGATTTATAAAATATATGGCGATTTTTTTATTATTAAAAAGATTTCCGTATGACGTGCTAAATTTCCAATTATTATTTTTGATAAATACACTGAAATTAGATAAGCTATTAATTTATTTTGAGACTCTAATACTATGTTTCCACTATCAGCTTGTTGTCAACTTGTTTTGAGCAAAACGTGTCAGAGTGCTTCCATTATGTAAAACTGGTTTTGGTTTTCGAAATCAATTTGGCATTAATGTTGTTTACAAACATGAAAGCAAAAAATATTTTTGTAAAATAATAAATATTCTCTTATATGTTTTTTAATACACATTATACATATAATTTAATAAGTCTTGTTATTTTGGTAAATCTGTAATTTTTTTCGAAATTGTTAATCACCAATAATAAAACTCTGAGTTGTTTCATGGTTTTCGACATTTTTTGGAGCAAAACTAGTATTTATTTGAGTTTTTCGAACATGAAAAATGTATGGGAAAACAAGTAGCAAGTAGCAGAACACCTGTTTTGCTGCAAATGTAGTTTTGTGGCCCAAAACATGTAAAGCGGCCCATACACTTGCAATATTATTGTATATGATATTCGCCATATCATTTCAATTTTGTCCTATATTTTACAATAAGTCGCACAATAGTTTCATTCAATAAAAAGGCGAACATAACCTATAGGAATAATATAAACAGCATTGTACAATGTTGCCAACACACTTCTCTTTCTTTTCGTTGTGCAATAAAAATCAAGTCTTTTGATTGTTGCCAATATATTGTTCCACCTTCGAATATCACATACACATTGGCGATATAATTGTACTATACGTAAAATTGAACAATTTTATTCTAAGTGTATGAGCCGCTTAAGTGAAATAATATTACATAATGGAAACACTCTGACTCGTTTTGCTCAAAATAAGCACTCCTACCTCAAACAACTACTCCCATGAAAATATTCCTATATTTTTTTTATTTGTGTGTGTTTTTTTTTTTTGTATTGTGAATGATTCCTATAACAAATTTTATGGGAACGAATTCCCAAACTAAAAACATGTAGGGAACATGTAAGTTTTAATTTGTATTTTAAGGTAGGGCTCAATTAAATTACTTTTTTCTTTTATTGAAGGAGTATTAATAAGAAAAATTAAGATAAACATTATTCATTATTTATTTTATCATATAATTATTAGTGTTTTATTTTGTATATTTTTCTTTCAGAATACAAGCACTGACAATTTATTCACAATAGAGACATTTGTTTATAAAGCACTGACAAATAATGCACAATATAAATTTTTACTCCCAAAATATTTGCGTTGACAAATTCATGACTTATCTTACAAACCGTCTTCACCTGACAAATTGTTGTCATTACAAACGTCAAACTTCATATTAAAAAAAACGCTGACAGAAAGTTTCGAGTTTTTTTTATATAGAGTTTGACATTTGGTATGACAAAAAATTGTCAGGTGAAAACGCTATGTTAATGCCGACAAAATCACCTCAACAATAAATTTCAGCATGTCCTACGGAAATCTTAAGAGGCCTATAGACACATACTGTTGACAACTACTGCCGATGAATCCTTCGTATACGTGTGTGATTGATATTTTACTACACACCTATCAATCATCATTTTAAAATAAATGTCATTTCGTGAAATTCAAGAGAACCCCTACTTTCTTCACACGTTTTTTCTCAGAAACTATTTTAAATTTGTTTTAATTTAAATTGAAAGAAAAATATATCATAAAATTAATAATTTATTTTATTGTTCATTGAACAACTGTCAGCAGTATGAGTTCATTTTGAAATCAAACCTATTTTGGTTTTTCATACTGCATTCTCTGTGTGACGCATACATATATAAAAATTTCAAATTTACAAACACATGCTGATTGCATGAGCATGATAAGTATGTGTCTATGTGACCCTTTATTAATAATAAAAAATATTTTATAAATTGCCGAAAAAATCGCAGCTTGACATCTCTAAGTATGGCAGCCTTGATTTTATTATGAAAATGTTTAAAGTTATCTGGCAATGAGTAAAAGAAACAATATAATGTTAAACATAGAGACACTAATACTATTGTTGTTTCTTTTCAATCAGTGCGGTAAAGAATAAGAAATCAAGTGGACAAGCAACTGAAGTAAATGAACCTGTGAACTAAATGAATTGAACTAAATGAATTGAACTAAATGAACCCTATCAAAAGACTGCTGACGCAAAAGACAAAGTGACGAAAAGTGAACTGTTGAACTAAAAGGAACTGTCAGACTGAATGACAGTTCAACGTTTTTTAATATTTCAATAATTTTATTTCAAAAAGGTTGGTTTTCAGCGATTTATAGCTGAATTCACTTATTATTTAAAAATTTATCTATTTTTGCTTGTTTGTTTTATAATATTTTAATAATTTTATTTCAAAAAGGGTGGTTTTCAGCGATTTATAGCTAAATTCACTTATTATTTAAAAACTTAGCTCCTTTTTCTTGTTTGATTATTAATATTTCAATAATTTTATTTGAAAAATGGTGGTTTTCAGCGATTTATAGCTAAATTCACTTATTTTTTAAAAAATTTAGCTATTTTTGCTTGTTTGTTTTATAATATTTCAATAATTTTATTTAAAAAAAAGGTGGTTTTAACGATTTATAGCTAAATTCACTTATTATTTAATAAATTGAGCAATTGTTTCTTGTTTGCTTTATAATATTTCAATAATTTTATTTGAAAAAGGGTGGTTTTTAGCGATTGAAAGCTAAATTTACATATTTTTTAAAAAATTTTGCTATTTTTGCTTGTTTGTTTTATAATAGGTATTTCAATAGTTTTATTTCAAAATGGGTGGTTTTAAGCGATTTATAGCTTAATTTACCTATTATTTAAAAAATTTAGCTATTTTTGCTTGTTTTTTTTTATAAAATTTCAATAATATTATTTGAAAAAGGATGGTCTTCAGAGATTTATAGCTAAATTCACTTATTATTTAAAAAATTTAGCTATTTTTGCTTGTTTTTTTTATAATATTCCAATAATTTTATTTCAAAAAGTGTGGTTTTCAGTGATTTATAGCTAAATTCACTTATTATTTAAAAATTTATCTATTTTTGCTTGTTTGTTTTATAACATTTCAATAATTTTATTTCAAAAAGGGTGGTTTTCAGTGATTTATAGCTAAATTCACTTATTATTTAAAAAATTTAGCTATTTTTGCTTGTTTGTTTTATAAAATTTCAATAATTTTATTTCAAAAAGGCTGGTTTTCAGCGATTTATAGCTAAATTCACTTATTATTTAAAAATTTATCTATTTTTGCTTGTTTGTTTTATAATATTTCAATAATTTTATTTCAACAAGGGTGGTTTTCAGCGATTTATAGCTAAATTGACTTATTATTTAAAAAATTTAGCTATTTTTGCTTGTTTGTTTTATAATATTCCAATAATCTTATTTCAAAAAGTGTGGTTTTCAGTGATTTATAGCTAAATTCACTTATTATTTAAAAAATTTAGCTATTTTTGATTGTTTGTTTTATAATATTTCAATAATTTTTTTCAAAAAGGTTGGTTTTCAGCGATTTATAGCTGAATTCACTTATTATTTAAAAATTTATCTATTTTTGCTTGTTTGTTTTATAACATTTCAATAATTTTATTTCAAAAAGGGTGGTTTTCAGTGATTTATAGCTAAATTCACTTATTATTTAAAAAATTTAGCTTATTTTGCTTGTTTGTTTTCTAATATTTCAATAATTTTATTTCAAAAAGGTTGGTTTTCAGCGATTTATAGCTGAATTCACTTATTATTTAAAAATTTATCTATTTTTGCTTGTTTGTTTTATAATATTTCAATAATTTTATTTCAAAAAGGGTGGTTTTCAGCGATTTATAGCTAAATTCACTTATTATTTAAAAAATTTAGCTATTTTTGCTTGTTTGTTTTATAATATTTCAATAATTTTATTTCAAATATAGTGGTTTTTACCTATTGATAGCTAGATTCACTTATTATTTAAAAACTTTAGCTATTTTTGCTTGTTTGTTTTATAATATTTCAATAATATTATTTAAAAAAAGGGTGGTTTTTACCGATTTATAGCTAAATTCACTTATTATTTAAAAAATGTAGCTATAATTGCTTGTTTGTTTTATAATATTTCAGGTTTTCAGCGATTTATAGCTGAATTCCCTTATTATTTAAAAATTTAGCTATTTCTGCTTGTTTGTTTTATAATATTCCAATAATTTTATTTCAAAAAGGGTGGTTTTTAATGATTTATAGCTAAAATCACTTATTATTTAAAAAATTTAGCTATTTTTGCTTGTTTGTTTTATAAAATTTCAATAATTTTATTTGAAAATGGATGGTTTTCAGAGATTTATAGCTAAATTCACTTATAATTTAAAAACTTAGCTCCTTTTTCTTGTTTGATTATTAATATTTCAATAATTTTATTTGAAAAATTGTGGTTTTCAGCGATTTATAGCTAAATTCACTTATTATTTAAAAAATTTAGCTATTTTTGCTTGTTTGTTTTATAATATTTCAATAATTTTATTTAAAAAAAGGTGGTTTTAACGAGTTATAGCTAAATTCACTTATTATTTAATAAATTGAGCAATTGTTTCTTGTTTGCTTTATAATATTTCAATAATTTTATTTGAAAAAGGGTGGTTTTTAGCGATTGAAAGCTAAATTTACCTATTTTTTAAAAAATTTTGCTATTTTTGCTTGTTTGTTTTATAATAGGTATTTCAATAGTTTTATTTCAAAAAGGGTGGTTTTAAGCGATTTATAGCTTAATTTACCTATTATTTAAAAAATTTAACTATTTTTGCTTGTTTGTTTTATAATATTTCAATAATTTTATTTCAAAAAGGGTGGTTTTCAGCGATTTATAGCTAAATTCACTTATTATTTAAAAATTTATCTATTTTTGCTTGTTTGTTTTATAATATTTCAATAATTTTATTTCAAAAAGGGTGGTTTTCAGCGATTTATAGCTAAATTCACTTATTATTTAAAAACTTAGCTCCTTTTTCTTGTTTGATTATTAATATTTCAATAATTTTATTTGAAAAATGGTGGTTTTCAGCGATTTATAGCTAAATTCACTTATTATTTAAAAATTTATCTATTTTTGCTTGTTTGTTTTATAATATTTCAATAATTTTATTTAAAAAAAAGGTGGTTTTAACGATTTATAGCTAAATTCACTTATTATTTAATAAATTGAGCAATTGTTTCTTGTTTGCTTTATAATATTTCAATAATTTTATTTGAAAAAGGGTGGTTTTTAGCGATTGAAAGCTAAATGTACCTATTTTTTAAAAAATTTTGCTATTTTTGCTTGTTTGTTTTATAATAGGTATTTCAATAGTTTTATTTGAAAATGGGTGGTTTTAAGCGATTTATAGCTTAATTTACCTATTATTTAAAAAATTTAGCTATTTTTGCTTGTTTTTTTTATAAAATTTCAATAATATTATTTGAAAAAGGATGGTTTTCAGAGATTTATAGCTAAATTCACTTATTATTTAAAAAATTTAGCTATTTTTGCTTGTTTGTTTTATAATATTCCAATAATTTTATTTCAAAAAGTGTGGTTTTCAGTGATTTATAGCTAAATTCACTTATTATTTAAAAATTTATCTATTTTTGCTTGTTTGTTTTATAACATTTCAATAATTTTATTTCAAAAAGGGTGGTTTTCAGTGATTTATAGCTAAATTCACTTATTATTTAAAAAATTTAGCTATTTTTGCTTGTTTGTTTTATAAAATTTCAATAATTTTATTTCAAAAAGGTTGGCTTTCAGCGATTTATAGCTAAATTCACTTATTATTTAAAAATGTATCTATTTTTGCTTGTTTGTTTTATAATATTTCAATAATTTTATTTCAACAAGGGTGGTTTTCAGCGATTTATAGCTAAATTCACTTATTATTTAAAAAATTTAGCTATTTTTGCTTGTTTGTTTTATAATATTCCAATAATTTTATTTCAAAAAGTGTGGTTTTCAGTAATTTATAGCTAAATTCACTTATTATTTAAAAAATGTAGCTATTTTTGATTGTTTGTTTTATAATATTTCAATAATTTTTTTCAAAAAGGTTGGTTTTCAGCGATTTTTAGCTGAATTCACTTATTATTTAAAAATTTATCTATTTTTGCTTGTTTGTTTTATAACATTTCAATAATTTTATTTCAAAAAGGGTGGTTTTCAGTGATTTATAGCTAAATTCACTTATTATTTAAAAAATGTAGCTATTTTTGATTGTTTGTTTTATAATATTTCAATAATATTATTTAAAAAATGGGTGGTTTTTAAGCGATTTATAGCTAAATTCACTTATTATTTAAAAACTTAACTCTTTTTTCTTGTTTGATTATATATTTTAATAATTTTATTTGAAAAATGGTGGTTTTAAGCGATTAATAGCTAAATTTACATATTATTAAAAAAGTTAAGTTTTTTTTTCTTGTTTGTTTTATAATATTTCAATAATTTTATTTCAAATATAGTGGTTTTTACCTATTGATAGCTAGATTCACTTATTATTTAAAAACTTTAGCTATTTTTGCTTGTTTGTTTTATAATATTTCAATAATATTATTTAAAAAAAGGGTGGTTTTTACCGATTTATAGCTAAATTCACTTATTATTAAAAAAAATTTAGCTTGTTTGTTTTATAATATTTCAGGTTTTCAGCGATTTATAGCTGAATTCCCTTATTATTTAAAAATTTATCTATTTTTGCGTGTTTGTTTTATATTATTCCAATAATTTTATTTCAAAAAGGGTGGTTTTCAGCGATTTATAGCTAAATTTACCTATTTTTTAAAAAATTTTGCTATTTTTGCTTGTTTGTTTTATAATATTTCAATAATATTATTTAAAAAAAGGGTGGTTTTTAAGCGATTTATAGCTAAATTCACTTATTATTTAAAAACTTAGCTCTTTTTTCTTGTTTGATTATTAATATTTTAATAATTTTATTTGAAAAATGGTGGTTTTAAGCGATTAATAGCTAAATTTACATATTTTAAAAAAAATTAAGTTAGTTTTTCTTGTTTGTTTTATAATATTTCAATAATTTTATTTCAAATATAGTGGTTTTTACCTATTGATAGCTAGATTCACTTATTGTTTAAAAACTTTAGCTATTTTTGCTTGTTTGTTTTATAAAATTTCAATAATTTTATTTGAAAATGGATGGTTTTCAGAGATTTATAGCTAAATTCACTTATTATTTAAAAACTTAGCTCCTTTTTCTTGTTTGATTATTTATATTTCAATAATTTTATTTCAAAAAGGGTGGTTTTCAGCGATTTATAGCTAAATTTACCTATTTTTTAAAAAATTTTGCTATTTTTGCTTGTTTGTTTTATAATATTTCAATAATATTATTTAAAAAAAGGGTGGTTTTTACCGATTTATAGCTAAATTCACTTATTATTTAAAAAATGTAGCTATAATTGCTTGTTTGCTTTATAATATTTCAGGTTTTCAGCGATTTATAGCTGAATTCCCTTATTATTTAAAAATTTATCTATTTTTGCGTGTTTGTTTTATAATATTCCAATAATTTTATTTCAAAAAGGGTGGTTTTCAGGGATTTATATCTAAATTTACCTATTTTTTAAAAAATTTTGCTATTTTTGCTTGTTTGTTTTATAATAGGTATTTCTATAGTTTTGTTTCAAAAAGGGTGGTTTTCAGCGATTTATAGCTTAATTTACCTTTTATTTAGAAAAATTTAGCTATTTCTGCTTGTTTGTTTTATAATATTCCAATAATTTTATTTCAAAAAGGGTGGTTTTTAACGATTTATAGCTAAAATCACTTATTATTTAAAAAATTTAGCTATTTTTGCTTGTTTGTTTTATAAAATTTCAATAATTTTATTTGAAAATGGATGGTTTTCAGAGATTTATAGCTAAATTCACTTATTATTTAAAAACTTAGCTCCTTTTTCTTGTTTGATTATTTATATTTCAATAATTTTATTTGAAAAATGGTGGTTTTAAGCGATTGATAGCTAAATTTACCTATCATTAAAAAAATTAAATTATTTTTTCTTGTTTGTTTTATAATATTTCAATAATTTTATTTCAAATAGAGTGGTTTTTACCTATTGATAGCTAGATTCACTTATTATTTAAAAACTTTAGCTATTTTTGCTTGTTTGTTTTATAATATTTCAATAATATTATTTAAAAAAAGGGTGGTTTTTACCGATTTATAGCTTCATTCACTTATTATTTAAAAAATTAGTTATTTTTTCTTGTTTGATTATTAATATTCCAATAATTTTATTTGAAAAAGGGTGGTTTTCAGCGATTTATAGCTAAATTTACCTATTATTTAAAAAATTTAGCTATTTTTTTTATGTGTTTGTCTAATAATATTTCAATCATTTTATTTAAAAAAATGGTGGTTTTTAACGATTTACAGCTAAATTCACTTATTATTTTAAATATTGAGCTATTTTTTATTGTGTTTTATACACATTGGCGATATAATTGTAAAATACGTAAAACTGAAAAATTTTATTGTAAGTGTATGAGCCGCTTTAAATTATATTATTGGAATGTTAAAAAACAAATCCAATAAAAATAGCTAAATTTTTTAAATAATAAGTGAATTTAGCTATAAACCGCTAAAAATCACTATTTTTTAAATAAAATTATTGAAATATTATTAGACAAACACATAAAAAGTAGCTAAATTTTTTAAATAATAGGTAAATTTAGCTATCAATCTCTAAAAATCACCATTTTTCAAAAAAAATTATTGAAATATTATAAAACAAACAATCAAAAATAGCTAAATTTTTTAAATAATAAGTGAATTTAGCTATAAATCACTGAAAACCACACTTTTTGAAATAAAATTATTGGAAGATTATTAGACAAACACATAAAAAATAGCTACATTTTTTAAATAATAGATAAATTTAGCTATCAATCGCTAAAAACCACCATTTTTTAAATAAAATTATTGAAATATTATAAAACAAACAAGCAAAAATAGCTAAAGTTTTTAAATAATAAGTGAATCTAGCTATCAATCGGTAAAAACCACCCTTTTTGAAATAAAATTATTGAAATATTAATAAACAAACAAGAAAAAGAAGCTACTTTTTTTTAAATAATAAGTGAATTTAGGTATAAATCGCTGAAAACCACCCTTTTTGAAATAAAATTATTGAAATATAAAACAAACAAGAAAAAATAACTAAATTTTTTTAATAATACGTAAATTTAGCTATAAGTCGCTGAAAACCACCCTTTTTGAAATAAAACTATTGAAATACCTATTATAAAACAAACAAGCAAAAATAGTAAATTTTTTAAAAAAATAGGTAAATTTAGCTTTCAATCGCTAAAAACCACCCTTTTTCAAATAAAATTATTGAAATATTATAAAGCAAACAAGAAAAAATTGCTCAATTTATTAAATAATAAGTGAATTTAGCTATAAATCGTTAAAACCACCTTTTTTTAAATAAAATAATTGAAATATTATTAGACAAATACATAAAAAAAATAGCTAAATTTTTTAAATAATTGTTTTAAGCGACCATACACTTGCAATATTATTGTATATGGTATTCGCCATATTATTACCATTTTGTCCTATAGTATGCAAAAAGTCCCACTATGTTTTCATTCATTCAATAAAAAGGTGAATATTACCTATAGAAATAACAAACAATGTTGTACAATGTTGCCAACACATTTCACTATGTTTTAAAAATCCAAAGTATTTTGATTAATGCCAATATATTGTGCCAGCATCGTTTATCACATACACATTGGCGATATAATTGTACAATACGGCAAACTGAACTATTTTATTGCAAGTGTATGAGCCGCTTTAATAATAGTATTGAAATATTATAAGACAAACACATTAAAAATAGCTAAATTTTTTAAATTATAAGTGAATTTAGCTATATATCGCTAAAAACCAACCTTTTTTAATTAAAATTCTTGGAATATAATAAATGAATTTAACTATACATTGCCCTTTTTAAAACAAAAGTATTGACATATTATAAACAAACACAATAAAAAATAGCTCAATTTGAAAATAATAAATCATTTTAGCTATGAATCGCTAAAAACTACGTTTTTGAAATAAAATAATTGAAATATTATAAAACAAACACAATAAAGATAGCTCAACTTTTTAAATTTTAAATTATTGAAATATTATAAAACAAACACAATAATAATAAGTAATGAATAATGAAAGAATAAGTTTTTTATATAAAATTATTGAAATATTATAAAACAAAGACAATTAAAATAGCTAAATTTTTTAAATAATAAGTTAATTTAGCTATAAATCGCTAAAAACAACCTTTTTGAAATAAAATTATTAATTCCAGTAAAATTTTATTAAAAATCGCTAGATTTGACAAGAAAATAGCTAAATTAGCAGCAGTGAAGAAAGAAACACACAGAGTTGCATATTACCAGCGTTACCATTTGTCATGTTTTTTATAAGTATTTTTAGACGTAAAAATGTTTTAAATTTTTATAAAGGTTTTCATAAATAATAATAAACTAAAATTTGCATTATATTAGATGAAAGGATGCAATTAAGTTTTAATGCAATAAAGCAATCTTAGATAGTATCTGTCCTTTATTACTGTTAAGTTGTTTAATTTTGTTCACTCCTTTAATACTTCATACCTTAAAGATCCCAATATACGTATTATTTTAAGTGCTAAAGTATCTAAAGATGATGAAATCGATTTAAGAGTTAACTGTTCAAAGTCTTATGTTGAATTATGTAATGTTCTGTTCAAAAGTTCGATTTTGATAACGAACTAGCTCTTGACGAGTACGGACGTGTATCAGTGAGTAACAAAAATACAAAAAAAAAAAATAATATAATAAAAAAAAAAAAAGTGAAAAAATATTTACCGTAGGTGAAAAAAAAATATTTGTAATAGGTGAAAAAAAAAGAACAATAACTAGTGTGCCCGAAGAGATTTGTGAATGAGCCTCACAAATACTCCCAATAAGGAGAGTAGGCCCAGCACAAATAGCAGAAATGCGTATATTGTGGTAAGCTCCCCGAGCGTGAGCAATGAAAACATTCGATACCCTGAATTAAACAAACATCTTTTAAGTGCAAAAATTGCCAGCGCAACTGGTTTTCCATACAGAAATTTAAGTTCAAGTGTGCCCAACCTGAGCAAGTGTGTTGATCCGACCGTAAATGTGGTTCAAAGTGTGAAGCCGTCTGACCAGAGGAATAATAACGAAAAACCTGGAACATCACGATTTGCATTAACAAATACAGGAGCTGTACCAAAAAGTACTAAAGTGCAAACAGGCATGGACAGATATATAACAATAACTAAGAGAAAGGCTAGCCCTAGGTCCACCCAACAGGAACGCGTGGCCAAACAATACAAAGGCTCTAACGTAGTCTCTTTGCCAACAAATGGTAACAGATTCTCTGTACTATCCATACCTGACGATGAAGAAGCAGAATTAGCTAATGGGACAGCCACTAAAGAAGTTAAACCGCCACCTATCTATCTGCGGGAGCAAACATCAAATAGCATAGTCAACATGTTGACTCAACTTGTAGGTAAGAACAATTTCTACGTCGTTTCTATACGACGCGGACAAATTCAAGAGACCAAAATTCAAGCCAGTACAGAAACGAACTTTCGTATTATATCAAGACACCTGGACGCAGAAAATAAAAGCTACTATACATACCAATTAAAAAGTGCTAAGGGATTGATTATTGTCATAAAAGGCATAGATAGTTCCGTTCCTACAGATGAAATAAAATCTGCCGTAGAGCAAGAGGGGTACGAGGTAAAATCGGTTCATAACATTTTGAACAGGAACAAAGTTCCCCAACCACTGCACCGCATTGAGATATCGTTTGATTCATCGGTTCTCAAAACCAAAAATTCAGTTCATCCCATATACAACTTGCGCTACCTACTCAACAGAAGAATAACTGTTGAGGAGCCAATAAAACGAAAGGGTCCCTCCCAATGCACAAACTGTCAGGAATATGGGCATACAAAATCATATTGTAAATTGCCTCACGTATGTGTGGTTTGTGGCGACGCTCATAAAACCGCCGAATGTAATCGTTCTAAAGTTGACCCAAATGTCAAGAAATGCAGCAACTGTGGCGAAAATCACACGGCAAACTATAGGGGTTGTAAAGTCTTCTTGCATTTAAAAAAACCAGCTTTAGTTCAAAAATATACTCACTCCCAATATGGTCCATCACATGCGCCCAGCCAAGCCGCTGGCTCTATTGCTAGTACTACACAAACAAACAAACAAAACCAATCATATGCCCAAGTCCTAAAAGGAAACCCTAATGCGAAAAATCCCCCGAGTAGTTCCAACGCAAAGCAACCTCCATACGCTAATGTTCCTAGGCAAGGTCTACAAATGCCTACCTCAATTGAAAATTTAATTCAAACTATGAATAACTTCATGGCCACTATGCAGAGCATGTTTCAGGAAATGATGCGAAACCAGAACATGCTCCTGCAAGTTCTACTCAACAAAAAATGAACCAGTTAAAAATATGTTTCTGGAATGCAAACGGGTTATCCCAACATAAACACGAAGTTGCAAACTTTCTTCATAGGCATGAAATCGACGTACTTCTTGTCTCTGAAACACACTTTACTCATAAAAACTGCTTTAGGGTAAATGGTTACCTTACGTATGACACAAAACATCCCAGCGGACGAGCTTGTGGTGGCACAGCCATAATTGTGCACAAACACATCAGACACTTACCATTGCCAGAGTTCGAAGAAGATTGTATCCAGGCCACATCTATAAATCTGACTGATTTCAAACTAACGTTAACATCCGTTTATTGTCCCCCGAGGCACAAAATTCTACACGATAAATTTCTCAACTTCTTCTCCACATTGGGCCAGAAATTCATTGCTGCTGGCGACTACAACGCTAAACATACATATTGGGGCTCCAGACTTATTAGTCCTAGAGGTAATCAGCTATATAATACCGTAACTGCAAATAACTTTGATGTGGTATCGAGTGGTGAGCCTACCTATTGGCCAACCGACTTCAACAAGCTACCAGACCTTATTGACTTTGCTGTAATCAAAAACATCAAGCGCGATCAGGTACTAGTTAGTTCCTCCTATGATCTTTCGTCTGATCATTCACCTTCAATCCTCATTTTAAAATGTAACTCTGACGCCGCAGCTGCAAACTGGTTTTCCTATCCAAACAGAAACACAAATTGGTTAAAGTATAAAATGTATGTGAGCTCTCACCTATCACAGTGCATTCCCCTAAAAAATTCATCTGACATCCAAATAGCTGTCGACCGATTTACAGAAGTCTTGGATGCTGCAGCAAGAAATGCAACCCCAATCAAGCGGACAATTAAACGTGCTCCTTACAATACATCGACGGATATAGAGACCCTTATCAGAGAAAAAAGGAAGTTAAGAAGACAATGGCAAAACAGTCGTTCCCCAACCACTAAGGCCCAACTACAATTATGCCTGACAACTCTTCGCAACAAATTGAGACAGAACCACGAGTCTGCAATAGAAGGCTATCTAAACAGCCTAGATGCCACAAAAAACTCCAATTATAGCTTATGGAAGGCTGTACGGCATATGAAATGCCCTATAACCCAAGAATCTCCATTAAGACTGGAAAACCGCACTTGGGCGAAAAACACAGATGAAAAATTAAACGCTTTCGCGGGCCATCTTGAGAAAGTTTTCACGCCACATGATACACATACTTGTTCCTGTCGTCCAACCATTCCTGATAAGGTAAACCATCCATTAAAATTTAACATTACTCAAGTAAAATCTGCAATAGAAAAAGTGAATATTAGAAAATCTCCCGGACTTGACCGTATCACAGGGTCAATGATAAGAAACTTACCTTCGTCTGCTTCCAGAATCTTGCTGTTCATTTTTAACGCTATATTAAGAGTCGGATACTTCCCATCCTCATGGAAGAAGTCTATAATTGTTATGATTCCCAAGCCAGGAAAAGATGCTAGCCAGGTTGCGTCGTACAGACCGATAAGCTTATTATCAATCCTATCAAAGCTTTTCGAAAAAATATTCATTTTAAGTATAACTCCTCATCTAAATGAACACGACATCATCCCGGATCACCAGTTCGGATTCAGAGCGAAACATGGTACAATAGAGCAAGTGCATAGAATTGTCACCCTTATTAGATCGGCGTTTGAGAAAAAGCAATACTGCTCAGCCCTGTTTATAGACATTTCCCAAGCATTTGACAAAGTTTGGCATGATGGGCTACTCATCAAAATAACACGAATGCTTCCTCAAAACACTCACAAGCTTCTGGAGAGCTATCTAACAGGCAGAACATTCATAGTAAGGTCGCAAGATAAATACTCCCCCCTCAAGAAAATTACTGCTGGTGTTCCCCAAGGCAGCATATTAGGACCGCTTCTATATATAATATACACAGCGGATATGCCAACAAACCTGAGCACGCATACCTCTACATTTGCAGACGACACAGCATTTATTAGCGTTAACCATGACCCAAAAGTCGCATCGCAAAATCTGCAGTCCCACATCAATGAACTAGAGGCATGGCTAGAAAAATGGAGAATAAAGGTTAACCCGGCTAAATGTGCTCACTTAACTTTCACGCTCAGAAGACAAACGTGCCCAGCAGTAAAAATAAATAACATCACTGTTCCGGTAGAAAACCATGTAAAGTACTTGGGAGTTCATATAGATAGACGTTTGACCTGGTCTCGTCATATCGAAGCGAAAATAACGGCTATGAAACTTAAAGCAGCTCAACTACATTGGCTTCTCGGTAGAAACTCAAACTTGTCTTTAGACAACAAAGTTCTTCTATACAAGTCCATCATAAAACCAATATGGACATATGGCATCCAATTATGGGGTACTGCATGCGCATCTAACATCCAAAAGCTTCAAAGAAGACAGTCTAGAATATTACGACAAATTGTCTGCGCCCCATGGTATATACGTAATGATATTATCCACAGAGATCTCAACCTCCCCACTATCCAGGAGGAAATTAAAAAATATTCAATAAGCTACATCGGTAAACTAATGGTTCACCCTAACTACCTCGCTCGGGGTTTGCTTCAGTTCGAAGGTCACCAGAGGCTAAAAAGAACCGATACTTTGAGCCTTACTAGAAGACAGTCTTAAAAATTTGAATACAGCAGTTAGTGGTTACACAGGTAACAACTAATAAACAACAAGTAGAATTAAGATTTGAATACATATTGTAAATTTCGATAAGAAAGATTCAATAATAAAAATAAATTATTAATAAAAAAAAAAAAAAAAAGATAACGACCTTATGAAACACGTTGTAGTTTTACTTTTATCTACTTTAAGCACTTTTTATTCAATAATAAATTTTGGTTCTAACAATTTTTTATTATATTTTATATAATATACCCTTCACCTCGAAAACCATTTAGAATTTTGTTTTCTTGTCTTAGCCATAATCTTAGCTATAAACTAGGAGAAGGAAAGCTTTAAACAAAATAGCCCTGAAAAACTGTATTTAGTGCATTAAAATTACTAAAATATAAAATTTTTATAAATATTTCACCATTTTTGGTCAATTGTCCAAATATTTAAGGTTATCGAGCTCAAACTCTTTCTCGTGTGGAATTTCTCGAAGCACTTATCGTAACCAAGGAAACCCTTTTGCGTTTTGCTAGAAATTATTTTCGCTACAAGTGCAGCCTACAGGCTATAAGGAAAAAAAGGTGGAACAAAATAATCCGAAAAAATGTATCTTATGCCTTAAAATTGCTAAAATGTCGAACAATTTTAATTAATATATCTTTTGCACCATTTTTGGCCCGTAGCTGCCAAAGGCGGCATGAAATAACCTCCCAAAATATAACCCCTAAAAAAATAATGAAATAACCCTCAAATGCATGGGGCCTTATTTCATTTGCAATAAAGCCCCATTTTTGAAAATGAAATTAGCCCCCAACGAAATGAAATAACGCCCCAAACATAAATGAAATAATTCGCTAATTTTTGGGGACTTATTTCATATGAAATAAAACCCCAATTTCTTAAATGAAATAAAGGCCCCAATATATGTACTACAATTAATTATACAGTTTTGCTTTAAAGAATCCCGCGATAAATATCATTTTATGATATACCAAACACAAGCTTCGCCAACTAATGCTTTTCTGCATAGCCGGCCTTTGTCCGGCGGAATGACTTTTTCCTCTATGGTATAACAAACACCGGCTTCGCTAGCTAATGCTTCTCTGCATAGCGCCAGGATTTTCTCCTCTATAGTATAAAAATACCGTTTCCGCCCGGCTACGCAGAGAAGCTTTGGTTAGAGAAGCCGGTGTTCTGTATACCAAAGTGGATAAATCCTTGCGCCTAAAAGCGTTTTCATTATAAATTTGAAAATGAAATAATCCCCCAAAAAATATATTGGGGCTTTATTTCATAATGATTTTTTGGGGGATAATTTCATATAAAATAATACCCCAATTAAAAAAATTAAATAACACCCCAAACAAAATGAAATAAACCCCCAAAAATCGTTTTTGTTGTTCTCTGTACAAACTTTTGGGAGGTTATTTAATTATTTTTTTGGGGGGTTATTTCATGCCGCCGCTGCCAAACGGTAATCTTCAGAAAAAATATTCCTTTTACTCTTATGCATAATTCCTCATATATAATTCCTGGAAAATGCATTTTTTCACATTTTTCAGTTGTATTTTTTATCGGAAATTTATGAAAAAAATATGTTGCAAACAAACAAATAAAGAAATAAACAGATAAAGAAATAAGCAAATAAACAAATATACAATTAACAAATAACAAATAAACGAACAAATAAACAAATAAGCAAATAAACAAATAACAAATAAACAAAAAAAAAACAAACAAACAAATAAATAAATTTAAAAAAAAAACAAATAAACATATAAACAAATAAACAGATAAACAAATAAGCAAATTAACATATAAACAAATTAACAAATTTACCAATTAACAAATAACCAAATAAACGAATAAACAAATAAATAAATTAACAAATAAGCACATAAACAAATAAACAGATTAACAAATAAACAAATTAACAAATAAACGAACAAACAAATAAACAAATAACCAAAAGAACAAGTTAACAAATAAACAAATTAACAAATAAACAAATTAACATATTAACAAATAAACAAATTAACAAATAAACAAATTAACAAATAAACAAATGAACAAATTAAAACATTAACAAATAAACCAATAGACAAATAAACAAATTAACAAATAAACAAATTAACAAATAAGCAAATAAACAAATAAACGAACAAAAAAACATACAAACAAAAAAAAACAAACAAACATATTAACAAATAAGCAAATTAACAAATAAACAAATTAACATATTAACAAATAAACAAATTAACAAATAAACAAATTAACAAATAAACAAATGAACAAATTAAAACATTAACAAATAAACCAATAGACAAATAAACAAATTAACAAATAAACAAATTAACAAATAAGCAAATAAACAAATAAACGAACAAAAAAACATACAAACAAAAAAAAACAAACAAACATATTAACAAATAAGCAAATTAACAAATAAACAAATTAACATATTAACAAATAAACAAATTAACAAATAAACAAATTAACATATTAACAAATAAACAAATTAACAAATAAACACATTAACAAATTAACGAATAAACAAATAAGCAAATTAACAAATAAACAAATAAACAAATTAACAAATTAACAAATTAACAAATAAACAAATAACCAAAAGAACAAGTTAACAAATAAACAAATTAACAAATAAACAAATTAACAAATAAACAAATTAACAAATTAACATATTAACAAATAAACAAATTAACAAATAAACAAATTAACAAATAAACGAACAAATAAACAAATTAACAAATAAACAAATTAACAAATGAACAAATAAACAAATAATCAAATAAGCAAATTAACAAATTAACAAATATACAAATAAACAAATTAACAAATAACCAAAAGAACAAGTTAACAAATAAACAAATAAACAAATTAACAAATAAACAAATTAACAAATAAACAAATTAACAAATTAACATTTTAACAAATAAACAAATTAACAAACTAACAAATTAACAAATTAACAATTTAACAAATTAACAAATTAACATATTAACAAATAAACAAATAAACAAATTAACAAATTAACAAATTAACAAATTAACGAATTAACAAATAAACAAATTAACAAATAAACACATTAACAAATTAACGAATAAACAAATTAACAAATTACAAATAAACAAATAATCAAATAAACGAATTAACAAATAAACAAATAAACAAATAAACAAACAAATAAACAAATTAACATATTAACAAATAAACAAATTAACAAATTAACAAATAGACAAATAAACAATTAAACAAATTAACAAATTAACAAATTAACAAATAAACAAATTAACATATTAACAAATAAACAAATTAACAAATTAACAAATAAACAAATTAACATATTAACAAATAAACAAATAAACAAATGAACATATAAACAAATTAACAAATAAACGAATAAATAAACAAATTAACAAATTAACATATTAACAAATAAACAAATTAACAAATAAACAAATTAACATATTAACAAATAAACAAACTAACAATTTACCAATAAAACAAATAAACGAATAAACAAATAAGCAAATTAACAAATAAACAAATCAACAATTTAGCAAATTAACAAATAAACAAATTAAACAAAAAACAAATTAACAAATAAATAAAAGAAATCAACAAATTAACAAAAAAAAAAAACAAAAAAACTAATTAACATACATATTAACAAATTAACAAATAAACGAACAAATAAACAAACTAAAAAATAAACAAATTAACAAAAAAACAAATTAACAAAAATCGATACTTTAGTATCCCAACGGTAACACTGTTTTTCGATAATCACAGCGGTAGCACTGTTTTTCAATAATAAAAACATGATGGCGGAATTAAAAACACAGTTTTTATATGAATTATGTGGCAACAAAAATTTTCATATGCATGGTGTACATATTCGGCACATGTCCTTTAAATGTGCTAAAATCGATTTTCCTCCGATTTTTCTAAGAATAAGAGCAAAATATTCAAAAATTGTATATACATATACATATACATATACATATACATATACATATACATATACATATACATATACATATACATATACATATACATATACATATACATATACATATACATATACATATACATATACATATACATATACATATACATATACATATACATATACATATACATATACATATACATATACATATACATATACATATACATATACATATACATATACATATACATATACATATACATATACATATACATATACATATACATATACATATACATATGCATATACATATACCTATACATATACATATACATATACATATGCATATACATATACCTATACATATACATATACATATACATATACATATACATCTACATATACATATACATATACATATACATATACATATACATATACATATACATATACATAAACATATACATATACATATACATATACATATACATATACATTGTAGTGTACCTGCTAAGCGTCCACTGCTTACCCAATAGCCAACCTAAAATGTATATATGCCACCCGAATAATTGTAGGGTAAATGCCATAAATAAAAGATCAAATAACGGCATTTACCCAATGACTCAATGTGTTTGTTCGAACACATGAGTCAATACAATGGTAAAGCAGATCAATCAGAATGTGAGTGACATAATTTTGATTGTCTAATGTAAATGAATACATTCCTCACTCATGCATTCTGATTGGTCACTGCATTATGCAAAAGGGTAAAACCATAATATTTACATGCTACTGAGTAAGAGACATAGATATTAAGAATTAATACAATAAGTTAGAATAAGTAAGCAATAGGATAGAATTAGTATAAAAAGGGCAGTAGCCCACAAATAAAACAGACTTTAGATTTGAAAACATAAAGTGGCACTTGTTGCCTAGCTTATTATTTTTAGTCTCCTAATTTGGCAGTTCGCAAGAACGCCTGACCATCGAGCTGGTACCCTACAGCTGCATAACGATATATTGGGCTATAGGGAAATAAACATAACAGATAACATCTAACACTACATGGCGATCCTGCCCACTCGGACCACTACATTTTTTAGATCCTGCCGGTATTGGCAATAATTAAGTCCTGAAATACTAAAATTTCTAAATTTTGATGGAGGAAGAAATACAAGATATTTTTCAACGCTGGGAAAAGTATTTAGTCGAACAATACGTACCGGAACCACAACCAACAACGGCACCGGCATATAAACCAACCCCGCTTAATGCAGGCCCGAAGGCTATCAGCATAGAGGAGTATCCTAAGAGGACAACAACAATTAAGAAACAACCTGAAACACATAGCAACGTGCGGAAGAAGAAGAAACCTGCTGGAAGGAGATTCCAAGGAAGAAAACAACTGGCCATATTATACCAGAGGCTCACCTTAACAACCACTAAGCAAGAAATCGAAGATATAAAAGAAAAAATAAAGCGACTAAAAAAGAAAAATATATAAATAAAATGGAAATATATAAACATTTAGAATTGTAAAAATTTCAAGATTATAAAAACAATATATAAACATTAAGAATTGTAAAATTTTTTTTTAACAACATTGCTCTTTCCAAAAAAAAAAAAAGAAAAATGACTTGGTGGAAAAATGTGTTAAAAGCCATACCCCTAATTTTCGCAAGTTACGAAGTAGGGAAACATGAAGGTTCAGAACACAGTAATAAGGACAATCAGATAATAGAATACATGAGAGAAAATACAGTCAAGTTACAAAAAAAAAGATGAGAAGGAAAACCTAGATATCTTTGAGATAATTATGATAGTAACATTAGCATTGATAGTAGTTGCTTACATTATAAAATTGATATATGCCTTACATAGGAGACAATAAATAAATAAAAACTAAAATACACACGTAAAATTCTAAACATTATGTTTACAGACATCATTAAAATTTTATTATTATCATTATTATTACTCATGTTCTTATCTATAGTTCAAAAACTTATAAACACTAATAAGAATAAAACAATTATAACCGATGTATAAAAAAAAATTTTTTTAATTTTTAATTATAAATAAGTCTAAGAAAATATATGGAAGAAAAATTAAATGAATTAAAGGAAGTCTGGAAAAACTTGAAAAAGAGTCCAGGGAGAACCTATACCGAATCAACGGTATTGATTAAGTTAAAACACATAGAAAACTTAAGAAACGAATTTCAACTAATTGAGTTAAAAGAAGAAGACTCAGGAGAATTCGCAATAAAATTAGAATTTTGTAATCTTTACAAGCTAGTAGAAGAATATTTAGGTAAAAGTATAAAGGAAACAGTAAAAACAGAAACAATAATAATGACAACAGAAGGTACATACGCACGGTACAAGATGAGGGAAACGAGGAAGGCTCGGAATACAGGGATATTCCGGAAAGCCAAAATTAAAGATATACAAAGTTTCAAATAATAATACAAATTTCATAATCGCTAAGTACAAAAACAAAGAGTTAACATTTCTTGTCGACACAGGAGCCGACGTATCATTATGTCGCACTAGAGAAATCTTTGATGATGAGCCATTAAATGTGGAGAACAGATGTAAATTAACAGGCATCACTACGGAAGAAATACATTCATTAGGGACAAGCGAACTTGAACTATCGATAACAGACCAGACATGTAAACACAAATTCCATTTAGTAGATAATAATTTCCCAATAGAAACAGACGGAATAATAGGAAGGGACTTTTTAAAAGAATACCTTTGCAAAATAGATTATGAGACATTTACAATTTCGTTGTTCACAAACAATGAAACCATAATTCTTCCTATGCAAACAAAAGCATTCGACACCTTAAAAATTACTATACCACCGCGAACAGAAATAATACAACCACTAAAACTAAACCTCACTGAAGATTGCGTCATATTTAATACCGAATTAAAAGACGGAGTTTTTTTAAGTAATTCAATAGCACCTAAAAACGGTATGACACACGTCAAAATTTTAAACACAACAAATGAAACAACAACTTTACAGGGCATTAAACTACATACTGACCCACTTGAAAACTACGACATATTAAATTACAAAAATATAAACAGCGACGAACGTTTTAACAAAATTTTGAATGACTTGCAATTAGACCATGATGACGAATATGCAAAAACACAATTAAAAGAAATATTTAAAAAATATCAAAACGTTTTTCATTTAGAAGATGAAAAATTAAGTGTCAACAATTTTTATGAACAGAATATCACGACCTCAGACAATACAGCTGTGTATATAAAAAACTATAGATTACCACATTCACATACAGACGTAATAAATGAACAGATACAGAAAATGCTTGACGACGAGATAATAGAACCATCCGTTAGTCCGTACAATGCTCCACTCCTTTTAGTACCAAAGAAAAACATGGAAGATAAAAAGAAATGGAGACTTGTTGTAGATTTTAGAAAACTTAATGATAAAATCGTTAACGACAAATTTCCTCTAACTAGACTAGAAGATATTTTGGACAAATTAGGTAGAGCAAAATGGTTTTCTACACTCGATATGACGAGTTCTTTTCATCAAATTGAACTAAATAAAGACTCGAGACCACTAACTGCATTTTCAACACCACAAGGACACTTTCAATTTAAAAGACTTCCATTCGGACTAAAAATTTCATCTAACAGTTTTCAAAGAATGCTTACAATAGCATTATCCGGACTAGAATCTGAAGCATTTCTCTATGTAGATGATATAATTGTATACGGTTGCAGTTTAAATCATCACAATCAAAACTTAATAAAAGTTCTTGATAGGCTACAAAAATACAATCTTAAATTGAATCCAAAGAAATGTTGTTTTCTAAGACCTGAAGTAGTTTACTTAGGACATTTAATAACAAAAGACGGTGTGAAAACAGACCCATCAAAGTATGAAGTAATAAAAAACTATCCAATACCAAGAAACGCGGACGAGGTACGTCGATTTGTTGCATTCTGCAATTATTATAGGAAATTTATACCAAATTTTGCAGACATTGCAAAACACTTAAACATGTTATTAAGAAAATCAGTAAAATTCCTATGGACAAATGACTGCCAAAATGCTTTTGACACTTTGAAAGAAAAACTAATGAAACCCCCAATTTTACAATACCCAAATTTTGACAAACCTTTTATTTTAACGACAGACGCTTCAAACTACAAACCAATAATTGAAAAGGAATTGCTCGCAATTCATTGGGGAATAAATTTTTTTAAACCATATTTATACGGTCGCAAATTCATAGTGGTAAAAGACCACAGACCACTAATTTCCCTGTTCTCACACAAAAATCCATCATCAAAAATGACAAGAATTAGGTTAGATCTAAGCGATTACGATTTTACAATAATCTATAAGAAAGGAAAAATTAACACGAATGCGGACGCATTGTCAAGAATTGAAATAGACTCGGAAATACTTAAGCAAACCGTTGGAAAATGATAAAACAGAAAGGAAAATATTAATAACCACAAGGGCAATGAAAAAGAAGAATGAAGATAATATAAAGTTACAAGAGACAAATAAAATAGCAAATAAAGAGGCAAATAAGATTAATGAAGATAAAGAAATAAAAATGAATACAGAGCGCGCGAATCGAAGTT
Source organism: Pollenia angustigena (assembly GCA_930367215.1). NCBI lineage: Eukaryota > Metazoa > Arthropoda > Insecta > Diptera > Polleniidae > Pollenia > Pollenia angustigena. The sequence continues at coordinate 90,195,959 of OV884060.1, forward strand.
ATATGGAAAAATGCATCTCTCAGGAGTCTGATCAACTTCTAATATGGGAATGCACATCCGTAAATGATATTAAGAATATGAAGAAATTGCAATTTAATAAGTTTGAAAATATAAATGACGTCGATATAAAAATTGAAGATAATATTGTGCACATAGGACGTGATGATAATTCATCGAAACAAGATTCGATCATGAAGAAATCACGTACCCAAAATGATAATTATATGAATAAAGGATGTAACGATAATTCATCGAAACAAGATTCGATTATGAAGAAGTTACATGCCAAAAACGTACAAAATGATAATAATATGCATGCAAGATTCAGCGATAACTCAGCGAAACTAGATTCGATTCTGAGGAAACTGATATCTAAAATGAAGAAAGAAAATATAAAAAATTAGCGCTAGCAAAGGATGATAAAATATTTAAAATGTATACAATGAAAGATTTAAAAGAAGCATATGCAAAGATAAGAATAAATAACAAAAGTCCTCAACTAAAAATATTAATTTACAATGCCCCAACAAGAATAACAGATGACATTCTGAAATATAAACTCATCGATGAATTCCACAATGCCACACACGCAGGCCACTTAGGAATTAGAAAAACGGTAATTAAATTAAAACAGCGGTACATTTGGAAAAACATGAATAAGATGGTAAAACAATTCGTGAAATACTGTGACAAGTGTAACATAAACAAACAAACCAAACACATTAAAGAACCACTTACAGTAACAGACACCCCAAGCAACAGTTTTGAAACAATATCAATTGATACCGTAGGACCTCTACGTATTTCAAACGGATACCGATACATATTGACAATGCAATGCGAACTAACAAAATTCGTTATTGCGCACCCAATGTCAACAAAAGATGCACTTACAACTGCCAAAACATTAGTAGAACAATTAATTTTAAAATACGGAAAATTTAAAGTGCTCAAATCGGACAACGGGACTGAATTTAAAAACGAACTGATGCGTAACATATGCTCGTTACTTGAAATCAAGCAGACATTTTCAACCCCTTACCATCATGAAACAATAGGTTCGGTAGAAAGAAATCATAGAGTTCTCAATGAATTCTTGCTAATAACAGCAAATGATTATGAATGGGATAAGTGGATAAATTATTTTACTTTCGCCTATAACACGGCACCACACATAGACACTGGTTACACGCCATTCGAACTTGTTTATGGTAAATTACCATGTTTACCATCAGAAATAAGTAACAATGAGGAAATTAAAATCTATAATTACGATGATTATGCCAAAGAGCTGAAACAAAAACTAAATTTTTCTTTAGAAAGAGCTAAGGAACTGACAATAAAGACAAAAGAAAAAAGAATACTAGACAATAAATATAATAATAGATTAAATTTAAACATAGGAGATCTAGTTTTAATAAAAGTAGAAAATAGAAAGAAAAACCAGAGCCCATACAAAGGCCCATATAAGATAATTAGGAGAAAGGATGTAAATACTATTATAGATTATAACGGAGTAGAAAAAGAAATGCACAATAACCAATTAAAACCAAACCTAGGATTAAGAACTAATGAATAAAATAAACTATGTAAAACAAAAAGAAATATAAAAAACCTTGATTAAGAACTAATGAATAGAAAAACCATGTAAAAACAAAAGTATAAAGATATAAAAATTAATTATGTAAATAGATTTTAAGAATCATTAAATAAACCAACACTTTATATTTATAAGAAAATGTTAACAGTACTATGGAAATGGCAAGAAAAATTACTCCCCTAATTTTTCTCTTAACGGTGAGGGTGTAGTGTACCTGCTAAGCATCCACTGCTTACCCAATAGCCAACCTAAAATGTATATATGCCACCCGAATAATTGTAGGGTAAATGCCATAAATAAAAGATCAAATAACGGCATTTACCCAATGACTCAATGTGTTTGTTCGAACACATGAGTCAATACAATGGTAAAGCAGATCAATCAGAATGTGAGTGACATAATTTTGATTGTCTAATGTAAATGAGTACATTCCTCACTCATGCATTCTGATTGGTCACTGCATTATGCAAAAGGGTAAAACCATAATATTTACATGCTACTGAGTAAGAGACATAGATATTAAGAATTAATACAATAAGTAAGAATAAGTAAGCAATAGGATAGAATTAGTATAAAAAGGGCAGTAGCCCACAAATAAAACAGACTTTAGATTTGAAAACATAAAGTGGCACTTGTTGCCTAGTTTATTATTTTTAGTCTCCTAATTTGGCAGTTCGCAAGAACGCCTGACCATCGAGCTGGTACCCTACAGCTGCATAAAGATATATTGGGCTATAGGGAAATAAACATAACAGATAACATCTAACACTACAACATATACATATACATATACATATACATATACATATACATATATGTACATAAACATATACATATACATATACATATACATAAACATATACATATACATATACATATACATATACATAAAAATATACATATACATATTCATATACATATACATATACATATACATATACATATACATATACATATACATATACCTATACATATACATATACATATACATAAACATATACATATACATATACATATACATATACATATACATATACATATACATATTCATATACATATACATATACATATACATATACATATACATATACATATACATATACATATACATATACATATACAGTCATGGACATTAACTTAGCACAATATTTTGTCATAAAAACAATCATATTTTTATTATACTTTAGTTCTGATAAAATCTGTAAGCATAAAAACTTGAAATTCATATTCTTCTTCGTCAAACAGAAACAAAAACTTGGACGAAATTGCCAATCGTGTGCTCATTAAGGCCGGCAACATATTATAGGGCAGATTTTTGCTAGACAGCAAAATAGCACGAGTTAAAATTTCTGTACTAAAAAAAATCTATTTTAATAAATAATAAAAAAAATTAATGTTTTTAGTTAACTTGATCAATATTTAGTAGCATAGCCTCTATTTTTAAGCACCGCGTGGCATCTATGGGCCATGCTTTGAATCAAATTGTGGCAACGCTCTATGGGAATCGAGTACCAAGCAGCCTGTATTCCAGACCACAAATCATCCAAATTTTTGAACTTATAGTGAGCAATTGCACTTTTAACATCATGCCAGAGGTTTTCAATTGGGTTCAAGTCGGGACTTTGAGCCGGTCAGTCTAAAACGGGGATGTGTTCTTTAGCTATCTATTACAAGCTTCGACGTGTGTTTGGGGTCATTATCGTGCATGAATATGAATGAAACTGGCATGGGCTCAAAAGCATAAGGTTCCATTTGGTTCTTAAGAATGACCAAATACTGATAACGGTCCATTTTTCCATTAATTTTCACAATTGGGTCCACACCATGCCATGAAAATGATCCCCACACCATAATGCTTCATCCTCCATGCTTCACGGTCTTCTGTAGCCTGGATTCAATGCCTGGCGTTTTGGTCTATGAACAAACACTATGCCATCCGGTCCTATACGATTGACCTTCGTTTCATCACTCCAAAGTATTTTTTTTCCAGAATGAGAGGTCTTTAGACTTGTGGGTACGAGCAAACAACAAGCGCTTGGCTATATTTTTTTTTTAATAGAAGTGGCTTCTTCCGACTTGCGCGTCCAAACAGCTGAACGTCATTCAGACGTCGTCGTATAAGCCTCTCTGATAAATTTAACATAAATTGAAAGTTAATTTCGTTCGCAATATCGCGTGAGGACATAAAAGGGTCAATCTTCGACTTCCGAACAATACCACAGTCAACTATTTGAGTTGTTTTTTAAACCCGTGGCTTATGTTTTTTGTTTTCTGTTGCATTAACTGAGTTTGTTTTCAAGAAAATAATCACATTATAAGCCATTTTTCGCGAGCGATGCAAAATTCCGGCAATCTCAGCCGACTTTTGTCCGTCATTCCACAGGTTGACGATAATGTGCTTCTCCTCTGGCGTGCAATCTTTTCCCCGTCTCATTTTTTGCAGCAATTAGGTTAAACAACACAAAACTAGAAGAATTTAACGCAAGAAAGAAATTACGCGAAAAAAATACTTTTACAAAACTTTTATGCACGTTGTGCTAATTTGCTGTCCAAGCCGAATTTTACTAATGGCAAAAATCAGTTATAACAGAAGCTAGATGTTGTTATGCAACAGTACAGACCAAAACAATTGGTCCAATTAGGGAAAAGATTTAAAAAAAACACGACCATAACATGATTGTAAAAGCGTTGTTAAAACATTTGCATTAACAACCGTATTACAACATGAGAAAACCTCTAACATGATGAGTCTCTATACTCAACACTAAAATCATATTAGTGTTAATGTTAAGAATTTCATGTCAGTTGTAGACTGCATGTATTAGAAGAAGAATTAAGAAAGAAGCGGGGTTTTCACCTTGCAGATTTCTAATTGAAAAGATTTATTTTATGCGGTTTTGGAACAATATATGTGCCAATATATAGTTGGAATAATAATAAGATTTGTGCATATATATGTATATTAAATTTTTTAATTTGGTAATACTTCGATATATCGATACATCGATTTTTTTGAAATAATAAATATCGCTACTCTCGATATATATCGATATATTTTTTCCACTTGCCCATCCCTAATACATGTAGAATGAGATATATTATAGGGATAACAAGTTTTATTATCAAATGACTTCTTTGAATACGCGGTTGCAAAAAAATCAGCAAATAAGTTGCAAATAGAAACATCATCACCAGCACTCCGAGATCCCAATTTCACAAAATTAGGATAAGCACTTGCACGACGCTTACTGTTGATAAAATTGTAGAACGATCTAGGGTTGGTTTTCATTTTAATTCTCATATGACTTAAATAACTTTTATATGCTAGTTTACTAGCCATATTGTAATTAGATCGTATAATACAATAATCCGTAAAATCAAAAGATGAGCCGGATATCTTATATTTTTTAAAAAGTTAGTTTTTTCTGTTTTTCAATTTAGACAAATAACGGTTATTCCATGTAGGGCCATTATTATTGCGATTAGGAACAGTTTCCAACATGCAGTGCTGTAACGCAGCATAAAAATTTGATACGACGTTATCCAGATTATCTCTTAAAATAATAGTATCCCAATCAACGTTCGATAATAAACAGTTCAGTTTTGTGTAGTCCGTACGGGAAAAACAGAAGGCTATATTATTTAAATTTACTTTTGGTTCCTGGGAAGAGACTTTTGTAGCAAGGAAAATATCAAGCTGTATCGTAGGATGGTAACAATCTTCAGGTTGAGAAAAAGGTAGCGAGCTTCTAACATGTATGTCTGATAGCTGGTTAACAAAAGCAAGATCACTGAGTTTCCCAAATGCGTTCGAGACGTAGTTTATCTGAGAAAGTCCACAAGACAGCATAGACTGAATAAATTCATTCAGTTGTAAGGGAATTAGATGGTTTATATCCACAGGATTACTCCAAATTATATTTGGAAGGTTGAAGTCACCAAGGGCAATAAACAAATCAGAAGGCTTAGACTGACCAAAAAACAAGTTTAATTGCAGAAATGTGGTTATTGTAAATGTCAGCTGGCGAGCTTGGAGGTACATAGGAACAGGTAATGTAAAGATATGAAGAACGAAGTTTAATTTTAACTGCAACAAATTCTGTATCATCACTGGATGTAAGGTTTTTATAATCACAAGGAAAATAATCAAGCACTGCAATAAGAACTCCGCCACCAGTACCCATGTTCCGTAACTTTAGTGAGAACTTCTTGCATCGAAAAGATGTGAAACAAAATATTCCGTCGTTTCTCGAAAAGTGAGAAAAATGTGTGTCTGTAACTCATGTCGAAAACTATGAAAAGAGATTACGTCGTTTCGTTATAAATGTCATAATATTGCACTCGAAGCCGATGTGACATTGCAGACGTTCAGAACGCCAGTAACACACATCGTTGACGGCGACCAAAATTTACTAAAATTGAAAATTGTTCAACGACGGCGGCGAAAATACAAACGTCGGCTATACCAAATTGTGTAAAGAGCGACTTTAATGTTTGTTGTTTGCAAACGAGCTTTGAAGACATTCGTATATTTTATTAAAATGTTAAAAGCAAAATAATAAAACAATGAAAAATGTGCCAAGAACAAAATATTATTATTATTCTTTGCATTTTTAATGGTTTTTAGTGTTAAAATTTTTTCTCGCCCCATTTTTAATCGTGAGTTTATTTGACAGTTCAAAGCGGGAACTTTTCTCACCAAAACGTTGCAGACACACTTTTTCTGTAAATTGGCGAGTAATTTTCTTACGTGACAGCTTGTACTCGCCAAAAAAAGTTACAGACACAGTTAAGTGAGAAAAACAGCTGTTTGTTACAATTTATGGCATTTTTGTTTCATTTCACACATTTCAATCGAAAACTTTCTCGACGCGAGAGTTACAGAACATGGGCACAGATTAATGTATCCTATCAAATCTAAAAATCTGGTATATCGGGCATAAAATTTCAGAATTGTATATATTTTTTCTATTATTTAACCAGGTCTCCGTACAGACAATGATATGAAAGGGAAATCCAAAGCTATTGGCATAAATGGTGGATAATTTTGTGTTAAGGCCACGTACATTTTAGTACCCAATATTTATTATGTTATCAGTCAGCATATTATTTAGTTTTTTGAATATTGTCATGAGAAGGTAAATAAGCTATATCAGAACGAAAAATATTTCTGTATTCATACTCGTGTATAATAGCGTTAAGAGGCCAAAAATTAGGATTGACAATTGCATTAAAATTTTCTTCTGGAACAATGATTTTAAAAGATGGTTTGCTTCTTCTTTCAGAATACTGGAATTTGAAAATACTAACATCAATTTCATTACCAAGTTTAAAGTTTACATATATAGGTCTTGGCTACATTTCCTCATATTCAGTTTTTTTCGTTAAAGTTTTTTGTAGAACGATTTTTTTCCAACAAACTTTTTTCAAAAGTCACTCATACTATATTTGGACCCATTATGCAATATTTAGGATCTGTGACAAAAATGTGAAAACGGGGCTTTATAGAGGAAGGTCTTGGCTACATTTCCTCATATTCAGTTTTTTTCGTTAAAGTTTTTTGTAGAACGATTTTTTTCCAACAAATTTTTTCAAAAGTTACTCATACTATATTTGGACCCATTATGCAAAATTTAGGATCTGTGACAAAAATGTGAAAACGGGGCGTTATAGAGGAAGGTCTTGGCTACATTTCCTCATATTCAGTTTTTTTCGTTAAAGTTTTTTATAGAAAGATTTTTTTCCAACAAACTTTTTTCAAAAGTCACTCATACTATATTTGGACCCATTATGCAAAATTTAGGATCTGTGACAAAAATGTGAAGTCGGGGCGTTATAGAGGAAGGTCTTGGCTACATTTCCTCATATTCAGTTTTTTTCGTTTAAATTTTTTGTAGAACGATTTTTTTCCAACAAACTTTTTTTAAAAGTCACTCATACTATATTTGGACCAGAGAACCTCAAAATTCACTATTTTTGTTGATTTATTCATACACTAAAATTTACAATAACTCTATACATGCAAAACAAAGTTCAACGTTGGTAATTTTTACATCCTTTCGTACACATTTTATTTTTGCATTTATTCGTTTTTTATTGAAAGTGCTTTATTTGCATTTTTGTTGCTTACGCAATATAACACAACTGAGTAAATTCAAAAGAACACATTCTTATACTTTTGTTTACATTAACAACAACAATAAACCACTCGATGAGACGCTTTTTCCAAATTAACAACAATAAAAACAACAATAACAAAAATACATTGTACATACCTACTACTACTACTGTACTTTTTAAAATGAAAAAAAGTCTGTTTCTATGGAAATTGTGTGTACCTACATATTTATGTGTGTTTAGTTTGATTTCAATTTTTTTTTCTTGTACTACATAGTTAATGCTGGATAAATCCATGAGTAAGATTGCTTGATTTCTGGCTTTTTTGTTTGTATTTTTTTTCCAAACCAAAACAATCATTTTCGAACCGAACACAAAAACATCTTTATAAAAAAACGAAGCTAACGATTGTATAAATAACAAAGCACGATGTGCGTTATTTGAATGACTGCAAACCAGCAGCGAATATTTGCGGTTGAGAAAATTTCATTGTATGACCGCAAGCGAGTGTATTTGTTGCTGTTCATTTAATGCGATTTTTTTTTCAATTGCATAAAGCTGTTTTCTGATTTGGACCCATTATGCAAAATTTAGGATCTGTGACAAAAATGTGAAAACGGGACGTTATAGAGGAAGGTCTTGACTACATTTCCTCATATTCAGTTTTTTTCGTTAAAGTTTTTTGTAGAACGATTTTTTTCCAACAAACTTTTTTCAAAAGTCACTTATACTATATTTGGACCCATTATGCAAAATTTAGGATCTGTGACAAAAATGTGAAAACGGGGCGTTATAGAGGAAGGTCTTGGCTACATTTCCTCATATTCAGTTTTTTTCGTTAAAGTTTTTTGTAGAACTATTTTTTTCCAACAAACTTTTTTCAAAAGTCACTCATACTATATTTGGACCCATTATGCAAAATTTAGGACTTGTAAGAAACATGTGCAAATGGGGGGTTATAGAGCAAGGTCTTGGCTACATTTCCTCATATCCAGTTTTTTTTCCGTCAAGTTATTTTTTTAACAACTTTTTCAAAAAAAGTTTTTTACAAAAGTAACGCACTTTTTTTTCTGTTCAGTACTGAAACTCTGTAACTTTTTAACGACAAAAAATTGTCGTTAAGTAGTCAAAATTCGTTAGCTGACGAAAATTGTCGTTAAGAGCTATTCTGTAATGAAATTTTAATAATATTTATCGGCAAAAAATGTCGGTAGCTAACGACACAAAAAAAGTTCTTGTTAAATAGTAACGACAATAAATGTACTGTTAACAGATTAAAAATATCGAGTAAAGTAAACAATTTTTAACACAAAAAAAGTAAGAAAGTATAGTCGATCAAGTCCGACTCTACATTGCAGTATTTGGGCGATCATGTTTCCATAAGACATTTTTGTGCCAAATATTTTTTTAGTATCTACTACCATTATTAGTGTATTCGTATGGGAGCTGTGGTCAAATATGGACCGATTCTAAAAAAAATTGTTCTGGTGATTTATGTAGGGTGCGACAAAATATTTTTGGATCTTATTCAACTCAAATGTCTATAAAACAAGATGGCTATTAATAGGCACAAACCCCTATTCCGGATAGAAGTTTTCATGTGGGATATTAAAATTAAATAACTGCTTCTCACCATTATAAAAAGACTTCGACCTTGTGACAATAAACGCATATGTGCCAAATTTTATAAAATTATTTTTAAAATTGCGACCTGTAATTTGCGCACAAGGTTATCTTGGACAAACAACCAGCCATCCTGATAGAAGGACGGGCTTCGCTAAATGGATTCTCACATTGATTCTGAGTCAATCGGTATACTAAAAAGCAGGCCCAGAATCCTTATTTAAATGTGTTACACAAATTCGTACAAACACATAATATCCTCTTCACATACAGTAGTGTAGGTATAAAAAGTAAGAGCAGAATGTTGTGCTAGAGTGGTTCAGTCACCTAGTCACCCTATGTATAAAAAGATTTAAAACCAACATATTTGTTAGAAATATAATCAATATTTACACGTTTTCATTCATGTTTTGTTAAAATAAATATTTTACAAGCTAATTTATTTTATATTTTTTTATTAATTTTAAAAAATTTTCACTTTGACGTTCTTATATTTTTACCGATATTTGTCGTCAATATTTCTAAACAAAAATATTTGATTATTTAAAATACAGAATAACAAATTCGTTAAAGTAACCGATATTTCTCGTTAATTAACGAAATCGGTAGTTAAATTCATAAAGTTACAGAATTGAGGTACAGGTCAGGTCAGCCGAAAATAAAAAAAAAGAAGAAGAACATGCACTCACTTTAATTAATTTTCTTAAATTCATGAAATGAAAACAAGTAGCTAGGGTAATAGCAAAGTGAAAAAGTGTCATAATAAAAATTTATTTAAAAATTCTTAACCTTTTAGGAGGCAAGAATGAGTGTGTGAAAATATAAGAGTTTTTAGTAAGCATAATAATATTCAGAGTTCAAGTTAACGAAGCCGGTGTTTGTTATTATTGCAATAAATGTAAATATGTACATATGTAGTTTATTTAACGAAAAGTAAAACATAAATTTCTATGCATAGCAATTAATAGGCTTATTAAAAACTCCTCTTTTTTACAAACTCATCCCTGCTTCTTAATGGGTTGAAAAATTTTTAAATAATAAAACCTCAAGTCAAGTATATAAGCCCGAAGAATTTAACAGCCTGTTCATCGATTTCGAACATTAACGTTCGCATAGAAAATTACATTTAAAACTAAATCAAATTGTAGAATATTGTTTTTGTTTTAAATTAATATTTTTAAGCGAACCTTGAAGTTCGAAATCGTTAAGCAGGCAGTAAATTTTAAGTTGAATCACTTTTGAGTTATCAGGGGTGTCATGTAAATCGAAAACGTAAAACACAAGAATTTTAAGAGTCGTTTTTCAATAAGATTTCTGTAATAAAAAAAAATTTTGTGACAATTATTATACAAATAATGCTTATTATCTATTAATATTAACGTTTTTATAGGAGACTGATATTGAGCTACACCTGGACTGGAAGTTTGAAGCTGTAAATTTTTCCTTTATAAAATATAATTTATTCCGGTATGTGAAAAACGATTGTTTTAAAATCGATCGATTAACATCACATACTGGATTGTATAAATAAAAATCCATGAACATGGTGTTTTAAAGGAAATTTCCTTGCTATAACCTGATAAAATAAAATGTCATGGTATTTTTTTTAAAAACGTAAATAATAATATTTCGTTTTGTTTTAATTATAAATATATTTAACAATACTATATTTAAATATAGAATCACTATATAATTTAACTAAAGAAAATGTTTTTTTTTTTTATTCTGGGCATTATAGGAACACAGGACGAAGGTTAAGGTTAAGTTAAGTAGCTTAGATATAAGTAGAGTTCTTTTGAACTATTTACATTTAGAAAAACTGAAAAGTTTTTCAAAAAAACATCAAATTTATTTTGAAAATGTTGTGCATCTTGTAAATAAAAATCGAAGCAAATATAACGGAGTAAAAAGTAATGCAAAAACTTGCAATAGAATATCTGTTATTGCAAGACGTATTTTAAAATCAAGAAATGCAATAAATTCTAGTTTAGTAATGTCTGAAAATAATGCAAATTCCTTGGATTTAGAAAGTTTTCCAATAGAACAAGCTAATATTTCAGCTTTACTGTCTGACCTTGATGAAAATCGGGAAACTCAATGCAAACAAAAATTTAATTTAAATGAAAATAATAACTTAAGTGCTTCAGTAGAAGCTAAATTATCAGAATCGGAAAATAATTTTTCAGTAAATGGTGAACAAAATGTATCTAATCATAAAATACAAAATTTTGATTCCAATAAGATTTGTGATGACTCCATATTGGAAACTAATTTAAATGTTTTTAATATGGATATGTGCAAAAGAAATTTAAATGAAATTTTGCACGATTCATTTAAGCAATTGTCGGAAAATTTTTTCGAACAATTTAAATCTATTACTTGTAGTTTAAATTTTTTTTTTTTTTATTTTTTTTTAATTTATTTTTTATTATTGAATCTTTCTTATCGAAATTTACAATATGTATTCAAATCTTAATTCTACTTGTTGTTTATTAGTTGTTACCAGTGTAACCACTAACTGCTGTATTCAAATTTTAAGACTGTCTTCCAGTTAGGCTCAAAGTATCGGTTCTTTTTAGCCTCTGGTGACCTTCGAACTGAAGCAAACCCCGAGTGAGGTAGTTAGGGTGGACCATTAGTTTATCGATGTAGCTTATTGAATATTTTTTAATTTCCTCCTGGATAGTGGGGACGTTGAGATCTCTGTGGATAATATCATTACGTATATACCATGGGGCGCAGACAATTTGTCGTAATATTCTAGACTGTCTTCTTTGAAGCTTTTGGATGTTAGATGCGCATGCAGTACCCCATAATTGGATGCCATATGTCCATATTGGTTTTATGATGGACTTGTATAGAAGAATTTTGTTGTCTAAAGACAAGTTTGAGTTTCCACCGAGAAGCCAATGTAGTTGAGCTGCTTTAAGTTTCATAGCCGTTATTTTCGCTTCGATATGACGAGACCAGGTCAAGCGTCTATCTATATAAATTCCCAAGTACTTTACATGGTTTTCTACCGGAACAGTGATGTTATTTATTTTTACTGCTGGGCACGTTTGTCTTCTGAGCGTGAAAGTTAAGTGAGCACATTTAGCCGGATTAACCTTTATTCTCCATTTTTCTAGCCATGCCTCTAGTTCATTGATGTGGGACTGCAGATTTTGCGATGCGACTTTTGGGCCATGGTTAACGCTAATAAATGCTGTGTCGTCTGCAAATGTAGAGGTATGCGTGCTCAGGTTTGTTGGCATATCCGCTGTGTATATTATATATACAAACTTTGTCAAAAGCTTGGGAAATGTCTATAAACAGTGCTGAGCAGTATTGCTTTTTCTCAAACGCCGATCTAATAAGGGTGACAATTCTATGCACTTGTTCTATTGTACCATGTTTCGCTCTGAATCCGAACTGGTGATCCGGGATGATGTCGTGTTCATTTAGATGAGGAGTTATACTTAAAACGAATATTTTTTCGAAAAGCTTCGATAGGATTGACAATAAGCTTATCGGTCTGTACGACGCAACCTGGCTAGCATCTTTTCCTTGCTTGGGAATCATTACAATTATAGACCTCTTCCATGAGGATGGGAAGTATCCAACTCTTAATATAGCGTTAAAAATGAGCAGCAAGATTCTGGAAGCAGACGATGGTAGGTTTCTTATCATTGACCCTGTGATGCGGTCAGGTCCGGGAGATTTTCTAATATTCACTTTTTCTATTGCAGATTTTACTTGAGTTATGTTAAATTGTAATGGATGGTTTACCTTATCAGGAATGATTGGACGACAGGAACAAGTATGTGCATCATGTGGCGTGAAAACTTTCTCAAGGTGGCCCGCGAAAGCGTTTAATTTTTCATGTGTGTTTTTGGCCCAAGTGCGGTTTTCCAGTCTTAATGGAGATTCTTGGGTTATAGGGCATTTCATATGCCGTACAGCCTTCCATAAGCTATAATTGGAGTTTTTTGTGGCGTCTAGGCTGTTTAGATAGCCTTCAATTGCAGACTCGTGGTTCTGTCTCAATTTGTTGCGAAGAGTGGTCAGGCATAATTGTAGTTGGGCCTTAGTGGTTGGGGAACGACTGTTTTGCCATTGTCTTCTTAACTTCCTTTTCTCTCTTATAAGGGTCTCTATATCCGTCGCTGTATTGTAAGGAGCACGTTTAATTGTCCGCTTGATTGGGGTTGCATTTCTTGCTGCAGTATCTAAGACTTCTGTAAATCGGTCGACAGCTATTTGGATGTCAGATGAATTTTTTAGGGGAATGCACTGTGATAGGTGAGAGCTCACATACATTTTATACTTTAACCAATTTGTGTTTCTGTTTGGATAGGAAATAAAGTTTGCAGCTGCAGCGTCAGAGTTACCTTTTAAAATGAGGATTGAAGGTGAATGATCAGACGAAAGATCATAGGAGGAACTAACTAGTACCTGATCGCGCTTGATGTTTTTAATTACAGCAAAGTAAATAAGGTCTGGTAGCTTATTGAAGTCGGTTGGCCAATAGGTAGGCTCACCACTCGATACCACATCAAAATTATTTGCAGTTACGGTATTGTATAGCTGATTACCTCTAGGACTAATAAGTCTGGAGCCCCAATATGTATGTTTAGCGTTGTAGTCGCCAGCAGCAATGAATTTCTGGCCCAATGTGGAGAAGAAGTTGAGAAATTTATCGTTTACAATTTTGTGCCTCGGGGGACAATAAACGGATGTTAACGTTAGATTGAAATCAGTAAGATTTATAGATGTGGCCTGGATACAATCTTCTTCGAACTCTGGCAATGGTAAGTGTCTGATGTTTTTGTGCACAATTATGGCTGTGCCACCACAAGCTCGTCCGCTGGGATGTTTTGTGTCATACGTAAGGTATCCATTTACCCTAAAGCAGTTTTTATTAGTAAAGTGTGTTTCAGAGACAAGAAGTACGTCGATTTCATGCCTATGAAGAAAGTTTGCAACTTCGTGTTTATGTTGGGATAACCCGTTTGCATTCCAGAAACAAATTTTTAACTGGTTCCTTTTTTGTTGAGTAGAACTTGCAGGAGCATGTTCTGGTTTCGCATCATTTCCTGAAACATGTTCTGCATAGTGGCCATGAAGTTATTCATAGTTTGAATTAAATTTTCAATTGAGGTAGGCTTATTTCCAGAAGGCATTTGTAGACCTTCCCTAGGAACATTAGCGTTTGGAGGTTGCTTTGCGTTAGAAGTACTCGGGGGATTTTTCGCATTAGGGTTTCCTTTTAAGACTTGGGCATATGATTGGTTTTGATTGTTTGTTTGTGAAGTACTAGCAATAGAGCCAGCGGCTTGGCTGGGCGCATGTGACGGACCATATTGGGAGTGAGTATATTTTTGAACTAAAGCAGGTTTTTTTAAATGGAAGAAGACTCTACAACCCCTATAGTTTGCCGTGTGATTTTCGCCACAGTTGCTGCATTTCTTTACATTCGGGTCAGCTTTAGAACGATTACATTCGGCGGTTTTATGAGCGTCGCCACAAACCACACATACGTGAGGCAATTTACAATATGATTTTGTATGCCCATATTCCTGACAGTTTGTGCATTGCGAGGGACCCTTTCGTTTTAATGGCTCCTCAACAGTTATTCTTCTGTTGAGTAGGTAGCGCAAGTTGTATATGGGATGAATTGAATTTTTGGTTTTGAGAACCGATGAATCAAACGATATTTCAACGTGGTGCATTGGTTGAGGAACTTTATTCCTGTTCAAAATGTTATGAACAGATTTAACCTCATACCCCTCTAGCTCTATGGCAGATTTTATTTCCTCTGTAGGAACAGAACTATCTATGCCTTTTATGACAATAATCAATCCCTTAGCACTTTTCAATTGATATGTATAGTAACTTTTATTTTCTGCGTCCAGGTGTCTTGATATAATACGAAAGTTCGTTTCTGTACTGGCTTGAATTTTGGTTTCTTGAATTTGCCCGCGTCGTATAGAAACGACGTAGAAATTATTCTTACCTACCAGTTGAATCAACATGTTGACTATGCTATTTGATGTTTGCTCCCGCAGATAGATAGGTGGCGGTTTAACTTCTTTAGTGGCTGTTCCATGTGCTGATTCTGCTTCTTCATCGTCAGGTATGGATAGAACAGAGAATCTGTTACCATTTGTTGGCAAAGAGACTACGTTAGAGCCTTTGTATTGTTTGGCCATGCGTTCCTGTTGGGTGGACCTAGGGCTAGCCTTTCTCTTAGTTATTGTTATATATCTGTCCATGCCTGTTTGCACTTTAGTACTTTTTGGCACAGCTCCTGTATTTATTAATGCAAATCGTGATGTTCCAGGTTTTTCGTTATTATTCCTCTGGTCAGACGACTTCACACTTTGAACCACATTTACGGTCGGATCAACACACTTGCTCAGGTTGGGCACACTTGCACTTAAATTGCTGTATGGAAAACCAGTTGCGCTGGCAATTTTTGCACTTAAATAATTTTTATTTAATTCTGGGTATCGAATGTTTTCATTGCTCACGCTCGGGGAGCTTACCACAATATACGCATTTCTGCTATTTGTGCTGGGCCTACTCTCCTTATTGGGAGTATTTGTGAGGCTCATTCACAAATCTCTTCGGGCACCTTAGTTACTGTTCTTTTTTTTCAGCTATTACAAATATTTTTTTTTTTTCACCTATTACAAATATTTTTTTTTTCACTTCGAATTTTTTTTATATTTCTTACTCACTGATACACGTCCGTACTCGTCAAGACGAAACTGTAGTTTAAATGACGCTGTAAAAGAAAATTCAGAATCAAAGAAGATTTCTACAAACAGTGAGTCAAATTTAAATGAAATTAAAGCATGATTAAACGAAATTTTAATGAATCTTCAGGAAAACCAAAATTTAAATATAGATGAAGTTTCTTTCAAAAGTGCACCATGCATTAAAAACCCAGTTTGTAATAAATTAGAAAGTAATAAATTAAGAATTTCTAATAAAAAACGAGATCATACTCTAAGCCCATTTGAGATAACAGATGATTCTCTAAATGTTTCAGATTTTTTGAAATATAGAAAAGAACCAATTCCGAATGAAGAATGCAACAGAAACGTAATACGTTCAAAATCAAAGTGCAATAAACCTATGAGAGGATTTAAAGCAAATATTTTTGATTGCTCTTTTACTGTTAATTTAGATTCTGTAAAGATAGAAACTACAGACAAAATAACACAAAAGAAACTTCTCGAAGATATTATTAGAGAAGAATATTTAAAATATAACAATGTTTGTATCTGGAACGGGGTTTTTCACAGAGGCTCAAAGCTCTCTGTCTGCTATCCACTTGGGGATAGCAAGAAGCGATTCCTCTGTTTGAAATTCCCAAGCAGCTCACGACTTCCGGTCTCTGACCAAGACTTCCCTGGAAATGTATTTTGAGCAACCGCTTTATTACAGCCAATGTGAGAAGGCGCACAGTATTGAGTAACCTGAATGGCATGCAAGCATAGATGCGTCTCAGGAAGTAGGTGACAACTAATGACAACTAGTCACTGAAGCTCATCTGTATTACGCCGTGTAACGGCTGACCGGCCTAGAGGTGTGTTGGCAGCCCCAACACTAGGATCGGAGGCTTTAACTCAAAATTTCGTAAAATATCTATCGTTCAGTGCTACGCGCCAACTGAACCTGACAACGTTGACGTCAAGGATGAATTTTACAATCAACTCGAAACCATTGCCGGCTCCTTGCCGGTCGCTGACATTAAAATTTTTTTGGGAGACTTCAATGCCAAAGTAGGAAATAACAACAATAATCTACAATCAGTAATGGGTAAGCATGGCCTGGGTACTCTGCGGAACGAAAACGGCGATAGACTTGTGGATTTTTGTACCCGAAATGGATTATTTATCGGTGGAACCAAATTCCCTCACAAAAACATCCACAAGTATACATGGGAATCGCCAGATGGTGTAACTTTCAACCAAATTGACCACATAATGGTGGGCAAACTTTTTCTAGGCTCTCTTGTGGACGTCAAAACGAGACGTGGAGCCGATGTTGACAGCGATCACAAGTTACTCGTAGCTACCCTACGATTTCGACCTGCAGCAGTAATACGAACCAGAGATCTTGCCGATAAATACAATATAGACCTCCTGCGAGACCCAGCTGTATCAGCGAAATATAATGAGACTTTACGATCTAAACTGGCCTTAACCGAACAACACACATGGTCGGAAGTTGCTGTGACATGTAAAGATACTGCAAAGTCGGTTTTGGGACTGAAACAAGGTAAAATCAAGCCTTGGATTAGCGCTGACTCATGGGCCGAGATCCAGAATCGTAAACGTCTCCACAACATATACATACGGGCCAAAACAACAACACTAAGATAGCGGGCAAAAGTTGAATATAGGCAATCGGCCCGCAAAGTTAATTACATGGTACGTGCTGACCGAGAAAGATTTTTTGATGGCATAGCGGAACAGGCAGAACAGGCCGCAAATACAGGAAACCTCCGTGGCGTATACTCAGCTATTCAGCAACTGAGCGGTAATAACATCAGGGGCACCGCGATTCTAAAGGCAAATGATGGATCCGAGTTAACCTCCACTGATTAACAACTGGAACGGTGGAGAGATTTCTTTGCGTGACAACCTACTGCAGGAAACGGTGAAAATGAGGTCGAAAATGTGAGCCCTGGTATGCGACGCAACCCTAGGAGAGATATCTCAACAGATCCCCCAACGTATGAAGAAGTTGTCTTGGCATTACACAAAATGAAAAATTGCAAAGCATCAGGTCCTGACAACATCCCGGCTGAATTGTTGAAATATGGCGCCGGCACCATTGCTGAGTTTCTAACACCACTTATCAGAAGCGCGTGGGAAAATAATCAAATACCTACTTACTACTGACTGGAAAGAAGGTGTAGTCGTCACAATCCCCAAAAAAGGTGACCTTACACTATGTAAAAACTGGCGAGGTATCACATTGCTCAACGCCATTGGTAAAGTGATGGCGACACTGATATTGGATCGAATATCTGTTGTGGTTGATCGCATTCTACGTAAAGAGCAAGCAGGCTTTAGGCGCGGGCGGTCATGTGCCGATCATATCAACACACTTCGCTTAATTATTGAGCAGTCGGCTGAATATAACACACACCTATACCTCCTTTTTGTGGATTTTGAAAGAGCTTTCGACACTATATCCCGAAACTCTATGTGGACCGCATTAATTAACAAGGGAATACCGGAGAAGATTGTCACCTTAATACGCGAACTTTATAAAGATGCACAGTGTAGGGTACGTTTTAACGGTAAAGTAAGTCGTCCTTTTACAACTGCAACCGGGGTCCGACAGGGCTGTATATTAACCCCCACATTATTTCTTTTGCTTTTGGACAGTGTATTGGAAGAGACTAACACGAAGGCGCCATTTGGCATTCGATGGAATATGGCAGAGTACCTAAACGACATAGATTACGCTGATGATATTTGTCTAATGGCTCATATATATGGGGATATTGAAGCCAAAATAAGGAGTCTCACCGAAAGTGCCAGAAAAGTAGGTTTGAGAATAAACTTCCAAAATACAAAACTTATGCGTATAGGTACCCATATAATGACCCCACTTATAGTGGAAAATATAATTACACACTGCTACAAAAAAACACTTTTTGTCAGAACTTGAAAACCGACCTAGTGGAGGTTGTAGGCCTAGGTAAGGACATACAAAAACCGTGTTCAAAAATTTTGAAACACCCTCAAAATTTTGAGTAATTTTAAAAAAACTGATTTAGGGTAGGTCGTAGCCCTTAAGTTCATCTAACTCACACATTTTTTGTTCTATTTCAAAATTTTAAACAGTTTTGGAAAGGCAAACAATTAATCACAAAAAAAATATTCTAAGAAATTAGGTGAGTATTTTTTTTTCAAAAGTTTCAAATTTTTTTTAATTTTTTTCCTAATTTTTTAAGTTCAGCAAGAGTTATTTTAATTTTTTTCTATGAAACCCTGTTTGCACTGTATTTTAAAGATAATTTTATGTAGAAAAAAACGAGATATTATCTGTTAAAATCGGTTTATATTTGCAAAAGTTACTAAACTTTTTCTAAAGTAAAAATTTTGCGATAGCTTAACCTAAGTTAACATGTGGAGTTAAAAATGATTTCTAGCCCTCTTACGTTTGTTCAATAAACCATATGTTTCTCGTTTGAGAGACCAGCAATAATTTGCCATCATTCTTATGTGGTTCTTTCCATCAAAACGCTTTTCCATTTGTAAAATTTCTTGGTGAAATCGTTCTCCCTGCTCGTCACTGAATTGACCAAGGTTTTCGGGAAAAAAATCTAAGTGTGCATGCAGAAAATGAATTTTTATGGACATTCGACATCCCATTTCAGCGTAAGACTCAAGAAATTCGTTTACCACTTCAACGTAGCTAGGACTTTTTTGTTTCCCAAAAAGTTTTGACATAAGGAAATAAAACTATTCCATGCTCTGTTTTCTATATCAGTAAGCTTCTTAGAAAAATTTTTATCAAGCATAATTTTTCGAATTTGCGGTCCAATAAAAATACCTAAAAATCAAAAATAACATCAAGTTAATATAACTGTATTTAAGAAAAAAGTGTTAAGTACCTTCTTTTATTTTGCCTTCACTTATTTGTGGGAAAACAGCTTTTAAATACAAAAAAGCATCGCCTTCTACATCCAGCCGCTTTACAAACTGTTTCATATAGTCCAACTTAAGGTGCAGTGGCGGTAGAATGATTTTATCTGATTCCACAATAGGAATATTCTTAACATTTTTCTGGCCTATTTTAAAAGATGTCCTTGCAGGCCAGTTTTTACGCCTGTATTGGTCATCGCTACGGCTGCCCCACTCGCAGAGATAGCAAGGAAACTTAGTATTACCTCCTTGCATTCCAAACAATATTGTCAGAACTTTTAAATCTGCAATAATTTGCCACTGATATTTTCTATAATTTATTAAATACAGTATTTTTTACATTGTGGCATATGACTCTTTCATTTTTGCAGCGTAAGCTATTGGCACTGATGGTAATTCATTTTTATTGTTCAATAACACAGTCCTTAAGGCCATCAAAATATGTTAGTTGATTGTTAATTAAAAAGGAATTATTAATACCTACTTTTACACGATCTGTCCATAAACAACCTCCAATCATTCGCTTCATGTTGGTGATTAAGGTAAAAAAAACAACTCTTCATCACAAGGTCATCACTACCATCACTGGTTTTAAAAATTTCTTATTTCTTGGAAACGTTACTTTAAAGTCACTCTGTGTAATATTCCATTGTTTTAGTCGCGACCCTAAAACCTCTGTTTGTCTCCACGAAAGTTTTATGTATCGCACAAGAACGCAAAAATCAGCATTTGTCACAAAATGTGGCTCAGCCGATTTTGGTAAATATTCCATATCACATTCCTCGTTTTCATCTTCATCATCATTTTGTTTATGTGAAGTTTCATTACATTTAATTGCACTTAATACTGGCTTAGTTACAGTTAACACATTAGCATACTTAATGCTATCACGATTTTTATATTGATAACCAGTGATGTTTGTTTGGCAAAAATAACAGTCCTGTGGTTTATGGAATATTTGATGATGCCAAATCATTGGGATAGATAATGGTAATGGCTGGCTTATTATAAACTTTTCGGACTTAGTTTTCTTAAGCACACTGGAACAGCTTGTACAAATACTTTCGGGTTCATACCATTTGCTAGAACTGTATGAGCAGTTAAAAACTGTATTGAAGGCATTTACCAACGCTTTATTTTTCTTTAGATCCAAGCGATGTTTTTTGTCAGCGAATAAACCGCAAACATAACAAAAATTATTACGCTTATCACACACTGCAGAAAAAATTAATCACAATTTAAAATTTCTTAAAGGATTACAAAAATTCAAACTTACTTATTTTAATAAAATTAATATTAATATCACTTCACTTGTCACAAATTTTACACTTTTTTTTCTCTTATCTAAAAACAATATCCTCCACCAAAAGGTAGTATATAAACTTTGCCATTGTGTTGGTTTTAAATTCGATTAGTTTATGTATTTATCCAAATATATATAACTTAAAATTGCATATAAAAACATTTTAAACTTTTAAAATGATTCAAAAAAATAGGACATAATAAACCCTATTCATCTGTATTATCTTCCAGTTCGATTTTTTTAAATAAAGACAGATTAACAATAACGCAGGGTATATTTAATTCGGCATTATCCAATATAATAACTTCTCTTATAAAGTAAATACCAACAACGTTACTGTAAAATTACAACAAACAAAACACTTTGCATTTTTAAGTTGATAAATTTGCTTGTATAGTTAATTGTTTTTTGTTTTTTATTCATATGTTTTGCGCGGGGGGAGAAAATACTAAAAACAGGTGTTAATGAAAAGTTGAATAACTTATACAGTTTTCATCCGATTTGAAAAATTAAAACCATTTTTTGTTAAGAACTAAATTTTCTTCATATGTTGGTTTTAATTTTTATAAGTTTTCATATTAAAATAAGCAATGAAAAACTACTAAAATCAAAAAAGTTTATAATTTTCGTTTTTTTGTAGATATTCTTAACAAAAACAATGGTTAAAACATACAAATGTATCAATAAATGCACGTAATTTTAAAGCATAATCAGTTTTCTTTCCAAACTTGTTAAAAAAATTAAAATCGGACAAAAACTGACCGAGTTACATGTCGATAAGTTGACGAACATCACTGAAAACGGTTTTTTTTAAATAACTTCTGAATTTGAGGGTGTTTCTGAAATTTTTTGACACAATTTTTTATGTACTCAACAAGACCAATAACCCACGCTAGGTGGTTTTCCAAGTTTTTTTACACTGTAGCACCGTGTTATTGATGATGTGGAATTATTTAACTACCTTGGCTGCAAGATAACCAAAGATGGCGGGTCTGAAGCTGATATTTCCGATGGGATTAATAAAGCCCGCGTTGCTTTCTTCAAGTTGCACAAAGTATGGCGTGCAAACAACATCTCAAAGAAGACAAAACTGCGTATATTTACCACATGGAGCTTTACAAAACTTTCACTCAAAAATATACAAACATTTATTAATCGATGTTTGAGAAAGATCCTTCATGTTTATTGGCCGAATTGGATCTCAAATGAAGCGTTGTGGCAAAGTGCAAATTGCTGCCCAGTCGAGTTGGATATACGTAGACGCAAATGGACATGGATCGGTCATATTCTCAGAAGCCCACCAACTGAAATTGCTAGAGCGGCTCTTGAGTGGAACCCCCAAGGACAACGACGACAAGGAAGACCACGAAATACATGGATACGCTGCACCAAAAAGGAATATGAATCAGCACGTATAACCTGGAATCAGGTTAAATCACTGGCCATAGACAGAAGGAAATGGAGAGAATTCGTTGACGCCCTATGTTCTTCGTGAACTTTTTATTTAAGTATCATGTAGAATTTTCTTTTTTTTAAATTTTACTGCGTATATTTAAGTAAATAAAGGACATATATATAATGTTTGTATCTTATGTTTCTATAATATAAAAAAATGCATTAAACATACTTTATTGTATGCATATTGTAAATTTAACGATTGCACTACTTTTCGATTTACGGTAAAACCGCAAGGTCATGTAAATGTTTACAGAACAAAAGAGTTGCATCATGCCGAAAATGAGATTTAAGTTGGGCAAATAAGAGGAATAAAAAGACATGTGTTTAAAAATAAACTCAAGGAAAAGAAAGCATATTTATTTAGAAAAGAGCATATTTTGAATGCCGCAGATGATATTGCGGAAAAAGGAAATTTCCAAAATATTCAAAAATTAGAAACTTACAGAAAAATTAAATCTGAAGGATACATTGAGAGATGTTATCACAAAGATCCATTTTATGATCTTTACTTAATGCAAATGGGTCCATATAAAAACTATATTCATAAGCTTTCTTCTCCCTTTGTTGTTTACACATGGGAGAAATATACGTTTGAGACAATCTCAAGCAATAATAAAATTCTTGAAGATTCAAAATTTACATTGCACTTAGATGCTTCAGGCGAAAGTGTAAAAACTTTAGATTGTGCTAAAAAAAGAATTTTAACTTATAAAATAGTCCTAAGAAATTAAAAGAAGAAGTTAAAAAAAATTCTTCCTATAGCAGAAGCTATTCTCTCTGCACATACTATGAAGCAAATATGTGGTTATTAAATCATTTAAAGCTATTTTTAAAAGAGCACAAAGTAAAATATCAGTTCAAATGGCCTTACTGCAAAAGGGTTTGCACTGACGTTATTGCCGTGTTAAAAAGTTTTAACAATCAAAACTTAATAGATTACCTTGTGCCGAATTCTTAAATAAATTTAAAATAAATCCGAATTTAGAACCAAACTTTGTTGTATTGCAGTGGTGTAAATGTAAATGATTTAGACGCAAGGTTGGGAAGGAAACATATTTTAAGGCCTCTATTAAAAAATGCTTTAATAGCTGCTTTTAGTTTAAGTACTGTTGACGAATGCCAACGATGGTTTAAACATATTTATACTGTTTTGCTTACACCATATGAGTGTCATAACTTAGAAATCAGCTTTGAGATATAACGTGAATGTTTAATAGAAGTTGATGATCAAAGAAAGAAAATAAATATGATCTACCTGATGATGACAAAATTGATCCATTAGAATCAATTGCATCTAATAGTCCATTTCGTAAAATGCTTCTTTTAATTTATCAAGAAGTTGAAAAAGATATTAAACATATTAATAAAAGACAAAATTTAAATAAATATCGTAATGATGAAATTTGTAATTTTATTTTAAATAAATATTGCCCATTATTATTCTCTGGACAAATATTATGGGTATTCATGTCGATTCATCACAGTGAAATCACTGTGTCGCATGTTGCGCAAAAGTAATAAAATAACATGGTTTCGGATCGTCAATAGAGATATGCCTTTGGCAAAAATCAAACTACCGGATGGTACTGAAAAGCTGCTGGATTACGTGAAATGTTCTGAGTTGAAAGGAACTGCTATTAATTAATTGGTATTTTGTAGTTGTTGACATTGTTATTAATTATCTAATTTTCTTGAATTTATGATTTTTTCTTTTTTCTCTTTTGTGCAAATAATTTGGTAGATATAGCTATATTATACCTATCATGTTTTTTAGCATATCTTTTAATACTATAATGTTAAGTTTATTATATATCACATATACCAACACATTGACAGCTTTAAGACTTCTTCATTCTATTTCTTTAATCTCATATGATGATTAATTCTAATCTCGGCCCAATTATCAGTGATGGTAACATTGAACGTGTTTTTTTAATGATTCAGCAAACTTTAAAGTAGCTCATAAACTCCCAAAGCCTTTGTCCTTCTGACAGATCACATAAGCTTGATGAATTAATCTCGCTGATTAGGCATGCATCTCTTTACGTCATTTGTGTTACTGAGACTTGGTTAGATCCGTTGATAACAGATCAGGCTGTAAGTATACCGGGTTACTCCTTGTGTCGAAGTGATAGACCGTCTGGTTTTAGAGGTGGTGGTGTGGCAATATATATTGCTGAAGGTATTAAACATAAATGCATTTTTAAGTGTACAGCATATTTTTCGTGTGAAAGTCTTTTTATTGAAATTGATATTGGTGACAGTGTATTGGTTGTTGGTGTGGTATATCTTCCCAGGGGAAACTTATCACTATTTGAGCGATCTATTAGTGACATTTTTGTTCGTTATAGGGATATTATTTTGGTTGGTGACTTTAATTATGACCTTTTCAGTCCAGCTAAATCTGAGAATCTAAGATTGCTTTGTAGGCAATATAGTCTTTCGTGCTAACACAATTCCCTGCCTACTCACTATGATGCTTTTTATCAGTCCACATCTTTAATTGATTTTTTTCTCGTCAGCCATAGTCTGACAATTAGTATCTCGGCACAATTTCAGGTGCCTTTTATTTCGCATCACTGTATAATATGTGCTGCCTTCCGAATACCAGTAAACCATTCGCAAAGTCGTCCTTTGAGTATTAGAGACTATTGTCGTGCGGATATGACAGAAATTCTTAGACTAATAGCTCAGACTGATTTTTCACGAATTTACAATACATGCGATCCGGATGAGCAACTATTGTTTTTCAATACTCTCTTTAATGAACTTTTGAACTTTATACCGATCAGGATAGTGAGGCGACCACTTGCTCAGAATAGAATTAGATTTTCTAGTGATATCAATTACCATAGATCCTTAACTAACATTGCGTTAAGGGCATTTTATGAACATAGAACTGACGGAAATTGGGATATTTATAAGAAAGCCAAAATTAGGAAATTTAAGATAATGTATAGTCGTCGTATATTTTGCTGCGGGGATACGAAGAAAATGTGGAACAGTTTAAGAAATGCTGGTATTTCTGAAGCACCAAACACTGCTACTGATTTAGATGTTAATGAAATTAATAAACATTTTATTAGTAGTCAACTAGATGTTGCTAATATGGAACCTGATTTTACTCAATTTATTAGTTCGACTGAATGTTTCTCTTTTTCAAATATCACTGAAATTGATTTATGCATTAGTTTATTTAAAATAAAGTCTACGGCATTGGGTGTTGATGGTATTTCTATTAAGTTATTAAAACTGATTTTTCCCTACATCAGTAGACATCTTCTTCACTTCGTAAACACCATCTTAACATCATCCAAATATCCCAAAGATTGGAAAACAACGCGTATCATTCCAATTCCTAAGACTGGTTGTATTCTGGCAGTCGACAATATGAGGCCCATTAGCATTTTGCCTGTGTTATCTAAAGTTGTTGAAAACATTATTAAGGAACAAATCACAAGGTAGATTGATTCTAGGAGTTTGCTTAATGAGTGTCAATTCGGTTTTCGTAGTGGTCGGAATACGGGACTATTATTGACTGAGTATCAGGGGTAAACTAAATGAGGGTATGTTGGCTGTGTTGATTTCTATTGACCTATCCAAAGCATTTGATCAGGTTAATCATTTTGCGTTAATTACAAAGTTGAATCAAAAGTATAAATTTTCAACTTCAGTGTGCCGGCTTATTTGGTCTTATTTGAGTAACCGCAGTCAATTTGTCGCTCTAACAGATATGGTCTCTGACAATAAGTCTGTCAAATCTGGTGTGCCTCAGGGCTCTGTAATTGGTCCGATCCTATTCACTTTGTATATCAATGACTTATTTGAGGAACTATATTACTGTAGACCATATGCTTTTGCTGATGATATACAGCTGTTGTGGGTAGGTGACTATCAATTTACGGATTCGTTGCAGGCTAAAATTAATTATGACCTAGGTAACCTGATGGATTGATTTAAATTATCTTAAAGTTAATCCTGAGAAAACTAAAGCTTTCATTTTTAAGTCAAATAGGTCATACACAATTGATTTGAACATAGAATTACGTGGGTCGGTGATTGAATTTGTAAACCAATTAAGGTGTCTTGGAGTAATTTTGGATGATATATTATCCTTTGGGCCTCATATCGATAATATTTGTTCTAGAGTTTGTTGCACTTTGCGGAGATTATCTAAATCTGCTTCTACCTTTGAGTGTTAGAAAGTCAATTGCACATGCATTGCTTATGTCTCAAGTGAATTATTGTTTTGAAGTTTACACAGGTTGTAACTTAAGCAACGGAAGGAAAATAAAGCATATTGTCCACCGTATTGTTAGATTTGTTTATAAACTTAGGCTGAGGGCGCATGTGTCTGGTTACGTAAAAAGTTTTCTGAATCTTTTTTTTTGAGGACTATTTAAAGTTTCGGTTATTAATTTATCTTTTTAATATTATAAAGACTCAAAGTCCTCCGAGTGTTGTGCGAATGATATCTTTTAACATTTCTGTTAGAAATCCTCAAATCGTTATACCACGTATTTATAACATGGTTTATGAACAATCTTTTTCGTACGTGCTGCACGGTTATGGAATATTTTGCCCAGAAATCTACGTTCTTTCGCCATGTCTTTTAGTCTTTAAGCGTAACCTCTGTGTGTTTCTTAATTCACATAGCTCAATTTTGTAATCACTGCTAAATTTTTGGGTTTTTTTTCACTTCTCTTGTTTTATCCTGCTTAAATTTACTCGCTATAATGTATGGGAGTCGGTTGGGTTGTCATGATGTTGGTACCCAGCAAAAACTTACATTGCAAAGTAATGAGTTAAAAAGCTAATATAACGACTCTTCCCCAGCAAAAACTTGGTAATGACTTGCCTTTACTGAACAACTTACTTTTCAATGACTACTTCATACCATCTGCATTACATAGAAGTAGTTTGGTAATGGCTGACATATAATCTGATACCTAAGTACTTGTGTATGAGTTGATTAACGAAATTTATAATTCATTCGTAATAAAATGCATCTACGGTTGAAGTTTTTTCAAATCTAATACAAATTGATTTAAAATATTTGTTCTTACAATTAGTTTTTTTTTTATTATAAATAAAAAACAATTTGTAATAAATTTGAATATGAAAAATTATGCTGTACTGAATTTTTATAGTCATGACATGTTAGTTGTAATTTTGGTGACATCGGAGTAATAATTTATTTAAGTCCCTATTTGTAAGCGAATGTGGCAATGACTTTTTTAACTCCCTATTTGTAAGCGAGGGTGGTAAGTAGTTGCCTCCAATAATTTAATCTCATATTTACGCTCTTAATTGAGTAAAAAACATCGTTTTTTTATACAAAAACTACACTGCCCCGGTAGACTAGCTGGTAGTGAGCTAGTCTATCAGCACCGAGGTTGCGCGATCGAATCCCGCCAGAGACATAACAAAATAAAAAATAAAACAAAGTAAAATAAAATAAGAAAAAATAGAAAAAAAAAAACATAAAGCAAAATAAAATAAGAAAAAATAGAAAAAAAATAATAAAAAAAAAATTTTTTTAAAGTCATGACATGTTAGTTGTAATTTTGGTGATATCGGATTAATAACTTATTTATGTCCCTATTTGTAAGCGAATGTGGTAATGACTTATTTAACTCCCTATTTGTAAACGAGGGTGGTAAGTACTTGCCTCCAATGACATCACCGTGTTAAAATAATGAGTTAAAATGCCAATGTATAAGTAGTGAAGAGTCGTTATATTAGCTTTTTAACTCATTACTTTGCAATGTAAGTTTTTGCTGGGTCACTACTTATACATTGGCATTTTAACTCATTATTTTATAGTCTTGGGCATAATCGTTCATTTAGGTGACTTTTCATTAGAGTTCATTTAAAAAAAGTGAACTAGTTCGTTCTTTTAGTTCAGTAGTTCACTTTTAGTCAGTCAGTCTTTTGAGCCAGCTATATATTTCGTCAGTCAGTTCATTTAAGTCAGTTCATGTATGTAGTTTAAAGGTTCATTCACTTCAGTTGCTTGTTTTGATTTCTTATTCTGTTGTTGTTTATTTTTGTGTGTGTCAAGCTTTGAAAAAATTAATAAAAATTTAAATACTTAAAAAAACGTATTTAAATTTTTAATAAATATTTAAATAAAATAAATATAAATTTTTAATAAAGTTCAAAAACACAATTGTGAATTTTTTAAAAAATTTCCTTTTCTTTGTTTTTCAACAAATAAATTTGACATTCCTCATTTTACAAAAACAAAATGCATAGTATTTTTCATGTTCTTTACCGAATTGATAGAAAAGAGACAACAATATTATTAGTTTCTATATGTTATAATATACTTGTTTCTTTTACTCATTGCCAGACTACTAAAATATATTCATAATATAATCAGGGCTGCCATAGTAAGAGATGTCTCGCCACATGTGGCAATTTTCAAACATTTTGACTACACTGCGATTTATAAAATATATGGCGATTTTTTTATTATTAAAAAGATTTCCGTATGACGTGCTAAATTTCCAATTATTATTTTTGATAAATACACTGAAATTAGATAAGCTTTTAATTTATTTTAAGACTCTAATACTATGTTTCCACTATCAGCTTGTTGTCAACTTGTTTTGAGCAAAACGTGTCAGAGTGCTTCCATTATGTAAAACTGGTTTTGGTTTTCGAAATCAATTTGGCATTAATGTTGTTTACAAACATGAAAGCAAAAAATATTTTTGTAAAATAATAAATATTTTCTTATTTGTTTTTTAATACACATTATACATATAATTTAATAAGTCTTGTTATTTTGGTAAATCTGTAATTTTTTTCGAAATTGTTAATCACCAATAATGGAAAACTCTGAGTTTTTTCATGGTTTTCGAAATTTTTTGGAGCAAAACTAGTATTTATTTGAGTTTTTCGAACATGAAAACTGTATGGGAAAACAAGTAGCAGAACACTTGTTTTGCTGCAAATGTATTTTTATGGCCCAAAACATGTAAAGCGGCCCATACACTTGCAATATTATTGTATATGATATTCGCCATATCATTTCCATTTTGTCCTATATTTTACAATAAGTCGCACAATAGTTTCATTCATTCAATAAAAAGGCGAACATAACCTATAGGAATAATATAAACAGCATTGTATAATGTTGCCAACACACTTCTCTTTCTTTTCGTTGTGCAATAAAAATCAAGTCTTTTGATTGTTGCCAATATATTGTTCCACCTTCGAATATCACATACACATTGGCGATATAATTGTACTATACGTAAAATTTAACAATTTTATTCTAAGTGTATGAGCCGCTTAAGTGAAATACTATTACTAATGGAAACACTCTGACATGTTTGCTCAAAATAAGCACCCCTACCTCAAACAACTACTCCCATGAAAATATTCCTATATTTTTTTTATTTCGTATTGTGAATGATTCATATAACAAATTTTATGGGAACGAATTCCCAAACTAAAAACATGGAAATGGAAACACTCTGACACGTTTTGCTCAAAATAAGCACCCCTACCTCAAACAACTACTCCCATGAAAATATTCCTATATTTTTTTTATTTCGTATTGTGAATGATTCCTATAACAAATTTTATGGGAACGAATTCCCAAACTAAAAACATGTAGGGAACATGTAAGTTTTAATTTGTATTTTAAGGTAGGGCTAAATTAAATTACTTTTTTCTTTTATTGAAGGAGTATTAATAAGAAAAATTAAGATAAACATTATTCATTATTTATTTTATCATATAATTATTAGTGTTTTATTTTGTATATTTTTCTTTCAGAATACAAGCTCTGACAATTTATTCACAATAGAGACATTTGATTATAAAGCACTGACAAATAATGCACAATATAAATTTTTACTCCCAAAATATTTGCGATGACAAAAAAGTGTCAGGTGAAAACGCTATGTTAATGCCGACAAAATCACCTCAACAATAAATTTCAGCATGTCCTACGGAAATCTTAAGGGGCCCATAGACACATACTGCTGACACCTACTGCCGATGAATCCTTCGTATACGTGTGTGATTGATATTTTACTACACACCTATCAATCATCATTTTAAAATAAATGTCATTTCGTGATATTCAAGAGAACCCATACTTTCTTCACACGTTTTTTTCTCAGAAACTATTTTAATTTTGTTTTAATTTAAATTGAAAGAAAAATATATCATAAAATTAACAATTTTTTTTATTGTTCATTGAACAACTGTCAGCAGTATGAGTTCATTTTGAAATCAAACCTATTTTGGTTTTTCATACTGCATTGTCTGTGTGACGCATACATAAATAAAAATTTCAAATTTACAAACACATGCTGATTGCATGAGCATGAGAAGTATGTGTCTATGTGACCCTTTATTAATAATACAAAATATTTTATAAATTGCCGAAAAAATCGCAGCTAGACATCTCTAAGTATGGCAGCCTTGATTTTATTATGAAAATGTTTAAAGTTATCTGGCAATGAGTAAAAGAAACAATATAATGTTAAACATAGAGACACTAATACTATTGTTGTTTCTTTTCAATCAGTGCGGTAAAGAATAAGAAATCAAGTGGACAAGCAACTGAAGTAAATGAACCTGTGAACTAAATGAATTGAACTAAATGAATTGAACTAAATGAACCCTCTCAAAAGACTGCTGACGCAAAAGACAAAGTGACGAAAAGTGAACTGTTGAACTAAAAGGAACTGTCAGACTGAATGACAGTTCAACGTTCATCTGACTGACTAGTTCAATTGAACTAGTTCGTTCATGAACTACGCAACTCTATTATTTTAACACGGTGATGTCATTGGAGGCAAGTACTTACTACCCTCGTTTACAAATAGGGAGTTAAATAAGTCATTACCACATTCGCTTACAAATAGGGACATAAATAAGTTATTACTCCGATGCCACCAAAATTACAACTAACATGTCATGACTTTAAAAAAAATTTTTTTTATTATTTTTTTAAATTATTTTTTTTCTATTTTTTTCTTATTTTATTTTACTTTGTTTTATTTTTTATTTTCTGTCTCTGGCGGGATTCGATCGCGCAACCTCGGTGCTGATAGACTAGCTCACTACCAGCCAGTCTACATGGGCAGTGTAGTTTTTGTATAAAAAAACGACGTTTTTTACTCAATTAAGCGTGAATATGAGATTAAATTATTGGAGGCAACTACTTACCACTCTCGCTTGCAAATAGGGAGTTAAATAAGTCATTACCACATTCGCTTACAAATAGGGAGTTAAATAAGTCATTACCCCATTCGCTTACAAATAGGGACTTAAATAAATTATTACTCCGATGTCACCAAAATTACAACTAACATGTCATGACTATAAAATTTCAGTACAGCATAATTTTTCATATTCAAATTTATTACAAATTGTTTTTTATTTATAATAAAAAAAAAAAACAAATTGTAAGAACAAATATTTTAAATCAATTTGTATTAGATTTGAAAAAACTTCAACCGTAGATGCATTTTATTACGAATGAATTATAAATTTCGTTAATCAACTCATACACAAGTACTTACGTATCAGATTATATGTCAGCCATTACCAAACTACTTCTATGTAATGCAGATGGTATGAAGTAGTCATTGAAAAGTAAGTTGTTCAGTAATGGCAAGTCATTACCAAGTTTTTGCTGGGTATATGTTTATTTTAGATAATGAAATCTCATAGTTGTACTTATTTTATATGTATATTGAATTATTTCTTACCTCATAGTTATGAAATTACTTGTAATATATTTTATTGGCCAATTGGCTATTTGTATTACCATGAATAAATAAATAAATAAAATAGTAATGCTCCTGTAGAATTTACATATTTTTTGCAAAAACACATAATTCTTCCAGAAAAATCTGTAAGAGCCGATGTGTTTGTTAATAAAATGAGAACTGATTATCTAAGTTCGTTGAAAGAATTGCGTTATAACTACAGAATGTTTGGGTCGATGGGCAAATAAATTGAAGATACAATAACTAGTTTAGATCAATATGATGAACTTGATAATTATGAAAGAATAAATAAAGAACATTCTCATATTACTTCAATGCCTATCGAAAATAAGATCGATAAATCTAAGAGTTACAGTGTTGAAGTAATAGAAAAAGATCATAGTTATAATAAAGTTACCATAGATTCTGACCCAGAAGAAGAATGGGGTAAAACAGATTTAGATAGAAAGCAAGCCATTCGACCAAAAATGATGTTTGAGTCAAAAGCAACAAAAGCAGTAAATCAAATTCGAAAAAATAAAATAAAAAGACATGAAATAAATGTCAATAAGGAAAATGTATATCTTTTCAAATTTGACTTACTTTTCACTGAAGTGAATAATGTTACAGATCCAATTAGTTTTGGATTCTATGATTATGTGGAAACTTCAGACTGGAATTCCTTAAACAATGGAGAACAATTAACTAATTTTGTCTTGGATGCTTCTTTTTTAGCTGTAATAAAAGAAAGTAGATCAATTGATTGCTTCTGTTTACCTTGTCAAACTGATGATATACAGTTTGATAAGTTAAAACTGCTGATGAAAAATCAGCCTGAATGGTTATTTATACCAATATTGTGTTCTGCTCATTACACATTATGTGCTCTTAAATTTTCTTCGCATGAATTCTTGTATGTAAATTCATTACCAGGTGAGGGCTAGGGGAATGGTGGTAAACTATTGTGTTACTGGGGATGCTAAGTGGTACAAATGAGTAAAAACGTTTTTGTATAGTTTTTAGTCCTTTCTGGATTAATTCCTCTGTTAACTTAACTAAGAGCGACTTGAACTTCATCTTTTTTTTAATAATAAATGGCCCAGTCATTCAGTTCTGTCATCATTATGAAACAATTTTGCAGGCAGAGATTAAAATAGTTTTTTAGATGCAAAATTCTGAGGGGTATGTCAAGTAAAATTGGTATCGAATGCGCCAGGTTAACCCTTTCGGTCCTATTGGGATAATACATCCCAGACAGTGTTTGAATGATCCGATTGGTTCTTTAAAGTAAAAAAATCACGTTTGCAATTGTCGCAGTCGAGCTTTTTGTGTTAGTTTATCAAAGAAGTAACGGTCGCCAATTTTGGGCACATTTTTATAAGATTTGTACATAGTTTCAATACTAGTGGGACATATTGTCCCATTTGTATTAAAAACCCGGTTGGGACAATAGTCCGAAAAATCCGATTGGGACAATATCTCACACAATATCTCAGAATTATGAAAGGACTTACGGAAAAACTAATAATGCAAAACATAATAAATTTTTAAGCTGTTTCAATATGTGTAAACAGATTTTTCATTTACATTGTTGTTTCTCAAATAAAAAGTCGGACCGAAAGGGTTAAGTAACGAAACCAATTCCGCTTGGCGCATTAAAAGGAAAAGGGATAAGGGAAATGTTTTTTTTTTTGTAATGATCGTAGTTTTTCCAGATTTTAAGAGTAGTTATGGTAAAGATAAGTGATACTCAAAGTTTCCACTACATATATAAAACAAAGTATTTTAATAAAACTTTTGGAAAAATGCAATAGATTCATTTGTGTTCTTTTTTAGCCTGACAATAATCTTTAAATAAAAAAAGACATGTGTTTAATGTTAAGTAATTTAAATAATCTTTTGATTATTTATTTCAAGAAAAACTTATCCTTACGTACAAAAAGAAGTATAAATAAGATAACTAGAAAGTAATTATAAGGTTCACAAAGGGATAACATTAAAGGCCACTACAACTTAAAGTTGGTTAAAAGCAGGATTTTGTCGGACGTATAAAAAATTGTTCATGATTAAAATGTTGGGTAAAAGTTATATTGCTATAATAGCAGAGGTCCGGCAAAATCCTTCTTTAAACTAACTTTAAGTTGTAATTATGACCTAATAGTTAAACATTAATGTGTAGTTTATAGAACACGAGCGCCTTACCCGTCCGTTCAACTAACATTTAAAACAAAAACAAATTTCGAAATTTTAAGAAAATTTTAAGAAAAACTATTAACAAATTTGATGAAAATAATTTCATATTATGTAAAATGCTTACATACTTATGTTAAATTTCAACTACTTAAATTTTTTGGTTGGTTTGTTGCTAACAGAATATAGAAGCTATAACTTAAAAATGGTAAATAATATGGTCAAGAAATAATGATTTTCAAACAAGTTTTAAATATGCATGTACCTGCTTACTTTTAAAATAAAAGGTAAACCTAGAGTTTGATTTTAATCATTTTCTTAAAACCCATTGCCTTTTGTGCAGACTTTTGATGACTTAGCCTCTTGTTTAAATGACGTATCCTGAAATAAATTCGACATTTGTGGAAAGTAGTTTTTACTATTTCCGGCAGGTTAACATTTTTGCTTTGATCTATCAGAAGCTTTTTTAAGTTTTTACAGTGTGAAATTTCTCGGCCATTAATGTAATGAAACATTGTTTCTGGCTCTTTTATTTCTTTCATGAAAATGTCATTTGGTTTTTTTCAATGATCCTTTCGATACCTGATCGACCCATGTAAATGAACTACCGCAAAATTCAAATTCATCAAGGTGATGCTTTTTAAGAATGTAGCCAGCTATGTACTCTAGCGCATCTTCTTGAAGAATTCCAATTTCGTCTTCATTTGTTTCATGGAGGTTATTAAAATCTCTTTCAATCTCAGAGAGCTCTTCATCATTGTCTTTCGTTACTCCTTCTGTGATATCAAACGACGTATTGAAACTATTAAGCCACTCTGTGGTATCATCTTGGATATTTCCCTTTCCATTTAAATGCTCCGTATTTCTCGCTAAATATTTATTTGAAAACACACATAAATATGTATGTATGTAGGTATACAAAAATTAAAATATGTGTTACTTAAACAGTCATAAAAATATTGTTAAAAACCTACCAAGGATGTACTTTCGAAGCCTGTTCTTAAATCTTGGAGATGGGTGGTCATTTAAACCTCCTTTGCTACGTAAAGCACCAAAAAAATGCTCTAGTACGTCTTGTTTTAGACGATGGGTCACTAAATATGACATGTTAAACTGTTCCACGTATTCGTGAAGCATCATCAACGCATTGTTGCTAGCAATTATTCCTTTTTGGAAAGGATCCAAAGTTTTTTTGCCGGGAACAATTGGAATTGACATTACTTTATTCATTTTTAGTAATGTTTTTTTTTTGCAACTCTAGAGCAATGCCGTATGGTTCCTTTAAAAAAGTAATGAAATATTACACATGTATATTGTTTTTTAGTGGTTTAAGTGCAATTAAATACAAGTCTTCATTAAGTAATAACATAAGAAAATTTACCTTTCCAGGGTATTTAAATGTCGACAATGTGGAGTTGTGAACATCAAACCAATCATTCACAAGTTGAAAGAAGTCTGCGGTTTTAGTAGGATTGTATAGCTCTAATCCAAGGGAGTAGCATCGTCTAATAGCAATAGATGTTGTGTTGGAGAACAGTTGTGTTGCTAATTTTACTTTTTGTGGTGCTAAAATAGTTGTAAGTAGCATTTATTCTTTTTTTATAAGAGCAATTTACCTGGACCTTTAAGCGTGAGGTGTTCGACAGATATCTTATACGTTATGGAAGCATCCGACTGTGATGTGTGCCTCAGCAAATCTG
Source organism: Pollenia angustigena (assembly GCA_930367215.1). Classification (NCBI taxonomy): domain Eukaryota; kingdom Metazoa; phylum Arthropoda; class Insecta; order Diptera; family Polleniidae; genus Pollenia; species Pollenia angustigena. The sequence continues at coordinate 90,232,345 of OV884060.1, forward strand.
CTATTGTGCGGGAAGATAAAAACTCATTCTCAAACATCAGACCGGTATCCAAAAAATGATTACGAACCAGTTTAACCAAATGAGGGACATCTGCAAAGGAAACACTTTTTGGTCAGCGCTTACAGGGCTGGTAAACCAAGGTTTATCTTAAGATAATTTGGATTTTGTTACAAACTATTAAATAGTCTTATTGTTGTGTCTTATTGTTGTGTTAAACGAAACTAAGGAATTTAGTAAACTTATTTCGAGTTATTAAAAGTTAACGGGTAAAAAAACAAATATTAATATTAAAAAATTTAAATCAAGTTAATCTCAGTTTGTGCTTTGTTGTGATACAGACGTGTATTTTTAGCCCCGCATACGATTTGAACTATTAATTAATCACATTTGATTTTGTAATACATAAATATAAGCAGCGAATGGACGCTTAAAAAAAAAATAATATATTTTGTTATTTAAATTACTTAACATAATAGTGAACAATTTAAAACGATAAAATTAAATAAAATAAAACAGTAAAAATATATATGTATGTACGTATGAATGTTCATACATTTAAATTCTGGTTTTTTCTTTTGTTGTTGTAAAATACAATAAATAATAAAAATATTAAAGCAAAGCAAAACGGTGAAAAACAAAAACAACTCTTTGCATGAGTACAAACAGTGAAACAACACTAAGACAAAATGAAAGAAACGTTTACGTTTTAGTTAATGCAAATGAAAATAATGCAGAAATAAATAAAACAAAGCAAAACAATATTAACTACCTAACGGCTAAGCCAATTACTCGAACACGTTCCCTCTCACCCTCGGTATTTACACAAACGGTGGATAGTGACTCATTAAAAAAACTACAACAAGATTTGGTGACAAGTGTTGCCAGGCCAGCAAGTATTGCCGTGACGTCAAAAACAAATTTAGTGGGAAATGATACCATGAACTCAAACACAAATGCAATGGAAAACCCCCCTGTAAAAACTTGTCAAAAGCCTACAGTACAAGTTGGTATGGACAGGTACATAACAGTGCTTAAACGGGGACGCAGCCCTCCCTCTGCAGCAGTTGCTTCGCCTCAAAAGTACCATCTTTTGATAAAATAAATACTCAAAATCGTTTTGCAATTCTGGAGGATGAATCCTCTGAAGCACCAAACGTCATTAAACCATCCAAGCCTCCCCCGATATATCTAAGGGAGCAAAATTCAAATGAGCTCATAAAGAGTTTGATATCGGTGATAGGTAAAAATTCGTTTTACGTAGCGGCTATAAAGCGTGGAAGTATAAACGAGACAAAAATACAAGTCAATAATGAGAATGATTTTCGCAAAATAGTAAACAACTTTGAAACGCTTAAAAAAAACTTTTATACCTACCAACTGAAAAGCAGTAAAGGTCTACAGGTAGTGATTAAGGGTATTGACTCATGTGTGGACCCAGAAGAGGTTAAAACATTCCTAGAAGAAAAAGGCTTCAAGGTAAAACATGTAGTAAATATTAAAAATAGAGAAAAAATTCCCCAACCACTTTTTCGAGTGGAGTTTGAACCCGGCGACGTAAAACTTAAAAAAAACGAAACACATCCTATTTACAATTTAAAATATATTCTCTACAGAAGAATAACTATAGAAGAGCCGCACAAAAAAAATGGACCTGTTCAGTGCTTAAACTGCCAAGAATTTGGCCATACCAAGGCATACTGCTACTTACCCCCTGTCTGCGTTGTATGTGGTGAACTACACGGTACAGTTTCTTGCGATAAGTCTAAAACCGACCCCAACGTAAAAAAATGTAGCAACTGTGGCGGTAATCACACTGCAAATTATAGAGGATGCCCAGTATATAATATTGTCAAGCAGACGGTTGGACCGAAAACAAATACCCCTCAAATGCAGGTTGCAAATCAGGTAAACACAAATGCAATTCAAGCCCCCCAGCCTAGTAATAACAGAACCTCTTACGCTAACGTCCTAAAATCAAACCATCAGCCAATGCAAGGTGCCTCGCCAAGTAATGATGAAACTCCGGTTTCTAATTTAAGTCGTTTAGAAAAAACCATGGAAACATTAGTGCAAACAGTAAATAATTTTACGAACACAATGGGTAATATGATGCAGGAAATGCTTAGAATGCAATCGATGTTATTGCAAGCTGTACTTAACAAACCATGAACTGTTTAAAAATTTGTTTTTGGAACGCAAACGGCATCCGCCAACATAAAAATGAACTAGAATACTTTCTTAAAAATAAACAAATTGATGTCATGATGATTTCTGAAACTCATTTGACCTCAAGAAATACGTTTAAAATCAATGGTTATATACTATATGATACCAAGGACCCTCGAGATAGAGCTTGTGGAGGTTCTGCCATCTTAATAAAAACTCGAGTCAAACACTACATTATGTGTGATCACCGTGAAGACTATCTGCAAGCAACGACTATTTGTGTTGAGGAGCTAAATCGAAACATAGTAATTTCTTCTTTATACTCTCCACCTAGATTTTCCATATCAGAAGGCCAATATTATAAATATTATAAATCATTAGGACCCTGTTTTCTGGCCGCTGGCGATTATAACGCTAAACATACCTTCTGGGGGTCACGACTTATAACACCAAAAGGTCGTGTTTTGTTTAACACAATCTCTAAAATGGGTTTAAATGTGGTCGCGAGCGGGCAACCAACATATTGGCCTACGGATCAGCAAAAAATTCCAGATGTTATCGACTTTGGCGTGGTTAAAAACATCGCCACAGAAACGATTCATGTTGAAGCTTCCCTAGAATTATCATCCGACCACACACCTACAATTGTTACTATATCGAACCCAAATAGAATTGTATTTCCGTCAGGTTACTTAGCGACGCCAGCCACACAAATAAATTGGTTAAAATATAAAAAATTTCTCAGTGCCCATTGCACAGAAAATATTCCGCTTAGTACACCGGAGAATGTGGATCTCTCTCTTGTTAACTTTGACAGTTATCTTAAACTAGCTGTTCAACACTCCAGCGTTACCCCCAAAAAAATTAAAAATAATAAAATATGTTCTTCAGATGTCGAGCGGCTCTTGACTGAAAAAAGGAGAGTTCGAAGAGAGTGGCAACTTTACAGATCCCCGCAACTTAAGATTTTATTAAAAGAATGCACAAAAAGGCTAAGAAAGTTGCTACAGAATCAGAAAACGGCTTCTCTAGAAAAATATCTTAAGGAACTTGATGCAACTCCACAATCTGACTACTCATTATGGCGTGCAGCTAGAAATCTAAAAAGGCCAGTTATATCTAAGCCACCATTAAGAAACTTGAATGGTAGTTGGGCAAGAAATGATAATGAAAAAGGAAACCTTTTTGTAAATCATTTGAAAAACGTATTTACACCAAATATATCTCACAATATTGCGGTCGAGTTACCACCTGTTGATGCTAGAGCAGCTATTCCCCTCAGATTTGAGATAAGAGAAATCGAAAAGGCTATTTGTGACTTAAACACTAAGAAGGCACCTGGTATTGATAAAATCAGTAATAAAATGCTTTTGGAGCTACCTCGCATAGCAAAGAAAATTATTCTTTTTATTTTTAATGCTATTTTACGCCTTGAATACTATCCTGAAAAATGGAAGGTTTCCTTAGTTACCATGATACCAAAGCCAGGTAAAGATCATACAAAAGTTGAGTCTTATAGACCTATTAGCTTATTATCAAATATGTCAAAGCTGTTTGAGAAATTATTAGTTTCAAAATTAACACCAATTTTAAATGAAAATAGATGTATTCCAAACCATCAGTTCGGATTTAGAAGAAAACACAGCACAATCGAGCAGACTCATCGAATAGTAAATGTCATAAGAAAAGCATTTGAAGAAAAGAAATATTGCTCAGCACTCTTCATCGATGTTTCGCAAGCTTTTGACAAAGTCTGGCATGAAGGCTTATTACACAAATTGAAGCAAAATTTACCAGCAAACACACACAAGCTGCTAGAAAGCTACTTAGTCGGTCGTCAATTTATTATTAAAGAAGGAAATTTCTTAAGTTCACCTCAGCCCATTGCCGCTGGAGTCCCACAAGGCAGCATCCTGGGCCCCCTATTATACTTAATTTATACTTCGGACATGCCAACAAGCAACTACACACAAACTTCAACATTTGCAGACGATACAGCTTTTCTAAGCGTCCACGAAAATCGTTATGAAGCATCGCGTTACTTACAGCATCATATATTTCAACTAGAAATATGGTTAAGACAATGGAGGATAATGGTCAATGAGCAAAAATGTGTACATATAACATTCACTTTGCGCCGGGAATCTTGCCCCCCTATTACAATCAATAATCAAATAATTCCTCAACATTCGCATGTTAAATATCTCGGTATACATCTGGATCGGCGATTAACGTGGAAATGCCATATAGAGGCAAAATTAACTCAAATGAAACTAAAAGCCATTCAAATTCATTGGCTTATTGGAAGAAATTCTGTCCTTAGTCTCGATTGCAAGCTTCTACTTTACAACTCTATCTTAAAGCCTATCTGGTGCTACGGTATTCAACTATGGGGCACTGCCTCGGCCTCTAATATCGACAAAATTCAAAGGCGCCAAAATAAACTTCTTCGAATAATCACAGCCGCTCCCTGGTATGTTAAAAACTCAAACATTCATAAGGATCTCAATGTGCCATTAGTGAAATCTATGATTACAAAATATGCAATAAAATATTTAAAAAGGCTTGAACAACACCCAAATCCACTAGCTCGAAATATTTTAAATCATGGCGGCCACACTCGCTTAAGAAGAAGAGACACTGCAGCACTTACCCAATTAGATGAGCGATAAACACCTATAAAAGTGAACATAACCCGTGATGAAGAAAATTTTGTCTGGCACTGGCAGGAGATAAAATAACGTATTAGGTTAAGATTTGATTAATTATTGTTAGTTCATATTTAATATATGAAGATTCAATAAAAAAATAATGACAAAAAAAAAAAAAAAAAAAAGTTAAGCTAAAATCTTTAGTTAGTGAAATGAATTTTAAAACAAACAATGTGAACACTAAAAAAGCAAAAAGGAAAAAACGAAAAAATACAACTAAATTCTTAATTACCCATTTCTATTCCAGTTGTTTTAAAAAGCATTTAGGTATGACAAAATACTGGCAACTTAATTGATGTCAATTTGTTTGGCGCTCGCAGTTAACAAGTTGTCGAAGCGGTGTGTTACACTAAGTTGTGTTATTTTTTTTTTTAAGTGAAGTTTGTAGGTGTTTTATTTAACTCCATTGTGAATTAAAACTGCCGGGGAGTTTTTCCCTTCTTCTATTTTAACAATTGAATTTAAATAGGAAAATTAAGAGAAGGAAAAATTCCCGGGAATTTAAATTCATAATTGGGTATGTTATATAAAACTTACCTGGGGAAACACATAAATCTTTCCACAACTTACGGTTGGTTGGCCCCAAGTCGCACACAAGGGGCACCACTGGAAAACCCGCATCGTAAAGGGTGAATATAACTTTATGTATTAATTCCTTTGTCATTTTAAAATCAAATCCATAAAAAATCGGCTGCTTCCATGACTTTCGAAGACCCCGTGTCATAATTACTTGGACATACTTTGCTGGTTTTTTCACTACATCCGCATCATATTCAAACGTTTCTCTTATCTTCATCTCATCGAACGCTAACACACAAATTTTTTCTTCTGGTTCCAAATCATTGGTTTGACGCATAAAATTTATAGATGCCGTTAAAATTCCTTCATTTATATTTATTTTTAAACACCAGCGCTGGAGGATAGTTACATGTGGAAGCGGAAAACCGTTCTTATAAAGATGATTATATGCTCTAGGTCCGGCAGCATGTAAACATATTGCGCTTGAAACGTCCTCTCATTTCCATAGAATAGATTTAGGGCACATAAGTTTTCTTATTTGGCCGTCTGAAAATATTTGCCGCATAGAATCAACAGCAGCATTTGCCTGTGCAAGCTATAGTCGTAGCTCTTTGTTTTCCGTTTCTAAAGCACGAATTCTTTCAAAATAATAACTTTTACTATTTACAACATTTGATGTCCTAAAAAACCGAAATTTCAAACATATATATGAACATACATATGTATATAAGCAGTGGGTCATTTGTGAATTTTTGGATGTGCGAATTTGTTTATTTTGTTACGTATGTTCATTCAATTTAAAGTTTTAGTACACTTTAACTCTGTTTGAGTTTGTTGATCATTGTGACATTGCTGTGATGTTGTTGTTGTACTACTATCATGCGCCCAACTCTGTGTGTGACATTTGTTTGAAATATCTTCAACATGAGCAGAAATGTTAGGCTTTTGCAGTAGCTTAAAAGACGGCTCAGCATTTGGCAAAAGAAGCATTCTGTTTCCTGTGCGTGCAATGCTTGTTAGCAGAAAGTGATCCACACAAATGAGGTTAGTTGCTGCAAAATTTTGCCCACAAATTTCACTCCACATTAACCCATTAAGGACGGATGGGTATTTAAATTCCCAAAAACAGAGCCTTCGTAGAAAAATTCTGGCTAACTTCAGGTAAGAGGTATCGGAAATTGGTTTTTACAGATAGATAAAGAAAGGATAAGACAACTTAAACAAATTTTTTAAATTAAATTTTGCCCCCTTTAATTTGGTAAGTTAGCGGCTTACAAGTTAGCAATTTTTAATATTTGGAAAAAGTGAATGACAACGGCTCTGGAAAATTGGGAGAGTGGAAAATCGGAAAACCCTCTTGGTGACTTGTAGCCTTAGGTGTGCTCTGCTTTAGAAAAAAATATTAGCTAAATTGGGCCAATAACGTTGACCACAGGTTTGATTCAATGACATGGGTATTTAAATACCCAATTCGCTGTCAGAGGGTTCAAAACACATAGTTTTTTTTTTAATTTTTGGCGGGTAAAATGCGATGTTTTATGTAAAATGAACTATTTATTAGTAAAAAAATAAAGAAAGAAATATCACAACTGTGGTCGATTATTGAGATAATTTTATATTTTTAATGTTTTTTGGGACACCAGCATGAAAATGTGCAAAACAAGCCTTTGGGTGTAACTAAAATTTGCGTTTTGTACAACCAAACTCAGTTTTGCTTCACATTGTCCAAAACGGCCAAACTGAATAATATGGCTTATCATATGGTCAAAGCTCTCCATGCGCTTTGCCATTCTTGTGCATTTGTGACAACTTTTTCTCTTACACCAATGCTTCAACAACGCACACATGAAATAAAATTGACTCATGATTGGAGATCCTGCAGGTTTTCTTAGCATGCAGTGTAAATTCCTGGCATACACCATAGCAGCATCCAAAGCATTAGTAAGAAGGCCTCGACTCTTTCGTATAAAATATAAAACATTCCACATTCCCTTCTATGACAACAGAGAAGAGAAGGAGTAACATTTTTTGTTATGTTTTTTTGCACAAGCAAAAGCAAAAAAAAAATTTTTATTTTTTTTTTTTGATCCCGTTACCATTCTTATGTAACTGCAAAAGAAGCGAGAGCAATGACAACGTGTGTAAAAAGAAATGAGAGTGGAATAAAGCGAGCAAGACTTGTAAAGGGCCAATTTTGAATGTGAACCTCACCTTATTATGGCTTATTATTAATATTGGCGTTCAAATCAAAATGCACATCGTGCACTTCGTGATTCAGTGATGAGGCACATTTTCACCTCAGTGGATTCGGCAATAAGCAGAGTTGCCGCATTTGGGCGAATGATAATCCAAGAGTGTTTGTCGAAAAACCAATGCGCTCACAAGAGTGACTGTTTGGTGCGGCTTATGGGCTGGCGGCATCATCGGGCCGTATTTTTTCCAAAATGAGGCCGGTCTGGCAGTTACTGTGAATGGTGTTCGCTATCGTGAGATGATAATGAACTTTTTATGGCCCGAATTGGAAGATATGGATGTGGACGATATGTGCTTTCAACAGGACGGTGCCACACAGCTAACGAAACAATGGCTCTTTTGCGCAACGAATTCAATGGCCGTGTTATCTCACGTGGTGGCGATGTCAATTGGCCGCCAAGATAATTTGATTTGACACCGTTGGTCTTCTTTCTTTGGGGTTATTTGACAGAAAAGGTGTACGTCGATAAGCAAGCAACAGTTCAAGAGCTATAGGATGAGATATTTCGACCCATTAACGGCATAGAACCTCAGCGTCATCGAACATTTAGACCATCGGATGGAGGTGTACCGCCGAGGTCGCGGCGGCCATTTGGCTGATATTTTGTTCCATATATGATTGAACCATACCAATATTTTCATAATAAAAATAAATGACAATAACTTCCTAAATAATTGGTATTTTATTCAAGATCAACATCGGCCATTAAAATTTAACCATCCTTTTCATCCAAAAGAAGGAATGCAAAGGCCCTCTAGAAGGCATCCGTACATCTTCCTTTTCCCGCTGGGACAGATTCAACGTACATGGTGAAATAAGCACACAACACACACATCAATGCATGCAATAAATACATTTTTTAATTTTTGGTTTTCAAAAAATCTTATGTTTTAGAACTCTTTAAGAGCGAAGTGGGTAGAAAAATACCCATGGTCTAGGGGCCAAGGTTTGACAGGTAAAAATAAAAAAAACGCAATGTCAATATAAATGCCCATAATATCAAATGTGTGAAATTTCATCAAAATCGTACCACGAAATCGGGGTTCAGTCTTTAATGGGTTAATAATAAATAAAATACCACTACCACTGGTACATTTTTTTTCACACCGAACAACAACGCATTTTTTAAATAATTTTATTTCAATGTCTTAAAATAATATTTTGATATAAATTTGTTAAAGGCACTTTTTTACTAAATTCACATAACAAAAGAATTAAAATTTTTTTATTTTTTAAAACTATTATTTATTAAAACTTTTCAAAATACTTTTTTCAAATAAAAAATAATAACGTTAAAAATGTAAACAGATATTAAAATCATGGCGCACTAAAAATGTAAAAAAATTTTGACAATATCGAAAATATAAACAACTGAACAGCTGATCACTTGCATGTACTTGTAATAAATATACTTTGCATACGAACAACAAAAACGACGCACGAATAATTGTCATTGTTTGTAGCGCTGCCAGATGAAGCATCAAAAAAGAACTTGGCATAACTTGCAAAAACAACCCAAAAATGTTTGTCAAGTTGTTCTTGATAGTCTTTTACTTGGTGGCCACACGATCAAGTTTTGCATTTCAATTCCATTTAATTTGCAAAACACTCTCAAGGCCCAAATACACTTGTCAAATGCTTGACATCAAGCTCGTGTACGTGTGCTTGACATTAGAACATACATTTGCTGGATGAGCTGTCAAGCATTCATTTTGCATTTTATTTTGAAGTGACAACAGCAGGAGCAAAAAATATTAAAATATAGATAAAAAGTGTTTAATTGTGATTACATACTTTTAACTGTGTTGCTTTTTAATAAATAAAAAAAGAATTGAAGAAAAGAAGGAGAAAATTATTAAATAACATTGTTTTGCCTCCAAAGCATTTTTTTTGTTTTTCATCCGACATTTTTAGTGTCTGTTCGGTTTAAAATCACGTTTAAAGTGTGTGGGTGCTTGAAGAGTAACGCCAATACATTCATCAAAATCACTCGTCAAGCATGCTAAATATCTAAATTTTTTGATTTTCCATCAAGCATCGTCGGTGTCACACATACAAACTCATTTTCACTAATACTACCTTAATGCTGGATGGGAATTTGACCAGTGTATTTGGGCCTTCACTTTTTTACTAACTTGAGGGTTACACGATCAAGTTTTGCCTATCAAGTTTTAATACACTCACACTTTTTTACCAATACACTCATACTTTTAAAAATTGATACGAACTTGCCTTTAAAATTCTCTTGCCAGTGAGTGTTTCAATTTACGTTCAAGAAAACAGCTGATTTCAAGGTTAGTGAGCAAATTTTTCGTTTCTCTTTATACATTTTTTTCTTGATGGCATCTTGAAAGTAAATTGCTCAAAAATTGAATGCAGCCTACGTCACAACTATCAATTTTCGGAAATTTTGACAAACTGTATATGTAAAAGACTAACAAGAAAAACTTGAGCGTGTAACTGCAATGTAACACACTCACACTTTTTAAATTGACCACGATATGGCTTTCAATATCACCTTTCCATCTGTTTGGAAATTTTACTTTCAATTCAACAGATGTTTACATGTTTGTCTTTACAAATTGTTTGTAAATTGCTTACAACTTGAGTGCAGCCTACGTCACAGCATTCAATTTTTGTAAATTTTGACAACCAGTCAACCTATCAAGAACAACTTGATCGTGTGGCCACAAGGTTACATATACTGCTTGTCAAATTTTATATAAATTGAAAGCTGTGACGTAGGCTGCATTAAATTTTTGAGCAATTTACTTTCAAGATGTCATCAAGAAAACAATTTATAAAGATAAACGAAAAATTTGCTCACTAACCTTGAAATCAGCTGTTTTCTTGAACGTAAATTGAAACACCCACTGGCAAGAGAATTTTAAAGGCAAGTTCGTATCAATTTTAAAACGAAATTTTTAAACGAAAAATTTGCTCACTGACCTTGAAATCAGCTGTTTTCTTGAACGTAAATTGAAACACCAACTGGCAAGAGAATTTTAAAGGCAAGTTCGTATTAATTTTAAAAAGTATGATTGTATTGGTAAAAAAGTGTGAGTGTATTAAAACTTGATAGGCAAAACTTGATCGTGTAACCCCCAATTTAATCGACTTATTTCTTAATGCTGGGTACACACTATGCAACGCGTTTACGCAATCTAGTGAATTAAATTAATTTTCATTCATTCTAGATTGCATCAACATCAAAACGCTTTGATATTTTGAGGTTGCATTGAAACAGATTGCATGTAGGTTGCATTGTGTGTACCCAGCATAACATGCAGTCTACAACTGACATGAAATGCTTAACTTTAACACTAATATGATGTTAGTGTTAGGTATAGACTCATCATGTTAGAAGTTTTCTCATGTGATAACACGGTTGTTAATGCAAATGTTTTAACAACGCTTTTATAACATCATGTTATAACAGCAAATCATGTCAGTTGTAGACGGGGAGTAAGGCCACCATTTTGAGTTGTTACTTCATCATTAAAAAAATTTTCTATCAATTTGTATGCAGCATGTGCCACTTGAAAGAGATTTATTGAACATATCTTGCACCGTGCTTATACAGCCAGAATATTTAAAGAATTTAAAATATATTAATACAGAAAGCATTTTAAACATTTGTTGCGAAATAATAGTTTTTTGTTATTAATAAAAATTACACATAAAATAATTTGTACTCCTAAAGTATGTTTGTTATTTTTTTGGCCAAGTTGTTAGTTTTAAAGTTATGGAATTGTTGCGTTTTGATCAGATTCATAGTAATAAATTCGTTTTGATATGAACCCAATGGAAATATTGCCTTTTAAGATAAACTAGGTCATTTTTCATTTTAGTAATATTGTAATTTCCCATTTTGTTTTGAAGTTAATAAGTTTTATATATGTATATAGAAAATAAAAAACACATATATTATTAACTTCACTTTTCACAAATATTTTGAAATTGTTTATTGATAACAACATAACTTTGACATTTAATTAGTTTTATAATAATAACAATTGCTTTATAGATTTTAATGTGTAGTATTTAATAAATATTAGACAAAAAAAAATTGCATTTTGTTATGGAGCTCCTCAAATATTAATTAAAAAATTGTTTTATAAATTGTCAAAATTAAAATAGTTAAAAAAAATGCCAAAATATAAAAATGATAGAATCCTTAACTAGTTTAAAAGTTTTTTATGTAACTAGACAACAAATTCTTAAAAACATTTTTTACAAATATTTTCATAATTAAAAATAATCATTCTTCCTTTTTAAAATCAACTTTCCATCTATGAGTAGTTTTATTTAATCTGGTAGCACTTCAAATTTCAGTCTGCAAAGCAAAATAAAGTCACTCAATTATGTCTGCAAAATTTCTCAGAGATTTACAACTTGCTCTCTTTGAATTGAATGGAAAAAAAGTTTGTTATTTTCTCGCGGGTCAGAAAACAGCGTTGCCAGAAGATTTGGAAGGAAAATCTTTTGGCGAAAAAAAAAATCTTATTTTGAAGAGAAAAATCTTAAAATTGTTTATAACAAGGGCAAAAAAGTAAAAATTATTAAGTTTTTAAAAGAAACTTCTTTTTATTATGGATAATTATATATATACAAAATTAGATTTTAGGTTCAAAATTGTGTTTTTGGTTATATTTTCCAAAAAATGCATTTAGTTTCTAACATAAAAAAGTCCATTTATATAAAGAAGTTTCATCGAAAGTTATTAAATTCTAATAATAGAGATGTATACATTTTGGGCAAAAAAATTTAAGTTTGGGAGCTATGAAGCTCATACACCATATGAAATCGAATATGTAGTCTTTAATTATGCACATTGCTTTTTCGCATCTACCACACATTTAATTCAAACTTTATTCATTCAATTCAGAACATATCATTTATAGAATTCACGTTGCTTTTTTTTTGATATTTTGTCCTATTTGCAAAAGAAAACAAGAATTTGGTCTGGCCAAGAGTTTTACATGAAATAAGAATTTCACCCCACTATTTTGCTCCAATAGAATCCAAATAAGTTTCATTCGATTCAGCACGTATCATTTATACGCCCCTGTTTTTTGTTATATTCGAAAAATATTGCAAGGAAAACACAAATTTGGTCTGGACAAACCAAGACGGTTATCCTAGGGTTAAGTTCCATGAGTTTAACCTTTTGGTACTAAATACATGGGCCCATAATCATAGTCAAACGCTAAAGTCGGTTCTATTTAAAAACAACTTTAAAATAAAAACATTCTTTTAATTATTTTGCTACTATAGTCGAAACTTAAGTATGTTTTAAATTGAACCGGCTTTAACTGGGTGCCACCTCAAATGTAGAAAATTTTTCATACAACATACAACAAAATATAAGCAAGTGGCAACTTTAAGCAGCCGACATTGAAAATTAAAATATAAATAAAACACTGCATATCTTGTGGGTCTGAAAATTTTTAACACAACACAACAAAATTACAAAACATTTTGGGTTTGTTTTTGCTTTCAATGTCATTTTGGCCTAGCGTTTTACACAATTAGGGCCTATACATATGTATTTTGTGTTTCTTTCCATAAAAGTGTTCCTCCAAATCATTAGTAATTGCAAATAAAAACGCAATGTGAATTTATATAGAAAGCAACAACAAAATTACAAAATATTTTTGACTTTTTGCTTGCATTGTAATTATTGGCATTGCGTTTTACACAATTAGGGCCTATACATATGTATTTTGTGTTAAAAGATAAAAGATTTCCTCCAAATCAATAATAATTGCAAAATATCGACCAATATCTTGTATTATAAACATTTTTAACTTTTTGCAAGAATTTTTTATTTGGAAAAAAACAGCTGATGCTGTTGTTAAATGAGTTAAACACAACTTCAGCTAGTTTAAAAATAAACACGGTTTTAACGTGTAAAGTATGCTTTTGCTTGTCTATAGTAGATCAAAATTATATTTTTTATAAAAGTTTACTTTAAAACTCTTAAAGTATGCTTTGTTTACGACTATAGTTATGGGCCTTACTGTTTAAAAAACTGTAAAAAAATTATGTGTGTTGTACAAACTTAAAGTTAAAAATCTTTATTTCTAAAAATAAAAAATCTTAATCTGAGAAAAAAAATTTTCAAATCTTATTTTGTTCACACTTTTTTACCAATACACTCATACTTTTAAAAATTGATACGAACTTGCCTTTAAAATTCTCTTGCCAGTGAGTGTTTCAATAAACGTTCAAGAAAACAGCTGATTTCAAGGTTAGTGAGCAAATTTTTCGTTTCTCTTTATAAATTTTTTTTTGATAGCATCTTGAAAGTAAATTGCTCAAAAATTGAATGCAGCCTACGTCACAACTATCAATTTTTGGAAATTTTGACAAACAGTATATATAAAAGTCTGCCAAGTGGTATGGCATGTAATGTGTAAAATTACATACTACATGGTACTTACTGCCTCGGGAAGCATAGCTGAATGCTATCAGACGCGTCCACGGGTTGCGGATAGTGGAAACCCCAGCAGATATGTTGGGAAGCTGCGAATAAAATAAGCAGTCGCGGACAACTCAGCGGTCCCAAGGGGAGAGTCTCGGGGGGTCTCGTTTAGAGCACCTGTAAATACCCGAGTTGCCAATGATCCTTGGAACGGCGTGGCGAGTAATTGGCGCCACTCAACAGCATTTCTGGATGCTACAATCGGCAATCCCGGTACCAGAATCGGATGCGATCGGCTAATCATCGGTTCATCTTAAACTCTACTGATTACAGAAACCACAACGAATGGAAACCAAAATGATCCCCAATTGTTGACGACTTTTAGCTTTAAATCAAGGACACGATTCGGAACATGAAATATTAGAACGCTTCTGGAACCATCAAGATTGGCCCAAATTTGCAAGGAATTCAAGAACTACAACCTTCTCTTCCTTGGTTTATGTGAAACAAGGTGGCCTAATAATGGCACAATAACAACCGACGGTGACATAACCTTTTTATATTCTGGCAAGCCAAGTGGACTCCCTCGATCGAGCGGCGTAGGATTCCTTCTTTCTAGAGAGGCCAAGAGCGCCCTAATGGCATGGAAACCACATTCTGATAGGATTATATCCATACGTCTACACACCCGTGCTCGTAACATCACATGCATTCAATGCTACGCCCCCACTGAAATCTCAGACCCCAATGACAAAGAAGACTTCTACAGCCTCCTGGAAAAGGTAATAAAAGACACACCTAGTGGTGATATTTTACTTCTTACCGGTGATTTCAACGCTCAAGTGGGCTCAGTTAACACGAATATTGAGTCCGTTATGGGAACTCATGGACTGGGGCAAATGAACGAGAACGGCGAATTATTTACCGGGATATGTGCAAGCAGTGGTCTTACAATCGGTGGCACTATTTTCCCTCACAGGGACGTGCATAAAGTAACTTGGGTTTCCCCCGACCACAGAACAGAAACCCAAATTGACCACATTGCGATAAGCAAGAAGTGGCGGGGTTCATTACTAGATGTGCGCAATAGGCGTGGGGCAGATGGAGCGTCAGACCACCATTTACTTGTAGGAGAGATACGATTAAGGATATGTGCAATCCGACGACAAACAACACAGTCTTTGCCAAGACGATACGATGTATCCAAATTAAAATCCTCAAATACTCTCGAAAGTTACGTAGGCTCCTTAACGACTCGCTATGAAGATATCCCGAACAGCAATAGAGGCCAATGGAATGCTATAAAAAACATTTTCACAGACAGTGCGAAGCAACATCTTGGTCATCCTCAACCTTAGCGTAAAGTATGGATCTCAGACGCTACCTGGCAACTTATTGAAGATAGAAGACAACTTAAAGGCTCCATTAACGTTGCCCGAACAAGAGCTTCTAAATTTATCCTTCAGGCACAGTATACCAGTCTAAATCGCCAGGTTAAACGAAGTGCGCGACGAGACAAACGGGTTTGGGTGGAAAATATGGCCATAGAAGCACAGTCAGCTGCCGATACACATCGAAGTAGAGATTTGTACAAAATTGCAATGCAAATATCAGGGAACTACCGTTCAACCACATATCCCCTTAAAGATCCGTTGGGAGGAACTGCCGCGTCCGTGGAGCGGCAACTGGCAATATGGTCCGACTATTATGCCGGCATACTGTCAATTCCGCAACCCACAACAGTCTGGCAATGTCACTGTACTTTACATCAAATCAGATCAGACATAAATACAGTTTGCCCAGACGAAACTGAGATCGTCACTGCAATACGTGCACTGAAATATGGCAAGGCACCAGGCGTAGACAACATTAACCCTGAACTGCTTAAGGCTGATCCGACTCTTAGCGCTAAAATAATCTACCCTATTATCAGAGACTTTTGGACATCACACTCTCTTCCTGCTGAACTAAGTGAGGGAATGAAAATAAAACTACCCAAGAAAGGAGACTTAACAGAGTGTAAAAATTGGCGGGGTATAACTATTTTAACCATTATTAACAAGGTGTTAGCGAATATAATCCATGCTAGACTGGCATCATCAATTTCAGCAGATCTTCGAAATGAGCAAGCTGGTTTCAGACCACACCGATCTTGCACCGATCACATAAATAGTCTAAGGATCATAGTGGAACAGTCGGTGGAATGGAGATCTCCATTATACTTGATATTTATCGACTTCGCCAAAGCATTCGATACGATCCACCATCAGGCAATTTGGCACGCACTTCGATGCAAGGGAGTTCCACCTGTGCTAATCGACTTAATCAAAGCTTTGTATGGCAACTCAACAAGTCGAGTACTGCATGAACGCACGTTAAGCAATCCGATTGGTATAAGCACTGGGGTACGACAGGGATGTATCCTATCTCCGCTGTTATTCAATATTGTATTGGATTCAATTATGCAGCAAACAACCCGAATAAGAAGAGGCATTACATGGGGTATGAATGGTCGATTGGAAGACCTTGACTACGCTGATGATATTTGCCTGCTCGCACATAACCTTACCGACATGTCAGCCAAATTGGATCAGATACATCAGCTAGCATCTGGTGTCGGTCTTCACATTAACTTCGACAAAACTAAGGTTCTACGTATCAATTCGACTAATCTCTCCAAGTTCCGAGTAAACAACATAGAACTCGAGGACGTCCAATCGTTTTGCTACTTAGGAAGTATCATATCAACAACAGGCGGCTCACGTAATGATATTGCATATCGCATAAGGAAAGCAAAACAGTCTTTTGGTGCATTACAAAGAGTATGGAAGTCACCGCAAATACATATAAAAACTAAGCTTCGCCTTTTTTCCTCTAATGTTCGCTCCAAGGCGAATTGACTAGAAGGTGGGGTCAAGTCAACATATGTTGTTTTTTTTCGGTGGTCGACTTGTCAAAGTTTGTATACAAACTAGTTTTTTATGTAAACAAACCTGTTTTTTTACTAGCAATATTTTTGACAACCCGACCACAGAAGCATTGTAGTTGTAGAGTTGACCTCACCTTCTAGTCAATTCGCCTTGGTTCGCTCTATCCTGCTATATGGATGTGAGTCCTGGAACTCTACTGCAAGCGACATTCAATCCCTGCAAGTATTTGTTAATCGTTGCTTGCGAAAAATTTTGCGAATATTTTGGCCGAACGTAGTTTCCAACAGAGACCTCTGGCAAAGAACAGGTGAAATACCAATTCGCATAGAAATTGCAAAGAGGAAATGGAGCTGGGTTCGTCATATTTTGAGAAGACCCCATGATGATATATCAAAGATGGCAATTGATTGGAACCCTCATGGCAGCAGAAGAAGAGGTAGACCAGCTAACACCTGGAGAAGGCAACTAGAACTTGACCGTGTTACTGCAGTGTAAATTCTGTTTCTATACATTTTGTGGTTTTGGTGTTTAAGAAAAATGTTCTTTAATCAGTTTTTTTCTTATATGAAACCTTTTTTGTTATAGACTAATAAGACATGGTGTTTTTGAAATTGTTTCTTTAAAGCGTTTTGTTCTTATATGAGATGTTCTTATATCCGATAAATACTGTATTTATTATATTTATTTATTAAATTATTTATTATATTTATTTATTTCATAATTTAGTTATTTATAATATTTAGTTATTATATTTATTATATGAATTTAATATTTAATATTCTATAAAAATACTAGTATTAAATATGATAATCGATTATTAACTATTTTTGACATTTATTCCTACAGTTTAGTTTATTATCATCTTCAATGTTATAAAATCTATTTAAATGAAAATGAAAAAAAAAACACTACTTCAAAAGACGTAACAAAAGACGTTAGGGCATTCTATAAATGAATGGCCTGGTTTTAAAATTATGTAACAGTAACTCTTCAAGAACAAACCATTTAAGAGTTATGAATAGTAAATGTTAACGGTATAATTCAAAAAAAAATTTTAGTTTAGATTTAAGGTCTTCAAAAGTTATAAAACAATTTTTGATTAAAAAACCTCATTGCTGTCCAAAGGAAAGCTTAGGTAAAATGTAACAAGAAAATACAATATAATAGTCTGGTAGTGTATAAAGTCGTTTCTGAAATATTGAAGGAATAGGACTATTACAAAAAAGCTTTATAAAATACATAACTGAAATTTTGCTCATAGAATAAATTCGGAACCTTCGGAAGGAAATAATTCCCAGTTTCTGTTTGGAAGTGCATTAGGTAATAAAAATGTAATAAAATAAACCTCAGCTTCGGTAAATAAAGCTTATCTGCATAGCCGGCCTTGGGCCGGGCGCAAGGATTTTATCCTCTATGGTATAACAAACACCGGCTTCGCTAAATAAAGCCTCTACGCACAGACGGCCTTCGGACGGGCGCATGGTTTTTCTCCTCTATGGTATAACTAACACCGGCTTCGCCAAATAAAGCTTCTCCGCATAGCGGGCTCCATAATCCTTAATGGATTAATAATTTTTAAATAAAATTTTTATATCCAGAAAAATTTGTTCAAAAGCTTGTAAATGATACCAATATTGGCTATATACGTTCAAAAATGTAGTGGGAAATCGCAAATTTATATGAAAACTTCAGAGGTCCATAACTCGGAAACTATGCGTTTCCGAGAATTTTGTCATTTAATTTTTTCTTCTTATTTTTCAATTTTCTGTTACCCTATGTACTTTTTTTTTATTTGGATGTGAACCGGCACTAACTGTCAAATCGAAGCAAGTAGATAAGTTGTGTAAACACACGCGTGTGAACAAATCAATATTTGAAAATCAGCCGCAAAAATCAATATTTTTTGTGTTGAACACGTGCTATTGTTATTGTTTTGAAAAAAACAACACGTGCGTGACAAACAATAACAACACAAACAAAAATTTATCAGAAAACATTATGAATGCTATATATATCATAAAAAATCAAGAAATTAATAAAAATATGAAAAAAATCTTAAAATTTTGCGGCTTAAAATGTTTGAAAAATTATGCAAAAATGTTGTTATATGAATAAAATCTGTAAATTTGTGTGTTTATAAAATCTGATAAATTATTTCGAAAGCCCTCAACCAAGGCTATTAAGGCCCACTGATGCCACTTTCGGAAAATTAGGGTGGGTACAAGATTAAAAAAGTTTTTAAAAAATAACATTACAATTTATAATATAGGTTTTTCATTAAAGTTTTAAAATTATGTAACAGTAACTCTTCAAGAACAAACCATTTAAGGGTCATTATTACAACTTGAAGTTAGCTAAAGTAAACATTAAATTGACAGATAATAATGTGTTATCTGTCAAAAAGCGTCTGTTAACTGTCGGATAACAGCTAACGCCAAGTTATATTAATGGCCCTAAGAGTTATGAATAGTAAATGTTTACGGTCTAATTAAAAAAAATGTTTAGTTTAGATTTAAGGTCTACAAAAGTTATAAAAGAGTTTTTGATTGATGAACCTCTAATAAGAAACCGTATTTATAAACGTTTAGTAACACCGCATTAGTTATTGCTATTTTCTTCTTTTTGTTTTGTTATGCTGGAAACTATGAGCGCTTTGGTTGTCATTGTAAGTTTAAAAAAAAAATCTTTAAATCAGCTTTATAAGAGGTTAATAAGAAAAAATTAAAAAATAATTTTCATAAACGTTTAATAGACTAGAAGTTGTTATGAACCGTTTGTAAATTAACTTATATTTATTCTAGCTTCAACCCTACTTTAAACATTAAATAAATTTAATTTACAGGTTTTGTTGAAAAGTGTTTGGCTTTAATATTGCAAAAAATTTTGAAAATAAATATTAAATAAAATATAATAAATGATTTAAATTTAATTGAAATGAATATTAAAACCAGAGTGCGAAAACAAACAAAACGAAACGTTTGCTTTCGTTTTGTTTTATTCTTTGCAGTGAGTAAAACAAAAACCAAAACCAAAACAATGAGAATGATTGTGCCATTTTGTTTTGTATTGTTTTTGCTCTTGAGCGCAAATTGTAGATTAATATAAACGTACACAGCTGGAAAAGAAAAGAGTAAGAACAATATTGAAACTTTCAGTGAAAAAACGTTTGACAAACGTTTGGGAATTGATTTACTTACTACTATTGTTTCTAAGTGAAATAAAAAGAGAGGTTTTTAGGTTTTTTTTTTTTTGTTTTTATTAATGCTTATTTTGACTACCATAGTAATAAAAAAAAAACAAATTAAATTCAATTCAATTAAAAGTAATTCAAAGAAAACAGAAAAAAAAATAACGTAACAAATCATTTTTTGGACGAGGCATTGTGGATTTTAACTCTTGTTATGCCACTCAGCGTTGCCAGAATTAAGATTTTATCTTATTTTTGAACCAAATAAGATTTGAAGATTTTTTTTCGCAAATTAAGATTTTTTTTTTTTTACAAATACATAATTTTTTTTTTACAGTTTTTTAAACAGTAAATTTTTAAATCAATGAGGTTTAACATCAGCTTGTTGTCTATTGGTTTTGCACTCTTTTGTACAAAAATGCATCCTTATTTCTGGGCAAAACATTAAAAAAGCATCATAGATTCGCTGTTGTTCATTTTGGGAATATTGATGAAAAAAAATTATTTGTGAAAAGAAAAACTGTATTTTTATAAATATTGATTTATTAAAGAACAAAAAAATGTATTTAGTACCATAAGGTAAATCTAATAGAACTTAGCCCTAGGATTACCGTCTTGGTCTGGCCAGACCAAATTTGTGTTTTCCTTGCAATATTTTTCCAATATAACGAAAAAACAGGGGCATAAGTTCTATAAATGGTACGTGATAAATCGAATTTATTTACTTTTTATTTAATTGGGTTTTTTAGCTGTTCTAATTGTCGTCATTCTAGACCAAGAGGAGAACTAAGTGGTAAAAAGTTACCGGGAACCCTAAGGAAAAGCTTTTGGTTTGAAAATGTTTATGATCATTTTTAGACAAAATATGTGTACATACATAAGTGCTTACGAACATCTTTTAAAAGGTGTACCAACATTATTTAAATAAAAACTTCATTAGGAATATATTTATGAAACTCCATATGTTTTCAATAGGATTTTTTTAATTGCAATTTTCTCAAAATGCCTTCGATATAATAATGGTGTCAAAAGATATAATATTAAATTGAGAACCCTTAAGATTTCATATGATGTATGAGCTTCATAGCTCCCAAACTAAAATTTGTTTGCCCAAAATTTATACATCTCTGATATTAGAATTTAATTACTTTCGATGAAACTTCTTTATTTAGATGGACTTTTTTACGTTCTTATTTATTAGAAATTAAATGCATTTAAAATGTATTTTTATGGAAAATATAATAATTTCTACTTTTTTGCCTACTTTTGCAAACGTTTGCGAAATGTTTTGTTTGTTTTCATACTCTGATTAAAACACACCTGAACTTTTTACAAAATACATTAACAATCTGAAAAGTTTTTAAAGATTAATTTTTATTTTATTTTATTTATTTATTATATTATAAATTTTTAGCAAGATATTCTATTTATGATAAAGAAAGTGATACGGTTTAGTTTTATTATATTTATTTCATCAAGTGGGCCGAAATATATTTATCATTTGAAAAGAAATACATAACCCTGCCTTTACACTTGCAAGTAGTGGCATGCCACTGCTGTATACATATTATCAAAGAAAATTTGTTCGAAATAGTCGAATCTCATGCCATTAACTTTTGTGATTACACATGCCACTGCGAGTTCATTTGCAAAATGTCGTAGAAGCGTCTACTTGAGCAATTTTGTTTACTTCTCAAATTAAAAAAAAGTACCAGAAAACAAAATAGAGTTACCGAGTTAATCATAATAGCAAATTTTTTGGAAAATTTTTTCATTAATTTATATTAGCATTATTTTAACGATATTAATGCTCTGTTATTAACAAACTTGCTTTTATTTATGCGCGTTAATCATAATAATTCTTTATTAAGTTAAAACTTCAATAACAATTTGACAACAGTTTTTTTTTTTTAATAAATAAAAATGTTAATGAGTAAGATATAGTCCTTGTATACATATTTTCAAAGTTCTTGCGGTAAAAATTTAAAATCTCATTTAGGAATAGATAATAGTCCACAAGCATTAAAATAAGTATATATGCAAATTAATTTTCTTATTCAAACTAAAATATGAAAGTTGGTAAAAAATAAAATTTTTAAATTGGCCTAAGTTTAAGTCGGCTTAAGACGGCTTTGAGCCGCCGCCGGCAGTATTTTTGCAAGCCGCCGCCACCGACAAAACTTGACGGCGCAGGTCTCTGCCATGTACATAAGAACAAAGTATATTTATTACAAGTACATGCAAGTGATCAGCTGTTCAGTTGTTTATATTTTCGATAATGTCAAAATTTGCTTACATTTCAATGCTTTGATTTCTTTATGTTTGGCTGTTTGACAGTATCAAGAGTTTTTACACAACAATAAATTTCAGTGTATTTATCAAATATGAAAAATTTGGAATTTAGCACGTCATACAATAATCTTAATAGTTTATTTTGTATTCCCGTAAATAACTTTGATAATATACTTGCATGTGCCCGTGCAGAAAGCTGAATTGTCAAATTGGTTTTTTGTTGTTGTTTTCTTGCGAAGACAATATAATGAAACAATTTGTTTTTTCTTTTTACCCACTTACAACTACAATTCGAGTCGAAAAGAACCCAACCAATTGTAGGGGGGTGTAAGAAAAGATAAACTCACTGTTTATTGATGGTGTTTTGTTTAAGCTTTGATATTGTTACAAGTAATACTTTGAGTGTTTGAAATTCTTATTCGCTTTAGGGTTTTATTATACCCTTCACCACAGGTGTAAAAGGGTATATATAAGTTTGTCATAACGTTTGTAATTTCCACAATATTGATTTCAGACCCCATAAAGTATATATATTCTGGGTCCATATGAGAAGAGAAGTTGATTTAACGATGTCCGTCTGTCCGTCTTACGTTTGATATGTGTTTTCCGGATAATCCAGACTGTCCACCATTTCTTGCTATTGAAATTCAGCAAGATCGGTCCAGAAATGGCTTAGATATGACGAAAAAGCCACGACTGCCTCTAATTTTTCCAAAAAAATCCCTTGTGGTTGTTGTTTTTTTTTTTATTTATTTTAATGCGTTTAATTTAACACATACAAGCCCATAAACAGAATAAAGAAACAAACAAGTAGTTTCAATATATTTTAATTTAACGCTTCTTCAGCAAAAGCGTTCGTAGTCGAGTTGTGTAACTTGCAGGCTAAGACTCGTGAGGTTTCAGGTTTGAGTCCTGGTTGCTCCAGTTTTTAAAAATTTTTTTATTAGAACCCTTCACCACAGGTGACTTTTTTTTAATTTAATTTGTTTATGTCCTAAAAACGATTTTAAAATTACCTATAAAGCTTTTCGATATTTTCATTTTATTGGCAATGACACAGTGTTTTATTTTATTTCGGCAAGCATATACATATGTACATAAAAAGTTGTGTGTAATTTAATTAAATCCATACTACCCAACATACCATATAGTAATCAAACTACAATACAATTTGAGAATAAGCTTATATTAACAGTGTTTTCTAAGCTTTTCTTAATTTCACTTAAGAAAATGTTTATAAAATATGGATTCACAAGCAGTTTTTAATAATGCTTGAGAAAATCTTATTAAAAACAAATGTTTCTAATATAATATAAGCTTATATTAATCATGCATATGTAATATTTTAACGAGGGTTCCGTTTTGATTTTTCTACAATTGTTACGATAGCCTTTTTCAATATATTCTAAAACTTTTTTCAAGCTTAACGCTTGTGCTGGTAAGCTTATTATAATATTTTTCTCAAGTCATTTGGTTTGTTGGGTAACCAGTAGGTTAACCTAGTTGTTGCAAAGACATACATATGTATGCACATGAGTATGTATGAATGAGCAAAAGTTATTTATGTATAAAGGCATTGCTTTCGTAATTGTTGTTGCTGCATTTTATTTTTATCTCTAATTGCAATGCCTTTAGCATTTTTTGTATGATACAAAAAAGTAAAAAATTTGTTTTTAAAAGTTTATTAAAAACAATATGTGCATTAGGGTAAGTACTTTTTGCAATTTTTGCGAATATCAAATTCTTCATGGCATAGGCGTATAGACCGTGAAAAAATATTAAGAAATTTTTCGCGATCGTGGAGAAAGTTTCCGCACCAAACGCGATAATGTTTTGAATTTCAGTTTTTCTCCTTACTATACAAAACTAACATTTAATTAAAAAAGTTTAAGTATTTTCTAATAATTTCATGAATATAACAAGATCTTACCATTTGTACGGAAGAAGGGCGCAAACAAAATTGCGACTCTATTTCGCGGTTTTTTTAATAAACTTAATTTTAATTTCAAATGATAGATGTTTTGATAGATGAGTTGCTTGGCGGATATATAAAACAGGGATAATTTTCAGCGCGGAACGAAATATTAAAGTTACACAAAATATTTTTCCATAATGTAAACCAACTAGCACTTTAAACTTAAAATTTATTTCATTAAACCCAAAAAAATAGCTTTACATTTTTGTTATACAGTTGCTTATTTTATGTATTTATGCCTGTATTCATAAAAAAATATTTTAAATTTAATAAAGTCTTGAAAACCAAATATTCTACGAAAATGTTCCTTAATAAACGTTTATTAAATTTTATAATCATTTATGAATATGGGGGCTAAAATATATAATCAATAAATGTACCATATATAATGTGTATGGAAATTAAAAAAAAAAACATTTTTTTGAGGAGCTCTAGAAATTGCATTTGGTGCGGAAACTTTTTTGGCCAAAATGGCATAAAAAAATTATTTTTATTATCAATACTAAATTGCCCATCGCGTGGTGGGATGAAGAAATGTTGCCCAAAAAAAGCCATGAACCTAATTAAAAAAAAATCAACAAAAAGGTTAAATAAAATATAATATCAGTTCAATATCATTTATGTCACATATTGGTATTTCCACAGAAATGTCTACTTTTTGTCAAGTAACGTCACCAACCATTTTTAATCGTTTCTCAAAGAATAATGAAAATATTATTTACTTTTTTTGCATTTGGGTGTAGAGCGCAACTAGGTTTTCATTTAGTGAAAGAGAGGAAAAATTTGAACAACGTGGTTCAAAAATACAAGAATAATTGCTAGGTGACGTGACGTGACAAAAAGAGAGATTTTCTGTTGAAGTGCCCATATTCTATTATTTTTACAAAAAGGGTGCTATAACGAACAGCGATCTAGTATGTCGTCATAATATTAAAAGCAATCGTCTAATTGTTTGTTTTGTTTATGTTGCATTATTGATAAATAAAAATCATTAAAATATGTTTGCGACTTTTATTAACCAAAACGACCGTTTTTGTGCCTTTACGTTTAAAAATATGTGATGGTAGCCCTGTAAAATAGTTGTGTGTTTTTTTTGTTTGTTAGTGGTTTTTTTTTTCATTGAAATTATTCGTGGTGAATTTCTTTTCTTAAAATTACATACCTCCTGCATTATACAAAAACAACAAACAAATACTTCATTTTACGATTAATTTAATTAAATACTTTAATAAATTCTTCAAGCTTAAGGTCACTTATTTATAAAATTAATTAAAATATTTTTATTTTCAATATTTCGATTTCCGTTGGAAATCTTCTTCAGGAATTTTTTTTTTTTTTTTTAAATAAAATAAAATTTGACAATAAATGGAAAAATAAAATATGGAAAAATAAATTTTAAAATTTCAAAAAACAAAATTATCATAATAAATTTAAAATTCCATTCTACAAACTTTAAACAAAAATACAAACAAACAAAAAAAGGAAAACAAAATTTTTAAATTTATTCAAAGCCTAAAACCTATTTTAATGTCCCTTTCCGTCAATAATAAGCTATGCCATCTGAAATTTATTTTAAAAATAATCAAGGACAAATACCAATTTTAATTATCCCTTACATCAACCTATTTATTTTTATTCAATAAATGTCTATAAATTTGAGCTAAGCCCTCAGTATCTTTTTGAAAATTAATCCTTTTCTCAAATGGAACATTATTTATCTGCAACATTTCTAACATATATCTACGTTTCTTAAAACTTTCCGTATTCAAAATTGATGTGTTTTCAAAATCAGGATAATGATTAAAATCCCTACAATGAGTTGATAACGCCGTTCCATGGGCTGAATTATAATTCCTATATTTTTGGTCATGTTTATGTCCAGCTAATCTAATTTTTAGTTTTGTCCCAGTTGTTCCTACATATATTTTCCTACATTGTTCATTATCATTGCCACCACAATGAATCTTATAAACTAAATTCGACCTATCTGACTTTAGTAATCTATCCTTAGTTTTTGTGAATAATTTCCCTACGTTATTAATCACCTTATGTGCCATTCTGTATTTCCCTTTATCATATATATTCGAGTTTTCTAATCTTTCTGAAAACCCAGGTACATAAGTTAATGACTTATAAATACGTGGTGCCGAAATCTCATCAATATTACGAGATCTATCTATATTGTATTGTCTTATTAATTTGCAAATCAATTTGTTGGGAAAACTATTATTCCTCAAAATATTCCCAATAATTTCCTTATTTTTCTTATGAAATCTATTGTCACTAATTGTTAATATCCTGTCTATTAGATTCCTAGCTGTGTTAATGATAATTCTCTTTGGGTGTTTAGAATAATAATTTAAAATTCTACCTGATGAAGTTGGTTTTTGATACCAATCTACCAATAATCTACTTCCTTTCCTTATCACCAATGTGTCCAAATATGGAATTGAAAAATTCAATTCCCTTTCAATAGTGAACTTAATATTTTGATCAAAAGAATTAAACGTTGATAAAAGATTATCTATCTCATTCTCATTAACTATAACAAACAAGTCATCTACATATTTCGTTATTATCTTTGGTTTAATTGTCAATTTTCCTAAACATGTATCTAATAATTTCTCCATAACAATATCAGCAACTATTGGAGATGCTGGAGAACCCATAGGTAGCCCCTTTTTTTTGTGCATATATTTTCTTATCAAATTGAAAATATCTATTATCTACTATACAGAACTTAATAATTCTCAAAAATAAATCCTTATTAATATTTGTTAACCCTGAAATTTTATCCCAATTTTCCTCAATAATTCTAATAGCTAAGTCCACTGGAATACTAGGAAATAATGAAACAACATCAAGTGATATTAATTTTTCATTATCCTGAATTGTTAAATTTTCCAACTTTTGTTTAAATTGTATAGAATTACTAACATTATACTTAGAATTCTCCGTTATCTTCTTAAGTAAATTCGTAATATATTTACAAAGATTATGTGATGGTGAATTTATGGACGAACAAATTGGTCTTAAAGGAAAATTGTACTTATGAATTTTTGGTAATCCATATAATTTTGGTGCTACAGATATGAAAGTTTTTAATTTGTTTTTTTCCACTAATGTTATCACGCTTAATTTAAAAAGTTCTTCAATAAATTTATTATTAATTTTCTCAAATCTGCTTGTTGGATCTTTTTCTAATGTGTGAAAAGTAGTATCGTCACTTAAAATGTTTTCAATTCTAGACATATAATCTCTTTTATTAATAGCTACCGTTGAGTTACCTTTATCCGCTTTCAAAATCATTATTTCCCTATTATTTCTAAGAAATTTTTCAAAGGAAAACAAAATTTTTAAATTTATTCAAAGCCTAAAACCTATTTTAATGTCCCTTTCCGTCAATAATAAGCTATGCCATCTGAAATTTATTTTAAAAATAATCAAGGACAAATACCAATTTTAATTATCCCTTACATCAACCTATTTATTTTTATTCAATAAATGTCTATAAATTTGAGCTAAGCCCTCAGTATCTTTTTTAAAATTAATCCTTTTCTCAAATGGAACATTATTTATCTGCAACATTTCTAACATATATCTACGTTTCTTAAAACTTTCCGTATTCAAAATTTATGTGTTTTCAAAATCAGGATAATGATTAAAAAATTCAATTCCCTTTCAATAGTGAACTTAATATGTTGATCAAAAGAATTAAACGTTGATAAAAGATTATCTATCTCATTCTCATTAACTATAACAAACAAGTCATCTACATATTTCGTTATTATCTTTAGTTTAATTGTCAATTTTCCTAAACATGTATCTAATAATTTCTCCATAACAATATCAGCAACTATTGGAGATGCTGGAGAACCCATAGGTAGCCCCTTTTTTTGTGCATATATTTTCTTATCAAATTGAAAATATCTATTATCTACTATACAGAACTTAATAATTCTCAAAAATAAATCCTTATTAATATTTGTTAACCCTGAAATTTTATCCCAATTTTCCTCAATAATTCTAATAGCTAAGTCCACTGAAATACTAGGAAATAATGAAACAACATCAAGTGATATTAATTTTTCATTATCCTGAATTGTTAAATTTTCCAACTTTTGTTTAAATTGTATAGAATTACTAACATTATACTTAGAATTCTCCGTTATCTTCTTAAGTAAATTCGTAATATATTTACAAAGATTATGTGATGGTGAATTTATGGACGAACAAATTGGTCTTAAAGGAAAATTGTACTTATGAATTTTTGGTAATCCATATAATTTTGGTGCTACAGATATGAAAGTTTTTAGTTTGTTTTTTTCCACTAATGTTATCACGCTTAATTTAAAAAGTTCTTCAATAAATTTATTATTAATTTTCTCAAATCTGCTTGTTGGATCTTTTTCTAATGTGTGAAAAGAAGTATCGTCACTTAAAATGTTTTCAATTCTAGACATATAATCTCTTTTATTAATAGCTACCGTTGTGTTACCTTTATCCGCTTTCAAAATCATTATTTCCCTATTATTTCTAAGAAATTTTTCACTCAATTTCACTTTATTTATTGTAAATCTATCCCTACAATCCAATGACATTTTATTTAAATGATTATCTACTATCGTTACAAAATTTGACCTTTCAATTTCCTGTTGTTCCTTATTTTCTACAGTTTCAATAAAATCTTCACCATCACATATAACTTTCATCAATGGAAAATCTCCCTTATTTACTGGAAGTGCGTGTTTTTGTCCTAAAGATAAAATCCATTGTACGTCCTCTGGTATATCCCTATCTGTTTTATTTACAAACCATTTTTTATTAAATCTTATTCCTAATTCTTTTCTCTGCAAATTAATAAGACAATCAAACTTTTTCTTATGTACCTGTTTTTCTTTCTTCATTAATTTATCTGCTAATCTGTCATCATATTTAAAAAAATTCTCCATCTCAAAACTGTTCAAAAACCTGCTTATAACATATTTTAAATATCGTAATTCTTCTTGATTTTCCCTTAATTGGTAATGTTTTTGTTTGATTGATGAATTAAGAATCCTGTTTTGTAAGCCGTGAACATATTTCCCGAATTGATAAGTCATTGAAGCATTCGATTTTCCTTGGAAGATTTTGAAAATATTCTTAGTGGAATCTCTGATAAATTTTGGCATAATCCCCTCATTACGGCATCTTATCAAAAATGTAATTGTTGCCTTACATTTTATTATCTTTTTCCTTACTATGTTGAACCTGTTGATCCATTTCTTATTACCCTCATAGCTCTTGAAATCTTGATAATTCATGGTGCTCTGTTCTTTCTTTAGTAAATTATAGTCCTATTTCTTCGACCTTTTTTTTTTATTAAATACTTTAATAAATTCTTCAAGCTTAAGGTCACTTATTTATAAAATTAATTAAAATATTTTTATTTTCAATATTTCGATTTCCGCTGGAAATCTTCTTCAGTAATTTTTTTTTTTTTTTTTTTTTTTTTAAATAAGGGAAATAATGATTTTGAAAGCGGATAAAGGTAACACAACGGTAGCTATTAATAAAAGAGATTATATGTCTAGAATTGAAAACATTTTAAGTGACGATACTACTTTTCACACATTAGAAAAAGATCCAACAAGCAGATTTGAGAAAATTAATAATAAATTTATTGAAGAACTTTTTAAATTAAGCGTGATAACATTAGTGGAAAAAAACAAATTAAAAACTTTCATATCTGTAGCACCAAAATTATATGGATTACCAAAAATTCATAAGTACAATTTTCCTTTAAGACCAATTTGTTCGTCCATAAATTCACCATCACATAATCTTTGTGAATATATTACGAATTTACTTAAAAAGATAACGGAGAATTCTAAGTATAATGTTAGTAATTCTATACAATTTAAACAAAAGTTGGAAAATTTAACAATTCAGGATAATGAAAAATTAATATCACTTGATGTTGTTTCATTATTTCCTAGTATTCCAGTGGACTTAGCTATTAGAATTATTGAGGAAAATTGGGATAAAATTTCAGGGTTAACAAATATTAATAAGGATTTATTTTTGAGAATTATTAAGTTCTGTATAGTAAATAATAGATATTTTCAATTTGATAAGAAAATTTATGCACAAAAAAAGGGGCTACCTATGGGTTCTCCAGCATCTCCAATAGTTGCTGATATTGTTATGGAGAAATTATTAGATACATGTTTAGGAAAATTGACAATTAAACCAAAGATAATAACGAAATATGTAGATGACTTGTTTGTTATAGTTAATGAGAATGAGATAGATAATCTTTTATCAACGTTTAATTCTTTTGATCAAAATATTAAGTTCACTATTGAAAGGGAATTGAATTTTTCAATTCCATATTTGGACACATTGGTGATAAGGAAAGGAAGTAGATTATTGGTAGATTGGTATCAAAAACCAACTTCATCAGGTAGAATTTTAAATTATTATTCTAAACACCCAAAGAGAATTATCATTAACACAGCTAGGAATCTAATAGACAGGATATTAACAATTAGTGACAATAGATTTCATAAGAAAAATAAGGAAATTATTGGGAATATTTTGAGGAATAATAGTTTTCCCAACAAATTGATTTGCAAATTAATAAGACAATACAATATAGATAGATCTCGTAATATTGATGAGATTTCGGCACCACGTATTTATAAGTCATTAACTTATGTACCTGGGTTTTCAGAAAGATTAGAAAACTGGAATATATATGATAAAGGGAAATACAGAATGGCACATAAGGTGATTAATAATGTAGGGAAATTATTCACAAAAACTAAGGATAGATTACTAAAGTCAGATAGGTCGAATTTAGTTTATAAGATTCATTGTGGTGGCAATGATAATGAACAATGTAGGAAAATATATGTAGGAACAACTGGGACAAAACTAAAAATTAGATTAGCTGGACATAAACATGACCAAAAATATAGGAATTCTAATTCAGCCCATGGAACGGCGTTATCAACTCATTGTAGGGATTTTAATCATTATCCTGATTTTGAAAACACATCAATTTTAAATACGGAAAGTTTTAAGAAACGTAGATATATGTTAGAAATGTTGCAGATAAATAATGTTCCATTTGAGAAAAGGATTAATTTTAAAAAAGATACTGAGGGCTTAGCTCAAATTTATAGACATTTATTGAATAAAAATAAATGGGTTGATGTAAGGGATAATTAAAATTGGTATTTGTCCTTGATTATTTTTAAAATAAATTTCAGATGGCATAGCTTATTATTGACGGAAAGGGACATTAAAATAGGTTTTAGGCTTTGAATAAATTTAAAAATTTTGTTTTCCTTTTTTTGTTTGTTTGTATTTTTGTTTAAAGTTTGTAGAATGGAATTTTAAATTTATTATGATAATTTTGTTTTTTGAAATTTTAAAATTTATTTTTCCATATTTTATTTTTCCATTTATTGTCAAATTTTATTTTATTAAAAAAAAAAAAAAAAAAAAAAAAAAATTTCCTGAAGAAGATTTCCAACGGAAATCGAAATATTGAAAATAAAAATATTTTAATTAATTTTATAAATAAGTGACCTTAAGCTTGAAGAATTTATTAAATTATTTAATAAAAAAAAGGTCGAAGAAATAGGACTATAATTTACTAAAGAAAGAACAGAGCACCATGAATTATCAAGATTTCAAGAGCTATGAGGGTAATAAGAAATGGATCAACAGGTTCAACATAGTAAGGAAAAAGATAATAAAATGTAAGGCAACAATTACATTTTTGATAAGATGCCGTAATGAGGGGATTATGCCAAAATTTATCAGAGATTCCACTAAGAATATTTTCAAAATCTTCCAAGGAAAATCGAATGCTTCAATGACTTATCAATTCGGGAAATATGTTCACGGCTTACAAAACAGGATTCTTAATTCATCAATCAAACAAAAACATTACCAATTAAGGGAAAATCAAGAAGAATTACGATATTTAAAATATGTTATAAGCAGGTTTTTGAACAGTTTTGAGATGGAGAATTTTTTGAAATATGATGACAGATTAGCAGATAAATTAATGAAGAAAGAAAAACAGGTACATAAGAAAAAGTTTGATTGTCTTATTAATTTGCAGAGAAAAGAATTAGGAATAAGATTTAATAAAAAATGGTTTGTAAATAAAACAGATAGGGATATACCAGAGGACGTACAATGGATTTTATCTTTAGGACAAAAACACACACTTCCAGTAAATAAGGGAGATTTTCCATTGATGAAAGTTATATGTGATGGTGAAGATTTTATTGAAATTGTAGAAAATAAGGAACAACAGGAAATTGAAAGGTCAAATTTTGTAACGATAGTAGATAATCATTTAAATAAAATGTCATTGGATTGTAGGGATAGATTTACAATAAATAAAGTGAAATTGAGTGAAAAATTTCTTAGAAATAATAGGGAAATAATGATTTTGAAAGCGGATAAAGGTAACACAACGGTAGCTATTAATAAAAGAGATTATATGTCTAGAATTGAAAACATTTTAAGTGACGATACTACTTTTCACACATTAGAAAAAGATCCAACAAGCAGATTTGAGAAAATTAATAATAAATTTATTGAAGAACTTTTTAAATTAAGCGTGATAACATTAGTGGAAAAAAACAAATTAAAAACTTTCATATCTGTAGCACCAAAATTATATGGATTACCAAAAATTCATAAGTACAATTTTCCTTTAAGACCAATTTGTTCGTCCATAAATTCACCATCACATAATCTTTGTAAATATATTACGAATTTACTTAAGAAGATAACGGAGAATTCTAAGTATAATGTTAGTAATTCTATACAATTTAAACAAAAGTTGGAAAATTTAACAATTCAGGATAATGAAAAATTAATATCACTTGATGTTGTTTCATTATTTCCTAGTATTCCAGTGGACTTAGCTATTAGAATTATTGAGGAAAATTGGGATAAAATTTCAGGGTTAACAAATATTAATAAGGATTTATTTTTGAGAATTATTAAGTTCTGTATAGTAGATAATAGATATTTTCAATTTGATAAGAAAATATATGCACAAAAAAAGGGGCTACCTATGGGTTCTCCAGCATCTCCAATAGTTGCTGATATTGTTATGGAGAAATTATTAGACCAAAGATAATAACGAAATATGTAGATGACTTGTTTGTTATAGTTAATGAGAATGAGATAGATAATATTTTATCAACGTTTAATTCTTTTGATCAAAATATTAAGTTCACTATTGAAAGGGAATTGAATTTTTCAATTCCATATTTGGACACATTGGTGATAAGGAAAGGAAGTAGATTATTGGTAGATTGGTATCAAAAACCAACTTCATCAGGTAGAATTTTAAATTATTATTCTAAACACCCAAAGAGAATTATCATTAACACAGCTAGGAATCTAATAGACAGGATATTAACAATTAGTGACAATAGATTTCATAAGAAAAATAAGGAAATTATTGGGAATATTTTGAGGAATAATAGTTTTCCCAACAAATTGATTTGCAAATTAATAAGACAATACAATATAGATAGATCTCGTAATATTGATGAGATTTCGGCACCACGTATTTATAAGTCATTAACTTATGTACCTGGGTTTTCAGAAAGATTAGAAAACTCGAATATATATGATAAAGGGAAATACAGAATGGCACATAAGGTGATTAATAATGTAGGGAAATTATTCACAAAAACTAAGGATAGATTACTAAAGTCAGATAGGTCGAATTTAGTTTATAAGATTCATTGTGGTGGCAATGATAATGAACAATGTAGGAAAATATATGTAGGAACAACTGGGACAAAACTAAAAATTAGATTAGCTGGACATAAACATGACCAAAAATATAGGAATTATAATTCAGCCCATGGAACGGCGTTATCAACTCATTGTAGGGATTTTAATCATTATCCTGATTTTGAAAACACATCAATTTTGAATACGGAAAGTTTTAAGAAACGTAGATATATGTTAGAAATGTTGCAGATAAATAATGTTCCATTTGAGAAAAGGATTAATTTTAAAAAAGATACTGAGGGCTTAGCTCAAATTTATAGACATTTATTGAATAAAAATAAATAGGTTGATGTAAGGGATAATTAAAATTGGTATTTGTCCTCGATTATTTTTAAAATAAATTTCAGATGGCATAGCTTATTATTGACGGAAAGGGACATTAAAATAGGTTTTAGGCTTTGAATAAATTTAAAAATTTTGTTTTCCTTTTTTTGTTTAAAGTTTGTAGAATGGAATTTTAAATTTATTATGATAATTTTGTTTTTTGAAATTTTAAAATTTATTTTTCCATATTTTATTTTTCCATTTATTGTCAAATTTTATTTTATTTAAAAAAAAAAAAAAATTTCCTGAAGAAGATTTCCAACGGAAATCGAAATATTGAAAATAAAAATATTTTAATTAATTTTATAAATAAGTGACCTTAAGCTTGAAGAATTTATTAAAGTATTTAATAAAAAAAAAGGTCGAAGAAATAGGACTATAATTTACTAAAGAAAGAACAGAGCACCATGAATTATCAAGATTTCAAGAGCTATGAGGGTAATAAGAAATGGATCAACAGGTTCAACATAGTAAGGAAAAAGATAATAAAATGTAAGGCAACAATTACATTTTTGATAAGATGCCGTAATGAGGGGATTATGCCAAAATTTATCAGAGATTCCACTAAGAATATTTTCAAAATCTTCCAAGGAAAATCGAATGCTTCAATGACTTATCAATTCGGGAAATATGTTCACGGCTTACAAAACAGGATTCTTAATTCATCAATCAAACAAAAACATTACCAATTAAGGGAAAATCAAGAAGAATTACGATATTTAAAATATGTTATAAGCAGGTTTTTGAACAGTTTTGAGATGGAGAATTTTTTGAAATATGATAACAGATTAGCAGATAAATTAATGAAGAAAGAAAAACAGGTACATAAGAAAAAGTTTGATTGTCTTATTAATTTGCAGAGAAAAGAATTAGGAATAAGATTTAATAAAAAATGGTTTGTAAATAAAACAGATAGGGATATACCAGAGGACGTACAATGGATTTTATCTTTAGGACAAAAACACGCACTTCCAGTAAATAAGGGAGATTTTCCATTGATGAAAGTTATATGTTATGGTGAAGATTTTATTGAAACTGTAGAAAATAAGGAACAACAGGAAATTGAAAGGTCAAATTTTGTAACGATAGTAGATAATCATTTAAATAAAATGTCATTGGATTGTAGGGATAGATTTACAATAAATAAAGTGAAATTGAGTGAAAAATTTCTTAGAAATAATAGGGAAATAATGATTTTGAAAGCGGATAAAGGTAACACAACGGTAGCTATTAATAAAAGAGATGATATGTCTAGAATTGAAAACATTTTAAGTGACGATACTACTTTTCACACATTAGAAAAAGATCCAACAAGCAGATTTGAGAAAATTAATAATAAATTTATTGAAGAACTTTTTAAATTAAGCGTGATAACATTAGTGGAAAAAAACAAATTAAAAACTTTCATATCTGTAGCACCAAAATTATATGGATTACCAAAAATTCATAAGTACAATTTTCCTTTAAGACCAATTTGTTCGTCCATAAATTCACCATCACATAATCTTTGTGAATATATTACGAATTTACTTAAGAAGATAACGGAGAATTCTAAGTATAATGTTAGTAATTCTATACAATTTAAACAAAAGTTGGAAAATTTAACAATTCAGGATAATGAAAAATTAATATCACTTGATGTTGTTTCATTATTTCCTAGTATTCCAGTGGACTTAGCTATTAGAATTATTGAGGAAAATTGGGATAAAATTTCAGGGTTAACAAATATTAATAAGGATTTATTTTTGAGAATTATTAAGTTCTGTATAGTAGATAATAGATATTTTCAATTTGATAAGAAAATATATGCACAAAAAAAGGGGCTACCTATGGGTTCTCCAGCATCTCCAATAGTTGCTGATATTGTTATGGAGAAATTATTAGATACATGTTTAGGAAAATTGACAATTAAACCAAAGATAATAACGAAATATGTAGATGACTTGTTTGTTATAGTTAATGAGAATGAGATAGATAATATTTTATCAACGTTTAATTCTTTTGATCAAAATATTAAGTTCACTATTGAAAGGGAATTGAATTTTTCAATTCCATATTTGGACACATTGGTGATAAGGAAAGGAAGTAGATTATTGGTAGATTGGTATCAAAAACCAACTTTATCAGGTAGAATTTTAAATTATTATTCTAAACACCCAAAGAGAATTATCATTAACACAGCTAGGAATCTAATAGACAGGATATTAACAATTAGTGACAATAGATTTCATAAGAAAAATAAGGAAATTATTGGGAATATTTTGAGGAATAATAGTTTTCCCAACAAATTGATTTGCAAATTAATAAGACAATACAATATAGATAGATCTCGTAATATTGATGAGATTTCGGCACCACGTATTTATAAGTCATTAACTTATGTACCTGGGTTTTCAGAAAGATTAGAAAACTGGAATATATATGATAAAGGGAAATACAGAATGGCACATAAGGTGATTAATAATGTAGGGAAATTATTCACAAAAACTAAGGATAGATTACTAAAGTCAGATAGGTCGAATTTAGTTTATAAGATTCATTGTGGTGGCAATGATAATGAACAATGTAGGAAAATATATGTAGGAACAACTGGGACAAAACTAAAAATTAGATTAGCTGGACATAAACATGACCAAAAATATAGGAATTCTAATTCAGCCCATGGAACGGCGTTATCAACTCATTGTAGGGATTTTAATCATTATCCTGATTTTGAAAACACATCAATTTTAAATACGGAAAGTTTTAAGAAACGTAGATATATGTTAGAAATGTTGCAGATAAATAATGTTCCATTTGAGAAAAGGATTAATTTTAAAAAAGATACTGAGGGCTTAGCTCAAATTTATAGACATTTATTGAATAAAAATAAATAGGTTGATGTAAGGGATAATTAAAATTGGTATTTGTCCTTGATTATTTTTAAAATAAATTTCAGATGGCATAGCTTATTATTGACGGAAAGGGACATTAAAATAGGTTTTAGGCTTTGAATAAATTTAAAAATTTTGTTTTCCTTTTTTTGTTTGTTTGTATTTTTGTTTAAAGTTTGTAGAATGGAATTTTAAATTTATTATGATAATTTTGTTTTTTGAAATTTTAAAATTTATTTTTCCATATTTTATTTTTCCATTTATTGTCAAATTTTATTTTATTTAAAAAAAAAAAAAAAAAAAAAAAAAAAAAAATTTCCTGAAGAAGATTTCCAACGGAAA
Organism: Pollenia angustigena; assembly: GCA_930367215.1. NCBI lineage: Eukaryota > Metazoa > Arthropoda > Insecta > Diptera > Polleniidae > Pollenia > Pollenia angustigena. The sequence continues at coordinate 90,270,167 of OV884060.1, forward strand.
TCGAAATATTGAAAATAAAAATATTTTAATTTATTTTATAAATAAGTGACCTTAAGCTTGAAGAATTTATTAAAGTATTTAATAAAAAAAGGTCGAAGAAATAGGACTATAATTTACTAAAGAAAGAACAGAGCACCATGAATTATCAAGATTTCAAGAGCTATGAGGGTAATAAGAAATGGATCAACAGGTTCAACATAGTAAGGAAAAAGATAATAAAATGTAAGGCAACAATTACATTTTTGATAAGATGCCGTAATGAGGGGATTATGCCAAAATTTATCAGAGATTCTACTAAGAATATTTTCAAAATCTTCCAAGGAAAATCGAATGCTTCAATGACTTATCAATTCGGGAAATATGTTCACGGCTTACAAAACAGGATTCTTAATTCATCAATCAAACAAAAACATTACCAATTAAGGGAAAATCAAGAAGAAGTACGATATTTAAAATATGTTATAAGCAGGTTTTTGAACAGTTTTGAGATGGAGAATTTTTTGAAATATGATGACAGATTAGCAGATAAATTAATGAAGAAAGAAAAACAGGTACATAAGAAAAAGTTTGATTGTCTTATTAATTTGCAGAGAAAAGAATTAGGAATAAGATTTAATAAAAAATGGTTTGTAAATAAAACAGATAGGGATATACCAGAGGACGTACAATGGATTTTATCTTTAGGACAAAAACACGCACTTCCAGTAAATAAGGGAGATTTTCCATTGATGAAAGTTATATGTGATGGTGAAGATTTTATTGAAACTGTAGAAAATAAGGAACAACAGGAAATTGAAAGGTCAAATTTTGTAACGATAGTAGATAATCATTTAAATAAAATGTCATTGGATTGTAGGGATAGATTTACAATAAATAAAGTGAAATTGAGTGAAAAATTTCTTAGAAATAATAGGGAAATAATGATTTTGAAAGCGGATAAAGGTAACACAACGGTAGCTATTAATAAAAGAGATTATATATCTAGAATTGAAAACATTTTAAGTGACGATACTACTTTTCACACTTTAGAAAAAGATCCAACAAGCAGATTTGAGAAAATTAATAATAAATTTATTGAAGAACTTTTTAAATTAAGCGTGATAACATTAGTGGAAGAAAACAAATTAAAAACTTTCATATCTGTAGCACCAAAATTATATGGTTACCAAAAATTCATAAGTACAATTTTCCTTTAAGACCAATATGTTCGTCCATAAATTCACCATCACATAATCTTTGTAAATATATTACGAATTTACTTAAGAAGATAACGGAGAATTCTAAGTATAATGTTAGTAATTCTATACAATTTAAACAAAAGTTGGAAAATTTAACAATTCAGGATAATGAAAAATTAATATCACTTGATGTTGTTTCATTATTTCCTAGTATTCCAGTGGACTTAGCTATTAGAATTATTGAGGAAAATTGGGATAAAATTTCAGGGTTAACAAATATTAATAAGGATTTATTTTTGAGAATTATTAAGTTCTGTATAGTAGATAATAGATATTTTCAATTTGATAAGAAAATATATGCACAAAAAAAGGGGCTACCTATGGGTTCTCCAGCATCTCCAATAGTTGCTGATATTGTTATGGAGAAATTATTAGATACATGTTAAGGAAAATTGACAATTAAACCAAAGATAATAACGAAATATGTAGATGACTTGTTTGTTATAGTTAATGAGAATGAGATAGATAATCTTTTATCAACGTTTAATTCTTTTGATCAAAATATTAAGTTCACTATTGAAAGGGAATTGAATTTTTCAATTCCATATTTGGACACATTGGTGATAAGGAAAGGAAGTAGATTATTGGTAGATTGGTATCAAAAACCAACTTCATCAGGTAGAATTTTAAATTATTATTCTAAACACCCAAAGAGAATTATCATTAACACAGCTAGGAATCTAATAGACAGGATATTAACAATTAGTGACAATAGATTTCATAAGAAAAATAAGGAAATTATTGGGAATATTTTGAGGAATAATAGTTTTCCCAACAAATTGATTTGCAAATTAATAAGACAATACAATATAGATAGATCTCGTAATATTGATGAGATTTCGGCACCACGTATTTATAAGTCATTAACTTATGTACCTGGGTTTTCAGAAAGATTAGAAAACTCGAATATATATGATAAAGGGAAATACAGAATGGCACATAAGGTGATTAATAATGTAGGGAAATTATTCACAAAAACTAAGGATAGATTACTAAAGTCAGATAGGTCGAATTAAGTTTATAAGATTCATTGTGGTGGCAATGATAATGAACAATGTAGGAAAATATATGTAGGAACAACTGGGACAAAACTAAAAATTAGATTAGCTGGACATAAACATGACCAAAAATATAGGAATTATAATTCAGCCCATGGAACGGCGTTATCAACTCATTGTAGGGATTTTAATCATTATCCTGATTTTGAAAACACATCAATTTTGAATACGGAAAGTTTTAAGAAACGTAGATATATGTTAGAAATGTTGCAGATAAATAAGGTTCCATTTGAGAAAAGGATTAATTTTAAAAAAGATACTGAGGGCTTAGCTCAAATTTAGAGACATTTATTGAATAAAAATAAATAGGTTGATGTAAGGGATAATTAAAATTGGTATTTGTCCTTGATTATTTTTAAAATAAATTTCAGATGGCATAGCTTATTATTGACGGAAAGGGACATTAAAATAGGTTTTAGGCTTTGAATAAATTTAAAAATTTTGTTTTCCTTTTTTTGTTTGTTTGTATTTTTGTTTAAAGTTTGTAGAATGGAATTTTAAATTTATTATGATAATTTTGTTTTTTGAAATTTTAAAATTTATTTTTCCATATTTTATTTTTCCATTTATTGTCAAATTTTATTTTATTTAAAAAAAAAAAAAAAAATTTCCTGAAGAAGATTTCCAACGGAAATCGAAATATTGAAAATAAAAATATTTTAATTAATTTTATAAATAAGTGACCTTAAGCTTGAAGAATTTATTAAAGTATTTAATAAAAAAAAGGTCGAAGAAATAGGACTATAATTTACTAAAGAAAGAACAGAGCACCATGAATTATCAAGATTTCAAGAGCTATGAGGGTAATAAGAAATGGATCAACAGGTTCAACATAGTAAGGAAAAAGATAATAAAATGTAAGGCAACAATTACATTTTTGATAAGATGCCGTAATGAGGGGATTATGCCAAAATTTATCAGAGATTCCACTAAGAATATTTTCAAAATCTTCCAAGGAAAATCGAATGCTTCAATGACTTATCAATTCGGGAAATATGTTCACGGCTTACAAAACAGGATTCTTAATTCATCAATCAAACAAAAACATTACCAATTAAGGGAAAATCAAGAAGAATTACGATATTTAAAATATGTTATAAGCAGGTTATTGAACAGTTTTGAGATGGAGAATTTTTTGAAATATGATAACAGATTAGCAGATAAATTAATGAAGAAAGAAAAACAGGTACATAAGAAAAAGTTTGATTGTCTTATTAATTTGCAGAGAAAAGAATTAGGAATAAGATTTAATAAAAAATGGTTTGTAAATAAAACAGATAGGGATATACCAGAGGACGTACAATGGATTTTATCTTTAGGACAAAAACACGCACTTCCAGTAAATAAGGGAGATTTTCCATTGATGAAAGTTATATGTGATGGTGAAGATTTTATTGAAACTGTAGAAAATAAGGAACAACAGGAAATTGAAAGGTCAAATTTTGTAACGATAGTAGATAATCATTTAAATAAAATGTCATTGGATTGTAGGGATAGATTTACAATAAATAAAGTGAAATTGAGTGAAAAATTTCTTAGAAATAATAGGGAAATAATGATTTTGAAAGCGGATAAAGGTAACACAACGGTAGCTATTAATAAAAGAGATGATATGTCTAGAATTGAAAACATTTTAAGTGACGATACTACTTTTCACACATTAGAAAAAGATCCAACAAGCAGATTTGAGAAAATTAATAATAAATTTATTGAAGAACTTTTTAAATTAAGCGTGATAACATTAGTGGAAAAAAACAAATTAAAAACTTTCATATCTGTAGCACCAAAATTATATGGATTACCAAAAATTCATAAGTACAATTTTCCTTTAAGACCAATTTGTTCGTCCATAAATTCACCATCACATAATCTTTGTAAATATATTACGAATTTACTTAAGAAGATAACGGAGAATTCTAAGTATAATGTTAGTAATTCTATACAATTTAAACAAAAGTTGGAAAATTTAACAATTCAGGATAATGAAAAATTAATATCACTTGATGTTGTTTCATTATTTCCTAGTATTCCAGTGGACTTAGCTATTAGAATTATTGAGGAAAATTGGGATAAAATTTCAGGGTTAACAAATATTAATAAGGATTTATTTTTGAGAATTATTAAGTTCTGTATAGTAGATAATAGATATTTTCAATTTGATAAGAAAATATATGCACAAAAAAAGGGGCTACCTATGGGTTCTCCAGCATCTCCAATAGTTGCTGATATTGTTATGGAGAAATTATTAGATACATGTTTAGGAAAATTGACAATTAAACCAAAGATAATAACGAAATATGTAGATGACTTGTTTGTTATAGTTAATGAGAATGAGATAGATAATCTTTTATCAACGTTTAATTCTTTTGATCAAAATATTAAGTTCACTATTGAAAGGGAATTGAATTTTTCAATTCCATATTTGGACACATTGGTGATAAGGAAAGGAAGTAGATTATTGGTAGATTGGTATCAAAAACCAACTTCATCAGGTAGAATTTTAAATTATTATTCTAAACACCCAAAGAGAATTATCATTAACACAGCTAGGAATCTAATAGACAGGATATTAACAATTAGTGACAATAGATTTCATAAGAAAAATAAGGAAATTATTGGGAATATTTTGAGGAATAATAGTTTTCCCAACAAATTGATTTGCAAATTAATAAGACAATACAATATAGATAGATCTCGTAATATTGATGAGATTTCGGCACCACGTATTTATAAGTCATTAACTTATGTACCTGGGTTTTCAGAAAGATTAGAAAACTCGAATATATATGATAAAGGGAAATACAGAATGGCACATAAGGTGATTAATAATGTAGGGAAATTATTCACAAAAACTAAGGATAGATTACTAAAGTCAGATAGGTCGAATTTAGTTTATAAGATTCATTGTGGTGGCAATGATAATGAACAATGTAGGAAAATATATGTAGGAACAACTGGGACAAAACTAAAAATTAGATTAGCTGGACATAAACATGACCAAAAATATAGGAATTATAATTCAGCCCATGGAACGGCGTTATCAACTCATTGTAGGGATTTTAATCATTATCCTGATTTTGAAAACACATCAATTTTGAATACGGAAAGTTTTAAGAAACGTAGATATAATTAGTATTGTGGTTATTTTGTTGAACTATTTATGGTTTTCAATCCAAATTTTTTAATATTTTTAATTAGGCTTAAGTTCATGAAATTTAATTTCTATTAAATTATTTTTGTGAAGAAAGGAATTTTACAACATGAAAATCAATTAAAATTGTTATTGATAATCTTTCATTCTTGACGTGGCTCGGGCTCGAACCCCGGCCGGCAGGTTACCATGACATGTTTCGATCGCAACCACTCGATCTCCTCAGATGGATTTGCCGTCTTACACTCGCAGCCATCGACGACTGCTGACGTCACTAGTCAAACATCAATCCTTAAACCAAATTGTATTTTAACATTTGGTAGATCGAAATTTGCTTTCCTGAATGATTATCCACTTTAATTGACTTTACATGTTTTTTTCCTTTACTTCTGTTTTTTCGTACTTTCGTCAAGAATTTTTCTTGAAGTCCAAGTACATTTCTTGTTTTTTCACTTTGTCTTTCTCTTTTCTGTTGACCTTTTTCAGCACAACTTGAAGGACAAATGTACACATAGAGCTCGTGCCTTAGCTTTAACAATAATTAGTATTGTGGTTATTTTGTTGAACTATTTATGGTTTTCAATCCAAATTTTTTAATATTTTTAATTAGGCTTAAGTTCATGAAATTTAATTTCTATTAAATTATTTTTGTGAAGAAAGGAATTTTACAACATGAAAATCAATTAAAATTGTTATTGATAATCTTTCATTCTTGACGTGGCTCGGGCTCGAACCCCGGCCGGCAGGTTACCATGACATGTTTCGATCGCAACCACTCGATCTCCTCAGATGGATTTGCCGTCTTACACTCGCAGCCATCGACGACTGCTGACGTCACTAGTCAAACATCAATCCTTAAACCAAATTGTATTTTAACATTTGGTAGATCGAAATTTGCTTTCCTGAATGATTATCCACTTTAATTGACTTTACATGTTTTTTTCCTTTACTTCTGTTTTTTCGTACTTTCGTCAAGAATTTTTCTTGAAGTCCAAGTACATTTCTTGTTTTTTCACTTTGTCTTTCTCTTTTCTGTTGACCTTTTTCAGCACAACTTGAAGGACAAATGTACACATAGAGCTCGTGCCTTAGCTTTAACAATAATTAGTATTGTGGTTATTTTGTTGAACTATTTATGGTTTTCAATCCAAATTTTTTAATATTTTTAATTAGGCTTAAGTTCATGAAATTTAATTTCTATTAAATTATTTTTGTGAAGAAAGGAATTTTACAACATAAAAATCAATTAAAATTGTTATTGATAATCTTTCATTCTTGACGTGGCTCGGGCTCGAACCCCGGCCGGCAGGTTACCATGACATGTTTCGATCGCAACCACTCGATCTCCTCAGATGGATTTGCCGTCTTACACTCGCAGCCATCGACGACTGCTGACGTCACTAGTCAAACATCAATCCTTAAACCAAATTATATTTTAACATTTGGTAGATCGAAATTTGCTTTCCTGAATGATTATCCACTTTAATTGACTTTACATGTTTTTTTCCTTTACTTCTGTTTTTTCGTACTTTCGTCAAGAATTTTTCTTGAAGTCCAAGTACATTTCTTGTTTTTTCACTTTGTCTTTCTCTTTTCTGTTGACCTTTTTCAGCACAACTTGAAGGACAAATGTACACATAGGGCTCGTGCCTTAGCTTTAACAATAATTAGTATTGTGGTTATTTTGTTGAACTATTTATGGTTTTCAATCCAAATTTTTTAATATTTTTAATTAGGCTTAAGTTCATGAAATTTAATTTCTATTAAATTATTTTTGTGAAGAAAGGAATTTTACAACATGAAAATCAATTAAAATTGTTATTGATAATCTTTCATTCTTGACGTGGCTCGGGCTACGAAAAAACAGAAGTAAAGGAAAAAAACATGTAAAGTCAATTTGAGAAAAGGATTAATTTTAAAAAAGATACTGAGGGCTTAGCTCAAATTTATAGACATTTATTGAATAAAAATAAATAGGTTGATGTAAGGGATAATTAAAATTGGTATTTGTCCTTGATTATTTTTAAAATAAATTTCAGATGGCATAGCTTATTATTGACGGAAAGGGACATTAAAATAGGTTTTAGGCTTTGAATAAATTTAAAAATTTTGTTTTCCTTTTTTTGTTTGTTTGTATTTTTGTTTAAAGTTTGTAGAATGGAATTTTAAATTTATTATGATAATTTTGTTTTTTGAAATTTTAAAATTTATTTTTCCATATTTTATTTTTCCATTTATTGTCAAATTTTATTTTATTTAAAAAAAAAAAAAAAAAAAAAAAAAAATTTCCTGAAGAAGATTTCCAACGGAAATCGAAATATTGAAAATAAAAATATTTTAATTAATTTTATAAATAAGTGACCTTAAGCTTGAAGAATTTATTAAAGTATTTAATAAAAAAAAGGTCGAAGAAATAGGACTATAATTTACTAAAGAAAGAACAGAGCACCATGAATTATCAAGATTTCAAGAGCTATGAGGGTAATAAGAAATGGATCAACAGGTTCAACATAGTAAGGAAAAAGATAATAAAATGTAAGGCAACAATTACATTTTTGATAAGATGCCGTAATGAGGGGATTATGCCAAAATTTATCAGAGATTCCACTAAGAATATTTTCAAAATCTTCCAAGGAAAATCGAATGCTTCAATGACTTATCAATTCGGGAAATATGTTCACGGCTTACAAAACAGGATTCTTAATTCATCAATCAAACAAAAACATTACCAATTAAGGGAAAATCAAGAAGAATTACGATATTTAAAATATGTTATAAGCAGGTTTTTGAACAGTTTTGAGATGGAGAATTTTTTGAAATATGATGACAGATTAGCAGATAAATTAATGAAGAAAGAAAAACAGGTACATAAGAAAAAGTTTGATTGTCTTATTAATTTGCAGAGAAAAGAATTAGGAATAAGATTTAATAAAAAATGGTTTGTAAATAAAACAGATAGGGATATACCAGAGGACGTACAATGGATTGTATCTTTAGGACAAAAACACGCACTTCCAGTAAATAAGGGAGATTTTCCATTGATGAAAGTTATATGTGATGGTGAAGATTTTATTGAAACTGTAGAAAATAAGGAACAACAGGAAATTGAAAGGTCAAATTTTGTAACGATAGTAGATAATCATTTAAATAAAATGTCATTGGATTGTAGGGATAGATTTACAATAAATAAAGTGAAATTTAGTGAAAAATTTCTTAGAAATAATAGGGAAATAATGATTTTGAAAGCGGATAAAGGTAACACAACGGTAGCTATTAATAAAAGAGATTATATGTCTAGAATTGAAAACATTTTAAGTGACGATACTACTTTTCACACATTAGAAAAAGATCCAACAAGCAGATTTGAGAAAATTAATAATAAATTTATTGAAGAACTTTTTAAATTAAGCGTGATAACATTAGTGGAAAAAAACAAATTAAAAACTTTCATATCTGTAGCACCAAAATTATATGGATTACCAAAAATTCATAAGTACAATTTTCCTTTAAGACCAATTTGTTCGTCCATAAATTCACCATCACATAATCTTTGTAAATATATTACGAATTTACTTAAGAAGATAACGGAGAATTCTAAGTATAATGTTAGTAATTCTATACAATTTAAACAAAAGTTGGAAAATTTAACAATTCAGGATAATGAAAAATTAATATCACTTGATGTTGTTTCATTATTTCCTAGTATTCCAGTGGACTTAGCTATTAGAATTATTGAGGAAAATTGGGATAAAATTTCAGGGTTAACAAATATTAATAAGGATTTATTTTTGAGAATTATTAAGTTCTGTATAGTAGATAATAGATATTTTCAATTTGATAAGAAAATATATGCACAAAAAAAGGGGCTACCTATGGGTTCTCCAGCATCTCCAATAGTTGCTGATATTGTTATGGAGAAATTATTAGATACATGTTTAGGAAAATTGACAATTAAACCAAAGATAATAACGAAATATGTAGATGACTTGTTTGTTATAGTTAATGAGAATGAGATAGATAATCTTTTATCAACGTTTAATTCTTTTGATCAAAATATTAAGTTCACTATTGAAAGGGAATTGAATTTTTCAATTCCATGTTTGGACACATTGGTGATAAGGAAAGAAAGTAGATTATTGGTAGATTGGTATCAAAAACCAACTTCATCAGGTAGAATTTTAAATTATTATTCTAAACACCCAAAGAGAATTATCATTAACACAGCTAGGAATCTAATAGACAGGATATTAACAATTAGTGACAATAGATTTCATAAGAAAAATAAGGAAATTATTGGGAATATTTTGAGGAATAATAGTTTTCCCAACAAATTGATTTGCAAATTAATAAGACAATACAATATAGATAGATCTCGTAATATTGATGAGATTTCGGCACCACGTATTTATAAGTCATTAACTTATGTACCTGGGTTTTCAGAAAGATTAGAAAACTCGAATATATATGATAAAGGGAAATACAGAATGGCACATAAGGTGATTAATAATGTAGGGAAATTATTCACAAAAACTAAGGATAGATTACTAAAGTCAGATAGGTCGAATTTAGTTTATAAGATTCATTGTGGTGGCAATGATAATGAACAATGTAGGAAAATATATGTAGGAACAACTGGGACAAAACTAAAAATTAGATTAGCTGGACATAAACATGACCAAAAATATAGGAATTATAATTCAGCCCATGGAACGGCGTTATCAACTCATTGTAGGGATTTTAATCATTATCCTGATTTTGAAAACACATCAATTTTGAATACGGAAAGTTTTAAGAAACGTAGATATATGTTAGAAATGTTGCAGATAAATAATGTTCCATTTGAGAAAAGGATTAATTTTAAAAAATATACTGAGGGCTTAGCTCAAATTTATAGACATTTATTGAATAAAAATAAATAGGTTGATGTAAGGGATAATTAAAATTGGTATTTGTCTTTGATTATTTTTAAAATAAATTTCAGATGGCATAGCTTATTATTGACGGAAAGGGACATTAAAATAGGCTTTGAATAAATTTAAAAATTTTGTTTTCCTTTTTTTGTTTGTTTGTATTTTTGTTTAAAGTTTGTAGAATGGAATTTTAAATTTATTATGATAATTTTATTTTTTGAAATTTTAAAATTTATTTTTCCATATTTTATTTTTCCATTTATTGTCAAATTTTATTTTATTTAAAAAAAAAAAAAAAAAAAAAAAAATTTCCTGAATAAGATTTCCAACGGAAATCGAAATATTGAAAATAAAAATATTTTAATTAATTTTATAAATAAGTGACCTTAAGCTTGAAGAATTGATTAAAGTATTTAATAAAAAAAAGGTCGAAGAAATAGGACTATAATTTACTAAAGAAAGAACAGAGCACCATGAATTATCAAGATTTCAAGAGCTATGAGGGTAATAAGAAATGGATCAACAGGTTCAACATAGTAAGGAAAAAGATAATAAAATGTAAGGCAACAATTACATTTTTGATAAGATGCCGTAATGAGGGGATTATGCCAAAATTTATCAGAGATTCCACTAAGAATATTTTCAAAATCTTCCAAGGAAAATCGAATGCTTCAATGACTTATCAATTCGGGAAATATGTTCACGGCTTACAAAACAGGATTCTTAATTCATCAATCAAACAAAAACATTACCAATTAAGGGAAAAACAAGAAGAATTACGATATTTAAAATATGTTATAAGCAGGTTTTTGAACAGTTTTGAGATGGAGAATTTTTTGAAATATGATGACAGATTAGCAGATAAATTAATGAAGAAAGAAAAACAGGTACATAAGAAAAAGTTTGATTGTCTTATTAATTTGCAGAGAAAAGAATTAGGAATAAGATTTAATAAAAAATGGTTTGTAAATAAAACAGATAGGGATATACCAGAGGTCGTACAATGGATTTTATCTTTAGGACAAAAACACGCACTTCCAGTAAATAAGGGAGATTTTCCATTGATGAAAGTTATATGTGATGGTGAAGATTTTATTGAAACTGTAAAAAATAAGGAACAACAGGAAATTGAAAGGTCAAATTTTGTAACGATAGTAGATAATCATTTAAATAAAATGTCATTGGATTGTAGGGATAGATTTACAATAAATAAAGTGAAATTGAGTGAAAAATTTCTTAGAAATAATAGGGAAATAATGATTTTGAAAGCGGATAAAGGTAACACAACGGTAGCTATTAATAAAAGAGATTATATGTCTAGAATTGAAAACATTTTAAGTGACGATACTACTTTTCACACATTAGAAAAAGATCCAACAAGCAGATTTGAGAAAATTAATAATAAATTTATTGAAGAACTTTTTAAATTAAGCGTGATAACATTAGTGGAAAAAAACAAATTAAAAACTTTCATATCTGTAGCACCAAAATTATATGGATTACCAAAAATTCATAAGTACAATTTTCCTTTAAGACCAATTTGTTCGTCCATAAATTCACCATCACATAATCTTTGTAAATATATTACGAATTTACTTAAGAAGATAACGGAGAATTCTAAGTATAATGTTAGTAATTCTATACAATTTAAACAAAAGTTGGAAAATTTAACAATTCAGGATAATGAAAAATTAATATCACTTGATGTTGTTTCATTATTTCCTAGTATTCCAGTGGACTTAGCTATTAGAATTATTGAGGAAAATTGGGATACAATTTCAGGGTTAACAAATATTAATAAGGATTTATTTTTGAGAATTATTAAGTTCTGTATAGTAGATAATAGATATTTTCAATTTGATAAGAAAATATATGCACAAAAAAAGGGGCTACCTATGGGTTCTCCAGCATCTCCAATAGTTGCTGATATTGTTATGGAGAAATTATTAGATACATGTTTAGGAAAATTGACAATTAAACCAAAGATAATAACGAAATATGTAGATGACTTGTTTGTTATAGTTAATGAGAATGAGATAGATAATCTTTTATCAACGTTTAATTCTTTTGATCAAAATATTAAGTTCACTATTGAAAGGGAATTGAATTTTTCAATTCCATGTTTGGACACATTGGTGATAAGGAAAGGAAGTAGATTATTGGTAGATTGGTATCAACCAACTTCATCAGGTAGAATTTTAAATTATTATTCTAAACACCCAAAGAGAATTATCATTAACACAGCTAGGCATCTAATACACAGGATATTAACAATTAGTGACAATAGATTTCATAAGAAAAATAAGGAAATTATTGGGAATATTTTGAGGAATAATAGTTTTCCCAACAAATTGATTTGCAAATTAATAAGACAATACAATATAGATAGATCTCGTAATATTGATGAGATTTCGGCACCACGTATTTATAAGTCATTAACTTATGTACCTGGGTTTTCAGAAAGATTAGAAAACTCAAATATATATGATAAAGGGAAATACAGAATGGCACATAAGGTGATTAATAATGTAGGGAAATTATTCACAAAAACTAAGGATAGATTACTAAAGTCAGATAGGTCGAATTTAGTTTATAAGATTCATTGTGGTGGCAATGATAATGAACAATGTAGGAAAATATATGTAGGAACAACTGGGACAAAACTAAAAATTAGATTAGCTGGACATAAACATGACCAAAAATATAGGAATTATAATTCAGCCCATGGAACGGCGTTATCAACTCATTGTAGGGATTTTAATCATTATCCTGATTTTGAAAACACATCAATTTTGAATACGGAAAGTTTTAAGAAACGTAGATATATGTTAGAAATGTTGCAGATAAATAATGTTCCATTTGAGAAAAGGATTAATTTTAAAAAAGATACTGAGGGCTTAGCTCAAATTTATAGACATTTATTGAATAAAAATAAATAGGTTGATGTAAGGGATAATTAAAATTGGTATTTGTCCTTGATTATTTTTAAAATAAATTTCAGATGGCATAGCTTATTATTGACGGAAAGGGACATTAAAATAGGTTTTAGGCTTTGAATAAATTTAAAAATTTTGTTTTCCTTTTTTTGTTTGTTTGTATTTTTGTTTAAAGTTTGTAGAATGGAATTTTAAATTTATTATGATAATTTTGTTTTTTGAAATTTTAAAATTTATTTTTCCATATTTTATTTTTCCATTTATTGTCAAATTTTATTTTATTTAAAAAAAAAAAAAAAAAATTTCCTGAAGAAGATTTCCAACGGAAATCGAAATATTGAAAATAAAAATATTTTAATTAATTTTATAAATAAGTGACCTTAAGCTTGAAGAATTTATTAAAGTATTTAATAAAAAAAAGGTCGAAGAAATAGGACTATAATTGATTAATTTAATTGATATCAAGTACTCATATCAACAACAGTTGTTTACATGGCTGTCAGACTCGGGGATTTATCCCCAAAGTTGGGGATTTTATGCGAGCGAAAAGGACAAAGAAAGTCATTTGGGGCTTGGGGATTTAAAAAAAAAATTCGGGGATTTTTTGGGGATTTTACACTCTTTTAATATATTTTCCCTTTTATTATTTATGCTTATTTTTCTTTGTCTCGTATTAAAAATATGAAAAAAAGTAGCAAAACTTTTATCTTAATCTTATCAACAACTTATACGGTGTAAAAGGTCCTTATTAAGATTATCATTTTAGTTAAAAGGTAGTGTTAAAGGTACTTTATAAATTTATGTTATTTTTCCTTCAGGGTACAAACAAAATAAAATAATTTTTTTTACAAAAAATTTTTATTTGGGGATTTTTGGGGATTTCTAATTAAAATTTTTCTTACTATTTTTACTTTTTTAAAAAAAAAATTTAAATTTGGTCAGAAAAAAAACAAACAGAAAAATATTTACTTATTAAGCTTTTTTTTCTTAATTTGGGGATTTTTGGGGATATTTTTTTAATTTTTTGGGGACAAGGAAAAAAAGTACCTGGCAGCCCTGGTTGTTTATGTGGCTCGATGGCCGAATGGTCTAGCCGCCAGTCTGGTTTTAACAATTTTCTGTTAGCTTTGAGGGTTCGAGTCCCACTCATTACAATTTTTTTTGGTTTTTAAAAATTTTTTTTAAACTAAAAGAAATTGAACGGTTTTTGACTTTTTAAAATTTGTTAAATATATTTATAAATTTTATATACCTACATATATTTTATACATATTTACGCCTTTTAATTTACCCTCTTTTTTATTTTATTTTTATACCCTTTTTTTAATTAATTTTGTTTATAGGTATTTTTCTCTTTTTATGGGTAATTAATTTTGTTTAAATAGTTCCGTTTCATATCTTAAAGATCGGAGAAAATTTTCTTAAATTCTTATTTAAATATTCAATTACCTATTCAAAGAATTGAATTTTTGAATTTTGATTTTTTTTTTACTTATTTAGCACGCCAATGCTACAAGACCATTGCATATGTAACAATTTACCTATATAAAAGATGTTTTCATCGTTTGCTTTGGGTTTCTTCTTTTTTATTCAAAAGATGTCATCACGAAAACATTTTATAAAGGCAAATCGTCGTGCCAAAATTATCTTGACGTAGGTTTATCATAAGAAAAATATTTTGGGAATTTGGATACCTATGTACCTATTTACAATAGCGGTTTTTACCCTTGTGTTAAGTGTAAATGTCCGTTTTACTTAATTCGATTTTATACTACAAAGTGAGTGTCTTTTTGGTATTTATTGTAAAGTAATGAATTTGCTAAAAAAGAGAGAGAGAGATAGAAAAAATAAGATTAACAAAGTCTGCAAGGGTATTTTACTACCAATACTGAATACCGCTTTTTTCTATAAAACTTCTGCGATGGAAGACGATTTGAAGACTTAAACTTTGGCAAAACTGGAAACAGACTTATCTCAATTTTTTGAAACTGTGAAAAACTACGGCACGACGAAATTAAATGTGGGGATAGCTCAAAATAGATTTATTTACATCCAAAGAACGCTATTTATGTAACTTTCTGTTCTTATCGCACCATGGTGAAGGGTATTTAAGATTCGGCATAGCCGAATATAGCACTCTTACTTGTTTATATAATATTTTTAGCTTTTCTAAAATCTTTGGATAAGGTTTCCTGATGATCTGGCCTACGCAACCAGTGAAATGCGCATAGAAGCTAGCTTTCCCTCGACAATAAATTTCAGTGTATTTATCAAATATGTTAAATTGGGAATATAGCACGTCATACAATAATCTTAATAGTAAATTTTGTATTCCCGTAAATAACTTTGATAAAATGAATGTTGTTTTTTGTATTGTTGATTTGTTGTAGACTTGCATGTACTTGGTATCAAGGCGAATTTATAAAGGTGACCGTATCATGAGATAGAGTTATGCTAGCTATCCCTTTCTATTGAAAAATACTATGTATTTTGTTTTTGTAAAAAGTTAGAGTAAATGTCAAAAATATTTGTTGAAAATACAAAAAAGGAAATTTGAGGGGTATAGATGCAAAGACTGCAATGTCCACATTTATAGTTTTTCAAAAGTTATGTCATATTCAAAATGTCATAATTTCGCCGAATTACCCGAATGTGTTGAGTTTATTTATTCAATATCTCGAAAACTACTTTACATACGAAGAGGATTTTAATGTCATTTTAAAGAGAATACACCAATTTTTGCGTCGCTTCGGTTTGCGCCGTTTTCGAAGTTGCGTCTTTTTAAAATTTCTGTGGTTTCGAAGTTGCGTCGTTTTTGTTTCACTTTGCGTCGCATGGCTTTGAAGTTGCGTCGTTCTGTTTCACTTTGCGTTGCTTGGCTTCGATGTTGCGTCGCTAGTGCTTCGATTTGCGTCGTTAATATAAAAATTTTTAAGCTTAAACAGAAAAAGGGGATTTCCCGTTGAAGTCTAAAGCAAATATGTTTGTGAAGGATGTCTGCTGATTGCAACTGGTTTCAAATTACATTTGCTTAATAAGTAAAATTCAAATATTTTGCAGCAACGAGTCAAAAAAGGCAAATAAGCTTAGAAGAAAAACAGGGCATTTTGACACGTTCTAAATCAGGGGAAAAGGCTGTTGATATTGAAAGGACCCTTGAACTAGCCCCTTCTACAGTAAAATTCATCTGCTGTTCCAGTGATGCTGATAAAATTAAGAAATTTGTTAAAACAAGATCATCATTACAACATACAGTATAACCCGGTTAATTACCCCACGCTTAAATGCCTTTCACGGTTATTTACCTTTCATTTTTCAAACAAAAATGCACGTTTAATTGCCTTACGCTTAATTACCCAATTCGGGTAATTGCCTTAAAAATTAAAGTCCCAAAACAAAATTACACCTAAATTTCATTCGTTTAATTGCCTCAGTACTTTTTTAAAACAACAAAAAAATATACCTAAAAAAATACATTTGGCTTATTTGAAAGCAAAATATTATACAAATTAATATTTACATTTTAATAAACTTTATTCTGGGCTCACCAGAATAAAGTAATGTTATGAGGTTAAGATTAATATAAGAGTTATATGTGCTGAATATTATCTAAAGGAAATGTCGCTAAATAGCTTGCATATTTTAGTGATTGATATCCGAGTGGAAGCTGTATTTTTAAATCTAAACTGATTCAACCATATTTATTTTGCACTAAATTTTAATTATAGACCGATTCTCACAATTTATGTACATAGGTTTCTTTCTTATGATAATTAAAACGTATTTACCAAATTTTATCAAATTATCCAAAAACTTTCCGCACAAGATTTTCATGGACAGACAATCAGCGAGATGGTCGGACGGTCACGATTCAATCGGCTTACTAAACGATGCGTTCAGATATCTAGGAATCAGCACAAATTAACATATTTGCTTTTTCCTTAATTTTTGCTTATAACACATAACTATAAAACTTAACAGTTTTGAATAACATTTATCTTTGGCCTAGCTTTGGCTTACAATTGTAGAGTGAAAATTAAATGAAGATGGGGTTATTAAATCAACAGGAAATTCATATGTGAACCAGAATTTAAAAATTTTTTTTTATTTGCTGAACCTGTATAAAATATTTCTTCAAAAACGTGAAATATGTGTGCAATGAAAATGCAGCAATAGCTTAAATATGCAAATAATTCCCAAACAAGTCGATACTAAAATTCTACGGTTTCCCTGATCATTAGTTGGTATGTATGAGTACGCTTTTGTTAGTAGGATATGACAGGACATCTCAAAAAGCATTACAGATAAAATTTAAGGCAACAAATTCTATTATTTTTAATTGCTATCTCTTTATATTTAGCTGATTCATCTAAACATTCCTATGTCTAAACTTTTTTTCAATACATTAAAGTTAAGGTATCTTGTAAATAAATACGTTTAATTACCTCACTAAGGTATTTAAACGAATTCGCTTAACTACCTCATTGAGGTAAATGCTTACCCCGCATAATTACCCAAAAATATTGGCATTTTTGTCGAGGTAATTATCCGTGGAATACTGCAATCAGGTTAAAAACTGAGAAAAAAAATGGAGCCACTCCTTACTATTTGGATTGATGTCAACATCAGCGATGAATGCCCTTAACACAATAGATTATTCTAAAGAAAGCATTAGCTTTATTTGAAAATCTAACATAAAATTATCCGATATAAAGTCTATCAAATCAAAATTTATGTTTTCATCTCAAATTATGAATCTCGGCACCAATTAAACAAAAATCAATACAACTGTATAAAAAATCCTGCTTCGGTTTGCGTCGAGTTTTTCCAGTCTCAAAAAAAATTTTTTTTTTTGAAAAATGTAATATCTGCAAAATATAAAATTTTAAAAACGGACTAAGTCAAAAACCTATTTTTTTTATATAATATAATTTTGAGCAATAAGTACACTGTGCTAGTTGCAAAAAACAGACAAGTCGGGCACAAGGCATTTAAACCTAATTGGGGCACGCTAAATACAGTAATGACAACCGTTTTTTCAAGATATACCGTTATTTCGAAAATGTAGGAGGTTGCACTGCATATATTCGCGAACTCAAAAACGGTTCAGTTTATTGAAATTTTAAAAAAAAATCCGAAGTTCTGCAATAAAAAATAAAGTGGGGTTGGTCATACATATGACCCATCTGGAAGCATCCTACGACCCAGAAGAAATAAAAACATTTTTGTTAGAGAAGGGCTTTAAAATAAAAAACGTAACAAATATTAAAAATGTCGAACAAATCCCCAACCACTATTTCGAGTGGAGTTAGAATCCCTGTTGGAATCTGACAATTCTCATTGGCAAAATTGTATTGACTTAAAATGTACCAAAATTTCGCTTAAAATCAAAATCATACATAGTAAGAATTAATACAGTACTTTTCGCTTATAGTCACATCCTCTAGTTGCAACCATAACGTGGACTATATCGCTAATGTGACTATAAGGCTAATTCACATATATGCCACTATGACGCATATAACCGAATTCGAATATAATCAAGTTATGTGAATAAAGGAAATTAAAAATGCATATAAATTACACCGACATCAGGCTTATGGTTTAACAACAGAGTTGCATACTGTATACAAAAAAAAAGGTAACATAATAACAAGATATTTCATAACTGATACCAACGGCAAAAACTAATTTTTTACGAGTAGAGAGTTGATGACAAAAATTAAATGATTTAAGTCATACTTTTTTTGGATGGATTTTTTATTCGAACACTAAAATGAACTTAGTAAATTTTGCTAATATGACTATAACGCCATTAATTTGCTTTATTTATCCCTTTGATGACTGTTGATAGATGGCATATATGGCAAATGTGCTTATATCGCTAAGGGCCATTATTATAACTTGGCGTTAGCTGTTATCCGACAGTTAACAGACGCTTTTTGACAGATATCACATTATTATCTGTCAATTTAATCTTTACTTTAGCTAACTTCAAGTTGTAATAATGGCCCTAAATGAACTATAACGTTAGTACTTTATATTAAATTAACTTAGAGAGGCAAAATAAACAGATAAAATGGACTAGAAATGGAAAGAAAGTATAGTCGGTTAAGCCTGAGCACTCTACACCACAGTATATAAAGACAAATTTTCGAGAGTGTACATTATTTGGGTTTCAAGGGCAATCATGGACCCGCCAGAACAAAAAAAATTATATGAGATTAAGATACATATAAAAGTTCTTTTTGTCGAATATTATTTAGATATCTTTATCTACCTATATGAGATTTATTTCTCCTTGAGTGATTTTAGAAAGGGTGCTTTTATAAAACTTATGGTTAATTTTGGACCTACCAGCACAACATTTTATCATGACATAACAGCTACATATAATTTAAGTTATTGTCGCTAATTTTTATAATAATACCAACATTTATAAGGAAGTTAAGATGATTTAGATTGAAATAAAATAAGTCTGGTCAAAAATAGAGGTTTGGAGGGTATAATTGGCGAGTTTCTTCAACAATAGACAAATGAGGGTAAATTTTCGGATAGGCCAAATATGAAAAAGTCGTAACACAACTATTGTTTTCGAAGCCCCATTCTGCTAGAGGCTTATTCTGAATTGCGATGCGAAAATGCATAAATGCGAACAATTGCTATTCTGTATTGCGATATTCGCAAAGTTTTTTTTTATCGCATTTCAAATGCGAAAAGGTGACAAGTCGATATTCTACATTGCGAAAACAAATGTCAAATTAGCAAAATTTATTCGACAACAAAATAGCATTCGCAAAGTACAAACATGTTAGTGAAAGATAATATTTTATTTATTTATTCATCATATATTTATTATTTAATTCAGGGAAGCAAGCAATAAGACCACCAAACCGCGGCAATTTGAAATAATGATAGAATATATGAATAAGCACAGCCAATTGGCAAGAGGCCATTTGAAAACAGCAAATGCACATCAGTCGGCAAATACTTTGTGGCAAACGTTAACTGAAGAACTAAATATCAATGGACAACCTATTAGAGAAGCTGCAGGATGGAAAAAGTATGAAATATATAAACCAGTTCAAAAATATTTAACTTTATCTTAAATTTTAATATGTAGGTTTGGGCCGATTTTAAAGTACACACAAAACATTTTCATTTTCTTCGTCGTCGAACTACAGTGCCACAAAATCCATTTTTATTATATTTTTTTTTTATTACAGAATGTCCTAAATAAATTATTTAAAACAATTTTCACAGCCAAACACAAACAATTTATTTATTTTTAATTTGACGTTTATTGACACTGACGTATATTTGAGCAGCGTTGCCACGATTTGAAATAAATTGCGAATGCGATTTCGAAAGTCTTACAGAATACCAATTTTCTTTCGCATCGCATTTCATTTGCGCATCGCATTGATTTTCGCATCGCAATTCAGAATAAGCCTCCTGGTGTCTAACAATTGTAACTTTTTCTGTACAAAAAATATACTTCATTGCTATCCAAAGGATAGCTAAGGTAAAATGTAACAAGAAGATACAAGATAATAGTCTGGTAGTGTAGAATTCCTAATAATTGAGGGAATAGGACTATCAGAAAGAACCTTATAAAATACATAACTGAAATTTAACTCATAGAATAAATTCGAAAAATAATAAAATTTTGAAATAAACGATATTGTAAACCAAATTTTTGTAAATTTAGTTTAATAAAACCGGACAACTTGTTTTTGAGTTATGACAACATAAGTGGAGAAATGTCTAAAAATATTGACAATTTTACTTAAAAATTCTTAATAAAAAAGTTATCCATAGAATTGAAAAATTTAGAGTAAAGTGACAGTTGTCAGACTAAAAGCTGCAAATCTTTACTGAACAAATTTTTGCCAGTAAAATCCAGTAGAAAACGAAAACATATGATTCAATCAGGGATGCAAAATGAGAATTTTGAGACCGTACCAACATGTTAATAAAATTGTACTTTTTGGACCCCAATACTAAAAAAATGTTCATGTAATTTTTTTCAAAGGTAATTTTTTGGGGTCTTCAGTTTAAGGTATTTTTAAAAATTCTTAAAAAAAATATATGTCAAGTATTAGATCCTCTTCTACATTTGCAGAAAATTTAAAGTTGGAGACTCGATTGGTGTCAGAGTTATAGACCAGAACGTGACCCTAAGTATGTTTTGGGTTCAAAAGGCCCTTGTTGTTGTATTGTTATTACTTTTTTCAGTATATCTGGAGAACAGCAAGAGCCAAAGCTTCCAAATTAGGTATTCACATTAAGGTTATCAATACACAACATCCCACAAAATGTGGGCGGAATTAGAGAAGTGGGTGTGGTACCTTCAGCACAAAAAAATTCAAAAATGGTATAAAAACCTGAATTTGTGTACTGTCATAATACCCATGTTTACGCCTTACATATCAAAAGATCGGAAATCTTCAGTAGAAAATATTCTCTAAAAAACTCGGAAAAATCGGTTCAGATACAAAAAAGTTATGACCAAAATATTAATTTTTTTGAAAAATACCTGAATCTGAACCGATTTTTCCGAGAATATTGTCTACTTAAGATTTCCGATCTTTTGATATATAAGATATATAATTATCTTGCATAGTTCAGAAGTTCTATCCCCTCTTGTAAGACTTTTGTGTTTTTTTAACATTTTTCACATCTTTCATGACGTCATATTTTGGAAGCCGATAGAATCTGGGGTCTGAAAATTTATGTTTTGTTAAAGTATAATAGCTAACATTTGTGTTGAATTTCATTGAAATCGGAGGTGATGATGCCGAACGGCATGATGGCTTGACATGTCTTCACTCAGTGGTGAAAATACAAAAATGTTCTATCGGTAATATTTATTTATTTATTCATTCATTTATAATACATATAGCCTTAGGCCAATTTAATTCGTATTACTTTATGCAGACCTTCATTGTTGTTTTCCCCCACTACGACTTTTTGGCATATGTGCCAAACAAATTAATATAGCCTTGGAATATACATACATATATACGATAAACATGTCCATATGTATTACCTATAACTAAACATAAATAAAAATGTATTTGCTTTCGAGTTTTTTTTACATATTGTTTGTATTCGCATTTGCAAACATGTATTTAATTTTATTATTCACTATCGCTAAAATATATTAGCCGCACCACTAGTATGTATTATTTTTAATTAAGTTTGTTATCCTTAAAACTTAGAATTTATTTTCCTTGCAACAGGGTAGTACCATTTATGCTACATCCAGACTCAATATGCTCTATAACTTGTTGTTTTAGTTGAGCAACATGCTCTTTAAGATTCTTTACTATTGAACCAAGATCCGTGTTTTCTCCCTTTAATATTTTAACTTTTTCTTCTAATTTAGAAATACGCTCAAGTTTTCTTTTGCGACATTTAGAAGCAGCTACACGGTTTCTTTGACGTTTGCGTTCTAATTTTATTTTTTCCTGCGTTTCCATATCTATTGGACTGACTGGTGGCGAAGCTGAAGAATGTTGAGGTTCATCTTTTATTGGTACAGAATTAAATGGCTCTACAAAAAATAATACAAGTTACTAATAAAAAACGAAAAAAGTTTTCTTACCCAAATTGGTATATGTAAAAGAACCACCGCTCATTCCAGTGCCGACATTTGCTGCGCTTGTACTGTTCAATCCTACTACAATATTACCATTATCAGTTTGAATTTGTTTATTGCTATTATTTCGTAAACTATGTAAAGCTTCTTCAAATCCTTTTCCAAAGGCCTCTTGCTCAGAAGTAACCTCTGTAGACTTTGCTTGAAATATTATACCTGGTTGAGGCGTTGGCAATAAATGAAGTAATTTTTCTAAATCTGGTGTAGTGAGGGATTTAACATTTTGTGTTTCTGGCGAACCAATTACAAGAGGCGATGGTGTAACCAAACGTTGCTTTTTCGGTGTATTTTTCAAATCCAAAGAAATTGGACGCTTATTTATATTATTGCACGAATTCATAGATACGGTAGGTGTTGAAAAATGTAACTGCTCACCTTCCTGACCTGTGGAAGTAGGCTCAGCTTTTACAGATATAGTAACATTACTGTTGCTTGCAGAACAATCTGTCTTGAATGTCTTCATTTTATATTTTGATGACGTCAATATTTTACAATTTTATATGCAAAAAAAATTAACACAAAATAAAATGGGATATGTAAAAAATATTTAAATAAAAGTTTAAATATTTCCAAATTAAAAACCAATGAAAAAATATCGTCAACCAAATTTATTTGTGTACAGTGGAATCCAGAACAGAATGTACTATATTGTGACGTCAGTCATACAAAAACAAAAACTGACATATCGGTGTGAACGAAACACCTAAGCAGTGATGTTAGATGTTTTTTTCGAAATATCGTCAAAATGTAAAAAAAAAATCGTCAAAATCGTCAGTAGTTTTGAAAAAAACCGTCAAAAAATCGTCATATAAAAAAATCGTTTTTTTATAAACACGGATATATCACTCTATTAAAACATAAAAAAATATTAAGTATAAAATCATACAAAACCAAAAAATATAGAATTTTTAATACTTAAGACGATTTGGTGCGGCTTTGATATTGCTCTCCGGAGATTTTCGTCAAACAATTCCCGTCATCCCCAAATCTTCTGCTGCAGATGAACTTAATGCCTGCCTGAAATCGTCGTCTTTGTGGCGGCATGTCCAGAAGTTGCAATTGACCGCAAACATTAGAGTCGTGTTGCAGAACAACCCATCGGCTCCTGAATTCTCGAGACAACTGCTGGAGCTTGGCAACGGCCAAATTCCTATTGATGTTTCGAATGGATTGATATCGTTCCCTGAAAATTTTTGTGAATTCACATCGTCCAAAGAGGAGCTCATCAGCAAGTGTTCCCCGACATTGCACAAAACTACAAAAATCTCGATTGGATTGGTGAACGGGCAAAAATAGCAGCGAAGAATAAGGACGTCGATAACTTAAACTTAATTATTCAAAGTTAAATCACAGGACAACTACATATAGGGTTCCCAACTTTTTTTGTTGCAATTAAAGTACATTGATTATTAAAGGTTAAGAAAAAAAGTACACAGTACAAATATAAAGTCCAATTAATTTCTTTTTATTGTTATATTTAAAAATGTTTTTTATTGCTTTTCGCAAGTTTTATCAAACAATTACACTGTGCTAGAATTTGGCAACTGGCGCTTAAACCTTTTTCGGGTACGCTGAATCCAATACCGGTTCAAAAACGGTTCAGTTTATCGAAATTACATACTAAAAAAAACGAAAATCCGCAATAAAATTTCCTTTAAACGTTAAATTTTTTTCTAACATGCGCTGTCGTTTTAGAAACATATTTTTTTTTTTTTTTTGGCAACAAAAATAATTTTTAATCAACATTTCGAAATTTTTGTTTGTTAAAAATCTATTAAAAATTACAGCTATAAATGATTAAAATCTGTTAACAACTTTTGATTTTATTCACAAAAGTCAAAAAATTTTAATTAATTTAAAAATTTCATAAATCGCAATATTTGTATGGAAGCCCCCTTAAGAAGTGGTGATAAGGGGCAAGTATGTCTCGAAAAATTGTTAAGGAGACTCATTGGCTGTTATGGTACGTTTTCTTCAATATATTTCTAGTCTGTATTAAACTTTTTGTATGGGAACCCCTTAAGGAATGGACATTTTTAAATTTTGTTTTAAATATTAGTTAAACGAGTCACTTTTGTGCTCGCGATCTAAAAGCAGGCAGTAATTTGAAGGAGTTTTGCACTATTTGGGACGAGGCGAAGTTCGTCGAGTCCGCTAGTAGACATAAATATATATTCGCCTCTATATACATATATTAACTAACCCCCGTTTCCACATGCAAGTGCAAGTTCGAAAAACTCAATACACTGACACTTTTTCACTAACATTCACACAATTTTTGTTCATTCAGCCAATCGGCTGTTTCCTCGATTTTTTGTTGATAATACGTATACACTACTTGCAAGTAATTACTTGCATGTGGAAACGTTCGGTAAGAAAAAAACTTTACTTGACAGATTAAAGTGTTAAAAATTTGATGAAAGATTAAAGTTTAAACTAAATTTATTGACGGGATTAAATCGTCAACACCTAAGTGACTTTACATTCAAAATCGTCAATCGTCATTTTGGTAAATTCAGCGAAAAAAATCGTCAAAATGACGTAAAATCGTCACATCTGACATCCCTGCACCTAAGTTTAGTTCTGCTCGGCCAGAAATACTCAATTTTAATGAGGAGAAGAGAGACATATATTGTTGCTCTCTTTCTTTTGAGTGAAACAAGATTTACTTTGTTAACTACTTTGTTATGTTCACGGAGATTAAATTTTGGGTATAAAGGTCCCATTAGCCGACCGTAAATGTAGAAATGTAAATGTAATGTTAACAGCTGATCGTTTCTGTTATATGGAAAGCAATGCAAATGCTTAACTGACTGTAATGTCACTTAACCGTAACGTGCCAACCTGTAGAAAATAGAATTTCATTACGAGGTTACGTGACAGTTGTAGATAGTGATGGGCTGCTTATATTTTAAATGCAATGCGGGTAAAATGCAGAGGCATGTTAAGTAGCTTATTAAGCAAATTTTTCAATATATTGTCCTTGAAATATTTGACATTTGTGTCTCAAATCATTCATTTATTGAAATTGGCGACCAATTGAGTCGCTTAAGTTCCGCTTTCGCTTAATTTAACAGCTCCCGATACTTTCTTTGGAGTTACCTTAAGGGTAAGGTGCTTGTCAATAAGTTAAGAACTATCCAAGTGAAATTAAAAAAAGTTATTGGAAATGCACATCAGGTCGAAGCAATTAATGTCCACCATTTTAAAGATATAATCTTCAAAACATAATGTGAACATATTTTCAAGCTTAAATCTAAATTTTAATAAATGTCGACGTTTGAGAAAATCAGAAAAAAAGTTACAGTAGTTTTGACTTAACTGCCTTTTGTTTACGTGCACTTTTGACTTAACTGCACAAAATTGTTAATTTTTGGAATTATTCTTTATATTTCCATGCAAATTCCTTTTTTAAGTGAACTTTCTATTCCTGCACATTTCTTCCGCAACCACGTAACTCGATTTTTTCCAATTTTTTTATTTAACCGGAAAAGTAGTCAGTAAATACCGCCTTACAATTTTGCAATTTTTTTGTTTGGCGGAATATCGGAATTTTTTCTAATTCTTGGATTCTAAAAGAATATATAGCAAAAAGTTTCAAATATTTGGTTAAAAAAAAAAGTATTTTGTCTCTCCTGAAAAGTAGTTGTTTTTGAGTTACGAGGTTGCGGAAGAAAACCATCGAAATGCACAAATTTTTTGGCATTTTAAAATTATTTTCATACAAAAAAATCAAAGTTAGCTGCACTTTGACTTAGCTGCCCAAAATACATATTTTCTGGAATTATTCTTCAAATTCCTTTTTTACGTGCATTTTGTATACCTGCGCATTTTTCATAATTTTGGGCCGGTTTAAAATATTTTCATACAAAACATCAAAGTTAGCTGCACACATAAAAATATTTGGTAGCCAATTTTTCACATAAATATCCAATTTTTTCCATAAATTTTTATGTTCTTTGTGAATTCTCATTGTTTTTGTTAATGTTTCTTTCATATTAAATAAACATACATACATGTATAAAATGATCTGTTATTTCCCAGCTAGCATAGGCTGTTTGTTAGACGATTATGTTTAATATACAACTCCTAAAATAATCTTCTGATGATTACACAGTACAACAGCCAATCTGGGGGGTGAGAAATTCCAAGTCAGGGTGATGGTACTAGGTCAGTATAGTAAAACCCTCAAAGGGTTTGGCGTTCGTATGTGTCAGTTTTTTTTAATGACATTTTAAATTTTTTCCTTATCTTGATGTTTTTTCGCTTAGTTGTAACATTTTGGCAAAAACGTAGTTTAACATAACTCGAGAACCACTTGTCCGATTTTGATGAAACAAATTTAGAAAAATTAAGAATTACAATTTCTCTAATCTGTTTCTATACCGTTTTCCTATATGTGCAACACTTTCGAAGTTAAAAATGAATGTATGAAGAAAAAAAATATTTTTTGCCCAAAAAATTTAAATTTTTTATTTTTAATTCATAAAAAATCCAAAACAGTAAAAGAAAGTTTCAAGTCCTATTACTTTCACGTGAAGTCGCATAACCTATGAAATAAATGAGACATAAATCATGAAAATCGATGAACGCGTTTCGCTTTTATTAACAATTAAGTGAAGGTATGCATTTCAAAAATTTGCTCGAGATATGCACTAAAGGTCTGCATGACTACATTTAAAAGGCATATGAATACATTCATTTGTTTTTTAAGTAGGTAAAGTTAAATACAACAAACGATTTAAGTACGCAGTGCTTTACATTTTATGTTAAAAAAACAAATGAATGAACACACAAGGCGAAATAGAAAAGAAAACAACTGTATTTAAACAGAAAAAAAATACTACCACATTCAAATAAAACAGACATAATAAAATGTGTATAAGTTTCGAATATAATATTATTTGAATGTTTTACTCATTACATGAATACATTAATATTATTACTAGTAACTTTTGTTATGGAAATCGAAAACATAAAACGCAAGAATTTTAAAGTCCTTTTTAATATAATTTTAATCCAATTTTTATTATTTTTGTTTCAAATTCTGTTTAATAGAGATATATTTGTAATGAGAATAAACATAAGTACTAATTTTACTATGTAGTATTTCTTGCACACAGTCTAACTGTTACCATATACTTGCGTGTGTTTGCATTTGCAAATTGAGTAAATAAATATTCAAAGAAAAAGAGTGAATAGAATGTGTGCCTTTGTTATGATAAAGTAAAACACAGACTACACTCTCTTTTATATTTTAACTCTTAAACTCTGTAAACCACTCTTTAACTATTTAAATATTTGAATGAATATTGGAATGCTTGTGTGTAATAAACAAATGAATGTATTCTTGCAGCTCTTTAATATGCACAAAATTCTTTGCAAAAACATTTATGACTTTTTTTATGATTCTTAGAATTCAAAAAAAAAAGTAATAAACAAAAGGTTATTTGATTTTTATGATTGCGGTAGCAAAGTAATAAGCGGTAATAAATGTGCGTGGACAATTGAAAGGAAAAAGGAAAGTGCACTTTTTTAATTATTTGGGGTTTTCCGTTGGCTACCTGTATGATTTTTTTACAGAAATTCCACCCACATCTATTAGTGCTCATGTTTTGGAACGTACCTGTCAGTAAAATATTGAAAAATTCGTAGTATTTATAGGTTTTCATTTATCGATTTTTGTCATTCAACAAGTGCCGACAAACGCGAACAGTAAAAGTGATTTTTCTCCAGTTTTTTTAAAAGTGAACAAAAGAGAACAGAATATGGAACTGTGCAAGCCAGATATAAATAGCTTTTGCTACTGCTGTGGTCAATATGTCTCAACACATAAAAAAAGGGGAAATTTCAGTACTGATTTTGTTCAAACATACGAGATGTACTTCAACCAAAATGTTATAGTGATCGAAAATTGGGTACCAAATATAATGTGTAAAAGCTGCTACAACCGTCTAATGGATTGGAAAAATAAAAGACGTGGAAGTATGCCATTCGGTATCCCAATGACTTGGACTAATCCTGGCGAAGGTCACAATCCATTGAATTGCTATGCATGTGCGAGTAAAGGAGCCGCAAAAAGGATAAGAAAATCGTATAATTACGTTGGTGTTGCAAGTGCCGCAACACCATTGCCTCATTCGGACCACATTCCTGTGCCAAAAGCTTCTAGCCCAGATATTTTCTCTTCTACGACTGCTCCGACATATCATGCACGTGATGATCCCCCATATGAGCCATCAGTATCCAATGAGCCAATTTTAATAAATCAAAATAAGCTTGATTCAATTGTTGCCAAGTTGGAATTAACACAGCATAAATCGGAAGAGCTGGCTTCCATTTTGAAATCAAACAATTTGTTGGCACCCGGTGTGAAAGTCACAGCTTATCGAAGTCGTCAGGCAACACTCCAAAGTTTATTCCTTGTGAATGATGAAAAAACTTCTGCATATTGCCCGGATGTAGGAAAATTGATGGACTCAATGGAAATAAAATATGAAGCAGATGACTGGAGATTATTTGTTGACAGTTCAAAACTCAGCTTGAAGGCGGTTATACTGCATAAGACCAATAAAAAACCTTCAGTGCCTATAGTACAGAAACGAAAGAAACATATGATGCACTGGAAAATATTTTCAAAATGGTTAACTACGCCAAACATATGTGGCGCATATGCTGCGATTTAAAAGTTGTAGCAATGCTTTGCGGTCTTCAAAGCGGCTATATAAAATATATGTGCTTTTTGTGCGATTGGGACACACGATTTTCCGGTGACCAATAGCATGCCACTGATGGAAACTCGGGGAGCACAGCAGGTTAAAAACGGCCAATATTATTCGTGAGCCTCTAGTGCCGAAGGAGAAGATATTGCTGCCTCCACTGCATATTAAACTTGGAATTGTTAAGAATTTTATCAAAACTGTCGCCAAAAGAGATGAAGTTTTTTTGTGTTTGAAACTAATTTACCCGAGACTTAGCGAAAGTTAAATTAAAGAAGGTAAGTTATAATATCACATTCATTTCCCATGATTTTCCATCTTAACAAATTAATTTTTTCCAATCAGGCGTACTAATGGTCCAGATATACGAAAGCTGATTAAAAGTGACGCATTCAACAATATTTTGATTGACGCTGAATTGAATGCATGGCAGGCAATCAAAGAAGTAATAGAAGGCTTGTTGGGAAAGCATCGTTCTAACAACTACGATGTTTCTGTCGCAAGGATGTTAAGAGCATTCTCGGAAATTAGTGTCCACATGTCCTTGAAAATCTATTATTTACATCATCATCTGGACTTCAGCAAACAATTGGCTACCGAATCTGATGAACAAGGTGAACGCTATCATCAAGTTGCTATGCCATTTGAAATGAGGTAATACTGATTTTTTATTTTTTCAAACTCATTTTAATAAAACAAAAACTTACAGATATAGAGGCAAAAAGTCGCCGTGTGCAATAATTGCGGAAATTTGCTGGTGGAGTAAGCTTGTGTGACAAGACAAGGATGATCTTGATGATAAAGAATTTTCAGGAGATGCAGAAGGGCCAACAGTGGAGTCACACATTGACATTATGTGTGGCTCAGAAACTGATGATAGCGATGAATGCGATGCCACTAGTCCCGAACAACCACCATCGAAAAAGTCTAGGCAATATTTATTAAAATAAATAAAAATAAATAAATAAAATAAAAATAAAAAAGTATAAAAATATTTACTTAATGTTTTTAGTAGTTTATGGCCAGAAGTCTGGAGTTATTGGGGACAATTTATAAAAAAGGCGATAAATGACACTTTTTTGAATAAAAACAAATATCAATATTCTTGTCAAAATGGGATACCTTCACTTAATTGTAAATAAAAGCAGAACGCGTTAATCGATTTCTATGATCTGTGTCGCATTTTGTTTATAGGTTATGTGACTTTACATGAAATTAATAACACTTGATCTCTTTCCGTTTTGAATTTTTTATGAATTTAAAAAAAAAAATTTTTAATTTTTAGGCAAAAAAATATTTTTTTTTTTCTCCACAAATTTATTTTTACCGGCAAAACTGTTGATTATAAAGAAAAACGTTATATGAACGGATTAAAGAAATTGTAAAAATTTTTTTGAGTTTGTTTTAGCAAAATCGGACAAGTGGTTCTCGAGTTATGTTAAACTACGTTTTTGCCAAAATGTTACAACTAAGCGAAAAAACATCAAGATAAGGAAAAAATTTAAAATGTCATAAAAAAAAACTGACACATACGAACGCCAAACCCTTTGAGGGTTTTACTATACCGACCTAGTACCATCACCCTGACTTGGAATTTCTCACCCCCCAGACAATAAATCCAAAAATGTTCCATAGTGTTATCTGACGAGTAACAAAACAAAAACATCTAAATCTTATTGTAATTTATTATTTATTTTTTGGCACGCTCGTCTTTAAATCTTGGAATGAAACTTTTGGGACTCTCTGTAAGAGTCGTATAACAGTTACTGAGCTACCTAAATAAGACCGTTTTTGAAGTATGAAAATGCTATTGCCACTTCAATTTTAATAACACAAACCGGCCTAAGGATCTGTAAAAAAGGATTTTCTGACAGGATGGTGTTAATTTGTTTGTTTTATAGAAATTGTATGAAAATAAGAAGTTTTAGCATGAAAAATACGCTTGAGCCATACGGCTGAGCATTTCACGAGTTGTAAAATAATACCTACATGAGTCTTAAACCACTCTTGGCATGCTTTTTGAAAGACTCGTTAGATAATCTCTACATACATCATAAACGATTCCCTTTACGATTAATATAAGCGTTTTTCGCTGCGTTATGGTAGAATCTCTCATAGGAATCAGCACGTGTAACAGTTTCTCCCGTGCGGGGAATTGTCTACAATCAAAAAATTAGCTTATCGACGATCAAAAACACTCTTTGTGAGATTCCCAGTAGACTCCTATACGATTGAAAATGCTAGCTCGGTTGAAATAAAATTTTAATAATATATAAATTTATGTAGTAATAAAATAATTTTTTTATTCTACTTTTAAATCAAACATTTTACCTAAGCTGCACTTTTGAGCAGGTAACCACAACTACTGTATTCTTTAAATATATCATTACGATACTTATGCGCCACCCTGTATTTTGTATGGTCATTAGCATTTTTGTATATGCTAGACACAGAAGACAAAAATGTAAAGTGTGTAAAAGCAATAAATAAGGTATACAAAACTTTATGGTTTTAAAAAGTTACTGCTTTTAAAAACTGTAGAAAAATTGTGTTGCTTGAACAAACATACTTAAAGTAAAATTTTCTCGTTTCTAATGTGCTGTTTTTAAGTGACAGGCGATTGATTGTATTGTAAAATTTATATGAAAAACGCTCAGTTTTTTAGTCTTTGGAAACAGCTCATAAGTTCTTCTCAAATGATTTTCTATTTGAGGAAAATTATATTTTGGTAAAAAAATTATCAAAAATATGATAAAACCATTTTTCTGGCAACGCTGATGTTCATTATGTTAGGTTCTAATAATTTAACTTGGTAGCACTTCTTGAAAAACACTCAATTTTAAATAGCCATATTCATGGTGGAATAAGCAGGTGGCATCGTTACGGCAACAAATACAACATTACAACAAAAATCGAAATTATATCACCGTTGACGTCAACAAATTTTTTCAACAAAAATCAAAGCGTGTCGCAAAACGTGATGAAATAAATACATTTTTAGCCAATTTTTATTTAATTATAGTCCATATCTTATTTATTTTAATTTAAAATTATCAAAAACTTTAATAAAATACAACAATCACAGCACAAAACGTGGACTTTTTGTAAACAAACTTCTGAAACAAAAATGCCAGTGGAAGAAGTAAAGAAAAAAATAAAGTCCCTTCGAACAGCCTACAGTGCAGAAAAATCAAAAGTGGAAAATAGCAAAACATTTTGAGTTATTTTCTCGGCGACGACATCTTGAAAAAGTAAATTGCTTTCAACTTGCGTGCAGCCTACGTCACAGCTGTCAACTTTTGCATATTTTGACAATCAGTATATGTAAAAGACTATCAAGAAAATCTTGATCGTGTGGCTGCAATGTAAAGCAATCACACGTATACTCTTATGCGCCCCATACACGGTTCAATTCAGTTGTCAACTGAGTCTTTCAACTCAGTTGACAACTTCATCAACTGAATTGAAAGATTTTAAATTTATTTTAAAATTTAATGAAATAAAAGACATTTTTTAAAATACTTAACTACAAAAATTAATTTTGACAGCTGATCAAGAGATTTGAGCACACACAGTACAATCGAATTGAAAGACTTAGTGGTCAACTTGAAAAAACCAAAATCTTTTGATTTTTCTTCAACCAACTCGACAACCGTCAAACTAATCAACTGACAAGGCCATACACGCTTTGATTTGGACAACAACCGACTCAGTTGACAATTGAATTGAATCGTGTATGGTCTGCTTTACGCTCTTGTATTCAGTCTTCGTTTAGATGTTGATGGCTACACATGTGCGGATGCTTATGAATTTTTTTTCTTGTTTTTACAGTAATCGTTTGCCAGCGAACATTTTGAAGTCAGAATGATATGTGAAAAATATTTCATGATAAATAATGCATTTGGTAACATGCAATGTCTGCTATGTTACCAAATGTTTAAAGAAAATAGGGAATATGTTACTAAAAGACATTACGATTCTTTTCATAGTGACATGAAAAGTTTCGAAGGTAAGAAAAGAAAGGACCATTTAGATATGGTAAAAAACATTTATATAGAAAAAACTAAAGAATGGCTACTTGCAGTTGATGAAAACAAAGCAAGGGCGGAAAAAAAAATTTGAAGTATCAAGCTTAATAAGCTTAGATATTGTTAGGCATGGTAGGCCATTCACTGATGGGATATTTTTTAAAAACTTATTAGAAAAAGTTTTTGAAAAACTTAATTATAATAGTAAGTTTATAAAATCTCTTCCATTGTCGGCCCCAAGTGTAGTACGACGTATTGATCATATAGGAAACTCGGTAAAATTCGCTATTTGGGAAAAAATAAGTAATTGTGAATATGTTTCTTTTTGTTTAGATGAAAGCACAGATATAAATGATCTTTGCCAATTGGTATTATGTATTCGCTGCGTGGATAGCAACTACGAGGTTTTTGAGACAATGTATTCTCTAGAAACGTTTCATGGAAATGTAACAGGAAAGCTTTTTTATGAAAGAAAATTGTTGGAGTCTGTACAGATGGGGCAAACGTAATGACCGGAAAACATGAAGGCTTCATAGGTCATCTAAAAAAAAACCAAATATCAGTTTTGAGCTTTCACTGCATTATTCACCAGGCCGCTCTTGCATCAAAATTTTTATCCAATCATGCAAGTATGAAGACTGCAGAGTCTATAATTAATAAAATAAGAGGAGGGCATCATGCACTTACTCACAGAAAATTTGTTAGTTTTTTAAAAAGCAAAAACAGCGCATACAATGACCTAAAAATGTTTACTGACGTCCGCTGGCTTAGCCGTGGTGATTGTCTAAATAGATTATTTAATTTGAGGAAAGAAGTGCTGCAGTTCTTAGAAACAGAAAATATAGCAGACTGGGCAATACAGGCTTTAAAAGATAACAAATTTATTTTAGATTTAGCATTTTTAGCCGACACAACAACTTTTCTAAATGAGTTTAATTTAAAACTGCAAGGAAAAGAAAAAAACTTGTGTGATCTCTCTAAAATTCTATTTAATTTTAAAACAAAATTATTTTTACTCATCTCTGAAGTTCAAGCTGGTGACTTTTCTAGTTTTCCAAAAACTTCTCTAATATATGTCAAAAAGGACAATGGCACAACATTTGAATATGCAGCAGTACTTGAAACAATTTTTTATAACTTTCAGGAGAGATTTGTAGATTTTGAAAATATACAGCAATTTACTGATCTTTTTGAAAACCCTTTTAACTGCGATATAACCAAGTATGAGTTTGATATACAATCAGAACTGATAATATGACGAAGTGAAATAAATGCTCCGGAGGTTAATAATATATTAGATTTTCGGAAAAACTTGGATAAAATATCATACCCCCAAATTACAAAAAATGCCTTAAAATATTTGTCATTATTTCCCTCTACTTACCTCTGTGAGCAAATTTTTTCAGACTTAAAATTTATTTGTACAAAACAGCGAAATAAGTTAAGCTCGGCAAACTTAAAAAATATTTTGTTAATAAGAAACTGCCATAAAAGCATAAATATAGATAACTTTATCGTGTAGGTTAGTGGTAAAATTAAAAACTCTTTTGAAAGAGATGAATCATAAGAAAGCATAAAACTGATATTTGCTTTTTTAGATGACTATTATAACATATTCATGCAATTTATATATAAAAATAGGTATCTGTTTAATTGGCAAAGGGTAAAATATTTCTTAAATAAATTATATTTGAAATGCTTTACTTTGTGTTTGTTGGGTAATTCTCTCACTAATACAACCTCATTTTTAGTTTTGTTTAACTCTGACCTACATACAACTACAATTAATGTTGAGAGAATTTCAACTAATTGTAGTGGGGAATGTAAGATGAGATAAACCCACTGTTGTTTATTGTTGATGTGTTTTGTTTAAACTTTGATATTATTACAGGTAGAACTGTTGCTATAATTCTTATACGTTTAACAGTTTTATTTGGTTTAATATCTTTAGTTTTTCTAAAATCTTTATGGATGAAGTTTCCTGATGATCTGGCCTAAGCAACCAGTGAAATGCGCATAGGAATAGCTTATCCCATCAACAATAAATTTCAAGTATTTTTGTCAAGAATAAAAACTGGGAATTAAGCACGAATAACAAAATCTTTTGAAATTATAATTACCGACGTTAATATTAAAATGCAAAGCGTGGACGCCAGGATTCAAATTTTGCTTTCCAGAATGGGAGTTTTGTTCTTACAAGTGGCAGGAAAATTCATAACAAGGATGCATTGGATAATATGTTAGTGGAAAATTTAAATGAAACTCATATTTATTGAAACATGCAATGTTAAGGAAATGGTTTATAAAGTAAAAGAAAGTGCGAAATCATTTTATTCGACAATTTGCAAAACATTAAGAACTTAATTTTGTTTTGAAAATAAATCTTTAAAAGTAAAATTCAGTTTCACTCCACATAATATTGTTTCGGGAAAAACCAATAGCATAATACTGATGTTATTAATGTTTTTTACAAACGATTAAGAAAACTATAATAATATCAATTCTCAATTCCGTGTTCTGGCGGTTCTTTCAGAAATAAAGCATTGCAGAACTGAATATATTTAAATTTCTTGAAAAAATATAGCCAATATTAAGAACGAAACTAATGTTTGCTGACATTTCACATATTCACCCCTATTATGTTAGACGTTGTCGACGTCGACATTAATTTTTAATTGTTGTCACATCAAGGTGACGACTACATCTCTTCGACGTTAATTTGGTATTTTATACACACAAAAAAATAGTTTAGGTAATTTTACCAAGGTGTGCATAGGCAATTTATTTTTCTATATATATGAAAAAATAAGTTTTATTGTCTTAAATAATTGGTAATTTATACAATAAGTTTTGCCTAAAATTTTTGTCAATATTACTAATTGGGTTAGGTATCTTCTTATAATATTAAATTGTAAAAAAAAAAAATTCAAATATAAATTTGAATTTAAAATTTTTAAATATTTAAATTTAAATGTTCAATAAAGGATAAAAATACAACGTAGGTAAGTGAGAATTATTAACATAAGATAAAGAACTCCGCTGAACTTTTTAAAAACAAGACAGAATATCTGTGGTTTTCATAGGCAACCGCGTATGTCTATTTTTTCGATTTTGAATTGTTGATGCCATATTGCTAAATTTAAAGCGCTCTTTATATTTTTTTAAAAATTATTAAAAACAGATAGACCCATTCCGATGTTTTAACTCAATTACAAAATCAAAAGGTGCAATATCTAACCCATAGTTTGCTCTCCTGAAAAAATTTTTTTTTTGACATACGCGGTTGCCCATGAAAACCACAGATATATTAACAATAAAACCAATAATTATTTTTAACTATTATTCAAGATTATTAAATTGGACGACACGATGCTTGATCAATATGGATTTTATAGACGAGATTAGTTTTAATCCTTTGACCTCAAATGAGCACTAAAAACCGCCTGAAACTTTAAGCAGCCTCAAAACGAATTTGTCAATGCCACTCTAATTTTCTTTTATTGGTACAGATATGAATTGATAAATAAAATACATATAATGAAATTAAAAAGGTTAAAAAAGTATATAGAGTTTTTTTAAAATGCTTTTTTTATTAAAAAAAAAAAGTAGTAAATTTACCTAAAACCTATGTTCTGGTACAAAATTTAACTTAGATAACTTTTCTAAAATAAAAATATAAACTAACTTTGCTATCATTGGTAAATTTTCAAAGTTACTTTGAAATTTTAACAAAATTATTAGATACTTTTTCGAACATAGAAATTACCTAAGTTAAACGTTTTATTACCTAAGAAACTTAGACCTTTGCGCTTAGTTAATTTTATACCATATTTTTAGGTAATTTTACCTGTGGTTTTTTTTTTTGTGTAAGAATGTTGTGTCGACGTCGACTAGTTATCCAAAATTTGACAAAAAATCCCATCTCCAATTGTTTTTTTTTTTTTTTTTTTTGTTCTTCACTCACTTTTTAACGCTATTTATGCTATTTTCCGACATATTTTTTAACCGATTTAGTTTTTTAAAATAAAGTGTAGAGTTTGTTTCCAATTTTGAATTTTGTTCGCGAATTTTTGGCATGTTTTTGATAAAAGATATTTTTACTGTAAGTTTTCTGATTCTTTATAGCTTTAACGTTTATTCATAAATATAAGACATTTCTTTCATGCCGCTGTTAGCAAATTTTTGCGAATTTCCGTTAATTTAGCATTTTTCACGGAATTTTTGTCATTCCTTTCAGTTTAAGGGACCTTTACAGCCAATCCCACGATGTCACACGCTAACGTTCGAATAGAAAATAAAATTTGAAACAAAAACAAATTTAAGGAATTGTTTTCGTTTTAAATGTAATTTTCTATGCGAACGTTAACGTGTGACATCGTGGGACTGGCTTGTTTGATATATTAAAAATTTTCGCGAATTTTCGAAGATTTTGCATAATTTTTTGTAACTTCCCGACATTTTGTTTTTTAGCCGATTTAGCGATTTCAAACCAATTTAAGGGTTTGTTTCAAAGTTTGCAATTTTTGCTTATTTAAGCCATGCTCGCGATAGCATCGATTTTTTCCTAAGAGTTTTCTGATTCTTTACAGCTTTAACGATTTTTAATAAATATTAGACTTTGCTATCATGTAGCAATTTTTTGCGAATTTCCGCTAATTTTGCAATTTTAGCAAAATTTTTGCCATTTCTTATAGTTATAGGGCTTTCGTTATATATTAAAAATGTTCGTGAAATTTCTTTTAAATTTGCATTTTTTATTTCAAACGTATTCAATAAATATGTTAACATTTCATTTAAAATTTCTTTAACTTTTATTTGAGTCGTCGCAAAATTTTCTGTCGACTAAAACGGAGACAATACTACTCGACGTCGACTTAAAAGCGCCTTAGAAAATATCACTTGACTGTCAAAAGTAGTCGATTATTGTCAACAACGACTCAGAAAATACCATTAATGTTCAGGTGCCGTCGACTTGCGTCTATGTCGACTTTTATAATAGGGGTGATTGCTTTTGGTATTTTATCGATACCACATTCCTAAGCATCAATTGAACGCACATTTTTAAATGCAAAATGATGTAAAAAGCAAAGGAAGAAATCGCTTACACGTAGAAACTGTTTCAAGTTTGATACACTCAAAAGATAAATCAATCCATCCTTACTCAAATCAATCCGAAGCGGTATTAATAATACGGTGAGTAAGGATTTTCTTGAATCAAGTACAGAAAGATTGATTCAAGTACGGATATTCAATAGCAAAATACTTAAATTATCCATATTCAATCCCGATTTTCTACTTGAAAGAATCCGAAAATGAGATTGATTTAAGTAACACTTGATTCAAGAATTATAAAATTGTTTTAATCCGAATGCGTACTTGAAATAATTCGAAAATGAGATTGGT
Organism: Pollenia angustigena; assembly: GCA_930367215.1. Lineage (NCBI taxonomy): Eukaryota > Metazoa > Arthropoda > Insecta > Diptera > Polleniidae > Pollenia > Pollenia angustigena. The sequence goes on from OV884060.1 coordinate 90,309,274, forward strand.
TTAAGAAAAACTAAGATTGAATCAATCTCAAAATGCGTTTGATTCAAGTATTATAAAGTTGATTTTATCCCGAATTAGAAAGAAAAAATTATTGTGACTGATTTGCATACCCGTTTTACATCTTACAGAATATTAAAGCACCAACATCATGCCCGACAGCGTTACCGTTATGCGACTAAAGTCGCATTTTTGCCCCTTTTTTTAATGTCATGCCACTTTCTTTGCCCCTTTATTTTAAATCCCCTTTTGTATCATTTTGTATGTTTTTGTGCCCCTTTTGCCCCTTTTTGAACTTCCAGCTTTTATATGATTGTTTTTACTTTACCGCATAGAAGTGCATCCGCTAAACGGATTTTTTTTTAAATTAGCATTATAAAACAATAAGTGGTCTAATAGACTGAAAGTTGATACCCGGCAGTCCATGTTGAACTTATTAATAAATACATATATATAGATGCATATTTTCGGAAATTAGATACTTATATAACAACTAAAGAAACAGCATAGCACTGTAATGCATTAATAAAAATCGTACCACTACTAACTTCTCCTAATAAGAAATATCAGAACTAAATTTGGTCCACCTATCACTCATAATAAAGGCGCTATTGTGCCAAAGCCCTTATTTTGGGAATATTAACGTGGTTTTAAGTCTATTACTAAGTCAATTAGTAACCGATTTTGTTAAATTAAAAATGGAACGACAAACTTATATAATAACGAACTTATATTTTTCCAGCTGTGGTGAAGGGTAAAATTATATGCAACAGTTCATACACGTTAACTTGCAAACAAGACGTGTTTTTTCACTGTGTATATATACATTCGAACATCTCTATAGCGAAGTTCTATAAAATGAAGCTTTCTATATATAATGAACAAACTTAAAAATTATTATAATTTGATCTCCTTAGACACAAAAAAAAATCATAGGTAAAATTACCTAAAAATATGGTATACAATTAACTAAGCGCAAAGGTAGCATGGCAGTATCTTAGTTTCTTTATAACGATTTTAACAACAGTCGCTCGTTTAAGTGGACAAAAATGTAGCAGTATTTCTTTTAAAATAAATTTGATCATTAAAAGTTAAATAAGCAGCACAAAAGGTTTTGTAGCCTAGCAGATTATTTTTCAGCACTTTATTTCTCACAAGCAATTAAACACTTAACGCAAAAGTCTTCAAACTGTTCCTTATATGGATATTATTGAAGCAAATGTTAATAGATAATCGAACTAAAATACCAGTTTTTATAAACAATAGTAGAAAAATGTTAGTTCTGTATAATATAGGGAAGTTCGACTATATATGGATGTGTCAAAAGCTAAAAGGCCTTAGTCCACAAAATAAAGACTAGAGAAAATTAGTATTGTTTGAAAAATGGATTTTCAAAATGCTACAAATAGAAATTTGCCAAACACGCGCAGCTTAGCAATTCATATTTAAGCAATATATAATGGCCTAATTTTGTTATGTATATTTTCCTATTATCTGGCTGGTAGCTTCGGAAAAAAATCATATAAGATTAAAACCCTATACCAATTTTTCATATTTTTTAAAAAATATTTAAATTATAAAAGAACAAAATCATTTTCAAAGAGTTCACATCTAATTAGATAGTAATATAACAAAATTGAGAAATTTTCGAAAAGTGGAGTTATTTTTTGTAACGTTTATGTTTTCCGTGAAAATAACTTAATAAAAATGAAAATGGTCTTTTTTTCTCAGAATTCCCCTTTTGTGACACTTTTATTTTGAAAATCCCCTTTTTGTGCCCCTTTTTGAAAATTTTGAACGGTAACGCTGATGCCCGATATGGTTTTTACTTTAGAAATCGTATGTACATATTTAACTAAAAATATGAACTTAATGAGAAGCAAGAGTTCAAATTTACTTTTTAACCCTTCGTGATACACATGAGTTTGGCCAGACCTTTTTTCAATGTGTATAGAAAATCAAAATATGCGTAAGCCGGAGGGTTAAACACAACGAAAAGTTTAATCTTTTTTACTTGATTTAAGAATTTTATACTTATTTCAAGAAATTCTAGGATTGATTTCGGAAAGTAGTCCCATTTATAATTGTTTGGGCTCGTTTTAGTGTTATTCGTACTTGAATTTTTGTGTACGACTTGTAATTAAAGTAATCAGAAAAAACTTGGTTTATCCAGAATGTTTTTCTTTCTGTGTAAAAACTAAAGATCTATTTAAATCAACTAGTAGTTGCTGTTGTAGTTATAATATTTCTTATGATCTCTTAAAGTAAATTTGCTTTATCTGATAACACAAAATTTAGAGCTTTATTTTTTAAACTTTTTTTTAGAACTATGTTCTAAGTATGTAATATATGTATATAAAAGACTGAATAATGTAACTTTGCAAAAGTTAAAATATAAATATAAACACCACTATAAATTTATGTTGACTAAAATAAAATTTTTGATTTATTTACTTATTCATAAATATATGAACTATTTCAAATATTTTTTTTAGAAAATACTGAAAAAACGTACATTAAGCGTCTCATACACTTGCAATATACATAACTGTTAAATTTTATCGCCAATGTGTATGTGATATTCGAGGATGACACAATATATTGGCAAGAATCGAAATCAGAAAAGAAGTGCAATATACTGCGAAATGTGTTGGCAGCAATGTACTTTGTTGTTTTACTTAAAAGGTTATGTTTTTTTTAATAAGAGTTGCTCCATGTTTTAATTAAAACCATTGTGCCACAGATTAAACAATATAGGACAATATAGAAAAAATATTGTTTTTTTTTCACAAAAAGTACCATTTGATGGAAAAAATACTCTTTTTGTTGAAGTTTAGTACCATCTCAAAATTTCAATTTTGCAACACTGGCCCACCTCCTCATTCCTTCATGGTACTCTAGTTTGTGACGAATTCCTTACTGCACTTTTTAATGTTTTTTATAAAAAAAATGTTTAATTCTCCTACAAAAAGCAAGGATAATAAAAATACACACGGTTGCATAGAGTCTGATGCCTTTCCCATAGAAGAAAAAAATGGTCAGCAAATACTTCAAAAATGTATTTCAAGTGAGCTACAGTCAAGTAACTTATCACATGAAGTTAGTGAAATCCCATTTAGTTCTGAAAATAACACAATGAACGTGAACAACGTCAACCAACAGGTGGTAGTTCAATTTTCAAATATCAACGGATTACAAATTGGATCCACATATAACATTAATAAGACTTGTAATGAAAAAAAGGAGGATTTCAATAAAGTTGAAAACTACAACCTTAAGGCAAAAAATAAATATCCCAAAACCATTACCATAGTTACCATGATGAAATCTCAGGATGAACCTAATAGAGAGATCCTTAATGAGATAGCCACACACTTAGGAGGAGATTATAAAAATTTCATGCGTGAGTTGGGATTTTCTGACGGACAAATATCAGCAAAAATTATTGATCATAACGTGTACGGCGTAAAAGAGGTAAGTTTTGGAAAAATCTAGTTTACCGACGCAGCTCCAAATAAAACAAGTACGTAGGATGATAGAAAATTGAAAAATAAGAAGAAACAATTAAAAAAATTGGCACAAACGCTTTTCGAGTTATGGACGTTTTAAGTTTTCTTAGAAATAAGTAATTTTTCCACTATATTTCAAAAGATACATGGCCAATATTGGTATCATTTTTAAGGTTTTGACTATGTATGCTCACATTACAGTTTTTGTGTACTAAGCGTAGAATTTATCTATATATGTACATATAAATCGGCTAAGGCAAAACAGTTAAGAACACTTTCCTCCTCTGTATGTCCACCAATTTGAACAAAATATACACCATTTGAAAGAAATTTACTGACAGAAGTGCACAATATATATTTTATTAAAATCTGGTCAATAATTTCAAATGCAAAATAAATAAATAAAAATTTATTTACAATTATCAAATAATAATAAATTAGGGTGATCGATTATTCGAATTTTTCAGGAACCGGTTTTCGAATATTTCGCCTATATACATCAGACCAGGCAAAACAGTTAATAACGCTATCTTCCTGTGTTTGTCAACCGAACCTGTATTGGGAGAAAAAAGGGGAAATATGGGAAACTAAATTTCTTTTTTTATACTTTTCTGTGCTTCATGTGATAATTTTTAAATTTTCTATAATATAGAACTTTAAAAAAACATTATATTATAGGTTTAGAATCCTGAGTGAGTGATAACCTATAAGATAAAAAATGCTGGTATTTTTTGTTTTTCATCTGGAACTTTTTGAATTTTCGTTAATATTCGACCTATAAAGATAAAATTATACATTAAACTGGGTGAATAAGAACATGCAAGGAGAGCTTTTTGGTACTTTTTCGTTCTACATCTGGTACTATGATTAATTTTCGTTAATACTAGACATAGAAACATAAAATTAAACGTGCAACGTCCTGAGTGGATGACAATATATAAAGGAGACTTTTTGATACTTTTTTGTTTTTCAATTGGTATTTTTTATACTGAACCTTCGAAATTAAATTAACTCACGTAGAAGATAAAATATGAACCGGAGGTTGGTCTCTCGCCAAATCGATCCACTTTGAAGGAAAAAATAAATGGTCGAAACAAATAAATTCATATATGGGCATTTCCACAGAATGGTCTACCAGGATGAAAAAATAAAATGTTGATTATCATCGTCTTTTATTGTTTTTTATTAGAAAAAAAGTCTATGTTCTTATAAAAGAATGGTTTCCTAGCATATCTGAGCTGTTTAACTTGAGGAAATTGGGCTGGAAGCTGGAAAATTTTATAATTTCCTGTATTTTTTACTTCCAAAGACAGTTTTAAATACTTATTTTTCATGCAAAAAATATGTTATGTTCACACTCTTTCTGCATAATCTCTCCATTACAATCAATTGTAAATTTAACTAAGTTTTTTTGTTAAGGAAATTTTAAGACATTTATGGTAAAATGCATGGTGATAATAATAAAAAAACATATGGAAAAATCGTACGTTAGCTACCCGTACGTTCGCGACCGGTACATAAGCCAATTAAATACAAACCAAGAGATATTTTATTTTGTAAATACTGGATGGAGACATAAATACACTTTTAAAATAAATTAATCACTTTTGAAAATTCTGTTTCATTACGCAGATTTTTACATTTCACTACTGTCAGCCGAAGTTGACTTCTATTTTGCGTACGTTCGTGACCACACGTTAATAACTCTTATTATGAAAACTTAAACTCAACGAAATCCATCTTTTGTACTAAACATAGAGCTACCCAAATGCTATCGAATCGCAAAAAAAATGCTAGAAAAAGTTTTGTTTTCTATATTATTTCTACATCAAAAGCGTACGAACGTACGTTCGTGACCCCAGGAAATGCCCATATACTTAGATGAATTATGTTTTCTTCATATTTACAAAAAAAAATAATGGTCGAATTTTTACCATAAGGCGAACACTAGTATTTTTAAATAAACGTTAATATGTATTACCAAAAGCAAACGACGAATTTGTTTTTTTGTATATTTTTTTTTTTCAGTAGAACGATACAAGTTTTAGGTTTTTTTTTTAAAATAAACAAAAAAGTTATACAAAACGCAGCTACGACAATTAGAATTAATTATTTTATTTAGTTTATTAATTTAAAAAAAGAAAATTTAACGACCACTTCAAAACACAACATAAAACATTTGTTATAAATACAGCCACAAAACTTGCAAATTTATGGCAAAGCAATTTCAAGTGTTCTCCAGCAATATAATCAGCAATTATTGCTCCATTGTTCTGCCGACGTTTTTGCTTGTACTAAGCAATAAAAATTGCTACGTGGAGACCCAACGTTAGGAGAGAAGGCAAAAGATAATGCCATTTCTTTTCCCCTTCCTCCTAAAAACTCAAGACTTGATGAGTCAAACTTGACGTGTGTGAACCGGCACTAACGTGTTTTGTGAAAACTGTGCTACCATATTTGTTCTTCATCCCATTTTTTTTGCCAAAATAAAATTTTATTTTGAACTAACATTTAACAGCTACTTCGTTAGCGTCTCTTTTTTCTTCGTGGACCAAAGTTTATTTTTCAAGGTTTTAACTTGCATTTAACCCGCTACTTTTTATCGGACCTTTTCTTTCATGAACATATTTATATGCCAAAGTTTTTGTTATTATTCACCTAAAATTTTGTGTTTCTATTTTCAATATTATAGAAAATTCAAAAAGTAGCAAATTGAATTTTATTTTTCTAGGTCCAATACAAGGCGAATTTACTTCAGGTGGCGGTGAAAAGACAGCCGGTTATTTTTTTTGGCATGCCAGAAACGTCAAAAGTTTTGTTTACATGTGCTTTTTAAAACTGTGTTTTTAAATTAAAATTTTGCTTTACTACTTATATTAATGAAAAAATTAAACAATAAAGAAATGATTAATGAAACTATGTATTAAAATTAAGTAAAAATCTGTTTTTTATATCACAAAAACTAATTTTTACCATTACCAATATATATTAAAAGTATTTTTATAATTATGTTCAGTTTTAGTATTTAAATGCATAAACTGAACACAGAAAAGAAACGGCTTAGATTATTTTCAATACAACATTCAATTCTACCGAATTTGGGAATTAATGCTCACAAAAATTGCACAATTTTATGTTATAAAAACTGTTTTTTTCTTAATTTTTAAAATTATCAATTTTTTTTTTTATTTTTTTACCCAAATGTTTTTATTAATTTTAGTCTAGGGATGCCAGATAAATTTTTTTTCAGTCCCAAATTTAAAATAAAAATTTCCTATAAAATTCCCTCCAAAAATATAAAGCATTATTTTTAAGAAATTATTTAGTTTTAAAATTAATTTTATCTTATAAATTTGTATTTTAAATTTATATAAGTCCCAATTCACACGTTGCAAGTCTTATTGATCAGCTTGCTACTTTATAACGAGAGTGACGAGAGGAAAATAAACATTTATCTCTCACTCTCTCTCGCCTATAAGGTAGCAAGCTGATCAATAAGACTTGCAAGGTGTGAATTGGCACTAAGTATAGATACCCAGGCAGAAAAAGACAATCACCACGACGCTGTGCCGACGTTGCAGGGGGTACTATCAACATAAATACAACGTAATGTTAACCAAATTTACAATGTTGTCACAATATTAAAATGATAACGCCAAATGTGCGTCTTCCGACTCTTTTTTTTAGTGTTGTCACAGTACTGTAAATTTAAATTTACAATGTTGGATTCACGAAATTACAACGTAGTCACAACCGTCTTCCGACTCTTATTTTCAATATTGTTACAAATATAAATTCGCTATATAAACAAGCAAAAATTTGATATTTTCTAACCTAAAATAGTTTTTGTGTTTTAATTTTAATACGACTCTATTAAATTAATAATACTAAATTTTTGTATATACATACAGCGTTGTAGCGGTACAGAATTATTATAAACGTGGTATTAGGAAATAAAGGTTTAATTCTTGTATATACAATGTTGTAGCGGTATAGTTTTATGGTAAATACGACTTTAAAAAACTAAAGTCGTATATTTGTATTTAGGGTGTTGTACCGATGTTGAATCTTATTAAAAACGGTATTAAAAAACTAAGGTTGTAATTTTGTATCTACACCCAGCAAAAAACTTTGGAAGTTGTTCAAGTAGAAGGGATATTTTCATGACTTATTTAGCACTTAACTACTTGAATGCATTTAAAATGCCTTCCAAAATTCGAATAAATTTTAAACAGGTGAACCCATGAAAAATTACATGCAATGCACCCATTCAACTCTTATGTATGTAGGAATTACAATTTTTCACTACAATTAGGTATTCTTTTAGGATTAAAAGGGGACGAATATTATACTTATACAATTGACTTTAATGATTGAGTTAAATTTTTTTAATATATACATATGGGGGATTTCATGTTAAGTGACCCAATTTTTAAATCGATGTCTTCCGATTTGGGTGAAATTAGCACCAATCTTAGTCCTATTAAATAGTAGTTTATACACAAATTTTCAACAAAATCGGTCAAAAACTTTCTGAGTTAGAGGGGGCCAAAGTTTGGCATTTTGTCCATACTGGTGTTCTTTCTCATTCATGTAACTTATTACTTATTGGTGTAATAAAAATTTGTCCCAAGTTGCTTAGATAGCTATTTGATCAATCATTTAAAAAAAAATATTTTTTTTTTTTTAAATTTTTTTTCTTAAGTTTAAAACTTTTTTTAATTTTTTTTAGCGGGAATGTTTTTTTTTTGCTCAAAAGAAAGCTTATGTCTTTTCCTTTAAGGTAGTTTTGGTCGCTTTTTGGGATACGAGTGGGTTATGTATAAAAAAAAAATAATTTTCAATTTTTAGCATATTCAGTGCTCTTTCTCAGCCATGTAACTTATTACCTGTTGATGTTAGCAACATTTGTCCTTCGATAGCTATTTGATCAATCTTTTAAAAAAAATATTTTTGTTTTTTTTTAATTTTTTTTTTTTTATTTTAAAATTTTTTTATTTTTTTTTATCCGGAATTTTTTTTTTTTTTAAGGTAGTTTTGGTCGCTTTTTGGGATACGAGTGGCTTATGTATAAAAAAAATAATTTCTAAATCAAAACGAGGGTTTTTAAATTTTTAGCATATGCAGCACTATTTTGAATTTTTTCCTAAAAGACTAGAACTACCTTAACGGAAAAGACATAAGCTTTCTTTTGAGCAAAAAAAAAAAAAAAAAAAAAATATTTCCGCTAAAAAAAAAAAAAAGTTTTAAGAATAATTAGTATTGGGGTTATTTTGTTGAACTATTTATGGTTTTTAATCCAAATTTTTAATATTTTTTAATTAGGCTAAAGTTCATCAATTTTTATTTTCATTAAATTATTTTTATGAAAAAATGAATTTTACAACATGAAATTAATTAAAATGTAAAATAGATAATCATTCAAAGCTAATTTCGATCTACCAAAGGTTAAATACAATTTGGTTTAAGGATTGATGTTTGACTATTGACGTCAACAGTCGTCGATTGCTGCGAGTGTTAAACGGCAAACCCCTCTGATGAGATTGAGTGGTTGCAATCGAAACATGTAAGGGCAACCTGTCCGTAAAAACGCCTGGGTTCGAGCCCAGCTTCAGTCAAGAATGAAAAATTATCAATAAATTTTAATTAATTTCATGTTGTAAAATTCATTTCTTCATAAACATAATTTAATGAAAATTAAAATTGATGAACTTTAGCCTAAGTAAAAAATATTAAAAAATTGGATTAAAAAATTTTAAATTAAAAAAAAAAACATTCCGGATAAAAAAAAATAAAAAAAGTTTAAAATTTAAAAAAGAACAAAAAAAATTATTTTCAAAAGATTGATCAAAAAGCTATCGAAGCTACTTGGGACAAATTTGTCTAACACCAATAGGTAATAAGTTACATGGATGAGAAAGAACACCTGTATGGACAAAATGTCAAACTTTGACCCCCTTTACCTCAGAAACTTTTTGACCGATCTTGTTGAAAATTTGTGTCTAAACTACTTTTTAATAGGACTAAGCTTGGTGCTAATTTCACCCATATCGGAAGACATCGATTTAAAAATTGGGTCACTTGACATGTAATCCCCCATTTGTAAATACATTTAATTTTAATATGTATTTCAAGTTTGTATATTGCGTATATCAAGGCCTATCCAATAGGTCGGCTTACCTCTACAACAATACAATAATACAAAAAACAACAGGCATTTTGTTGGTGTAAAATTTACCCACAAAAAACAAATGGAAAAATGTTATTTATAATACATTCCCATAATGCATATAAAAATTAATATCGAGCACCAATGAAAATACGCATTACAATCATTAAAGATTCATTGCTTTTCATTCTCACATTTCAGCTAATATTCCAGATCAATGAAAACCCCGATCTAATCACTGAACTTTCATTGGTTCTAAGCAATATTTTTAATGACGAGCCGTTTACCTAAATGTGAACCCATGCTCGCCAATGACACGCTAATCTTAAAATCACGCATGTTTCACCTAAAAAGAACCTGTGCATTATCCGCGAAACCCATGCATTTACTACTTCTTTTTCATGTCTTTTTTTGCTGGGCAGTGTTGTGATGGTACCATATTTTTGGTAGAGTCACAATTTTGTATTTACAGGGTTGTGGCGGAACATATGTTTAGAAGAGTCGTAATTTCTGCCTGGGTAAGTACACTAAAACAATAATGTCATTTTACCAATTTTACAATTTGGTAATTATCTTTCAAATTCTGACCAAAAATCTATGTTATTAAGAAAGAGGAAAAGTTGGTCATTCAGTTAATCTAAAATATTATTAATACATTTTTAATTTTTTGTATGACTACTGGTTAATATATATTACTTGAAGCATCATGTGCATACTAGCAAACACTCTTCTAGCACTAATGGAGTCTGCATGAAAATTCCCGTTTAACCATTTAATATAGTTTACGAACATTTGAAGTTGTGACATTTCCAATATGGAGAATTCGGGTTATAATAACGACCTCACAAACACATCATTTTAATGCGTAAAATATCCATTAGGCATTATATTGGTGGCCATACGCTTGAAAGTATTTTGACTTCCTAGAGCATTAAAAGGTCAACCTAAACACAAGGAGAAAACTTTTTTTATGTAAGAAAAATTCTGATGCTTACACATATTAAATAAAAAACTAATATAGCTTTCAGTATATCCGATTTTTAAGTCATCCGATATTAGAATTGCTCTATAATTGGTTTAATATACATAAATTGTATTAATATGAGTTTTGTACATGAAAACACTTACAGATCTTATATATGTTGTCCTTTAAAAGAAACAAAACGATCAATAATTTTCCCAAAATAAAAATTATTTATGTTAACATTCTCAATTTAAACCCGAAATTAATTTTTGTTATCTAATTTGAGATTAGAACTCCAAATCTGGTAGCCCTGCTTTAATAATAATAGATAATAGATGTAAAGCACGGTTAATAGAGGTATAAATCTAAAGCACGGAAAATAGAGGTAAAGCACGGATAATAGAGGGAAAAAATAAAAAGAACCGCATGCCGGTTAATAGATGTAACCGATTAATAGAGGCCCGGTTAATCGAGGTTTAACTGTATATATATATATGTCAATTAATAAAGAAAAATGTTTTGTAAAAAAGTACCAAAAAAAGTTAAGAATTTCACCCCTTAAACGTTCGAAAAAGTACCAAATTTATGTTCGTATTTTTTGATAAGTTTCGAATGTGGAATGAACTTTATTTCTAGGTTTATTGGTTCAAAAGATAGAGATATAAACTTATTGAATTTACTCGTTTTTATCCCCTAAGCATTCGAATTTCCAAAAATCCCGTGTGAGTGGATCGATTTGGGTAGAGACCAACCACCGGTCCAAATTTACATTCAGGCGTTTAGGCTGTGCGTTGATGAATCAGTCAATAACGTTACAATTTTATATATGTATATAGATAAATCAACAACACAAAAAGTTTTTAAAATAAAAATTTTACAAAGACAAAATGAGCTGCATATTCCAAGACTGCAAGAATACAAGGCCAACTGTAAGCGTTTGAATATCACATTTTTCAAATACCGCTGTTGCCGTTCACACCAGAGAACAGCTTTATACGATTGAAAAAAAATCGCATTTAATCTACGACAACAAATACACTCGCTTACGGTCATACAGTCAAACTTGCGCAACCGCAAATATTCGCTGCTGGTTTGCAGTCATTCAAATAACGCACATCGTGCTTTGTTATTTATACAATCATTACCTTCGTTTTTTAATAAAGATGTTTGAGTGTTCGGTACGACAATGATTTTTTTGGTAAAGAAAAAAAAAAAAAAAAATACAAACAAAAAAGCCTGAAATGAAACAATCATTACTCATGAAGATATTCAGCAGCAACTATGTAGTAAAAGAAAAAAAAAAATTGAAATGAAACTAAACACACATACATACATACATATGTAGGTACACACAATTTCCATAGAAATCCAACAAACCAAAAAGATTTAGAAATAACTTGTAGCAAGTTTACTAGCATAAGCCTAAAGCTTAGAAAAGTGTTGTGATTACTATTATAAAAGGCTTATAAACAATTATTTAATAATGAAAACTTATCCCTTGCGATAATATTACTTGTATATAATATAATGTAAGCTAAGAAGTCTAATATTAGAACAAGCTTACAGAAAAATACTTTTCTAAACTTTAATAAGATTGATTACATACTTTACGAGCATTCTGTTTAAATTTATATGGCATATTTACAAAAATATTTTTACTTATGTAAAATTTAATCATTTTTTTACAATTGTGCACTGTTTAAAACAATTTAAAACACTTCACTCTTCAAACCAAACACAAAGACTGAAAACTTTATCTAATAATAAAAAATTAAGGTACGCGTCATATAACGGGACATCATTCTCAAAAACACTTACAAAACTATAGCGAGAATAAGTCATTTGCAATCATATTTGTTGTCATGTTGTAGAAAATCTCTTATGATAAGCTTGTTCTACAACTCATTTGTTTGGTCTGTTGGGAACAGACTTTTTTTTCATTTTAAAAAGTACAGTAGTAGTAGTAGTAGGTATGTATAGGTACAATGTATTCTTGTTATTGTTGTTTTTATTGTTGTTAATTTGGAAAAAGCGTCTCATCGAGTGGTTTATTGTTGTTGTTAATGTAAACAAAAGTATAAGAATGTGTTCTTTTGAATTTACTCAGTTGTGTTATATTGCGTGAGCAACAAAAATGCAAATAAAGCACTTTCAATAAAAAACGAATAAATGCAAAAATAAAATGTGTACGAAAGGATGTAAAAATTACCAACGTTGAACTTTGTTTTGCAAGCAAAGAATGAATGTAAATTTTAGCGTATGAATAAATCAAGAAAAATAGTGATTTGAGGTTCTCTGGATCACACGTAAAAAGTGGTTGAACGCTTGCAGGAAGGAAGAAGCAGATTTGAAAAAAGAATCATTTGTTTGCTCAATTCATTTAGCTCAAGAAGACCTTCGAGTGAATAAACACAATTCAAGGCTTAATTGGAATGCCATTCCCTTCAAAAACAGGTAATTTGGAACATTATAGATATAAATGATGGTTCATTGCGAACGGAACAGGCATCCAATGCCAAAGAACATTTTTGTTTTTATAGTTAACTAACTGTGATAGTTTTTGACCCGAAAAAATTAACTTCGATGAATCCTTTTCGAACTATTAGGGGGAGTCTCCTGAGTGCGAAAGTATTTTTGGAAGTGTCAGATTGGCTCCAGTTTTTGAGAAATCGGTATATATATATATCCATTTTTCATGGATATAGCTAAGTCTGCGCTATTTAAAAAAATTTTATTCGACTGTTTTAGTTTTTTTTGCCTTCTTAACTTCCTTTTACGGAATTTGTTGACTTTTTTTTTTTCAAAATTTCACGTAATTTAAACCATTAATGTCGATCAAAACTAACGATTTTTGACCATTTTTAGCCATGGATATAGCTAAGTCTGCGCAAAGTTTCAAATCTGGTGTCTATTTTTGTCTTTCTTATAAGTTTTTTAACAACAAATACTCGTTACATATCATGCTAATCTTCATCATCCAACTCGGATTGCAAATTCCAGCAAAGATCTGCTAAAAGAGAATTTAATCTTTTTCCACTATACCAAAGCTCTAACTGAGCTGAAACTTTTTTTTTTTTTTTTTCATTATTTATTTATTGAATCTTCATATATTAAATATGAACTAACAATAATTAATCAAATCTTAACCTAATACGTTATTTTTTGTTCTGCCAGTGCCAGACAAAAATTTTCTTCATCACGGGCTCTGTTTAGGGTATTCATTCTGTTAACCGTCCACCGGTTAACCGATTAATTACTACCCGATTAACTGATCAGTTAATTTCGATAAAATATTTGATGAAATATTTCACCATGCTCATCTGATTCCGATGGCAATTGGCGGTCGAAGTTATCTTGGTGGTAATGAAGAAAATGTATTTTTAAAGACATGTTGATATTAATTTTTTCAAAGGATTGAAGCATGTTGTCAACATATAACTCGTGGTGGTTGTGGTTAAATACCCATATCGCGGGTAGAGCAAGTTATTGCTCGGTGTGGAGTTGCATTGCAACCGGTTGCCATTTGACCATAAAATGGTAGGAGTGGTGTTAGATAGGCTCCGCCCTTTACCGAGGGGATGAAGTGTCCAAATTCATGGATTCGAAGTCGGTACCCATGCTCTGGTGCCACGGCTTTGTGGCAAGGAGGAAGGGGGCGCTGGTCAACACATTATTTTGACCCAGTGTTAAGAGCACCGTGAGGAAGGGTTTTAGGACGATGATCACGTAAAATAGGACAAATCTGTCAACATATGACTTCCAGTTATGTGCTCGAAAATGTCCTATAACGTTTTCAAGAACAGATTTAATGTTTTGCTACATTTCTCATCAATAAGCTGTAAGGCGAAAACTTTCAATATGTAAGTTCGCGTGTATATATGTCGTTTCATAACACTTCTCATTTCGAGCTTCAAATGTAGCTTTATTTTGTTTTGTTCCTAATTCTACATTGTTTTTAAAAAGTAAAGAAGAAAGACAGAAAACAACGACAATGTTGAAACAGTAAACATTTTTGATAACATGTCGAAAATCACGAATACAACTTTGGGTTATCCATTATTGGTGATTGATAATTTCGAAAAAAGTGACATATATACCAAAATATCAAGACTTATTAAATAGGTGTATGCAACTCTCCAGCTGATTTATTTGTTTGTAGCGTAAAAATAATAAAATACTATAATAAAAAGGTAGTAAATTATGTGCTTTTATATACGTACATATATGTATATCTGTATATTAAAAAACAAACAAGAAAATTTCATGTTAAAGAAAAATATTTTTTTTTAACACATATTTTTTATGGCTTTCATATTCGTTTAAAACATAAATGTCAAATTGATTTCGAAAATTCGAAAACCAAAACCAGTTATACATAATGGAAACATTTGACACGTTTTGCTCAAAACAAGTTGTTTTGCTCATAGTGGAAACATAGTATTAAACAATTTTGTGCATGATTTATTTTTTTTATTTATATATTTAATTAATATAAGTAATATACAAAAGCCTATCAAGGCCAATAAAAATATATTACAAAAGCAAAATCCTGAATATTATTAATGGGTACAATAAATAATCAAAAATTTATTTATTCAAGTATATACACCTAATTATAAAAATACAAATACAAATGGCTCCCCAGCCAAAGACTGAAAGAAATTTTTTAAAAAATACTAATTTATCAATTACCAGGTCCCAAAGTAGTAGCCCAGATGAAAAAAATAGATAAGTCAAGTAGATATACCATTACAGAACATTCTGTCTGAAATAAAGCCATACTAAGCTCATTAAATATAAGATAAGACAAAAAGGGAAAAACAATCAAAAGAATTCTTAATCCTGAACAGAAAAGTATACCATAGTTTTTAATCGGAATGCGTTATTTGAATGAGAGAATATACGAAGGTCCACTGGTAAATAATTCCAACATCGAGCATTCTAGGTATAATAAGTTGTGGGTTCCTAGTTGAATGTGTGAAGAAAAACTTGGAACAAAGTTGAGAAGGTTGTCCAGTTTTCATAACTCTAAAAAATAGTAACAACCAAGAAAATGTTTGACATATCCAAAAATATGCGCTCGGCGTCGAACACCATACGTACATATATCGCACAATAGTATTCACAATACGATTCAATCCAGCTGTAACGAGAGCCAAAGAGCCAGATACAACTTCAAGCCCATCAAAAATATGAGGCATTAATAGGCCATAAGCCATAAGCCTTTTTGTGAAATGGTAAATAAATATTGTTCGAGTAAAAATTGCAGAGACCCTACAACAAATAGCGTCAACATTCTTATCAAAAATAAGACGATTGTCAATGTAAATACCTTAACATCGCATCCGGTCAACAAAGGCTAGCCTATCTCCACCAATAAAAATATTTAGATCAACAAATGATGAGTTACCCCAAAGAGGATCGCCTTAGTCTTAGAAGTAATGATAATAAGGGAGTTACTAGACGCCAATTGTGAAAATCGCTCAAGGCTATAGTTGATGTTGGATTCCAGAACATCAGTATTATCACGATCAGCACCAAAAACTAGAAACACATCATCAGCAAAAAGAAATTTAAACAACTAAATATTAACTAACAAAGATATTTTATTAATGTTGTTTAATTTTAATGGACTAACTTAAGAAAAAAACGGAACAAATAAATAAAAGTCCAATATTTTGAAGCTAATCTTACTTTTGATCGACATCGAAGAGAGTTCGGTTTGTGCTTTGTTGTGATACAGACGTGTATTTTTAACCCCGCATACGATTTGAACTATTAATTAAGCACATTTGATTTTGTAATTTCAGCAGCGAATGGATGCTTAAAAAAATGATATATTTTGTTATTTAAATTATTTAACATAATAGTGAACAATTAAAAAGATAAACTTAAATAAAATAATAAAAATATATACGTATGAATGATCATACATACATACATGTTTGTATGTATACTAGCTGGTGGCATCTTGTATGGGGTTTTTTTTTAAATTTAATTGTTTGCGCTGCTTAAAATATGAGGTTTGGTGTCAGAAATCATGATCTAATTTTTCAGGCCAATCCGACGGTGCCTAACCGTGCCGGGTGGGGCCCAAAGTTCCCCATATTATAAAAAAAAACATATTTTCTATCAGATCTTTATAGTTATACTAGTTGAAAAGCCGAAAATCAAAAATATGGCTTCGTTACGATCTTCCGCAGAGAAAGTACTTCAAGTGTGCCAAATTTCAGCTTCCAATGTCATTAGATGGCTTCAGAAAGTTGCGGAAAGAATAGGACATGCATGCAAACATCCTGACATACTAAGAAATTATATATTGTATAGTTAGATTAAAGTATTTGCTGTTTAATATTTTAGTATGATACGAACGAAAGATTTTTAACCTAATTCGGGGTCCCTGAATCCAGTGGTGCTAGCCGTTTTTTTAGGTTAGCTTTGGTTTTTGAGATATACCGTTATATCGAAAATTAAGGAAGTTGCAAAACATATGTTCGCGCAACTCAAAAACGCTTAAGCTTATTGAAAAACTAAAAAAAACCGAAATTCCACAATAAAATTTACTTTAAGAAAGTTGAAACTTTTTTCTTTATGTTGGCTTTGGTTTTCGAGATATACCGTTATTTCGAAAATTAAGGAGGTTGCACAACATATGTTCGCGTAACTCAAAAACGCTTTAACTTATTGAAAAACTAAAAAAAACCGAAATTCCGCAATAAAATTTACTTTAAGAAATGTAAAACGTTTTTCTTATATTTGTTGATCTAAATATTTTTATTGGTGGAGATAGGCTAGCCTTTGTTGACCGGATGCGATGTTAAGGTATTTACATTGACGATCGTCTTATTTTTGATAAGCATGTTGACGCTATTTGTTGTAGGGTCTCTGCAATTTTTACTCGAACAATATTTATTTACCATTTCACAAAAAGGCTTATGGCTTATTGCCTATTAATGCCTCATATTTTTGATGGGCTTGAAGTTGTATCTGGCTCTTTGGCTCTCGTTACAGCTGGATTGAATCGTATTGTGAATACTATTGTGCGATATATGTACGTATGGTGTTCGACGCCGAGCGCATATTTTTGGATATGTCAAACATTTTCTTGGTTGTACTTTTAAAAGATTTATATCCTATCGTAACTTGCTACTATTTTTTAGAGTTATGAAAACTGGACAACCTTCTCAACTTTGTTCCAAGTTTTTCTTCACACATTCAACTAGGAACCCACAACTTATTATACCTAGAATGCTCGATGTTGGAATTATTTACCAGTGGACCTTCGTATATTCTCTCATTCAAATAACGCATTCCGATTAAAAACTATGGTATACTTTTCTGTTCAGGATTAAGAATTCTTTTGATTGTTTTTCCGTTTTTGTCTTATCTTATATTTAATGAGCTTAGTATGGCTTTATTTCAGACAGAATGTTCTGTAATGGTATATCTACTTGACTTATCTATTTTTTTCATCTGGGCTACTACTTTGGGACCTGGTAATTGATAAATTAGTATTTTTTTAAAAATTTCTTTCAGTCTTTGGCTGGGGAGCCATTTGTATTTGTATTTTTATAATTCGGTGTATATAATTGAATAAATAAATTTTTGATTATTTATTGTACCCATTAATAATATTCAGGATTTTGCTTTTGTAATATATTTTTATTGGCCTTGATAGGCTTTTGTATATTACTTATATTAATTAAATATATAAATAAAAAAAATAAATCATGACACAAAATTGTTTAATACTATGTTTCCACTATGAGCAAAACAACTTGTTTTGAGCAAAACGTGTCAAATGTTTCCATTATGTAAAACTGGTTTTGGTTTTCGAATTTTCGAAATCAATTTGACATTTATGTTTTAAACAAATATGAAAGCCATAAAAAATATGTGTTAAAAAAAAATATTTTTCTTTAACATGAAATTTTCTGTTTGTTTCGGTTTGTGCTTTGTTGTGATACAGACGTGTATTTTAGCCCCGCATACGATTTGAACTATTAATTAATCACATTTGATTTTGTAATCTAAGCAGCGAATGGACGCTTAAAAAAAAAACAAAATAATATATTTTGTTAATTAAATTATTTAACATAATAGTGAACAATTTAAAACGATCAAATTAAATAAAATAAATCAGTAAAAATATATACATATGTACGTATGAATGTTCATACATGTGTATACATATTCTGAACAAAACATTTAAATTCTGGTTTTTCTTTTGTTGTTGTAAAATACAATAAATAATAAAAATATTAAAGCTAAGCAAAACGGTGAAAAACAAAAACAGTGAAACAACACTAAGACAAAATGAAAGAAACGTTTACGGTTTAGTTAATGCAAATGAAAATAATGCAGAAATAAATAAAACAAAACAAAACAATATTAACTACCTAACGGCTAAGCCAATTACTCGAACACGTTCCCTCTCACCCTCGGTATTTACACAAACGGTTGATAGTGACTCATTAAAAAAACTACAACAAGATTTGGTGACAAGTGTTGCCAGGCCAGCAAGTATTGCTGTGACGTCAAAAACAAATTTAGTGGGCAATGATACCATGAACTTAAACACAAATGCAATGGAAAACCCCCCTGTAAAAAGTTGTCAAAAGCCTACAGTACAAGTTGGTATGGACAGGTACATAACAGTGCTTAAACGGGGACGCAGCCCTACCTCTGCAGCAGTTGCTTCGGCCTCAAAAGTACCATCTTTTGATAAAATAAATACACAAAATCGTTTCGCGATTCTGGAGGATGAATCCTCTGAAGCACTAAACGTCATTAAATCGTCTAAGCCACCCCCGATATACCTTAGAGAGCAAAACTCTAATGAGTTAATAAAAAGTTTAATTTCGGTGATAGGTGAAAATTCCTTTTATGTAGCTGCAATAAAGCGCGGTATCATTAACGAGACTAAAATACAGGTGAATCACGAGGATGATTTTCGAAAGGTAATTACAAGATTTGAGACTCTGAATAAAAACTTTTATACGTATCAACTGAAGAGCAGTAAAGGTCTTCAGGTAGTAATCAAGGGCATAGACTCATGCGTAGACCCAGGGGAAATTAAAGCTTTTTTGGAAGAGAAGGGCTTTAAAATCAAAAACGTAACAAATATCAAAAATAGGGAAAAAAATCCCCAACCACTATTTCGAGTGGAGCTTGAACCCGGCGACGCACAGTGGCGCCATTTGAGTTTTTTCGTTGCAAAAATCATATCTTTTGAACCGAATAAGGTAATTGAACAGTTTAAACAGCATATGATAGATAACTGTTCAGCCTATGAAATGTGCATTTGAAAAGGGTGCTACGCTGTGTAGGGGCCTACTTATGGGTTATCAAAGTTAAAATTAGTAGAAAAATCAATTTTATGGTACCTAAAAAAAAATTATTTTTACATTTTTAGATTGTTTTTATTTTTTTTTTCTTTAGGGTTCTAAATTATTACCCAACAAATTAAAAAAAAAAATTTTTTTTTTTTAAATTTATTTTTTCAATTTTCTGTATTTTCGGTATATGGGTAATTCCATGTCACACATATATTCGCGTAACTCAAAAATGGTTTAGTTTATTGAAATAACTAAAAAAACCGAAATTCGGCAATAAATAATAAAGTGGGGTTGGTCATACATTTGACCCATCTAGGAGCATCCTACGCGCTGTAGGGGCCAAATTAAAGAATTTTATTAAACCGCAATATTAGTATGGCAACCATGTCTTTTTAACCTTTTTTACCTCTAGAAGCCAAACGGGCACGTACGGGCAGATACAATTTTTGAATTATGTAAAGAAATAATCAAAGAACAGATTTTGCAAATATGGCAAATATAGAAAAATATAGATTTTTGTTATTTTCCGTCAAAGTTGAAAAATAGTGAAAAAACGGATAGTTTTTAAATAGTGATTTACCAGGAGAAACACAAAGCAAACAGTTCATTTTTTTTTTATCATTACACATTTAATAAATGCATCAATCAATACAAACAAAAAATAAGGCGATTCGTTACCTATTTTTCGTGATATTACACCTGAAATCGCAACAAATTTACTAAAAATTGTGTGTTTTTTTGAAAACCGAAAGTCGGTCAACTTTGAACGGCTATATCTTCTAAACTAAAAATGTGATATTATTAAGAGTGGCAGATTTGAAATCGTTGAAAAGTTTCCTATAACATGAGTTTATTCAAAACTTCGTCGGTGCTCATGAAAATTTTGATTTTTGCAACCTCGTTTGCTCTACGGGCGCTACTGTGCGACGTTAAGCTCAAAAAAAAATGAAACGCATCCAATTTATAATTTGAAATATATTCTGTACAGAAGGGTAGGGTACGTTCGTAAATGCATCAAAACTGTGCATCACTGCTGCAGTGATGTAAAATATTGTTGCTGATGCGTGATCACCAGTTGCGCTTGTGATGCTGATGCTTTTTTACTGCACAACAGCTGTGCAAAGTTTGAATTTTTGAGCAAGAGCTAAATTTTAAAAGTTTTATGAGCGAACATAAAATAATAAAAAAAAAATGTTATCAACAATAGCGATGGCAAATTTTATTAAAACTATTTAACCAAAAAGTAATAGTTTTCTTATAAACTACAAGAAAAAGCATCGAAAAAAAAAATAAAACTATTTCTTTTATGTTAAAAGTTATTGCATCAGAAAATTAACTGATGCAATAATTGCCAATATTTGCTGCAGAACTGCGGCATCACTGCATAAAAAAACATTTGACATATGAAAGTAATGCCAAGTTTCTTACAAGTGATGCATTTACGAACATTCAACTTTACTAATGCGCAACTGATGCGCAGCAAATGCATTTACGAACGTTCCCGTAACTATTGAGGAGCCGCACAAAAGAAATGGTCCTGTTCAATGTCTAAACTGCCAGGAATTTGGCCATACTAAGGCATACTGCTACTTACCCCCTGTTTGCGAAGTATGTGGTGAATTACATGGAACAGTTCTTTGCGACAAGTCTAAAACCGACCCCAACGTAAAAAAATGTAGCAACTGTGGCGGTAATCACACTGCCAATTATAGAGGATGCCCTGTATATACTATCGTCAAGCAGTCGGTCGGACCGAAAACTAATCCCCCTCAAATGCAGGTAACAAATCAGGTTAACACAAATGCAATTCAAGCCCCCCAGCCTAGTAATAACAGAACCTCTTACGCTAACGTCCTAAAATCAAACCATGAGCCAATGGAAGGTGCCTCGCCAAGTAATGATGAAACTCAATTTTCTAATTTAAGTCGTTTAGAAAAAACCATGGAAACATTAGTGCAAACAGTAAATAATTTTACGAACACAATGGGTAATATGATGCAGGAAATGCTTAGAATGCAATCGATGTTATTGCTAGGTGTACTTAACAAACCATGAACTGTTTAAAAATTTGTTTTTGGAACGCAAACGGCATCCGCCAACATAAAAATGAATTAGAATCCTTTCTTAAAAATAAACAAATTGATGTCATGATGATTTCTGAAACTCATTTGACCTCAAGAAGTACGTTTAAAATAAATGGTTATATACTATATGATACCAAGGACCCTCGAGATAGAGCTTGTGGAGGTTCTGCCATTTTAATAAAGGCCCGAGTCAAACACTACCTAATGTGTGATCATCGTGAAGATTATCTCCAGGCAACGAACATTTGCGTTGAGGAATTAAATAGAAACCTAATAATTTCATCGTTATACTCCCCGCCTAGATTTTCAATATCGGAGGATCAATATAGTAAATATTTTAAATCATTAGGACCGTGTTTCCTAGCCGCTGGCGATTATAACGCTAAACATACCCTCTGGGGGTCGCGACTTATAACACCAAAGGGTCGTGTTTTATTTAACATAATTTCTAAAATGGATTTAAATGTGGTAGCGAGCGGACAACCAACATATTGGCCCACTGATCTTCAAAAAATTCCAGATGTCACAGATTTCGGCGTGGTTAAAAACATTCCCATAGAAACGATTCAAGTTGAAGCCTCCCTAGATTTATCTTCCGACCACACACCTACAATTGTTACTATAATGAACCCCAATAGAATTGTACCTCCGACGACAGCTACGCAAATTAATTGGTTGAAATATAAAAAATATCTCAGTACCCATTGCACAGAAAATATTCCGCTCAGTACACCGGATTATGTAGATCGCTCTATTGACAATTTTGACAGTTTTCTGAAACTAGCGGTTCAACATTCCAATATTGCCCCCAAAAAAACAAAAACTATTAAAATATATTCCACAGATGTCGAGTATCTTTTGTCTGAAAAAAGGAGGGCTCGAAGAGAGTGGCAGTTGCACAGATCCCCTCAACTTAAGAACTTACTTAAAGAGTGTACAAAAAGACTAAGAAAGTTACTGCAGACTAAGAAAACGGCTTCTCTGGAAAAATATCTTAAGGAACTTGATGCAACCCCACAATCAGACTACTCATTATGGCGTGCAGCTAGAAATCTCAAAAGGCCAGTTGTCTCTAAACCACCATTAAGAAACTTGAATGGAAGTTGGGCAAGAAATGATGTTGAAAAAGGAAATCTGTTTGTCAATCATTTAAAAAACGTATTTACCCCAAATATATCTCACGATATTGCGGTCGAGTTACCACCTGTTGCTGCTAGAGCAGCTGTTCCGCTAAGATTTGAGATAAGAGAAATCGAAAAGGCTATTTGTGATTTAAACCCCAAGAAGGCTCCTGGTTTTGACAAGATCAGCAACAAAATGCTTTTGGAGCTACCCAGCTTAGCAAAGAAAATTATTCTTTTAATTTTTAATGCTATTTTACGCCTTGAATACTATCCTCAAAAGTGGAAGGTCTCCTTAGTCACCATGATACCTAAACCTGGAAAGGATCACACAAAAGTTGAGTCATATAGGCCTATAAGTATACTTTCTAATATATCAAAGCTGTTTGAGAAGCTGTTAGCGTCAAAATTAACCCCAATTTTAAATGATAATAGATGTATTCCTAACCACCAATTCGGCTTTAGAAGAGAACACAGCACAATTGAGCAAACCCATCGTATAGTAAACGCAATAAGAAAAGCCTTTGAAGAAAAAAAATATTGTTCCGCTCTCTTAATCGATGTTTCTCAAGCTTTCGATAAAGTCTGGCATAAAGGCTTATTACATAAATTGAAGCTAAACTTACCAGTAAACATACACAAGCTGTTAGAAAGCTACTTAGTCGGTCGAAAGTTTATTATTAAAGAAGGTGATTATTTAAGCTCTCCTCAGCAAATTGACGCTGGAGTCCCTCAGGGAAGCATCCTGGGCCCACTTTTATACTTAATATATACCTCGGATATGCCAACAAACAACTACACACAAACTTCAACATTTGCTGATGATACAGCTTTTTTGAGCGTGCACGAAAACCGACAAGAAGCATCTCGATACCTACAGGATCATATATTTCAACTCGAACTATGGTTAAAGCAATGGAGGATAGAGGTCAATGAGCAAAAATGCGTACATATAACATTCACCTTGCGTCGGGAATCATGCCCCCCTATTAAAATCAATAATCAAATAATACCTCAAAATTCGCATGTAAAATACCTCGGTATTCATCTAGATCGCCGTTTAACGTGGAAAAGCCATATAGAGGCAAAATTAACTCAAATGAAACTAAAAGCCATCCAAATTCATTGGCTTATTGGAAGAAACTCTGTCCTTAGTCTCGACTGCAAACTTCTTCTTTACAACTCCATCTTAAAGACAATCTGGTGCTATGGTATTCAGTTATGGGGCACTGCCTCGGCCTCTAATATCGAAAAAATTCAAAGGCGCCAAAATAAACTACTTCGAATAATCACAGCTGCCCCTTGGTATGTTAAAAACTCAAATATTCACAAGGATCTCAATGTTCCATTAGTTAAAACTTTGATTACGAAATATGCAGTAAAATACTTAAAAAGGCTCGAATTGCACCCGAACCCACTAGCACGAAATATTTTAAATGATAGCGGCCACACTCGCTTAAGAAGAAGAGACACTGCAGCACTTATCCAATTAGATGAGCGATAAACACCTATAAAAGTGAACAGAACCCGCGATGAAGAAAATTTTTGTCTGGCACTGGCAGGACAAAAAATAATATTAGGTTAAGATTTGATTAATTATTGTTAGTTCATATTTAATATATGAAGATTCAATAATTAAATAATGAAAAAAAAAAAAAAAATTAAATTTTCTCGTTTGTTTTTTAATATACAGATATACATATATGTACGTATATAAAAGCACATAATTTACTACCTTTTTATTATAGTATTTTATTATTTTTACGCTGCAAACAAATAAATCAGCTGGAGACCTATTTAATAAGTCTTGATATTTTGGTAAATATGTCAATTTTTTGAAATTATCAATCACCAATAATGGATAACCCAAAGTTGTATTCGTGATTTTCGACATGTTATCAAAAATTTTTACTGTTTCAACATTGTCGTTGTTCTCTGTCTTTCTTCTTTACTTTTTAACAACAAGGTAGAATTAGGAACAAAACAAAATAAAGCTACATTTGAAGCTCGAAATGAGAAGTGTTATGAAACGACATATATACACGCGAACTTACATATTGAAAGTTTTCGCCTTACAGCTTACACAAAAACTTCAGATTCGCAAATTGATGAGAAATGTAGCAAAACATTAAAGCTGTTCTTGAAAACGTTATAGGACATTTTCGAGCACATAACTGGAAGTCATATGTTGACAGATTTGTCCTGTTTTACGTGATCATCGTCCTAAAACCATTCCTCACGGTGCTCTTAACACTGGGTCAAAATAATGTGTTGACCAGCGCCCCCTTCCTCCTTTGCCACAAAGCCGTGGCACCAGAGCATGGGTACCGACTTCGAATCCATGAATTTGGACACTTCATCCCCCTCGGTAAAGGGCGGAGCCTATCTAACACCACTCCTACCATTTTATGGTCAAATGGCAACCGGTTGCAATGCAACTCCACACCGAGCAATAACTTGCTCTACCCGCGATATGGGTATTAAACCACAACCACCACGAGTCATATGTTGACAACATGCTTCAATCCTTTGAAAAAATTAATATCAACATGTCATTAAAAATACATTTTCTTCATTACCACCAAGATAACTTCGACCGCCAATTGCCATCGGAATCAGTTTAGCATGGTGAAATATTTCATCAAGTTTCGGCTTCTCTGGAAAAATATCTTAAGGAACTTCATGCAACCCCACAATCAGACTACTCATTATGGCGTGCAGCTAGAAATCGCAAAAGGCCAGTTGTCTCTAAACCACCATTAGGAAACTTGAATGGAAGTTGGGCAAGAAATGATGTTGAAAAAGGAAATCTGTTTGTCAATCATTTTTTGAGTTACGCGAACATATGTTGTGCAACCTCCTTAATTTTCGAAATAACGGTATATCTCGAAAACCAAAGCCAACATAAAGAAAAAAGTTTCAACTTTCTTAAAGTAAATTTTATTGCGGAATTTCGGTTTTTTTTTTAGTTTTTCAATAAGCTAAAGCGTTTTTGAGTTGCGCGAACATATGTTGTGCAACTTCCTTAATTTTCGATATAACGGTATATCTCAAAAACCAAAGCTAACCTAAAAAAACGGCTAGCACCACTGGATTCAGGGACCCCGAATTAGGTTAAAAATCTTTCGTTCGTATCATACTAAAATATTAAACAGCAAATACTTTAATCTATCTATACAATATATAATTTCTTAGTATGTCAGGATGTTTGCATGCATGTCCTATTCTTTCCGCAACTTTCTGAAGCCATCTAATGACATAGGAAGCTGAAATTTGGCACACTTGAAGTACTTTCTCTGCGGAAGATCGTAACGAAGACATATTTTTGATTTTCGGCTTTTCAACTAGTATAACTATAAAGATCTGATAGAAAATATGTTTTTTTTTATAATATGGGGAACTTTGGGCCCCACCCGGCACGGCTAGGCACCGTCGTTGTGACCTGAAAAATTAGATCATGTTTTCTTACACCAAACCTCATATTTTAAGCAGCGCAAACAATTAAATTTAAAAAAAAAAATTGCGACCAGTCTAATGTATACATATTCTGAACAAAAACATTTAAGTTTAAATTTCTTATTTTTTTTGTGTTGTTGTAATACAGTTAATAATAAAAATATTAAAAGCAAAGTAAAACGGTGAAAAACAAAAACAACTCTGCATGAGTACGAACAGTGAAACAACAGTAAGACAAAATGAAAGAAACGTTTACGTTTTAGTTCATGCAAATGAAAATAATGCAGAAATAAATAAAACAAAACAATATTAACTACCTAACGGCTAAGCCAATTATTCGTACACGTTCCCTCTCACCCTCGGTATTTACACAAACGGTGGATAGTGACTCATTAAAAAAACTGAAACTAGACCTGTGGCCGTATTCTGTAATTCGCTTAAGCTAAATCTCTATCGCTAAAAATCTTTAAAGTTGATTAAGCGATGTTTGGCTACGAATGCAGTACTGTAACGTGTATTGCTAAATTTGGCAATGTCATGACAATTTAATTCACCGCAATTTTAGCTTTTATTGTCATTACTAAAATTTTTAAATTTTGTATTCTCTAAGGCATTTTAGCGATAGAGATTTAGCTTTAGCTAAGCGAATTACGGAATACGGGAGCTGGTGACAAGTGTTGCCAGGCCAGCAAGTATTGCTGCTACGTCAAAAACAAATTTAGTGGGAAATGATACCATGAACTTTCACACAAATGCAATGGAAAACCCCCTGTAAAAAGTTGTCAAAAGCCTCAAGTCCAAGTTGGTATGGACAGGTATATAACAGTCCTTAAACGGAGTCGCAGCCCTACATCTTCAGCTGTTGCTTCGGCATCAAAAGTGCCATCTTTTGATAAAATAAATTCCCAAAATCGCTTTGCAATTCTGGGGGATGAATCCTCTGAAGCACCAAACGTCATAAAATCGTCCAAGCCTCCCCCGATATATCTTAGGCAGCATAACTCAAATGATCTAATAAAGAGTTTAATTTCGTTGATTGGTGAAAATTCTTTTTATGTTGCCGCAAAAGCGAGGTAGTATAAATGAAACGAAAATTCAAGTAAATCATGAAAATGATTTTCGCAAAATAATTAACAAATTTGAGGCACTAAAAAAAAGTTGTTATACATACCAACTCAAGAGCAGTAAAGGTCTCCAGGTGGTGATTAAGGGAATTGATTCATGCGTAGACCCAGAGGAAATTATAACTTTCTTGGAACAAAAAGGCTTCAAGATAAAACATGTGGTAAATATTAGAAATAGGGACAAAAATCCACAACCACTTTTTCGAGTAGCATTAGAGCCCGGCGACATTAACTGCCTATTTCACGATGTCACTCGAATGCTTTCGTTCGCACGAATTACATGTAAAACAAAAACAAACTTTGAGAATTTGTTTTTGTTTTACATGTTATTTGTGCGAACGAAAGCGTTGGAGTGACATCGTAAAATAGGCAGTAAGTTTAAAAAAAACGACACGCATCCCATTTATAGTTTGAAATATATTCTATACAGAAAAATCACAATTGAGGAGCCGCACAAAAAAATGGACCTGTTCAGTGCTTAAACTGCCAAGAATTTGGCCATACCAAGGCATACTGCTACTTACCGCCTGTCTGCGTAGTATGTGGTGAAATACATGGTACAGTTTCTTGCGATAAGTCTAAAACCGACCCCAACGTAAAAAAATGTAGCAACTGTGGCGGTAATCACACTGCCAATTATAGAGGATGACCTGTATATAATATCGTCAATCAGACGGTTGGACCGAAAACAAATACCCCTCAAATGCATGTTGCAAATCAGTAAACACAAATGCAATTCAAGCCCCCCCAGACTAGTAACAACAGAACCTCTTACGCTAACGTCCTAAAATCAAACCATGAGCCAATGCAAGGTGCCTCGCCAAGTAATGATGATACTCCAGTTTCTAATTTAAGTCGTTTAGAAAAAACCATGGAAACATTAGTGCAAACAGTAAATAATTTTACGAACACAATGGGAAATATGATGCAGGAAATTCTTAGAATGCAATCGATGTTATTGCAAGCTGTACTTATCAAACCATGAACTGTTTAAAAATTTGTTTTTGGAACGCAAACGGCATCCGCCAACATAAAAATAAATTAGAATACTTTCTTAAAAATAAACAAATTGATGTCATGATGATTTCTGAAACTCATTTGACCTCAGGAAATACGTTTAAAATCAATGGTTATATACTATATGATACCAAGGACCCTCGAGATAGAGCTTGTGGAGGTTCTGCCATTTTAATAAAAACCCGAGTCAAACACTACCTTATGTGTGATCATCGTGAAGATTATCTCCAAGCAACGAACATTTGCGTTGAGGAATTAAATAGAAACCTAGTAATTTCATCGTTATACTCCCCGCCTAGATTTTCAATATCGGAGGGCCAATATTATAAATATTTTAAATTATTAGGACCGTGTTTCCTAGCCGCTGGCGATTATAACGCTAAACATACCTTCTGGGGGTCGCGACTTATAACACCAAAGGGTCGTGTTTTATTTAACACAATTTCTAAATGGTAGCAAGCGGACAGCCAACATATTGGCCCACTGATCATCAAAAAATTCCAGATGTCATCGATTTCGGCGTGGTTAAAAACGTTCCCATAGAAACGTTTCATGTTGAAGCTTCCCTAGAATTATCTTCCGACCACACACCTACAATTGTGACTATAATGAACCCCATTAGAATTGTACCTCCGACTGGTTACTTAGCGACGACAGCTATGCAAATTAATTGTTAAAAATATGAGAAATGTCTCAGTACCCATTGCACAGAAAATATTCCGCTCAGTACACCGGATTATGTAGATCGCTCTATTGACAATTTTGACAGTTTTCTGAAACTAGCTGTTCAACATTCCAATATTGCCCAAAAAAAAAAAAAACTATTAAAATATATTCCACAGATGTCGAGCACCTTTTATTTGAAAAAAGGAGGGCTCGAAGAGAGTGGCAATTGCACAGATCCCCTCAACTTAAGAACTTATTTAAAGAGTGTACAAAAAGACTAAAAAAGTTACTGCAGACTCAGAAAACAGCTTCTCTGGAAAAATATCTTAAGGAACTTGATGCAACCCCACAATCATACTACTCATTATGGCGTGCAGCTAGAAATCTCAAAAGGCCAGTTGTCTCTAAACCACCATTAAGAAACTTGAATGGAAGTTGGGCAAGAAATGATGTTAAAAAAGGAAATCTGTTTGTCAATCATTTAAAAAACGTACTTACCCCAAATATATCTCACAATATTGCGGTCGAGTTACCACCTGTTGCAGCTAGAGCAGGTGTTCCCCTAAGATTTGAGTTAAGAGAAATCGAAAAGGCTATTTGTGATTTAAACCCCAAGAAGGCTCCTGGTTTTGATAAGATCAGCAACAAAATGCTTTTGGAGCTACCCAGCATAGCAAAGAAAATTATTCTTTTAATTTTTAATGCTATTTTACGCCTTGAATACTATCCTCAAAAGTGGAAGGTTTCCTTAGTCACCATGATACCTAAACCAGGAAGGATCACACAAAAGTTGAGTCATATAGGCCTATAAGCTTACTTTCTAATATATCATAGCTGTTAACGTCAAAATTAACCCCAATTTTCAATGAAAATAGATGTATTCCAAACCACCAATTCGGCTTTAGAAGAGAACACAGCACAATTGAGCAAACCCATCGTATAGTAAACGCAATTAGATAAGCCTTTGAAGAAAGAAAATATTGTTCCGCTCTCTTCATCGATGTTTCTCAAGCTTTTGATAAAGTCTGGCATGAAGGCTTATTACATAAATTGAAGCTTAACTTACCAGTAAACACACACAAGCTGTTAGAAAGCTACTTAGACGGTCGAAAGTTTATTATTAAAGAAGGTGATTATTTAAGCTCTCCTCAGCAAATTGACGCTGGAGTCCCTCAGGGAAGCATCCTGGGCCCACTTTTATACTTAATATATACCTCGGATATGCCAACAAACAACTACACCCAAACTTCAACATTTGCTGATGATACAGCTTTTCTAAGCGTGCACGAAAACAGTCAAAAAGCATCTCGATACCTACAGGATCATAAAGGGTGTTTTTTTAAGCCCGATAGAACTTGAAATTGTAAAAAATAACACAAAAAATTTAATTGTAATCAAAATTTTTTTTTTATTCGAAAGATCAATACGTGACATTAACATTTGAAAATGATTTCGGGCATATGGGCACCGCGGCTGTTCTTGACGAAGCGCATTCTGGACGTCCAATTTTAGACCACTTTTTCGAGCACTGCTGGCCGTATGTCACGAATAACACGAACAATGCTGGCCTCCAAGGCGTCAATTGTTGCTGGTTTATCAGCATAAACCAGTGACTTCACGTAGCCCCACAGGAAATAATCGAGAGGTGTCAAATCGCACGACCTTGGAGGCCAATTGACAGGTCCATTTCTCGAAATCAACTTATCGCCAAATTTTGATTACAATAAGTCGATGGTTGCGTTCGCCGTATGGCACGTAGCGCTATCCTGTTGAAACCACATCTCCTCCGGATCAATGTCATCCATATTTTCAAACAAAAAATCATTGATCATGGTGCGGTAACGATCTCCATTGACCGTAACGCGAGCTCCGGCCTCATTTTTGAAGAAATAAGGTCCGATGATGCCACCAGCGTGAAAACCGCACCAAACGGTGCATTTTTCTGGATGTAATGGAGTCTGTAGGGTCTCTTGTGGATTGGTCTCGCTCCATATGCGGCAATTTTGCTTATTAACAAACCCGTTAAGCCAAAAATGCGCCTCATCGCTGAACACAATTTTGCGATAAAACAACGGGTCAGTTGCCAACTGCTCTAGAGCCCAATCGGCGAAAGAACGACGCATATAATGATCTCGTGGCTTCAATTCCTGCACCAGCTGGATCTTATACGGGTGTAGGCCGAGATCTTTGCGCAAAATTTTCCACGTAGTGGACGGACAGAGCTCCAATTCCTGCGACCGACGACGAATCGATAAATTTGGATCTTCTTCCACACTTTCGTTTACAGCGGCGATATTCTCTTCAGTACGCACATTCCTTCGACGTGTTGGTGTTATTGCATCCTCTAGAGAGTATGTGGTACGAAATCTATCCACAGTTCGACGAACGGCTTGTTCAGATGGACGATTATGTACGCCATAAAAATGACGAAGTCGTCTATAAGTTGCGCGAATCGACGACTGATTTTCAAAGTAAATTTGAATAATTTCGTAGCGTTGTTCAAGCGTGAGTCTATTCATGATGATTTGTCAGAGTATACTGAAACGATAAAAAAAAATATTTCATCAAAATTTAATTTTTTGTGTTACTTTTTACAATTTAAAGTTCTATCTAGCTTAAAAAAACACCCTTTATATTTCAACTCGAACTATGGTTAAAGCAATGGAGGATAAAGGTCAATGAGCAAAAATGCGTACATATAACATATGAAGATTCAATAAATAAATAATGAAAAAAAAAATTAATGGTTTAAATTACGTGAAATTTTGAAAAAAGTCAAAACATGCCGTAAAAGAAAGTTTAGAAGGCACAAAGACTAAAACATTCGAATAAAATTTTTTTGAATAGCGCTTAACACATTCTTAATACATTCGAATCAAATTTTTTTGAATAGCACTTAAATATATCCATGAAAAATGGATATATATATATTGATTTCTCAAAAACTGGAGCCAAGCTGACACTTCCAAATGTACTTTCGCACTCAGGAAACTCCCCCCTTATAGTTCGAAAAGGATTTTTCGAAGTTAATTTTTTCGACTATCAGTCGGCTTAACACGTTGGCTGCCAAAGCCTTTTTAGAATTTTGATCGTTCAGTAGCAATGTCATTTAACCATTTTGGTCACCTGAGGCCAACTTATTTTTGTTCTTTTTTGTTTCTTAGTGCCTAAAAATAAGTTTGGACTACTCGCGAATTTATTTTGGTACCTAATTTTGCAGTTATAACGGTTTTTTTGTGTCCCGCATTTTCGTGCGACATGGCCTGGGAGAACATAAAACATGTTGTGGGGCCACGTCGCACGAAAATGTGCGACACAAAAAAACCGTTATAGCTGCAAATTAGGGACCAAAAAAAAAAAATCGCGAGTAGTCAAAACTTATTTTTAGGCACTAAGAAGAAGAAGAAGTATTAGTTTTGATAAATTTTCATTTTAATATCGCTATTTTTGCACTCTATTAACAAATTGATTTTTTAATTTTAAGTTTATGGTTTTTCTACTGATCTCCAAATTGAATTTCTAATTTTAAGTGTATTGTTTTTCTGCAGATCTCCATTTGAATTTACATACATATATGTATATTGTTATACATTTTTTTGCTCATAAATGAATTGATTTTTAAAAGAAATATACCAAAATGTTCACCACAGGCCAGAGAATCCAAATTCCATGTAAAATTCCATATTAAAATGTACGAAAATGTGCGACGTGGCCTAAGGGTAACATTTAGGTGTCGCACGAAAGTGTGCGACGTGGCCTCAGGGTAACATCTGGGTGTCGCACGAAAATGTGCGACGTGGCGTCTGGGTAACATCTGGGTGTCGCATGAAAAGGTGCGACGTGGCAGCCAACGTGTTAATGAATTTTTTGAGTCCCATGTTGAAGAATATTTTAAATTCAAGAGCGTGATGAATAATTAATAATTTTAAATTTTTCTGTACATACAATATACCTCATTGTAACAAGAAAATACAATATAATAGTCTGGTAGTGTATTAAGTCATTTCTGAATAATTGAAGAAATAGGACTATTACAAAAAAAAAAAAAAAAAAGCTTTATAAAATACATAACTGAAATTTAGCTCATAGAATAAATTCGAAAAATAAAAAATTTTGAATATAATATAAAGTAACCTTCGGAAGGAAATAATTCCCAGTTTCTATAAAAACTTTAATTAATATGTGCAACTTAAATTTAGACCATAACATTGTAAAAAGATTTTTTTTTAGGGAGAACATTTTTCAAAATTGGCAAGTAGAATCATCAATATAAAAACCATTTGCATGTTAATAAAAAAGTTAAAAAAACAATAATTCAATAAAATTTATCATATGGGTAATTCCATGTCAAATCGACCAAGAGTGGGATTCGACCCACAGTTCTTTGTCCCCATATAACGAAGGGACATACATAAATAGAAGGAGTTGTCAGAAATTTTTGAAATTTGGTACACTAGCATAAAATAGCTTAGTTAAGAAAAATATGAATTTTTGGAGAAATCGGTCCAAGGACACGCTTCAATAATGCCCACAAAACTACAAAGAATGGTCATGCTGATACACACACAACTAGCAACGTGTTTCTAAATTATTATTTTAATGTGAACAAGGACTCAAAGTCCTGCCATATATCCTTTTTCTTAAAAATGCTATAACACTTACAAAAATTGTCCAATCGTAAAAAAATGAAAATTGATATTTGTTAGATATATATGTATGCCAAATTTTGGTAGAATCGGATTATTAATGAGAAAAATACAAAAACATCATTTACGGAAAAATGAGTTAAAAACGCTTAAAATGCTCTTGCAAAATAACAAGTAAGAACATATAATCGGTCAAGCATGACCATGTGATACTCTAAAGCATAGTATTTAAAAACAAATTTTCTAGAGTGTAATCTATTTGGGACCCATGGGCAATCATGGACCCGCCAGAACAAAATTATGTTATGAGGTTAAGATGCATTTAAAAGTTCTTTCTGCCAAATATTATTTAGATATCTTCATCTACATATATGAGTTTTTTAGATGAGGGTTTATATGAAACCTATGGTTTATTTTGGACCTACCTGGACAAAATTTTGTTATTACATAGTAGCTGTCGTAAAAGTCATTGTCGCAAATTTGTATGTAAATACTAATATTCAGGGCAAGGGACTTCATGCAAATGCATGTTTGTTGTCGTTACTCTGGGACCCACCTAAAGCTAATATCTTTGAGAATCACAAAGTTTCCAGTAAAATGGCATCAATTTATTAGTGCATATTTTTGCATATTTTGCTTTAAATGCATGTTTTTGCATATTTTGTTATAAATGCATATTTTTCGTCATATTTTGGGATATTTTGTTAAAAATTCACATTTTTCGTCATATTTTGTAATATTTATAAAAAAAATTGCTCTTTTCTTAGTTTTTTGCTTAGAAATATCTTTCTGTTCAAGGCGAATTCATTATAAGGTGTAGTCAGTGGATCAGCTTGTTATAGTTGTTTCAGCCCTGAAGCTGTCAAACAGTCAAAAAAGTTCAGTAGCAATGTCATTTAACCATTTTGGTCACCTGAGGCCAACAACTTATTTTTGTTCTTTTTTGTTTCTTAGTGCCTAAAAATAAGTTTGGACTACTCGCGAATTTATTTTGGTCCCTAATTTTGCAGTTATAACGGTTTTTTTGTGTCGCGCATTTTCGTGCGACATGGCCTGGGAGAACATAAAACATGTTGTGGGGCCACGTCGCACGAAAATGTGCGACACAAAAAAACCGTTATAGCTGTAAATTAGGGACAAAAAAAAAATCGCGAGTAGTCAAAACTTATTTTTAGGCACTAAGAAGAAGAAGAAGCATTAGTTTTGATAAATTTTCATTTTAATATCACTATTTTTGCACTCTATTAACAAATTGATTTTTTTATTTTAAGTTTATGGTTTTTCTACTGATCTCCAAATTGAATTTCTAATTTTAAGTGTATTGTTTTTCTGCAGATCTCCATTTGAATTTACATACATATATGTATATTGTTATACATTTTTTTGCTCATAAATGAATTGATTTTTAAAAGAAATATACCAAAATGTTCACCACAGGCCAGAGAATCCAAATTCCATGTAAAATTCCATATTAAAATGTACGAAAATGTGCGACGTGGCCTAAGGGTAACATTTAGGTGTCGCACGAAAGTGTGCGACGTGGCCTCAGGGTAACATCTGGGTGTCGCACGAAAATGTGCGACGTTGCGTCTGGGTAACATCTGGGTGTCGCATGAAAACGTGCGACGTGGCAGCCAACGTGTTAATGAATTTTTTGAGTCCCATGTTGAAGAATATTTTAAATTCAAGAGCGTGATGAATAATTAATAATTGTAAATTTTTCTGTACATACAATATACCTCATTGTAACAAGAAAATACAATATAATAGTCTGGTAGTGTATTAAGTCATTTCTGAATAATTGAAGAAATAGGACTATTACAAAAAAAAAAAAAAAAAGCTTTATAATATACATAACTGAAATTTAGCTCATAGAATAAATTCGAAAAATAAAAAATGTTGAATATAATATAAAGTAACCTTCGGAAGGAAATAATTCCCAGTTTCTATAAAAACTTTAATTAATATGTGCAACTTAAATTTAGACCATAACATTGTAAAAAGATTTTTTTTAGGGAGAACATTTTTCAAAATTGGCAAGTAGAATCATCAATATAAAAACCATTTGCATGTTAATAAAAAAGTTAAAAAAACAATAATTCAATAAAATTTATCATATGGGTAATTCCATGTCAAATCGACCAAGAGTGGGAATCGACCCACAGTGCTTTGTCCCCATATAACGAAGGGACATACATAAATAGAAGGAGTTGTCAGAAATTTTTGAAATTTGGTACACTAGCATAAAATAGCTTAGTTAAGAAAAATATGAATTTTTGGAGAAATCGGTCCAAGGACACGCTTCAATAATGCCCACAAAACTACAAAGAATGGTCATGCTGATACACACACAACTAGCAACGTGTTTCTAAATTATTATTTTAATGTGAACAAGGACTCAAAGTCCTGCCATATATCCTTTTTCTTAAAAATGCTATAACACTTACAAAAATTGTCCAATCGTAAAAAAATGAAAATTGATATTTGTTAGATATATATGTATGCCAAATTTTGGTAGAATCGGATTATTAATGAGAAAAATACAAAAACATCATTTACGGAAAAATTAGTTAAAAACGCTTAAAATGCTCTTGCAAAATAACAAGTAAGAAAATATAATCGGTCAAGCATGACCATGTGATACTCTAAAGCATAGTATTTAAAAACAAATTTTCTAGAGTGTAATCTATTTGGGACCCATGGGCAATCATGGACCCGCCAGAACAAAATTATGTTATGAGGTTAAGATGCATTTAAAAATTCTTTCTGCCAAATATTATTTAGATATCTTCATCTACATATATGAGTTTTTTAGATGAGGGTTTATATGGAACCTATGGTTTATTTTGGACCTACCTGGACAAAATTTTGTTATTACATAGTAGCTGTCGTAAAAGTCATTGTCGCAAATTTGTATGTAAATACTAATATTCATGGCAAGGGACTTCATGCAAATGCATGTTTGTTGTCGTTACTCTGGGACCCACCTAAAGCTAATATCTTTGAGAATCACAATGTTTCCAGTAAAATGGCATCAATTTATTAGTGCATATTTTGCTTTAAATGCATGTGTTTGCATATTTTGTTATAAATGCATATTTTTCGTCATATTTTGGGATATTTTGTTATAAATTCACATTTTTTGTCATATTTTGTAATATTTATAAAAAAAAATTGCTCTTTTCTTAGTTTTTTGCTTAGAAATATCTTTCTGTTCAAGGTGAATTCATTATAAGGTGTAGTCAGTGGATCAGCTTGTTATAGTTGTTTCAGCCCTGAAGCTGTCAAACAGTCAAAAAAGTATGGGAAAATCTGCTAACTTTGACATTTTCAAGGAGCAAAAGCTACAACATGTTTGTGTTTGGTACTGAATTACCTACATTTTATTATAATTTCACATTGTTTCTTTTACTTTTAAAAAGTAGCACCTTTTGTAGCCATGATTAACAAATTTTAAAAATTATACAATTTGTATAATTGTGTACATAATTGTAGAAGTAACAATAAAAATTTTTTGACATTTCATTTTGTTTACGGTTTTTTTTTACTTGAAGAAGCCTCAAATAAAAATAACGTTCGGCGAAGAAAAAATAGAATTAAACAGAATATTTATGATTTACGCTGTAAGTATGACCTTAAATCCAAAAAGTATTGATAAAACAAATTGTTTTTAAGGAAAACAAAATGCCAAAAGAAAAAATATCAAAAAATAATATTTTAAATACGTGTGTTTTTGAGTCTTCAAAATAGATGGAAAAGTACTTTTTTGCAAAGTTTACAATAAAGTTGTTTCATTTTAAAATTTGTAGTAAATCAGCACCTTCAAAGCCAGAAACACAAAGATTTATGATTTATGAAAAGGTTTCGCAAACTTTAATTTCAAGAAAATCAACTTTTGAGAATAAAATTAGTAAAATCAGTTTGGAATTGTGTGATGCTCGGGTCTCTGCAGATACACCTTTATATAAGCTAATCAACAAAAATTTTAGAATTTTTTTAAACAAATATACCAACGAAACCAATCCTACGGAATCAACCCTTAGAAAAACTTATCTCCACAAAGAAAGAATTAAGCCACATAATTTGCGGCTGTCTATTGACGAAACAATGGACACTGAAGGACGTTGCGTGGTCTACGTAATTGTTGGGATCTTGAACGCCGAAGAAGAACAGAGTAAACACAAATTTTTGTTTAATATTGTAAAGTTGGAAAAGGTGGATCATGCTTCATTAGCTCGAACTTTCAAAGACTCAATTTCTCTTTTAAAAGACTTTAATAAAAATAAAATGTTGCTCTACTTGACATTTTTTAAAGGTATCTTACCCAAAAATGTAACATGTCACATGCTAAGCTCATGCCATACATGAAAGTTTTTAAAGTCACCTCCGCGTTTCAACCATGTATAACAAGATGGGGACCTGGTTGCAGGCATTTGAGTATTATGCCAAAAATTTTGAAGAATTTAAGGATGTCGTAAATAACTTTAACGAAAATAATGCAGTCGCTATAAAAAAGTAAACAATATTTTAAACGTAACTATTCAATTAGAATTTATACACTCAAACAATGGGTTTCTAGTCGAGACAATAACCGAACTTCAGGGGTTTAAATCATTGAATACCTCGGTTAAACTCGGTGATGACGCTGTCATTAAAATAAGAAAAATAGAAGGCCAAATCGGCGATAAATACAAGCAAAACTTTATGCAGTTTTAAAAAAGTTAAAGAAATTGGTAATATTTTTAATTTACCTTCCAGTAAAGAAAATATTGCAGAAAATGAATACATATTCTACAAAGGAGTTGACCACTTTTAAATATGCACCTATTATATCCGTTGATGTCGAACGAACATTTTTAATGTTTAAAACTTTTTTAAGACCAAATAGAATGAGTTTTACATTTGATAACTTAACAAAAAAAAAATTATTTATTTATATTACCAAAACTTTATCTTTATTAATGGCGGCATGAAATAACCCCCCAAAATATAAGCCCCCAAAAAAATAATGAAATTACCCCCCAAAAGTTTGTACAGAGAACAACAAAAACGATTTTTGGGGGGTTTTTTAATTTTGTTTGGGGTGTTATTTCATTTTTTTAATTGGGGTGTTATTTTTTGGGGGATTATTTCATTTTCAAATTTATAATGAATACGTTTTTGGGCGCAAGGATTTATCCACTTTGGTATACAGAACACCGGCTTCGATAAAATAAGCTGCCCAGCCTAGCCGGCCTTCGGCCGGTCGCAATGGTTTTCTTCTCTATGGTAAACCAAACACCGGCTTCGCTAACTAAGGCTTCTCTGCGTAGCCGGGTCGAGTCGGTATTTTTATACTATAGAGGAGCAAATCCTGGCGCTATGCAGAGAAGCTTTAGTTAGCGAAGCCGATGTTTGTTATACCACAGAGGAAAAAGTCATTGCCCCCGGCCGAAGGCCGGCTATGCGATTTTAAGTGCATGAACTATCTTGCCCTGCTAATATTTTTAAGGAAGCTGGCATTAAAAGCTATTTTCGGGAGAATGATTTGTATGGGAGCTATGTTCAAAAATAGAAAGATTCCAATAAAATTTGATAAGCTGATTTTGATTGCAATAAAACTGGTTTCGTTTGGACCAAATTTAATCTTTATACCGATGTAATAAGATGGTCTGTAAAATTATTAATCGATTCGTTCCATTTTCAATAGGCTTGGTCCTTGTACCAGTCAGAACCTCTGTGACAAGTTTCATCAAATTGTCTCCGAATTTGCGATCTGTATGCACAAGGTTGCATGGACAGCCAGCCGGTAGAACGGATCTTCAATTTAAATAAAAAATAACGGCACTAAGTCACATTTTGAAAACATTCTTTAAACGGTGAAAAACCAACGTCATCTGTGAATTTTGCGTCATCTTGTAGCGACAAAAAGAAACAGACACAACTTTTATAATAATTTTTTTATTTTATCTTGTCAATTTATCTAATTCAATAGTATATTTATTTGGATTTATTTCTTATTATGTTCCTAGTTTATTTGTTTTGAACTTATTCAATCTATTAAAATTTGAGTAAAAATCACGAAAATAGCATTTTTTTTTAAATACATTTGTAAAAGTTTTTTAATCGT
This sequence comes from Pollenia angustigena, assembly GCA_930367215.1. Classification (NCBI taxonomy): domain Eukaryota; kingdom Metazoa; phylum Arthropoda; class Insecta; order Diptera; family Polleniidae; genus Pollenia; species Pollenia angustigena. The sequence continues at coordinate 90,349,474 of OV884060.1, forward strand.
TTTTCTTGTAGTTATTAGAAAACAGTCTAAATGTTCGAAAACAGAAAAAAACCCATAGACTATATTTTTCTTTTTTTTAATATTCCAGCAAAGTTAAGAAATTTTTAGAGCTTAAGTAAATAATAAGCATTTTTCAAACCATTAAAAAATATGTATGTATAGGAGAATAATTCACCTAAAAGTTTTTTTTATAGTTGGTTTAGAATATAGTTAGCTGTTACAGAAAAAAATTTGAATCTCGTAATCCAGAAAATGAATTTTTCACAATTATTTTCTTAAAACAATAAAAAAACCAAGGGCATTTGTGATTTTAGCGCCCTCTTATGCCGTAAAATGCAGACAAACACAAACAATTTTTTATACATATTTTGATTTTTGTTGTTTTTTATTGAACGGTATTAGTTTGAATTTTATTTCAAAGTATTTGTAGTTTATTGTCTTTTAAACAGAGTTCAGATAAATTTATATGAGACCGCTCATAATTTAACCATTCTTGAATTTTTTTCATAAATAAAACTTTTTCACAACCATTAATGAATTGTTAATATTTTGCCAATTCATTCATGTTGTCATGAAGAATGAGGAAAAAAAAGTTTTAAAAGTTTCACTAGAAATGTTGTTGTTGCTCGACAGTTTGCATGACCACAGCTCGAAATGCCTGTGTGTGTATTTGTTTGTGTAAGCCCTGCAAATAATAGGACCAGTCCAAACACGCGTGTAAAGAGTAGCCCACAAGGGACCAGGACTAGTCCAAAAGTAACCCAAACGTATGGAAAAAACATGGTCTATTTAACATTACGATGTCCTAGGGCAGGACCATATAACCCACCTTTGGACTACTAAGGAGTATTTTTAAAACTACTCCATGGTATACTCAAGAGGATTAGTTTTGAAGTCGTTTAAAAACGAAAGCATGTCGTTAAAAAACGAAGACATGTCGCACAGTGCTTTGTCCCCATATAACGAAGGGACATAAATAGAAGGAGTTGTCAGAAATGTTTGAAATTTGGTACACTAGCAATAAATAGTTAAGAAAAATATGAATTTTTGGAGAAATCGGTGTAAGGACACGCCTACCTCCCATGTGTCCTGAAATGGAAAAATGTTATTATAGCTTCAATAATGCCCACAAAACTACAAAGAATGGTCATGCTTATACATACACAACTAGCAACGTGTGTGTAAATTTTCATTTAAATCTGAACAAGGACTCAAGGTCCTGCCATATATCCTTTTTCTTAAAAATGCTATAACACTTACAAAAGTTATCCAATCGTAATTAAATTTGGTACGAAAATTAATATTTGTGAGATGTATAGGTATGCCGAATTTTGGTAGAATCGGATTATTAATGTGAAAAATACAAAAAGATTTAATGAAAAATTAGTTAAAAACGCTTGAAATGCTCTTGCAAAAATAACAAGTAAGAAAGTATAATCGGTCAAGCCCGACCATGTGATACCCTTTAGCATAGTATTTAAAAAAAAATTTTCTAGAGTGTAATCAAATTTCCTAGAGTGTAATCTATTTGGGCAATCATGGACCCGCCAGAACAAAATTATGTTATGAGGTTAACCCATTAGTGCATGAAGTTCCCTGGCGCTATACTTACCTTTTTTTTGAATCATTATGCCTTGAAATAAGTCTAATAAAGTAGTTTTAATTTGATTTATTAAAAAAAATGTGTTTTGGGGGTTTTGGGGACCGTCCCTTATAAGGGACACTATGCAGTATGGGCATTTGAAGTGTGATATTGCTTGAAGCATTCTTTCGGATGAAGCCCTTTCTCGCACTTAGTACATAAAAAGTTAGACTTCTTTCCGCAATAGGCACATCTATTATCCGTATTCAAGTACTCAATCATATGGTTTTTTCCATCGTAGCGCGCATCAGGGTTGATGCTGGTTCTACTCAATCCTCTTGAGGAAGGCATTCCGTATCTCTCTAGATACGAAATGGCTATGTACCTGCGAAAAATTAGCAGAGTGCCACAATTTGGGTCGTTCGGATAAACTTTCCGCATAAGGATCCATGCGTTTACGATCGATGCGTCCAACAAATATGCAAATATGGGCCACCACCACTTACGATGTCTAATTCTAGACCGGTATACAGCCACCATCTGGTCCATTTTATCAACGCCTCCCATGCCTTGATTATAGCGCTGAAGAAGTTTCGGCTGTGGTATCTGTATCGCACATTTGCGTACCCCGACATCAAAATACCGCCAATAAAAACTCTCGCCTCGTCCATACTCATTCTCAGGTCAACATTTTTCTGAAGAGCATATAAATTTGTCTGCTCAACACAAAAATTTATAATGCCTTCAGAAAAAAATAGCTCAAAGAAATCAGTAAGCGAACTGGCGGCTTGAGCTTCGGCACTCGGCGGTATTGTTTCGCATTCCGTTTGAATGTCGTACACCGGGTCCACTTTTCGCCAACGCAAGGCATTTCCCGCACGCACACTCGAACTGACGGTTTTTCTGTATTTAGCCAGTGGCTCATCGTCACTGTCACTCCAGTCATCGAATTCGTCTTGGATCTCGCCTTCCGCAGTCAATAATTTCGGGCCGAGATGATCCAAGTTCGCCTCGTGTTCGTCATCACTACCGTCCGAATCCTGGCCGGTCTCATTTTCCTCCAATGGTGGGATTGCAAAAATGTCAAGTTCTTGCAACTGACCATCAAAAGCTTCGATCTCTTCCAGTTTTTCAGCTACTGTTAGTCTGTAATTAAATATTATTGTTGTAATAAAATATTATTGTTAACTGTCCTGTCTGCATAGCGTCCCTTATAAGGGACGTTGGATAAATAACGGTATTATTCACAAATTACAATATTTTTATCACTCACAACAACTTAAATTTGTTTATTACAATAAATTTAAGATAATTGCATTTAAAATTGTTAAATAATTTCACCTGTATTTATTTGTTATTCACATTTACTTACCTCCCACGTGTTCTGATATTTTTTTTAGTTGTTGTTCCATATTTCGCAAAAAAAATCACACAATTTAAAGTTTACTGCACTGCAATCAATCACAAACTGGTTTGGTGTAATGTCAACAACTATACCATCAACTTACATGAGATCTGTATTGCAAAATGGGAGAGTAAGAGAGCAAAAGCTGACCGTCCCTTTAAAGGGACCTTATGCACTAATGGGTTAAGATTCGTTTAGAAGTTCCTTCTGCCGAATATTATTGAGATATCTTCCGCTACATATATGAGTTTTTTGGATAAGGGTTATATGGAACCTATATTTTATACCTACCTGGACAACATTTTTTCATGACATAGTAGCTATCGTAAAAGTCATTGTCGCTAATTTGTATGTAAATACTAATATTTTTAAGGAAGCTGGCATTAAAAGCTACTTTCGGGAGAATGATTTGTATGGGAGCTATGTTCAAAAATAGAAAGATTCCAATAATATTTGATAAGCTGATTTTGATTGCAATAAAATTATTTTTGGTTTGGACCAATTTTAATCTTGCCGATGTAATAAAATGGTTTTTGTAAAATTATGGACCGATTCGTTCCATTTTCAATAGGATTGGTCCTTGTACCAGTCAGAGCCTCTGTGACAAATTTCATCAAATTGTCTCCGAATTGGCAATCTGTATGCACAAGGTTGCATGGACAGCCAACCGGCCGGACGGACATCGTTAGATCGACTCAGAAAGTGATTCTGAGCCGGTCTAACGAATTATTTGGAATTATTTCTTATTATATTCCTAATTAATTTTTTTTAACTAATTTATTTATTACATTTACATACATATGGTAATTTTTTTTTAATTACAATGAATCATCTTCAGTACTGGATTCTTCCAAAAAAATATTGCCGCTCAACGAAACATTTGTTTCGTCATCTTTAGCTGGTTCATCATTTCTTCAAAAAATATATTTTTTTTGTCTTTGGATTCCTTTTTGAAGATAACAACGGATCTGAGGTAAGTATTAAATAAGTCATTAAATCTTTATGAGTGTCGTCGTGACGTTTTTCTCGTATGGGAAAGTCTGGGTTTTCTCACGATTTTTTGGTTGGCTTCCAATGCTTCTTCGGACAAGCACCGTGAAATTTATTTAAGTTATTAGTTACGTTTCATTATAATTACATAAAGCCACTTTAATACTTAATATTTTTTTTTAATATTCCATCAAAGTTAAGAAATTTTTAGAGCTTAAGTAAATAATAAGCATTTTTCAAACCATTAAAAAATATGTATAGGAGAATAATTCACCTAAAAATTTTTTTAAAGTTGGTTTAGAATATAGTTAGCTGTTACAGAAAAAAATTTAAATCTCGTAATCCAAAAAATTAATTTTTTACATTTATTTTCTTGAAACAATAAAGAACCAAGGGCATTTGTGTTTTCAGCGCCCTCTTATGCCGTAAAATGCAGACAACCACAAAAAATTTTTTATACATATATCGATTTTTGTTTGTTTTTTATTGAACGATACTAGTTTGAATTTATATTTCACAGTATTTGTAGTTTATTGTCTTTTAAACTCCTGAAAACTATGAAAATTTGAGCAAAAATCATGAAAATAGCCATTTAAAAAAAAAATTTTTTTTCAAGTTGTGGTAAAATTTTTTCCATTTTTTTTCTTGTAGTTATTAGAATTCATTTTTTTTAATATTCCATCAAAGTTAAGAAATTTTTACAGCTTAACTAAATAATAAGCATTTTTCGAACCAATAAAAAAACACTTATAAGAAAATAATTCAATAAAATTTTTTTACATTTAGTTCTAAATATAGTAAACTACTACAGAAAAAAAATTTCAATCTCGTGCTTTAAAAAACAACAGTTTTCCTGAAGCATGTAAAACTCAAGTAGTTGTTTAGCCATTTTTACTTTAAATTCTCAACTTTGGCGCCCTCTAGCGCCGCCAAAAAGAGTTAAATCTTAAAAATTCTTCAAAATTCATTTTAATTATTTTGTTATCTATCGATCTGTACATTTTTTTTTTATTTATGTCTATGGGCCAAAGCACTGTGTGTCGTCTCACTAAACACACTTTTTAACAATGACATGGTCCATGCTTGCATTACATCCATGGAGTAGTCCATTTTATCAAAATGAATCAGGTGGTCCAATTTTATTTGCAGGGAAATATTTTTGGTAAAGGCAACCAGCCAAAGTGTCTGTTGGATTTTTTGTAGGAACAATTTATTGAAAAAAAATTATAAGAAAAGCACATATCATCTTAAATGCAGAATAATGTAACATCACATTTCATGAGTTTGCATGCAAAGTAAAAAACTTTGTAAGATGGTAATTATTTGAGATTTAAAAGCAATTTTAAATATTTCAGCTAAAAATGCGATAACTGATATATTTTTGAGGAAAAAATATTATTTTCTAAGTTGTGTGTGTTACGTTATATTGATTTGTAATTTTCAGAATCAAAAAGACGTATCATCAACTCATTTTGCAGTTTCAACTCACACTTAGTGATAGTGCAAAATTATTGCAATAATTTTTTTGATGTTGAGTGCTGAGTTGACAGTTTGCAGCCTCACTAAGCAAGAGTGATAGTAATTTTAAAAAATTTTGCACTCAAAAAAAATTAGTTTGACTTAAAAAAAAGCAATCATCAGTTTATTGCAGTGTTCGAAAATAAACAGTACATTATTTAACGTTCGGCTCACATACCCAGAACGATATCTATTTTTTTAGTGATTGTGTAGATATACACAACCCTTAATACCGTTCGTAACTTTCTTCGTTAAAAAACAGAATAATTGTAGTGATACTTTAGACAAACATTATATTTTAATGTTCTATAATGTTTTTTTCGTGTGTTTATTTTGTTTTTGTAAAAATGTTTTTTTTTACCAGCCAAAAGGGACGAATATTAACAAGCCGAACCTTACACATTGAAGTTTGTGGATTTTCAAAAAAAAAAAAAACCGAACGGAATTAAATGTTCACATCTTTTGTTGAGTTGGATAAAAACAGTAATATTTTTGTGTTCGAAAGATGACTTACAGGGAAACGTTATTTTTTTTTAATGATTTTCTACACAAACACTATTAGCGTTTGTGTTTTCCACAAATCTACCGAACCGAACATTAAAAAACGATATTTCGAACACTGGTTTATTGCAACTTTTTTGTTTTTCACTAATTTGAGTGCAACTACAAATTTTGGATTCAATTTCAAGCTTAAATTGACTTGAGTTTATTTTTGTGCACTAATTTAAAACTAAGACTAAACTCTATGTTCTATTTTATAAAAAAGGCGTCTTGTCTATTTAACATGTGATTTAGAAGTGTCTTTATTCATTACAAATCTACAATAATGTGCTTAACCTAAACTATATAATAATTACAGGGTGACTAGTAAAGTTATTATGCTTTGGTGTAAAAGGTACAATGTATGTAAATTTACATAAGTATAATAACTTCACAACATCTCGCCTTTATAAATAATATAAAAATAAAGTTTAATATAACAATTTAAAAATTCTCTTATATCAAACATTTATTACAAAAGCAAAATTAAAAATTCATGTATAATTTAGAATTACAAATCAAGCCGTTTAGGTTGCCTTACTATTCTTCCACTTTTCGTTACATGCTCCCTCTTCAAATCCTCAGTTTCCTCATTCAATATGTTTATATATGAGTTTATTTTAGGACAAGGACTCAAAGTTAATTATATTTTAAATATCTGCCAAATTTTGTATGCGGTTTTCGTCAAAATAGTGTTCCATTTTCCCCCCTCTAAATTAACTGTTACGAAAATTTAGAAGAAAATTATAATATCGTTATACGTATGTTCTCCTCTGAATATTCCGCTTTGGCAATTCCGAGTGCCAATACAACAAGTTGTAAGATACCGTCCAAAAAATCAGACTAATTATATATATTCTTGTCGAAGTTGTCCGCACTTAATACAATATTTCCTCCCAGGACTCCAATAAATAGTCTGGTTGAGATTTAAAAAAAAAAAAAAAACAATTGAGCTATATCTCGATGATATAAATACAAATTTGTATAGCTCTTTAAACAATCAATTATTGCAATCTGCAAACTAATTAAAATTACGTTTAGACAAATCTAATTTGGTCAAAATAAGTTCTAAACTATTTTTTTTTTTTTTTTTTTTTTAAACAAAGCCGGGGAGGTTACCCACATAAGTGACAGGTACCGCGACCACGTTAGGCCTATTGTACCCACTTCCCTTTAGCTGGCCAAAAGACCCTCTGCCTCCCAAAGGAACCCAACCAGATCCTTTGCCGATGTGGCACCGATTTGGGACGCACCCACTGAGCTATGCCCCATATGCCTCCTTCTGGCCCATGCCAGCGCCGGGCAGTCACACAGTTTGTGCTTCGCCGACTCGTCTTCTTCCAGACACAGTCTGCATTCCTGATCATCCGCCAGGCCCATCCGATACATGTGGTACTTGATCGTGTGGTGACCCGTTAAATAAGCCGCCAACAGTCGCAGATCCCGTCTGCCGAGACCATTCGTCATCATTACCTTTCCGGGAGAGATGAATTCCCTTGCCTGACGCATTCCCGGAAGCGAAAACCAGTATCTTCTATGTTCCCCCAGAGCCCATTCTCCCATGAGGGACTGGATCCTGGCTCAACTCAACCCACAGAAGGGTTCGGGACCCATCAACCAGGTGCTAGAACCAGTCTTGGCTAGTTCATCGGCCCTACTATTACCCGGGATCTCTGAGTGCCCCGGCACCCAGCAGAGGGTGACTCTGTTTCTCGATCCCAGCTCCTGTAGCCTTCCACGGCACTCCGCCACCAACTTCGAACACATCCTCCATGAAGAGAGTGCCCTAATGGCCGCTTGGCTATCAGTAAAAATCACAATACTACCGCCCACCATTCCTCTTTCAAGAATGTTGCTGCAGCACACACCAATGGCGCAAATCTCGGCCTTAAACACACTAGGTGATTCGCCAATCGCCATCGAAATTAGTGTATTAGGTCCAAAAACCCCTGCACCCACTCCGTGCTCCGATTTTGACCCGTCGGTATACCAGTGTAATTCATGGTTTCCCCGACATGGGTTTCCATCATTCCAGGCCCTCCTGTCCGGAATGATTGCCTTGAACCTTCTGTTGAAGATTAGTTCCGTGGTCATTATGTCCGTCCTTGTACAGACCGATAAGCCCGGAGTCATTTCCATCAAGCCGGCATGCCCATGGACCTCAGCAAGTCCCGATGTCAGCTTGATCCTAAGGAGACTCGACATAGCAGTCCCCTTTATATGGATGTGTAGTGGTGGTATACCCACTATAACCTCAAGTGCTGCCGTGGGACATGTGCGCATCACCCCGTCAGGGCCAGACACACCATCCTCTGCAGCCTGTTGCACTTTTCTATTGCAGTCACCTTCTGAATCTTAGGCCATCATACCAATGATCGGTCTGACCATCGTAAAGTATAGCCATTTTACCATACTGGGACTAAATCCCAAGTTCTTCCAAAGAAGCTTTTGCATGCCCAGAAGGCTCTTACCGCCTTTTTAAGGGTTTGATCCAGGAGCGAGTTCCAATTAAGCCGCCTGTCCAGAACAATTCCCAGATATTTGACTTCACTGGAGTACTCAACCTCCATTCCGTCAACTACCAGCCTCTCAAGCCTGTAGTTGTATCTTCTCGTGAACGGAATCACGACCGCCTTGTTTGGGTTTATATTCAGCCCCCTTTCACGGCACCTCCCGAGAACCATGTTGAGAGCACCCTGCATCACCTCTGTGATTGTGCTCTCGAACTTCCCGGTCACCACTATAGCCAGGTCGTCCGCATATCCAATGGGCCGAAGGCCAAGTCCCTAGAGCCTGACCAGCAGATCATCAATTACCAGGCACCACAATAGAGGTGATAGCACCCCCCCTTGTGGACAACCCTTAACAGCACTGATGCTGACACTAGCATTGTCCCAAGAGGCGGTTATTCTCCTACCCCTTAACATAGCCCCAATCCAGTTGACCGTGAGCTCATCCATCCGCTTCCGCGCCAGAGCATCCGTAATAGAATCGTAGCTCGTGTTATCAAAGGCACCCTCCACATCAAGAAATGCACACAATGCAATTTCCCAATTACGCTGTGCCCTTTCTATTTGCGCAACCAAATGGTGCAATGCCACCTCAGTCGACTTACCCCTCTGGTATGCAAACTGTGTTCGGTGTAACGGTGTGGAAGCCTGCAGTTTTTCCCTAATGTGCAGGTCCAATAGCCGCTCAACGGTTTTGAGCAGAAATGAGGTAAGGCTGATAGGTCTATAGGATTTCGGCTTCTCCAGCGGCCTGTTGCCAGCTTTGGGAATAAATACAACCCTGACCATACGCCAAGCGGTTGGAATATATCCCCAGCTGAAGCTTGCCCTAAAAAGACAACTCAGCGGTCCTATTATACTATCGAGACTTTCCTGTAACAATACAGGAAAGATTCCGTCCCCCCCTGGTGACTTGAATGGGCCGAACGAGCCAACTGCCCAACGTACCCTATCCTCATCAAAAATTCTACCGGCCAACCCAGTAGCCCGACGAGTTCCCGGAATCGCCACCTCGACGTCCATGTGCCCGGTACTATCCACAATAGTCGAGCCAGGAAAGTGTACCTGTAGCAGGGTTTCCAAAGTTTCCCTACGATTCGTCGTGAAGGAACCATCTGTTCTCTCCACCAGGCCCACTCCATTACCCTATGAAGCCTTGCCGCGTCAGGAAGGTTTGCGACGCTGTCGCAAAAGTTCCTCCATGAATCCCTTTTGGATTTGCGTAAGGATTTGTTGTATTCTGTTAGAGCACCTTTGTACTCCTGCCAGTTCTTGGTCCGTTTTGCCCTGTTGAATAACCTCCTGACATGCCGCCGCTTCTACTCGAGCGACTCATTCCACCACGGAGTCCTACGGCTGGAGCTGAAGGATCGCAATGTCGTACTCCCTCGGAAGGAGGAAAGCAATGTTTCTTCAACCTGGTTGGCTACTAGCTCAATCTCATCAACAGACCTGATATCCGTCATTGGGAGCCCAGCCCTCTGGTTCACAAGGGACCTGAATTCATTCCAGTCCGTTCGTCTGGGATTGTAAGCGCCTCTGCGCAAATCCTCACTTCCCGGTATGTAAAACCTAATATGTTGATGGTCCGACAACGAGGGCTTATCCGAAACCCTCCAGTTAAGAATTGAATCGCACAAAGCGCCGCTAACCAGCGTGAGGTCCAATACCTCCTCTCTGATCGCATTAATAAAGGTCGGCTTACAGCCGACATTAGCTATGTCCCAGTTAGTACCTACAAGATATTCTAGTAATAACTCACCTCTTTTATTGATGTCGCTGCTACCCCAAACGGTGTGATGGGCATTGGCCCAGAATAAGCTGCTTGCCGTGCATACCGCAGTGAAGCACCAGGTCCGCCACCTCTTTTGGTGGGGCTACCTCATCTTCGCCAGGAAAATAAGCCGTCGCAACGACGATCTCCGAAGACCCCCGTTCAGTGGGTAAATAAAATTAGTCAATGGAATTATGTCAACACTCTTGTCGACAAGCAACGCTGCGCGCGGCTTGTCCACTTACCGATTATAAATCAGCTTACTTGATTGGGATTTTAGTCCCCGGACCAGGCCACTATTGATCCATGGCTGCTGCAGAAGCGCAATACCGATGTTTTCTTCGGCAAAAATCCTGCACAGCGTGGCCGATGCCCCTTTGGCGTGGTGCACTGCCTGATTCTTCTTCCGAGCACAAGCTGTCCTGCTGGTAGACGGGCCATCGTTAAGGGTGGGTTCTCTCCTATTGGACTGTGACAATTCAACAGCCTTCTTTGCCGTCTCCTTAGCCGGCTTCTCTTCTTTTTTTTCGCCACCATCCTTCGAACCATTGTTCTTAAGGTAGAGCCTCACCTGCCCAAAGCATTAGCTGACTTTTCCAGCCATCTTTATGAGCTTCTGGTAGGAACAAGCATCCACTGCCTGTCGAAGATGGAGGAATTCACCGTGTTCCTGTCTCTAAGCCACTGTCCAATGAGTTGCAGCTAGGTAATTTTGAGCCGCTATGAAGGCCAGGACCCTCTCATTGGACAGCTCGAGGCTATGTGGGAAGTATCCTCTCACAAAGTGCGTGCGGGGGAATTCTTCTTCAGGGACAATCTTGCATTCCACCCCTGATTTCTCCTTGGTATACTCAAGGTTGGACTTAGTCCATTCCGCCGTCTTATTGTTGACGCACACAAGCATCAACCAGTCGGTTCGTCGTAGACAGCTTTCGAACTGCGGTTTGAAAGTGCCGGCCTTCTCAATAACCGCCTGAAGAATCGTACTTTTGACCCTTTCAATCTGGTCGGCGGTTAGAGACGGAGCTTCAAGTGCAGAGACAAAGCCCAGTCTGATGCCCTTTGGCGTTTGGACTCTTTGGGCATATGTTTGTTTCGCACATGCACGCTTTGCTGGAGCTCCAGTAGAGGGGGAGTCTTCGGATCTTACCCTCTTTAGTGGTGCGACTGCCGGAGCCCTTGTGGCTTCCTTTAAGGCTTCTTCCCTTGACAGTCCTTTTTTTAAAGCAGCTTTAAATAAGCGCCGCTCCCTAGAGTTGAGCTTAACGAATCCCACAGATTCCAGACTAAGCCCTTGTAAGTTTACGCCTCACACTGTACTGCCAGACTTCACCGAGACCAAGCTGCAAGCGTCATCCTGCTCAGCGACTTCGGTGTCAGAGCCAGAGGACATTATCTCCTCCTGCGGTATTCTAGGCATTTCGGTAGCGGCACGATTTGCCGTCTCCGTGGACCCTTTGTCCTCCGCCTTCGAGTTGGCACCTTCAACTGCTAGCCCTGTGGCGATGTTGGTGTTGTCGGTTACCTGGTTGCTTGAAGGGTTTTCCGAGTTTGAGGACAATTTCCCCTGCTGCGGATTACCAACTACTGAGGTCATTTCCTCAGATCCTTCATTCACGGACCTCATGTCCGATTCAGGAATTTTGGTACCAGCATTAACGTGCCCAATGGCTCCGCTACTGCTGGATGGGGATGGTCACCCACGGCCCGTGTACCATGGGAAGTCTAATTTAAACTGGAGGTCGACCTGTATCCAGAGTCCGCTTACTAACGACCAATCTTCCCACTGGCCATGCATCCATTGGCGTAAGCTGTTCCACCTTGGATTGGGGTGATTTCATAGAGTTGTCTTCTCTCCGCCCGACTACCATTAGCCAGCATCCAGAGCAGAGACATGACTGTGCTGAGGATCTGTTACCAGCCGTCCCCACGTGGAGGGTATAGTCGCACTTCCAGAAGTGAGACACAGTTACGGCACGATCACAAAGAAGCGTGTTAGTCCCCCTGTGTCTCCATCTGGCTGACGGCCTCTAAACAATATTACCTTCTATAACAAACTCTTGAAGTTTATCCAACAAAATATTACCTTAATCGAAAAATAATTGGAAATCACAAATTTAAATGAGCAAAATATTTTCAGTAACCTTTTAATCAAATTTTAGTTTTAAAATGAAAATGTTTTTTAAAAAAATTTTTACATTTAAATCAAGGACTGGAAATTACGAACGGAAAACACAAAATTAAACTTTATTTTTTAAATAAAAAATTTTTTTGTGTGAAAAAAAGAATATTGTTTTTCTGTGTTTAAAATTTAAACGAAAAAGAAAAAAAAAATTTCTTTGAAAACAAAATTTCGGTTTGTGCTTTGTTGTGATACAGACGTGTATTTTAGCCCCGCATACGATTTGAACTATTAATTAATCACATTTGATTTTGTAATATAAGCAGCGAATGGACGCTTAAAAAAAAAATAGTATACAAATTTTTTTACTTAAATTATTTAACATAATAGTGAACAATTTAAAACGATAAAATTAAATAAAATAAAATAGTAGAAATATATACGTATGTATGAATGTTCATACATGTGTATACATATTCTGAACAAAAACATTTAAACTTCTTGTTTTTTTTTTGTTGTTGTAAAATACAATAAATAATAAAAATATTAAAGCAAAGCAAAACGGTGAAAAACAAAAACAACTCTTTGCATGAGTACGAACAGTGAAACAACACTAAGACAAAATGAAAGAAACGTTTACGTTTTAGTTCAAGCAAACGAAAATAATGCAGAAATAAATAAAACTAAACAAAATAATATAAACTATTTAACGGCTAAGCCAATTACTCGAACACGTTCCCTATCACCCTCGGTGTTTACAAAAACAGTGGATAGGACTCATTAAAAAAACTACAACTAGATTTGGTGACAAGTGTTGCCAGGCCAGCAAGTATTGCCGTGACGTCAAAAACAAATTTAGTGGGAAATGATACCATGAACTTAAACACAAATTTAATGGAAAACCCCCCTGCAAAAAGCTGTCAAAAGCCTATAGTACAAGTTGGTATGGACAGGTACATAACAGTGCTTAAACGGGGACGCAGCCCTACCTCTGCAGCAGTTGCTTCGGCCTCAAAAGTGCCATCTTTTGATAAAATAAATTCCCAAAATCGCTTTGCAATTCTGGAGGATGAATCCTCTAAAGCACCAAACGTCATAAAATCGTCCAAGCCGCGCCCGATATACCTTAGAGAGCATAACTCAAATGATCTAATAAAGAGTTTAATTTCGTTGATTGGTGAAAATTCTTTTTATGTTGCTGCAATAAAGCGAGGTAGTATAAATGAAACTAAAATTCAAGTAAATCATGAAAATGACTTTCGCAAAATAATAAGCAAATTTGAGGCACTTAAAAAAAGTTTTTACACATACCAACTCAAGAGCAGTAAAGGTCTCCAGGTGGTGATTAAGGGAATTGATTCATGCGTAAACCCAGAGGAAATTAAAACTTTCTTGGAAGAAAAAGGCTTCAAGATAAAACATGTGGTAAATATTAGAAATAGGGACAAAAATCCACAACCACTTTTTCGAGTGGAATTAGAGCCCGGCGAGATTAAGTTAAAAAAAAAAAAACGAAACGCATCCCATTTATAGTGTGAAATATATTCTATACAGAAAAATCACAATTGAAGAGCCGCACAAAAAAAAATGGACCTGTTCAGTGCTTAAACTGCCAAGAATTTGGCCATACCAAGGCATACTGCTACTTACCGCCTGTCTGCGTAGTATGTGGTGAAATACATGGTACAGTTTCTTGCGATAAGTCTAAAACCGACCCCAACGTAAAAAAATGTAGCAACTGTGGCGGTAATCACACTGCCAATTATAGAGGATGCCCTGTATATAATATCGTCAAGCAGACGGTTGGACCGAAAACAAATACCCCTCAAATACAGGCCGCAAATCAAGTAAACACAAATGCAATTCAAGCCCCCCAGCCTAGTAATAACAGAACCTCTTACGCTAACGTCCTAAAATCAAACCATCAGCCTATGCAAGGTGCCTCGCCAAGTAATGATGAAACTCCGGTTTCTAATTTAAGTCGTTTAGAAAAAACCATGGAAACATTAGTGCAAACAGTAAATAATTTTACGAACACAATGGGTAATATGATGCAGGAAATGCTTAGAATGCAATCGATGTTATTGCAAGCTGTACTTAACAAACCATGAACTGTTTAAAAATTTGTTTTTGGAACGCAAACGGCATCCGCCAACATAAAAATGAATTAGAATACTTTCTTAAAAATAAACAAATTGACGTCATGATGATTTCTGAAACTCATTTGACCTCAAGAAATACGTTTAATATAAATGGTTATATACTATATGATACCAAGGACCCTCGAGATAGAGCTTGTGGAGGTTCTGCCATTTTAATAAAAACCCGAGTCAAACACTACCTAATGTGTGATCATCGTGAAGATTATCTCCAAGCAACGAACATTTGCGTTGAGGAATTAAATAGAAACCTAGTAATTTCATCGTTATACTCCCCGCCTAGATTTTCATTATCGGAGGACCAATATTATAAATATTTTAAATCATTAGGACCGTGTTTCCTAGCCGCTGGCGATTATAACGCTAAACATACCTTCTGGGGGTCGCGACTTATAACACCAAAGGGTCGTGTTTTATTTAACACAATTTCTAAAATGGATTTAAATGTGCTAGCGAGCGGACAACCAACATATTGGCCCACTGATCATCAAAAAATTCCAGATGTCATCGATTTCGGCGTGGTTAAAAACATTCCCATAGAAACGATTCGTGTTGAAGCCTCCCTATATTTATCTTCCGACCACACACCTACAATTGTTACTATAATGAACCCCAATAGAATTGTACTTCCGACGACAGCTACGCAAATTAATTGGTTAAAATATAAAAAATATATCAGTACCCATTGCACAGAAAATATTGCGCTCAGTACACCGGATTATGTAGATCGCTCTATTGACAATTTTGACAGTTTTCTGAAACTAGCTGTTCAACATTCCAATATTGCCCCCAAAAAAACAAAAACTATTAAAATATATTCCACAGATGTCGAGCATCTTTTGTCTGAAAAAAGGAGGGCTCGAAGAGAGTGGCAATTGCACAGATCCCGTCAACTTTAGAACTTACTTAAAGAGTGTACAAAAAGATTAAGAAAGTTACTGCAGACTAAGAAAACGGCTTCTCTGGAAAAATATCTTGAGGAACTTGATGCGACCCCACAATCAAACTAGTCATTATGGCGTGCAGCTAGAAATCTCAAAAGGCCAGTTGTCTCTAAACCACCATTAAGAAACTTGAATGGAAGTTGGGCAAGAAATGATGTTGAAAAAGGAAACCTGTTTGTCAATCATTTAAAAAACTTATTTACCCCAAATATATCTCACGATATTGCGGTCGAGTTACCACCTGTTGCAGCTAGAGCAGCTGTTCCGCTAAGATTTGAGATAAGAGAAATCGAAAAAGCTATTTGTGATTTAAACCCCAAGAAGGCTCCTGGTTTTGATAAGATCAGCAACAAAATGCTTTTGGAGCTACCCAGCTTAGCAAAGAAAATTATTCTTTTAATTTTTAATGCTATTTTACGCCTTGAATACTATCCTCAAAAGTGGAAGGTCTCCTTAGTCACCATGATACCTAAACCTGGAAAGGATCACACAAAAGTTGAGTCATATAGGCCTATAAGCTTACTTTCTTATATATCAAAGCTGTTTGAGAAGCTGTTAGCGTCAAAATTAACCCCAATTTTAAATGAAAACAGATGTATTCCTAACCACCAATTCGGCTTTAGAAGAGGACACAGCACAATTGAGCAAACCCATCGTATAGTAAACGCAATAAGAAAAGCCTTTGAAGAAAAAAAATATTGTTCCGCTCTCTTCATCGATGTTTCTCAAGCTTTTGATAAAGTCTGGCATGAAGGCTTATTACATAAATTGAAGCTCAACTTACCAGTTAACACACACAAGCTGTTAGAAAGCTACTTAGTCGGTCGAAAATTTATTATTAAAGAAGGTGATTATTTAAGCTCTCCTCAGCAAATTGACGCTGGAGTCCCTCAGGGAAGCATCCTGGGCCCACTTTTATACTATATATATACCTCGGATATGCAAACAAACAACTACACACAAACTTCAACATTTGCTGATGATACAGCTTTTTTGAGCGTGCACGAAAACCGTCAAAAAGCATCTCGATACCTACAGGATCATATATTTCAACTCGAACTATGGTTAAAGCAATGGAGGGAATCATGCCCCCATATTAAAATCAATAATCAAATAATACCTCAAAATTCGCATGTAAAATACCTCGGTATTCATCTAGATCGCCGTTTAACGTGGAAAAGCCATATAGAGGCAAAATTAACTCAAATGAAACTAAAAACCATCCAAATTCATTGGCTTATTGGAAGAAACTCTGTCCTTAGTCTCGACTGCAAACTTCTTCTTTACAACTCCATCTTAAAGCCAATCTGGTGCTATGGTATTCAGTTATGGGGCACTGCCTCGGCCTCTAATATCGAAAAAATTCAAAGGTGCCAAAATAAACTACTTCGAATAATCACAGCTGCCCCTTGGTATGTTAAAAACTCAAATATTCACAAGGATCTCTATGTTCCATTAGTTAAAACTATGATTACGAAATATGCAGTAAAATACTTAAAAAGGCTCGAATTGCACCCGAACCCACTAGCACGAAATATTTTAAATGATAGTGGCCACACTCGCTTAAGAAGAAGAGACACTGCAGCACTTATCCAATTAGATGAGCGATAAACACCTATAAAAGTGAACAGAAACCTGCACTGGCAGGACAAAAAATAAAGTATTAGGTTAAGATTTGATTAATTATTGTTAGTTCATATTTAATATATGAAGATTCAATAAATAAATAATGAAGAAAAAAAAAAAAAAAAAACAAAATTTATAGTTTCAAAAAAAAGCAAAAACTTTTTTGTAAAAAAAAACAAATAAAAATTTTCAAAAAACCTTTTTTTTTTGTTGAGAAATATTTCTTAAAACGTTTTTTTTAGAATTTTTTTTTTCTATGTATGTATTTTTAAAAACTGAAATATGTATGTATGTATTCTCAGAAACATCTTCATAAATTTTATTTAAATTTGTTTTGAAGAATAAAATTTTTATGACAATGCTTAAAATAATTATTTTGTTTTTGTTTTTTATGTTTTTAAGAAAGCGTTTTATTTTAAAAACTTTATTGTATGTTTTTAAGAAAACGTTTTCTTTATTTTATTTATTTTTTTCGACGGCTTTTTTTTTTCAAAACTATTTTAGAAATTTTTTATTTTCTGTAAAATGTAGAATTTTTTAAACTTGCACAATAAATATTTTTTTAGAAACAAAATAAAAAAACATTTTCCGGTCCTTGATTTAAATCAAACTTAATTTGAACAATTTGATTTAAAAACAAAATATTTTAACTAATGAAAATAAGTATTAGTGCAAGTCCTCACAAAAAGGAATTGTTGGCAATGTAGTGTACCTGCTAAGCGTCCACTGCTTACCCAATAACCAACCTAAAATGTATACATGCCACCCGAATAACTGTAGGGTAAATGCCAAACACAAAGAATCAAATAACGGCATTTACGCAATGACTCAATGTGTTCGAACACATGAGTCAATACAATGGTAAAGCAGATCAATCAGAATGTGAGTGACACAAATTTTATTGTCTAATGAGTACATTCCTTACTCATGCATTCTGATTGGTCACAGCTTTATTCAAAGGGTAAAGCCATGATAATCCCATGGTACTGAAAAAGAGACTTAGATATTAAGAATTAATACTGTAAGTTAGAATAAGTAGGCAATAGAATAGAATTAGTATAAAAAGGGCAGTAGCCCACAAATAAATCAGACTTTAGATTTGAAAACATAAAGTGGCACTTGTTGTCTTGTTTATTATTTTTAGTCTCTTAATTTGACAGTTCGCAAGAACGCCTGACCATCGAGCTGGTACCCTACAGCTGCATAAAGATATATTGGGCTATAGGGAAATAAACATATACATCTAACATCTTACACTACATGGTGATCCTGCCATCCTACACTACATGGCGATCCTGCCATCTCGGACCACTACATTTTTTAGATCCTGCCGGTATTGGCAATAATTAAGTCCTTAAATACTCAAATTTCTAAATTTTGATGGAGGAAGAAATACAAGATATTTTTAAACGCTGGGAAAAGTATTTAGTCGAACAATACGTCCCGGAACCACAACCAACAACGGCACCGGCATATAAACCAACCCCGCTTAATGCAGGCCCGAAGGCTATCAGCATAGAGGAGTATCTTAAGAGGACAACAACAATTAAGAAACAATCTGAAACACATAGCAACGTGCGGAAGAAGAAGAAACGTGCTGGAAGAAGATTCCAAGGAAGAAAACAGCTAGCCATATTTTACCAGAGGCTCACCTTAACAACCACTAAAGCCTAGATTACACTATCTCACAAGTCTTACGTATTCCATAATACTTTGTGAGATAGAAATCTAATGAGTTTTGTTGCGACTGTCAAAAAATCTAATAAAACATGACAGTTTGTGTTCAGACCATCACACAAAGTATAAACACTCACACATGAAATAAAATGCAACCCTGATCCAATGAAAAGTATTATTGTTCAGAAATTTTTCAAAAAACGATGAAGTCGTATGGGATGTCAAACTTTTTTCTTAATACTTTTCATTTTCGTGACACATTGCATTCACACTATCACACTTTGTCATATTACTTAAGTTTTTGACATGTATTAATACAAAGTACAATAGTGTAATCTAGCCTTAAGCAAGAAAGCGAAGATATAAAGGAAAAAATAAAGCGACTAAAAAAGAAAAATATATAAATAAAATGGAAATATATAAACATTTAGAATTGTAAAAATTTCAAGATTATAAAAACAATATATAAACATTAAGAATTGTAAAAATTCCAAAAAAAAAAAAAAAAAAAAAATTACTTGGTGGAAAAATGTGTTAAAAGCCATACCTCTAATTTTCGCAAGTTACGAAGTAGGGAAACATTCCTTACTCATGCATTCTGATTGGTCACAGCTTTATTCAAAGGGTAAAGCCATGATAATCCCATGGTACTGAAAAAGAGACTTAGATATTAAGAATTAATACTGTAAGTTAGAATAAGTAGGCAATAGAATAGAATTAGTATAAAGAGGGCAGTAGCCCACAAATAAATCAGACTTTAGATTTGAAAACATAAAGTGGCACTTGTTGCCTTGTTTATTATTTTTAGTCTCTTAATTTGGCAGTTCGCAAGAACGCCTGACCATCGAGCTGGTACCCTACAGCTGCATAAATATATATTGGGCTATAGGGAAATAAACATATACATCTAACATCTTACACTACAGCAATTCTTTTTAGTTGTACGAAGTTTCATCAATGTTAGTAAGCCTTTTTGATCGACCACTGTATAAGATTCCCCCAAGACTTCAACGATTTATGCTGCGCTTGCAGTGCTACGAAATAATGGTGATTTACAAGTAAGGAAGGGATCTCAAGAAAGCCGATACACTTTCTAGGGCGCCATTAGGGCACACAACATTGTCTGAAATGGATAAGGAGGTAACTCTCCACTGTAATTTTACTGCTTCAAATATGAAGGTTCCATTGGCTGATTTGAGCATGGTAAGGGAACATAGTGGGAAAGATGAAACGTTTTTGAAAATTATGTCTTACGTAAATAACGGCTGGCCTAGAAAACGAAAGGAAGCTGAGAGGGATGTTACACCTTATTTCAAGATAAAGGACGAAATAAGTATTTTAGATAACATTTTGCTTAAGAATCATCAAATAATTATTCCAAGAAGCCTCCGAAAGATGGTTTTAGGTAGGATTCATGAAGGTCATATGGGCGTTAGTAGATGTCAATAATAATAATAATGACATTGACAACATTGTGTCAAACTGTGAGATTTGTTTGAGACACCAGAACTCTAATACAAGGCCAAAGTTGATGCCACACGAAATTGTTGATATGCCTTGGTATAAAGTGGGGTGTGATTTTTTTGATTTTCAGGGTAAAACATACCTTCTTGTAGTGGACTACTTTTCTAAGTACGTTGAGGTTGAGTTACTTAATGAAGGTTACAGCGCCTTTCATGTCATAAAAAAGTTAAAATCAATTTTCGCAAGGCATGGGATTCCATATATTTTAAGTCGGACAATGGACCACCCTTTAATTCTAGTGATTTTAGTAAATTTTGTCATAATTGGGGTATAGATAATAGGACGTCTAGTCCATATTTGGCGAGGTCAAATGGCTTAGTAGAACGAACAGTACAGACAATTAAAAGATTGTTATTGAAGTCCTTGGAGGGTAATTCTGACCCTTATATTGCACTGTTGCATTATAGAACCACACCGAAGGGAGATCTTCCGAGTCCCTCTGAGTTGTTAATGTCGCGTTCATTACGTACTAGAGTGCCTTCAGTGGTAGAAAATTTTGTGCCAAGATTGATTAATGTGGAAGAAAATCGAATTGGAAAAATGTTCAGAATATTACAATAGAAAGTCAAGGAACTTAGAGTTACCTAATAAGGGTGAAAGAACTATGTTTAAAAAGACTCCTAATGGTTGTTGGTTTCAGGGTAAGGTAGTAGAGGTGTTTAAAGAACCAAGGTCTTCTGTAGTTCTGGATGGTAAGGGATCACTTTATATGAGGAGTTTGGAACATATAAAAAAGGTCGCCCAGTGAACATATAAGAATGTCTACCAGTGATAATTTAGATACTAGCTGTAATGAATATAGTGGGCAACAGGAGCTAAATGGTACGAATAGCGATAAGGAAAAGTCAGAGGAAGTAGTAGAATTGAATGAGGAAACTGAGGATTTGAAGAGGGAGCATGTAACGAAAAGTGGAAGAATAGTAAGGCAACCTAAACGGCTTGATTTGTAATTCTAAATTATACATGAATTTTTAATTTTGCTTTTGTAATAAATGTTTGATATAAGAGAATTTTTAAATTGTTATATTAAACTGTATTTTTAAATTTATTTTTATATTATTTATAAAGGCGAGATGTTGTGAAGTTATTATACTTATGTAAATTTACATACATTGTACCTTTTACACCAAAGCATAATAACTTTACTAGTCACCCTGTAATTATTATATAGTTTAGGTTAAGCACATTATTGTAGATTTGTAATGAATAAAGACACTTCTAAATCACATGTTAAAAAGACAAGACGCCTTTTTTATAAAATAGAACATAGAGTTTAGTCTTAGTTTTAAATTAGTGCACAAAAATAAACTCAAGTCAATTTAAGCTTGAAATTGAATACAAAATTTGTAGTTGCACTCAAATGAGTGAAAAACAAAAAAGTTGCAATAAACCAGTGTTCGAAATATCGTTTTTTAATGTTCGGTTCGGTAGATTTGTGGAAAACACAAACGCTAATAGTGTTTGTGTAGAAAATCATTAAAAAAATAACGTTTCCCTGTAAGTCATCTTTCGAACACAAAAATATTACTGTTTTTATCAAACTCAACAAAAGATGTGAACATTTAATTCCGTTCGGTTTTTTTTTTTGAAAATCCACAAACTTCAATGTGTAAGGTTCGGCTTGTTAATGTTCGTCCCTTTTGGCTGGTAAAAAAAACATTTTTACAAAAACAAAATAAACACACGAAAAAAACATTATAGAACATTAAAATATAATGTTTGTCTAAAGTATCACTACAATTATTCTGTTTTTTAACGAAGAACCGAACATTATATAAGAATTTTGAAGAATTTTTAAGATTTAACTCTTTTTGGCGGCGCTAGAGGGCGCCAAAGTTTGAGAATTTAAAGTAAAAATGGCTAAACAACTACTTGAGTTTTACATGCTTCAGGAAAACTGTTGTTTTTTAAAGCACGAGATTGAAATTTTTTTCTGTAGTAGTTTACTATATTTAGAACTAACTGCAAAAAAATTTTATTGAATTATTTTCTTATAATTTTTTTTTATTGGTTTGAAAAATGCTTATTATTTAGTTAAGCTGTAAAAATTTCTTAAGTTTGATGGAATATTAAAAAAAATTAAAATATCGTCTTCTGCATTTTACGGCATAAGAGGGCGCTGAAACCACAAATGCCCTGGGTTTTTTATTGTTTCAAGAAAATAAATGTAAAAAATTAATTTTTTGGATTACGAGATTTAAATTTTTTTCTGTAACAGCTAACTATATTCTAAACCAACTTTAAAAAAATTTTTATTTTCCTATACATATTTTTTAATGGTTTGAAAAATGCTTATTATTTACTTAAGCTCTAAAAATTTCTTAACTTTGATGGAATATTAAAAAAAAATATTAAGTATTAAAGTGGCTTTATGTAATTATAATGAAACGTAACTAATAACTTAAATAAATTTCAGGGTGCTCGTCCGAAGAAGCATTGGAAGCCAACCAAAAAATCGTGAGAAAAACCAGACTTTCCCATACGAGAAAAACGTCACGACGACATTCATAAAGATTTAATGACTTATTTAATACTTACCTCAGATCCGTTGTTATCTTCAAAAAGGAATCCAAAGACTAAAAAAAATATATTTTTTGAAGAAATAATGAACCAGCTAAAGATGACGAAACAAATGTTTCGTTGAGCGGCAATATTTTTTTGGAAGAATCCAGTACTGAAGATGATTCATTGTTATTAAAAAAAAATTACCATATGTATGTAAATGTAATAAATAAATTAGTTTAAAAAAAATTAATTAGGAATATAATAAGAAATAATTCCAAATAATTCGTTAGATCGGCTCTTTCCCTTTCTGAGTCGATCTAACGATGTCCGTCCGGCCGGTTGGCTGTCCATGCAACCTTGTGCATACAGATTGCAAATTCGGAGACAATTTGATGAAATTTGGCACAGAGGCTCTGACTGGTACAAGGACCAATCCTATGAAAATGGAACGAATCGGTCCATAATTTTACAAAAACCATTTTATTACATCGGCAAGATTAAAATTTGGGGGACAAATGGGAAAGTGATGCGTAAGCAAACAGTTTATCTTTTTGTTAACATAGCCAATCCTTTTCAAATGACAACCTCACCCTCTGTCCAGAAAGGACTTGGTGTCCCCTGTTTTAATTACAAACGAGGCCCTGTCGACCGATCTTAGGCGGTATAACCTTCACATCAGCACGGAGGAAATTCTGCTGCCACATTAGAAGTGTCAGACAACCCTGAATGGTCACTGTGCGGTTCAGGAACTAGGAGATATGCGAACACAGGTATCTCTGAAACGCTGGCTCCGAAAAACAGCACGTTTGGGTGCTTAGATAGCAGCCCTATCACCAATCTAGGAAGTGAAGGCTAGCAACCTACGCGACCAAATTTAAAATTGCTAACGAATCGTCTAAGAAATGTAAACGAAACCGAAAACAACTGATGACGACTTTTGGCTATGGTATAATGACTACGATTGGATTTTGGAACATCAAAACTCTGAATGACAAAGATGGTATAAGCTCCAACATGAATTCACGTTTTCTGCAACTTGAAAGAGAATTCCAGCGATATAAATTAAAAATTCTGGGTCTAAGTGAGGTTCGGTGGAACGGAGCCGGTGAATATAGATCCCCAACAAACAACTCAATTCTGCTGTACTCCGGAAAATATATTGGTAGCAAACGAGAGGCCGGAGTTAGTATTTTACTATCACCAGAAGCTCGAAAGTGTGTAATTGTTTGGAAACCCATATCTGATCGCCTTATGTGGGTCAGATTTCGCTCCAAGGTGAGAAACATATCAGCAACCGAAGACGAAAAGGATGATTTTTACAGTCAACTTAATGCTGTGTATGACTCACTTCCTCGTGGGGAAATCTTTCTTACAATGGGTGACCTTAACGCAAAAGTGGGTAGTGACAACCAGTCTATTGAACATGTCATGGGTAAACATGGGATTGGCTTGCGAAACGATAACGGCGAAAGATTAATCGATTTCTGCAATTCCCGAAGACTTGTAATTGGTACCCTTTAGAAAATGTCTATTAGATGTTCGTTCAAAGCGTGGTGCAGACTGCGGCTTTTCCAAAGACCACAGTCTGGTGATTGCGAAACTCCGCCTGTGCACAGCAGCAATCCAAACCGCAAGACCCAGGTCTCGTCCTCCAAAATAAGATCTAGCCCGGCTAAAAATAAGCGCTATTAAAGATAGCTTTAGAGACCAGATGGCCAATGAATTCTTCCTCAAAAATAACAACAACCCAGTCCTTTCCGTAGACAACCAATGGATCGCGATAAGAGACAAAATTAAAAACGTCGCAAATAACATTATCGGCCGTATACCTAAAGGCAGAACAACATGGATGAGCGAAGATACCTGGGGGAAGATAGAAGAACGGAATGAAGCAAAAAAGGCAATAATACACGGAAACACGGAAACAGAATCTAAGTATAAGATTCTTAAGAATGAAGTTCAACGCTTAGTCCGAAAGGATAAAAGGAAATGCATTAACGATTTGGCAGACGAGGCCGAGCTAGCAGCTAACAATAACGACTGCGGCACCCTTTACAAAATAAGTAAAAAACTTGTAGATAAAGACCACCACACAGAACATCCGGTAAGAGATATCAACGGGTCTTTATTAATATCTGACGAAGAACAGCTACGGCGATGGAGAGAGCATTTCTCCACGGTACTCAACAACATCTTTTCTGAGAACCCGCAACCAAATGTGTCGTATTCACATATTCCGAGTGCCCGTATTAAAACCGACCCTCCATCTATAACCGAGATTGTTACTGCTATCCGCCAACTACCGTCTGGTAAAGCTGCTGGTATAGATGGGATACCAGTTGAACTGTTAAAAGTCGACCCAACTCTTACTGCGCAAATATTTCTGCCTATTATAACCACCGCGTTGGAACAGGAGGAGTTTCCTACGGAATGGAAAGAAGGTATAATCATCAAACTTCCCAAGAAGGGCAACTTAAAGGAATGTCATAACTTGAGAGGTATATGTGTTCTCCCAGCTATTGCTAAGATCATAGCTAAAATTATATTACTCCGTATAAAAGACCATCTTGCATCGACTATTGGTGAATTCCAAGCTGGTTTCCGCAGCGGGTTTTCCTGTGCAGACCACATTAATACGCTTCGAATTATTATTGAGCAATCTGCGGAATATAAGTCTAACATTAATCTATTACGATAGCGTAAACCGTGACCGTATTTGGTCTGCTCTGGGAAACAGGGGAATTCCACCCAAAATCATAGCAATGATAAAAGCTAGCTACAGCAATGCTAATTGCTACGTTCTTCACAAAGGCCGTCTATCGGACCCCTTTGCTGTACAAAGTGGTGACGTGTTAAGCGCAGCACTTCAAAATAATAGACGTTGTAGTGGCATAAGATGGAAGCTCAATGGGAGTCACTTGAGCCACCTAGCATATGCTGATGACATCTGCCTCCTTTCGAATAGCATCAACAACGTACTTATGGCGGAATCTATATCCCAAGCATCAACACCTGCGGGTCTACGTATAAATATCCCTAAAACAAAACTGCTAAGCTCATGCCGAGACATGCCTACTAATGACTTGTGTTATGAGCAAGTTAACAACTTTTGCTACCTGTGTAGCACCGTATCTGTCGATGGAGGAAGTGATCTTGATGTTGATAACAGAATAAAAAAGGCAAGAGCAGCTTTCGGGTTATTAGCTCCATTGTGGCAAAACAATAATATAAGCCTTCGCACTAAAATACGAATTTTTAATTCAAATGTAAAATCAGTTTTATTATATGCATGTAATACATGGAAGGTAACAGTTCAGCTAACCAACCGCCTACAAATATTTGTTAACCGCTGTCTGAGACGTATTCTTCGCATATTTTGCCCAAGAACAATTTCAAACGACGAATTACTACGAAGAACTAATCAAGTTGAAATTGCCATTGAAATAAGACGTAGAAAGTGGAACTGTATTGGCCATACGTTGAGAAGGGATGATAACAACATAGCGAAGCATGCCTTACAATGGAACCCCTTCAATAACGTGAATCGTGGAGTCGGCCGACCTCGTATAACCTCAATCAAAATCAGCTTATCAAATATTATTGGAATCTTTCTATTTTTGAACATAGCTCCCATACAAATCATTCTCCCGAAAGTAGCTTTTAATGCCAGCTTCCTTAAAAATATTAGTATTTACATACAAATTAGCGACAATGACTTTTACGATAGCTACTATGTCATGACAAAATGTTGTCCAGGTAGGTATAAAATATAGGTTCCATATAAACCCTTATCCAATAAACTCATATATGTAGCGGAAGATATCTAAATAATATTCGGCAGAAGGAACTTCTAAACGAATCTTAACCTCATAACATAATTTTGTTCTGGCGGGTCCATGATTGCCCAAATAGATTACACTCTAGGAAATTTGATTACACTCTAGAAAATTTGTTTTTAAATACTATGCTAAAGGGTATCACATGGTCGGGCTTGACCGATTATACTTTCTTACTTGTTTTTTTTGCAAGAGCATTTCAAGCGTTTTTAACTAATTTTTTATTAAATGATCTTTTTGTATTTAATTTAATTACGATTGGATAATTTTTGTAAGTGTTATAGCATTTTTAAGAAAAAGGATATATGGCAGGACCTTGAGTCCTTGTTCAGATTTAAATGAAAATTTACACACACGTTGCTAGTTGTGTGTGTATCAGCATGACCATTCTTTGTAGTTTTGTGGGCATTATTGAAGCTATAATAACATTTTTCCATTTCAGGACACATGGGAGGTAGGCGTGTCCTTACACCGATTCCTCCAAAAATTCATATTTTTCTTAACTAAGCTATTTTATGCTAGTGTACCAAATTTCAAAAATTTCTGACAACTCCTTCTATTTATGTCCCTTCGTTATATGGGGACAAAGCACTGTGCGACATGTCTTCGTTTTTTAACGACATGCTTTCGTTTTTAAACGACTTCAAAACTAATCCTCTTGAGTATACCATGGAGTAGTTTTAAAACTACTCCTTAGTAGTCCAAAGGTGGGTTATATGGTCCTGCCCTAGGACATCGTAATGTTAAATAGACCATGTTTTTTCCATAAGTTTGGGTTACTTTTGGACTAGTCCTGGTCCCTTGTGGGCTACTCTTTACACGCGTGTTTGGACTGGTCCTATTAATTGCAGGGCTTACACAAACAAATACACACACAGGCATTTCGAGCTGTGGTCATGCAAACTGTCGAGCAACAACAACATTTCTAGTGAGGACCGTTTTTAAAACTTTTTTTTTCCTCATTCTTCATGACTTAAGAAAGGCAAAAATGTATTTTTCCTCAACAACATGAATGAATTGGCGAAATATTAACAATTCATTAATGGTTGTGAAAAAAAGTTTTATTTATGAAAAAAATTCAAGAATGGTTAAATTATGAGCGGTCTCATATAAATTTATCTGAACTCTGTTTAAAAGACAATAAACTACAAATACTTTGAAATAAAATTCAAACTAATACCGTTCAATAAAAAACAACAAAAATCAAAATATGTATAAAAAATTGTTTGCGTTTGTCTGCATTTTACGGCATAAGAGGGCGCTAAAATCACAAATGCCCTTGGTTTTTTTATTGTTTTAAGAAAATAATTGTGAAAAATTCATTTTCTGGATTACGAGATTCAAATTTTTTTCTGTAACAGCTAACTATATTCTAAACCAACTATAAAAAAAAATTTAAGGTGAATTATTCTCCTATACATACATATTTTTTAATGGTTTGAAAAATGCTTATTATTAACTTAAGCTCTAAAAATTTCTTAACTTTGCTGGAATATTAAAAAAAAAGAAAAAGTCTATGGGTTTTTTTCTGTTTTCGAACATTTAGACTGTTTTCTAATAACTACAAGAAAAACGATTAAAAAACTTTTACAAATGTATTTAAAAAAAATGCTATTTTCGTGATTTTTACTCAAATTTTAATAGATTGAATAAGTTCAAAACAAATAAACTAGGAACATAATAAGAAATAAATCCAAATAAATATACTATTGAATTAGATAAATTGACAAGATAAAATAAAAAAATTATTATAAAAGTTGTGTCTGTTTCTTTTTGTCGCTACAAGATGTCGCAAAATTCACAGATGACGTTGGTTTTTCATCGTTTAAAGAATGTTTTCAAAATGTGACTTAGTGCCGTTATTTTTTATTTAAATTGAAGATCCGTTCTACCGGCTGGCTGTTCATGCAACCTTGTGCATACAGATCGCAAATTCGGAGACAATTTGATGAAATTTGTCACAGAGGTTCTGACTGGTACAAGGACCAAGCCTATTGAAAATGGAACGAATCGATTAATAATTTTACAGGCCATCTTATTACATCGGTATAAAGATTAAATTTGGTCCAAACGAAACCAGTTTTATTGCAATCAAAATCAGCTTATCAAATTTTATTGGAATCTTTCTATTTTTGAACATAGCTCCCATACAAATCATTCTCCCGAAAATAGCTTTTAATGCCAGCTTCCTTAAAAATATTAGCAGGGCAAGGAAGTTCATGCACTTAAAATCGCAAAATATGCGCATAGAACATGCACTAAAAATCGCAAAATATGCAAAAATAAAATTAAAAAATATGCATTAAAAAAATATTTTTTTATAAAGGCGGCATGAAATAGCCCCCCAAAATATAACCCCCAAAAAAATAATGAAATAACCACCGAAAGCGTGGGGCCTTATTTTATATGCAATAAAGCCCCAATTTTGAAAATGAAATTAGCCCCCAACGAAATGAAATAACGCTCCAAACATACATGAAATAATTCCCTAATTTTTGGGGGCTTATTTCATATGAAATAAAACCTCAATTTCTGAAATGAAATAAATGCCCAATATACATATGTAATACAATAAATTATACAGTTTTGCTTAAAAGAATCACGCGATATATTCCAAACACAAGTTTCGCCAACTAAGGCTTTTCTGCTTAGCCGGCCTTCGGCCGGGCGCAATTACTTTTTCCTCTGTGGTATAACAAACATCGGCTTCGCTAACTAAAGCTTTTCTGCATAGCGCCAGGATTTTCTCCTCTATAGTATAAAAATACCAACTCGACCCGGCTACGCAGAGAAGCCTTAGTTAGCGAAGCCGCTTTTTGGTTTACCATAGAGAAGAAAACCATTGCGCCCGGCCGAAGGCCGGCTAGGCTGGGCAGCTTATTTTATCGAAGCCGGTGTTCTGTATACCAAAGTGGATAAATCCTTGCGCCCAAAAACGTATTCATTATAAATTTGAAAATGAAATAATCCCCCAAAAAAATATTGGGGCTTTATTTCATAATGATTTTTTGGGGATAAATTTCATATGAAATAATACCCCAATTAAAAAAATGAAATAACACCCCAAACAAAATTAAAAAACCCCCCAAAAATCGTTTTTGTTGTTCTCTGTACAAACTTTTGGGGGGTAATTTCATTATTTTTTTGGGGGCTTATATTTTGGGGGGTTATTTCATGCCGCCATTAATAAAGATAAAGTTTTGGTTATATAAATAAATAATTTTTTTTTTTGTTAAGTTATTAAATGTAAAAATCATACTATTTGGTCTTAAAACAATGTTCGTTCGACATCAACGGATATAATAGGTGTATATTTAAAAGTGGTCAACTCCTTTGTAGAATATTTTTTTTTTTTTTTTTTTTTTTTTGTCATTATTTTTTATTGAATCTTCATATATTAAATATGAACTAACAATAATTAATCAAATCTTAACCTAATACGTTATTTTATCTCCTGCCAGTGCCAGACAAAATTTTCTTCATCACGGGTTATGTTCACTTTTATAGGTGTTTATCGCTCATCTAATTGGGTAAGTGCTGCAGTGTCTCTTCTTCTTAAGCGAGTGTGGCCGCCATGATTTAAAATATTTCGAGCTAGTGGATTTGGGTGTTGTTCAAGCCTTTTTAAATATTTTATTGCATATTTTGTAATCATAGATTTCACTAATGGCACATTGAGATCCTTATGAATGTTTGAGTTTTTAACATACCAGGGAGCGGCTGTGATTATTCGAAGAAGTTTATTTTGGCGCCTTTGAATTTTGTCGATATTAGAGGCCGAGGCAGTGCCCCATAGTTGAATACCGTAGCACCAGATAGGCTTTAAGATAGAGTTGTAAAGTAGAAGCTTGCAATCGAGACTAAGGACAGAATTTCTTCCAATAAGCCAATGAATTTGAATGGCTTTTAGTTTCATTTGAGTTAATTTTGCCTCTATATGGCATTTCCACGTTAATCGCCGATCCAGATGTATACCGAGATATTTAACATGCGAATGTTGAGGAATTATTTGATTATTGATTGTAATAGGGGGGCAAGATTCCCGGCGCAAAGTGAATGTTATATGTACACATTTTTGCTCATTGACCATTATCCTCCATTGTCTTAACCATATTTCTAGTTGAAATATATGATGCTGTAAGTAACGCGATGCTTCATAACGATTTTCGTGGACGCTTAGAAAAGCTGTATCGTCTGCAAATGTTGAAGTTTGTGTGTAGTTGCTTGTTGGCATGTCCGAAGTATAAATTAAGTATAATAGGGGGCCCAGGATGCTGCCTTGTGGGACTCCAGCGGCAATGGGCTGAGGTGAACTTAAGAAATTTCCTTCTTTAATAATAAATTGACGACCGACTAAGTAGCTTTCTAGCAGCTTGTGTGTGTTTGCTGGTAAATTTTGCTTCAATTTGTGTAATAAGCCTTCATGCCAGACTTTGTCAAAAGCTTGCGAAACATCGATGAAGAGTGCTGAGCAATATTTCTTTTCTTCAAATGCTTTTCTTATGACATTTACTATTCGATGAGTCTGCTCGATTGTGCTGTGTTTTCTTCTAAATCCGAACTGATGGTTTGGAATACATCTATTTTCACTTAAAATTGGTGTTAATTTTGAAACTAATAATTTCTCAAACAGCTTTGACATATTTGATAATAAGCTAATAGGTCTATAAGACTCAACTTTTGTATGATCTTTACCTGGCTTTGGTATCATGGTAACTAAGGAAACCTTCCATTTTTCAGGATAGTATTCAAGGCGTAAAATAGCATTAAAAATAAAAAGAATAATTTTCTTTGCTATGCGAGGTAGCTCCAAAAGCATTTTACTACTGATTTTATCAATACCAGGTGCCTTCTTAGTGTTTAAGTCACAAATAGCCTTTTCGATTTCTCTTATCTCAAATCTGAGGGGAATAGCTGCTCTAGCATCAACAGGTGGTAACTCGACCGCAATATTGTGAGATAAATTTGGTGTAAATACGTTTTTCAAATGATTTACAAACAGGTTTCCTTTTTCATTATCATTTCTTGCCCAACTACCATTCAAGTTTCTTAATGGTGGCTTAGATATAACTGGCCTTTTTAGATTTCTAGCTGCACGCCATAATGAGTAGTCAGATTGTGGAGTTGCATCAAGTTCCTTAAGATATTTTTCTAGAGAAGCCGTTTTCTGATTCTGTAGCAACTTTCTTAGCCTTTTTGTGCATTCTTTTAATAAAATCTTAAGTTGCGGGGATCTGTAAAGTTGCCACTCTCTTCGAACTCTCCTTTTTTCAGTCAAGAGCCGCTCGACATCTGAAGAACATATTTTATTATTTTTAATTTTTTTGAGGGTAACGCTGGAGTGTTGAACAGCTAGTTTAAGATAACTGTCAAAGTTAACAAGAGAGTGATCCACATTCTCCGGTGTACTAAGCGGAATATTTTCTGTGCAATGGGCACTGAGAAATTTTTTATATTTTAACCAATTTATTTGTGTGGCTGGCGTCGCTAAGTAACCTGACGGAAATACAATTCTATTTGGGTTCGATATAGTAACAATTGTAGGTGTGTGGTCGGAAGATAAATCTAGGGAAGCTTCAACATGAATCGTTTCTGTGGGGATGTTTTTAACCACGCCAAAGTCGATAACATCTGGAATTTTTTGCTGATCAGTAGGCCAATATGTTGGTTGCCCGCTCGCGACCACATTTAAACCCATTTTAGAGATTGTGTTAAACAAAACACGACCTTTTGGTGTTATAAGTCGTGACCCCCAGAAGGTATGTTTAGCGTTATAATCGCCAGCGGCCAGAAAACAGGGTCCTAATGATTTATAATATTTATAAAATTGGCCTTCTGATATGGAAAATCTAGGTGGAGAGTATAAAGAAGAAATTACTATGTTTCGATTTAGCTCCTCAACACAAATAGTCGTTGCTTGCAGATAGTCTTCACGGTGATCACACATAATGTAGTGTTTGACTCGAGTTTTTATTAAGATGGCAGAACCTCCACAAGCTCTATCTCGAGGGTCCTTGGTATCATATAGTATATAACCATTGATTTTAAACGTATTTCTTGAGGTCAAATGAGTTTCAGAAATCATCATGACATCAATTTGTTTATTTTTAAGAAAGTATTCTAATTCATTTTTATGTTGGCGGATGCCGTTTGCGTTCCAAAAACAAATTTTTAAACAGTTCATGGTTTGTTAAGTACAGCTTGCAATAACATCGATTGCATTCTAAGCATTTCCTGCATCATATTACCCATTGTGTTCGTAAAATTATTTACTGTTTGCACTAATGTTTCCATGGTTTTTTCTAAACGACTTAAATTAGAAACCGGAGTTTCATCATTACTTGGCGAGGCACCTTGCATTGGCTGATGGTTTGATTTTAGGACGTTAGCGTAAGAGGTTCTGTTATTACTAGGCTGGGGGGCTTGAATTGCATTTGTGTTTACCTGATTTGCAACCTGCATTTGAGGGGTATTTGTTTTCGGTCCAACCGTCTGCTTGACAATATTATATACTGGGCATCCTCTATAATTGGCAGTGTGATTACCGCCACAGTTGCTACATTTTTTTACGTTGGGGTCGGTTTTAGACTTATCGCAAGAAACTGTACCGTGTAGTTCACCACATACTACGCAGACAGGGGGTAAGTAGCAGTATGCCTTGGTATGGCCAAATTCTTGGCAGTTTAAGCACTGAACAGGTCCATTTTTTTTGTGCGGCTCTTCTATAGTTATTCTTCTGTAGAGAATATATTTTAAATTGTAAATAGGATGTGTTTCGTTTTTTTTAAGTTTTACGTCGCCGGGTTCAAACTCCACTCGAAAAAGTGGTTGGGGAATTTTTTCTCTATTTTTAATATTTACTACATGTTTTACCTTGAAGCCTTTTTCTTCTAGGAATGTTTTAACCTCTTCTGGGTCCACACATGAGTCAATACCCTTAATCACTACCTGTAGACCTTTACTGCTTTTCAGTTGGTAGGTATAAAAGTTTTTTTTAAGCGTTTCAAAGTTGTTTACTATTTTGCGAAAATCATTCTCATTATTGACTTGTATTTTTGTCTCGTTTATACTTCCACGCTTTATAGCCGCTACGTAAAACGAATTTTCACCTATCACCGATATCAAACTCTTTATGAGCTCATTTGAATTTTGCTCCCTTAGATATATCGGGGGAGGCTTGGATGGTTTAATGACGTTTGGTGCTTCAGAGGATTCATCCTCCAGAATTGCAAAACGATTTTGAGTATTTATTTTATCAAAAGATGGTACTTTTGAGGCCGAAGCAACTGCTGCAGCACTGTTATGTACCTGTCCATACCAACTTGTACTGTAGGCTTTTGACAACTTTTTACAGGGGGGTTTTCCATTGCATTTGTGTTTGAGTTCATGGTATCATTTCCCACTAAATTTGTTTTTGACGTCACGGCAATACTTGCTGGCCTGGCAACACTTGTCACCAAATCTTGTTGTAGTTTTTTTAATGAGTCACTATCCACCGTTTGTGTAAATACCGAGGGTGAGAGGGAACGTGTTCGAGTAATTGGCTTAGCCGTTAGGTAGTTTATATTGTTTTGTTTTGTTTTATTTATTTCTGCATTATTTTCATTTGCATTAACTAAAACGTAAACGTTTCTTTCATTTTGTCTTAGTGTTGTTTCACTGTTTGTACTCATGCAAAGAGTTGTTTTTGTTTTTCACCGTTTTGCTTTGCTTTAATATTTTTATTATTTATTGTATTTTACAACAACAAAAGAAAAAACCAGAATTTAAATGTTTTGTTCAGAATATGTTTACACATGTATGAACATTCATACGTACATACATATATATTTTTACTGTTTTATTTAATTTAATTTTATCGTTTTAAATTGTTCACTATTATGTTAAGTAATTTAAATAACAAAATATATTATTTTTTTTTAAGCGTCCATTCGCTGCTTATATTTATGTATGTATTACAAAATCAAATGTGATTAATTAATAGTTCAAATCGTATGCGGGGCTAAAAATACACGTCTGTATCACAACAAAGCACAAACCGAACTCAGAATATGTATTCATTTTCTGCAATATTTTCTTAACTGGAAGGTAAATTAAAAATATTACCAATTTCTTTAACTTTTTTAAAACTGCATAAATTTTTGCTTGTATTTTTCGCCGATTTGACCTTCTATTTTTCTTATTTTAATGACAGCGTCATCACCGAGTTTAACCGAGGTGTTCAATGATTTAAACCAATGAAGTTCGGTTATTATCTCGACTAGAAACCCATTGTTTGAGTGTATAAATTCTAATTGAATAGATATTGTTTACTTTTTTATAGCGACTGCATTATTTTCGTTAAAGTTATTTACGACATCCTTAAATTCTGCAAAATTTTTGGCATAATACTCAACTGCCTGCAACCAGGTCCCCATCTTGTTATACATGGTTGAAACGCGGAGGTGACTTTAAAAACTTTCATGTATGGCATGAGCTTAGCATGTGACATGTTACATTTTTGGGTAAGATACCTTTAAAAAATGTCAAGTAGAGCAACATTTTATTTTTATTAAAGTCTTTTAAAAGAGAAATTGAGTCTTTGAAAGTTCGAGCTAATGAAGCATGATCCACCTTTTCCAACTTTACAATATTAAACAAAAATTGGTGTTAACTCTGTTCTTATTCGGCATTCAAGATCCCAACAATTACGTAGACCACGCAACGTCCTTCAGTGTCCATTGTTTCGTCAATAGATAGCCACAAATTATGTGGCTTAATTCTTTCAACAATGTCACATAGTTGTTTAGCGTGCAACTTGTGGAGATAAGTTTTTCTAAGGGTTGATTCCGTAGGATTGGTTTCGTTGGTATATTTGTTTAAAAAAATTCTAAAATTTTTTTTGATTAGCTTATATAAAGGTGTATCTGCAGAGACCCGAGCATCACACAATTCCAAACTAATTTTACTAGTTTTATTCACAAAAGTTGATTTTCTTGAAATTAAAGTTTGCGAAACCTTTTCATAAATCATAAATCTTTGTGTTTCTGGCTTTAAAGGTGCTGATTTACTACAAATTTTAAAATGAAACACCTTTATTGTAAACTTTGCAAAAAAGTACTTTTCCATCTATTTTGAAGACTCAAAAACACACGTATTTAAAATATTATTTTTTAATATTTTTTCTTTTGGCATTTTGTTTTCCTTAAAAACAATTTGTTTTATCAATACTTTTTGGATTTAAGGTCATACTTACAGCGTAAATCAAAAATATTCTGTTTAATTCTATTTTTTCTTCGCCGATTGTTATTTTTATTTGAGGCTTCTTCAAGTAAAAAAAAACCGTAAACAAAATGAAATGTCAAAAAATTTTTATTGTTACTTCTACAATTATGTACACAATTATACAAATTGTATAATTTTTAAAATTTGTTAATCATGGCTACAAAAGGTGCTACTTTTTAAAAGTAAAAGAAACAATGTGAAATTATAATAAAATGTAGGTAATTCAGTACCAAACACCAACATTTTGTAGCTTTTGCTCCTTGAAAATGTCAAAGTTAACAGATTTTCCCATACTTTTTTGACTGTTTGACAGCTTCAGGGCTGAAACAACTATAACAAGCTGATCCACTGACTACACCTTATAATGAATTCGCCTTGAACAGAAAGATATTTCTAAGCAAAAAACTAAGAAAAGAGCAATTTTTTTTATAAATATTACAAAATATGACGAAAAATGTGAATTTATAACAAAATATCCCAAAATATGACGAAAAATATGCATTTATAACAAAATATGCAAAAACATGCATTTAAAGCAAAATATGCAAAAATATGCACTAATAAATTGATGCCATTTTACTGGAAACATTGTGATTCTCAAAGATATTAGCTTTAGGTGGGTCCCAGAGTAACGACAACAAACATGCATTTGCATGAAGTCCCTTGCCCTGAATATTAGTATTTACATACAAATTGGCGACAATGACTTTTACGACAGCTTCTATGTTATAACAAAATTTTGTCCAGGTAGGTCCAAAATAAACCATAGGTTCCATATAAACCCTCATCTAAAAAACTCATATATGAAGATGAAGATATCTAAATAATATTTGGCAGAAAGAACTTTTAAATGCATCTTAACCTCATAACATAATTTTTTTCTGGCGGGTCCATGATTGCCCATGGGTCCCAAATAAATTACACTCTAGAAAATTTGTTTTTAAATACTATGCTTTAGAGTATCACATGGTCATGCTTGACCGATTATATTTTCTTACTTGTTATTTTGCAAGAGCATTTTAAGCGTTTTTAACTCATTTTTCCGTAAATGATGTTTTTGTATTTTTCTCATTAATAATCCGATTCTACCAAAATTTGGAATACATATATATCTAACAAATATCAATTTTCATTTTTTTACGATTGGACAATTTTTGTAAGTGTTCTTGGACCGATTTCTCCCAAATATTCATATTTTTCTTAACTAAGCTATTTTATGCTAGTGTACCAAATTTCAAAAATTTCTGACAACTCCTTCTATTTATGTATGCCCTTCGTTATATGGGGACAAAGCACTGTGGGTGGGTCGATTCCCACTCTTGGTCGATTTGACATGGAATTACCCATATGATAAATTTTATTGAATTATTGTTTTTTTTAGTTTTTTTATTAACATGCAAATGGTTTTTATATTGATGATTCTACTTGCCAATTTTGAAAAATGTTCTCCCTAAAAAAATCGTTTTACAATGTTATGGTCTAAATTTAAGTTGCACATATTAATTAAAGTTTTTATAGAAACTGGGAATTATTTCCTTCCGAAGGTTACTTTATATTATATTCAACATTTTTTATTTTTCGAATTTATTCTATGAGCTAAATTTCAGTTATGTATTTTATAAAGCTTTTTTTTCTAATAGTCCTATTTCTTCAATTATTCAGAAATAACTTAATACACTTCCAGACTATTGTATTGTATTTTCTTGTTAGAATGAGGTATATTGTATGTACAGAAAAATTTACAATTATTAGACCCCGCTACGGCCAGAAAATTGTCGATAATTGCTCATGATTAAACTTCAACAAAATAGTCCCTTTAATTATTCATCACGCTCTTGAATTTAAAATATTCTTCAACATGGGACTCAAAACATTCATTAAGCCGACGGAAAGATAATTTTTAACGATAACACTGTGATAGTCGAAAAAATGAACTTCGAAGAATCTTTTTCGAACTATAAGGGGGGAGTTCCCTGAGTGCGAAAGTACATTTGGAAGTGTCAGCTTGGCTCCAGTTTTTGAGAAATCAATATATATATATCCATTTTTCATTGATATATTTAAGTGCTATTCAAAAAAATTTGATTCGAATGTATGAAGAATGTGTTAAGCGCTATTCAAAAAAAATTTTATTCGAATGTTTTAGTTTTTGTGCCTTCTAAACTTTCCTTTACGGCATGTTTTGACTTTTTTTAAAATTTCAAGTAATTTAAACCATTATTTTTTTTTCCATTATTTATTTATTGAATCTTCATATATAAAATATGAACTAACATTAATTAATAAAATCTTAGCCTAATACGTTATTTTATGTCCTGCCAGTGCCAGACAAAAATTTTCTTCATCACGGGTTCTGTTTAGGGTATTCATTCTGTTAACCGTCAACCGGTTAACCGATTAATTACTACCCGATTAACTGATCAGTTAATTTCAAATTGGCTTTTTTCGATTAACGATTTAACCGGTTAATTTCAGTCGATTAACCGATTAACCGAAGTTACAAAATTTTCAATATTTTGTAGTATTATAACATATTTTTTTGTGTTTTTAATTATTTGTTTCGTCTAATATACCAAATGTATTTGTTTAGAAAATATTTTTTCATACAAACAGTTCAGTGATCTTCATTTTAACCGATTTTCCGCCGACCGATGACTAAAATTACAATGTTTTTCAATGCTTTTTTATCTTCTTCATCGATCAACAGGAATGTGGCGAAAAATGGGTTAAATATTTTATTGCCAACACATTTTTTTTGTTTCCCGTACTTTTAATATGTATGTGTTTAGGTTTTTGTTTCTTCTCATATATTCATATATCTTTTAACAGAATTTACCGAAACAATGAGAAGTGTTAAAAATTTTAAAAAACTCTAATGGCATAATGGAGTATTTTATATGTTTAGAGAAATCCTGGAAAAGGACTGAGAAATTAGATATTCATCTACGATAAGAAAATAATTTTTTTCAAGTCAACTTTTGTCAAAACTAAAGAAAAGAATCACTTTAATCCTAAACATTTAAACTTATTTTATAAGATATCCTTAAACTATTGAAATAACTAATAAAATTATCTCAGTTTATTTTTGTATCCATATGTAAATATTTGGGAGTTTCAAAAGGTAGTCATTAAGTCTTATGTCTTAAAAGAATTACAGGAAATATATATAGTCGGCTTAATATGCAAACCGGCTAAGTCCACTTTTTATGTAAATTTAGATTTTGATTCCGTGTGGTAGAGAAAGATACGCCTCGTCGACCAGCATGTACTGTTTCTGCTATTTAAGTCTTGAAGTGTGTAAAACTGACTGTAATTTTAATTTTCTATCAAGCTTCAAATAGGAAAAATAAAAAGTTTTTTTCCCTCCTGTAAAATGTGCTCAAAGTGAATTAGCATGTTTGTATATTAAGCTAACGATATGACTGTTGTAAGATACCGCTTATAATTCAGATTTCTACTTTGCAGTTATGACGAATCAATGAACACAGTATTACAATTTTTATTTTGTTTGAAACACAACAATATTTACTTTAAACAATTTTAAATCTTGTTTAGGATATTATGATGATATGACTTGATACCACACTTTGTGCATTAATAAATTGTTGTTTTTTTTTTGGCTTGCTCGTTTTAGTTCGATTTTATAAAAAAAAACTTTATTAATCGGTTAACCGATCAAAAACAAAATTAACCGATTAAACCAAAACCTCGGTTAATTAATCGCGCGATTAACCGATTAAAGCAAAAGGCCGATTAAATGAATACCCTAGTTCTGTTCACTTATATAGGTGTTTATCGCTCATCTAATTGGATAAGTGGTGCAGTGTCTCTTCTTCTTAAAAGAGTGTGGCCGCTATCATTTAAAATATTTCGTGCTAGTGGGTTCGGGTGCAATTCCAGCCTTTTTAAGTATTTTACTGCATATTTCGTAATCATAGTTTTAACTAATGGAACATTGAGATCCTTGTGAATATTTGAGTTTTTAACATACCAAGGGGCAGCTGTGATTATTCGAAGTAGTTTCGTGCTAGTGGGTTCGGGTGCAATTCGAGCCTTTTTAAGTATTTTACGACATATTTCGTAATCATAGTTTTAACTAATGGAACATTAAGATCCTTGTGAATATTTGAGTTTTTAACATACCAAGGGGCAGCTGTGATTATTCGAAGTAGTTTATTTTGGCGCCTTTGAATTTTTTCGATATTAGAGGCCGAGGCAGTGCCCCATAACTGAATCCCATAGCACCAGATTGGCTTTAAGATGGAGTTGTAAAGAAGAAGTTTTCAGTCGAGACTAAGGACAGAGTTTCTTCCTGTTCGCTAGATATGCTTCCTAGCCTGTTACCAATTTTTCCAAAAGCAAAAAAACACGATTGGTTTTTTTCCAAAAATCAAATTAAAAACAATTTTTATTTAGGCTTCTTGCCTTGTTGAAGTTACAAATTATACTTAAAATTAAATTACAAAAATGTTTGTAGTAAACCAACAAACTCAAAAGAAAACTACAAACTCAAAGTATATACGTATGTACATATATACATAAAATAAATGAAATATAAGAGAATTGCAAAATTCAAAAAATTGTTCTACACTCAGAGAAAAAAAAATACAAACTTAAATCAATTTAAAAATTAAATAAAATGAAAATTTTAAATAAATCAAAATTAAGATTTTAGCAAACGAAATTTAAGTAAAAAATAACAAAAATCAAAGAAAATTGAATATTAAAGAAATTTAGCAAAATAAAGAAAATTAACAAAATATAAGAAAATTTAAGAAATAAAATAAAATAAAACTGAAGTCGCTTCAACATGCTCCCCCCGAAGTGTGGCAAAAGCACCCCCTTCACGCTTTCGATCCAAATTTGATCCATTCGAGCCACAGATAAATGCTTGTGATATTGGTACGTCAAAGTCCGGCTGCATTGTTGAATTCAAGAGTACTTCTTTTACAGCCTTTAGGCTTGCTTGGAGGCAGGGTTGTCAGATCGATTTTGACCTTTTTCGCCAAATTCAATGTCAAAAATCGCCAAAGCCTTTATTTTTACCTTTTTGACAATAAAATATAGATAATTTAAATTATTAAAAATATTTTTTATAAATCTTATAAAATAAATTTTATTTCAAGTCGCTAAAATCCGCCAAAAATTTAAAAAAAGTCGCCATAATATATATTCTGTTTAGTTTTTATTTAGAAGCATGTAAAAATGATTAGTGAAGACAAAAAAGGAAATTGCACTATTAAATAATTAATAGTAGTCAACTAACAGCAGCAAAGAAAGAATTTTTGTGGTTAGTTTTAAACAAATATTGGATTTATGTATGTATGAAGTTGGAGCTCTACTATATATCTACACTTCAGCGCCAAAACTCTCTTTGATCTTCTTTTTTGAAATACATTGTAAGTGAATTAAATTTTTTCAACGAAGGTACAAAAAAAGTGCATCATGTAGTATTAACATTCATATACAGTAGACGCTCGCTTATATGATTAATTTAGACAGGGCCTGTTCACTAAATGGAAAAGTTCACATAATCGAGACAATATAAAATAAGTATTTCAAATCAATTTTAATATGTGTACATACATAACCTATATAAGTTTTTATTTTATATTAGTTTGTTAATAATAAATGCACATGAAAGTAGTCGGTTATATTTTTTTTGCTTTAAAAGATTTCTGTAATGCATTGTCCCTGCATTTTCACAATGCCAAATATCATTATCAGATATATTATTTTCACTCAAAGCAATAACTTTACAAACGCCAACCATCTTATAAAGAACAGATTTATAATAAAAAGTGTTTTTTATAGAGTGACACAAGTTTAAATCATAATAAAAAAAGGAAATATATTTTTTATGTCAATTAAACGGGCTTTATTGGAAAGAAAATTTTATGAAATTTAAATATGATTCCTGTCATGTGGCTGGTGTGTAGAAGGCGCCAATTTTCAACAACTTTTCTCATTTTGATCATCATCGTTTTTGAAGACATGTGGGCCAATGACTCAGCCAGCCCATAAATCGCACCAAACAGTAATATTTGCGATTTAATGGTCTTTTGACAAAAGCTTGTAGATTCTACTCACTCCAAATGCGTCAATTCTGCTTATTTACTTACCCATTCAACCAGATATTGGCTTAGTCGGAAAATACAATTTTGAGTGGAGATTCAAAATCAATTTCAATTTGTGCTTCAGCCCATTCGCCGAATTATTTGATTAAAAATGTAAAATATTTGCGCGTTGCTCGATAATTCGATTCATAATGAAATTTCAAAGCAAACTAAACAAAAAGCAACTATCAGCTGTTAAATGGGTGCTCAAATATAGCAATGATGCCAACCCAAAGTTGTGTTACTTAAAAAAAAACACCCTTAACAACAAATAGTTTCAATAAAATCAACGGTTGCAAGTTGTTCATAAAGCAGAGATAGGTCGTGTTCACTCTTTAGAACCTCATGAGTAAAAATTTTGTTGTTCACTATTCTGGCTGTTCATATAACTGGGTATTCATATAACCGAGCGTCTACTGTAATTTATAACTCGTAACAACGCATCAAGAACTGCATTCTACTTAGAAGGAGAGTTTTAGTGAAGTTCATTATTGAAAATACATTTTTAGCACAGTCATACTAGTTGGATTTAGCACCATATAATGAACAGCCAAAGCAAGTTCTTTAAAATGGTACATACCTGACGTGTCCTAATAGCATAAGCTTTTGGCCAAAACTGATTTAAATAAGATGAAGTATCATCCAATTACAAACGGTCATTTTGTCCATTGTGTTTATAAACATCCAAAAGTACGTAACGATTCATTAATATCTTTAATAACAACGAATTTGGTTGTGATAATAATTTGCCACATTTTATAATGGAGAAATGTTCGTAAACTTGAAATCGCTATATTCATGCTTTATTAATTCTTTTTTAAATATGAAAAACAATTTTCTCCTGGATTTTCAATATATTCATCAGCCATTTCAACATAACATAATTTAGTTTCAAATACATACTGACCATAAAAGCCTAAAATGTCATACATAAAAATACTAGAATAAAAATAATATAATTTTTTCGTATTGAATTTAACGAGTTTTAAAACAAATGCATGGCTCACCAAAAATAGCCAACAAAATCGCCAACTATTTTAAAATATCGCCATGTCGCCAAATCGAAAATTAGGTCGCCAATCAAGTTTGAAAATCGCCACGTTTGGCGAGAAATCGCCACATCTGACAACCCTGCTTGGAGGTACTACGGGGTTCTTCAGGATGAAGTTTCTTGGCCACGGCTGCCAATTGGGTGTCATCTAGTTGAGATATTGTGGCTCTTAGTGCTGCCACTGCGTTTGTTGGTGGAATGGCGGCCGGAGCTCTAGCTAACACGGGTCCCTCGCGTTGAGGTTCAGCGAGGACATCTTTTTGTTTTTTGGGTGTAGCAGAGCCACTCCGTTGACCAAAACTGCACATCCCCTGGTTGAGGTACACTGGTCTCTAACATGAGTGTAGGCCATGTAATTCAGGCAATATTGCAGAGGGTAATCGAGCTGGCAAATGTGGCATCGTGGTTGCTTCTCCATCTGTATTTGTATCAAAAGAAAAGAAAGAAGTATATACAGTGTTAAAAAATACCTAATGCGACTGAGTTTTCTAATTTTCTATTTTGTTGAGGAATTTGGTAGATTAAATGGTAGGTTGCGGTGGGACTTTACTGTCAGTGTTGTTTGTCGGTAGCAAACATAGCTTTACAACTGGGCGTAAAATTATGCCCTTTTTAGTGACTATTTCAGCAACTCTTACTTTACTGTCTCGACCATAGATTACGTTACTAACGCGACCAAGGAGCCACTCGGTAGGTGGGAGTAAGTCTTCTTTGACTATAACAATATCATTTGGTTTTAAGTTGTCGCGTTCCTTCTGCCATTTAAAACGGCGTTGAAGCTCGGTTATATATTCCGCTTTCCACCGTCGAGCAAAAATATGTTGTAGTGCTTTTAATCTTTCCCAACGTTTTAGAAATGGTATTTCTTCGAGCGGAGGTTCCGCAGGCGCTTCTGGCAGGGCTGTAATTGGAGCCCCTCTAAGTAAGTGACCTGGGGTCAGTGGTAGTACTTCACCCGGGTTTTCGGTAAGAGGCGATAGAGGGCGCGAATTTAAAATGGCTTCAATACGAACTAGAAGCGTGCTGAATTCTTCGAACGTGAAAGATAGGTTGCTGGTAACTTTCTTCAAGTGAGACTTCATGCTCTTGACTGCGGCCTCCCAGAGGCCACCCATATGAGGTGCATATGGCGGTATAAAAGACCAGGTAACGCCTAAGGTGGAGTACTTTTCAATTAAAGTCTTTTCAAGCGATTTCAAAAATTCGTGGTGGCCCTTAAGAAGAGCATAGCTGGCGCCGACGAAATTTCGACCGTTGTCGGAAAACATGGTCTTGGGGAGTCCTCTGCGCCCAGTAAAGCGGTGAAAGCAGGCTATAAAGGCATCGGCTGAGAGGTCTGAACAGACTTCTAGATGGACGGCTCGAGTAGAGAAACATACAAACACAGCAGCGTAACCTTTAAGAATCTTCGCACTTCTCAACGTAGAAGATTTAATATTAAATGGACCAGCGAAATCGACTCCGGTATATGTGAAGGGCAGGGAAAAGTTCACGCGTTCTGGGGGGAGTGCGGCCATGATTTGGTGCTGGACCTTATGCTTGTAGATCGTACAGGCCTTGCATTCTCTGATGC
The DNA here is from genome assembly GCA_930367215.1 of Pollenia angustigena. Taxonomy (NCBI): domain Eukaryota; kingdom Metazoa; phylum Arthropoda; class Insecta; order Diptera; family Polleniidae; genus Pollenia; species Pollenia angustigena. Next base: position 90,394,190 of record OV884060.1, read on the forward strand.
ATTTTCGGACAAGATTCTTTAATCTGGGGATGTAAAATCCCTGGCGAATCGCACGTAGCATTATATGGTGCTCAGAGTGGAGCATAATGCGATGGGTAAAATTAACTAGGAGCCTCGCAAAATGAGACCCTTCTGGCACAATAACTGGATGACGTTCCTCATAACTTAAACCTGCATTAATAAGCCTGCCGCCAACTCGTAAAAGGTCGTCCTTATCAATAAAAGGATTCAAGTTAAGCAATCTGCTTTTGCGGCTTAACGGTCTCTTTTCTTTCAGGCAATCATACTCACGGTAAAAATACCTCTTTTGAGCGAGCGAGATGAGGCGAGTTTTCATTGAGCTAATTTCTTGAGCTGTAATAAACTTTTCGGTGGAAAATGGTTTCTTGAGAACTCGGTTGACAAATCTAAGTCGATAACAAAGAATTCGCAACGCCCTTGCAAAAGATGAAAATTCTTCTAATACATCTGTGCAGCTTATGTCAAGATGAAAGTTGATGATGGACTTTTTTGTCTCCAAGTCGACTGGGTCAAACGTACGAGGTATTGGCCACAATGGTGTGGGAAGGTGTAGCCAGGTAGGCCCATGCCACCAGAGTTGATTGTCTGCAAGTTCCTGCGGGGAGCAGCCTCGGGTGCCCATGTCTGCAGGATTTTCCTCAGTTTTGACGTGTTTCCAGTTTTGCGTGCTGGCGATGCTGATGATCTGAGTCACACGATTTGCGACAAAGGTTTTTAGCGTGTAGGGAGGTTTTTGCAACCAACCCAGGACGATGGACGAGTCTGTCCACAAAAATAGCTCATATGTGAACTGACAATTCGCGACTACACTACGGATGAGCTTAGCCAACAATAGAGCTCCACACAATTCGAGTTTCGGAACGGTAGTCCGCTTGATCGGAGCAACTTTCGTTTTTGCTACTAGCAAATGACTATTTATATGGCCTTCTGAGTTTTCTGTTCGAATATACACTGAACCACAATATGCCTTCTCTGAGGCGTCACAGAAGCCATGTATTTGGATCTTATATCCTGGGGAGAAATCTACCCATCTAGGTATCTTAATGGTTGAAATAAATGGCAAGTTTTTTAAGAATAAATTCCACTTTACAAGTAGGTGTGGAGGTACCCCTTCGTCCCAATCAGACTTTGCTTCCCATAATTCTTGCATCAAAGTCTTAGCAACAATAACGACTGGGCCTAACCAACCTAGAGGGTCAAATAATCTCGCAATTACCGACAAGATTATTCGTTTTGTAGCGAATGGAGTAATCTCAACTGGCTCTACAACATAGTAGAATATATCCGCCAACGCATTCCAGCGAATTCCTAATGTTTTTAAAGAGCTGGAGTCATCAAACTTCAAGAAATCTTCGTCTAGAAGATCCTCCCGGGGCAAACTTTCGAGTAAAAACTGATCATTTGCTGTCATCTTTTTAAGGGGAAAGCCACCTGATTTCAAAGCTGTGATAAGCTCCCCTTGCTTCTGCTTGGCCTCTTCAAGCGTGTGTCCCCCGGACAATATGTCATCAACGTAGACCTCGTTCTTCAGAATATTAGATGCTTTGGGATAGAGGTGTCTGCAATCATGACCTAGCTCAAGTAGAGTCCTAATCGCCAAAAAAGGGGCGCAGTTCACGCCGAACGTAACGGTTTCAGTTGAAATGAATTCACGTATCCCTCATTTTTGTTGCGCAATAATATCTGTTGATATGGGCGATCTGCTTCATCAAAATCTGCCTATACATCTTCTGGATGTCTCCAGTGAATACGTACTTATAATTTCGCCAACGTAGAACAAGCTGCATCAGATCCGTTTGAAGCGTTGGGCCCTGGTGTAGCACATCATTTAACGAAAACCCGCTTCCGGTTTTCTTTGAGGCGTTAAAGACCACTCGCACTTTTGTGGTTTTACTTTCGGGCTTGATTACCGCGTGGTGGGGTAGAAAAATTGAAGAAACTTTTTCTGCTTTGGGTTCAAAATGCGCAACTGGTTCCATGTGACCTAAGTCCAGGTATTCTTGGAGAACTTCAGCGTACTGCGCCTTCAAATCTGGGGCCTTATCGAGCATTTTCTCCATTCTATGGTACTGCGCAAGAGCCATTTTTCGGGAGGGGCCTAAAAAAATCTCTTTCGGAAATTGTTCCTTGAACGGTAGTCGAACTACGTAACGTCCATCAGACTGTCGAATTGTGGTACGTTTGAAATGATTTTCACAATAAATGTCACTTTCAGCTTGAAAATTGGTTTTTTCCGCCTCTTCTATTTCCCAAAACTTTTTTAATTGCTCATGAAGGGCCAGATCGCTGCAAGGCGAGACGAAAGTATGGAATGATTGAACTCTAGTTTCTGGTTCAGGGCCTAGCAAATACCAGCCAAAGTGGGACTCTCGGGCTTCAAGATTGTTTCCCATATTCATTTTTACGCCGCTCAAATTTATAAAAGGCAGGTAATCACTACCAATAATCATTTCAATTGCAGCAGGTTTGTAGAAATAGGGATCTGCAAGCTCCAAGCCTTTTATATCTTTTACCGTTTGAATTGGGATCGGCCGTGAAGGCATAAAATGTGCCAATGTTGGTACCGCAATCGCTCGGATTTTAATTTTAAAATCGGATATTCGAGATTTAATTGTGACATAGCACCTTCCCTTCGAACTTCCTACCACCGTATCACCGAACCCTGATATTTCGCTATGATGGCGTTCTAGGGGGATCGCTAGATTCTGTTGAACACGCCTTAGGATAAAACTTCTAGTCGACCCTGTATCAATTAATGCGCGAACCGTGAATTTTTCGCCTAAATGCTCTACATGAACCAAAGCTGTAGGTAAAATTGTAGTTCCGCTGTGTTGAGATAAATTAACCTGTACTGACTCCATCGCATTTGCGCCCGAGGTGGCAGATCGTCCCAATTGAGAATTGAATGGCCTCGTGTAACTCTGAGTACCCGACCCTGATGGCCTTTCGTTGTCTTGAGACTGCTGATGAGTGGACGCCCTTTGAGTGGGAGCCTTTTTCGCTTTATCTTCTTCAATATGCAACATGGTGTGATGCCTTTGATTGCATCTGTTGCAGCTACTGGTGCTCTGACATTTCGTTTTGAAATGAGTGGGTGAAAAACAATTCGCACAAAATTTGTTCGCATAAACAAATTTGATTCTATCCTGGACGGACAAACCCTTAAAATATTTGCAGAATCGTAATGGATGATTCTGTTGGCATTTCTTGCAGCTGAATTTACCTTTATCAGTTTCAGCATTAGAATAAAAAACTTGAGATTTGGAGGTATTATTGTCTCGGCTGGGCGGTTTCCTCAAATTCGTAAAAGTTTCTAAAGTTTCAATTCGCTCAGACAGAAATTTGTTAAGTTTTTGCCAAGTAGGCAATTCCTTATGGTTGGTAAGAGAATCTTCCCACGCACGCGAAGTTTCTTCTGGGAGTTTTGAAGTGCAAATATGCATAAGAAAGGGGTCATTATCAGCTACCTCAACTTGAAACGAACTAATAATCGACAAACCATCGCTGACCGTATTCTGAAGTTGCCTCAAAAATTTCAAAGTTTCATTCTGAGGGGCCTGGATGCCATAAATTTTCCTGATCTGATTATTTATTAAAATTCGCTTATTTTCGTAGCGATTTTTCAACGCCTGCCAAGCTAGCTCAAAATTAGCATCTACCAAATCATAATCTTTTATGAGTTGGTAGGCCTCCCCCCTCGTCTTGCCAAGTAAATAATATAATTTGTGCGCTGGCGACACTGAAGGCTCATTTCCAACCACTGCCCTAAACATATCCCTAAATGCTGGCCATTTGTCGAAACCCCCTTCAAACGTTTGGATTTCAACCGCAGGTAACTTTAGAGATGATTGACGTACTGTTGTGTCTGCTGCTTTTTGTTGCGGAGCTTTCGCCTTCAACAAGTCCATTATTCTAGCCTTTAGTATCTGGCACTGTTCGCAGGCATCTTCGTATTTCAGAGTTATTTCATCTGGAAAATCTTCTTCTTCCTTCACCTTTTCAAAGCCTTTGATGAAGTCTTCAAATGTTGCTATCATCTTCAGCCATCTTCTTTCAAGTTCAGACTGCTTTACCTCTAAAAGTGAAATCGTCAAATCTTCTGAAGAAATCTTCTCAAAAGTAGAACAAAAATTCACTACTTGTCGAATATCGTATTTACATGCTCTTTCCGAAACCATTTTTAAAATTTTTGCTCAAAGCCTTAAAATATTTTATACCTCAACGATTTCACAAGCCGAAATGAAAAAATTTACAAAAAACTAATCGTGAAGAAATTCAACCTTATACAAAGGTACTTTACAATTACTCGCGACGAATGAAAGCGATGTAGAATGTTTAAAAAACAGCTTTAAATTTTACCAAAAAATTTTCAAAAATATTCGCTTCAAAACTGCCAAAAAAATATCTCCCAAGATGTTTGGATTTCAATGTAGCTTAATTTTCTCAAAATTTTTATTTATTAAATTTTTCTCTACCACCATAAAATTATTTTCAATATTTAGCCACAAATCAGTTTTACTCAGATTTCGTAAAATTAATTAAAAAAATCTACTCATCAAATTCTCAATATAATTATTATAATTGTGCTTTAAATTAAATCTTTCAAAAATTACGCACTCTTTTCTCCAAACAATTTTTCAAAAATAATCGAACACACTTTCAACAAATTTAGAACGGGTTGTTCATAAGCATTAAATTTTTCATTAAATAATGCTTGAATTGAGTACCAACTGTAGGGCCTTTGTGTAAATTTTTTTTATTAAAAATACCTCTTTTCGGTTCACCCTTTTTATTTAAAATTTTAGTAAACTTGATGTATTTTTGCATCCAATATTAATGCTATTTTCAAAGATTTGTGTACCACTTGATGGGTTACCATTTAAATCGGTTTCTTTTAAAAAATTGTCACCTTTCGAATCACCCTTTAACCTTAGTTAGACTTGTTGTCACTGTGCATCCAAGTATAATGATGCTTACAAATTTTTGTGAACCACTTGAAGGGACACCCTTTAAATTTTCATTAAAAAATTATCTTTTTTCGAATCACCCTTTACCTCCAACTTTAGTAAGACTCGTTGTCACTGTGCATCCAAGTATAATGATGCTTACAAAAAAAATTGTGTACCACTTAAACGGTCACCGTGTAAATTTTTTATAACAAAAAAACTGCTTCCTTATTATCCTCAAAAAAAATTTTTTTTTTCCACTATGCCACAACACGGTCTTCCTAATGTCCCAGTACCAAATTCTTCACAAAAATACAACTTTTTTAAATTGCACACACTCACCGTTTGCCCGCAAAAAACTCCGTACCGGGAAACCTCGTTTATTTGAGACAGCTTCTTAAGTGTTAATTATTTTTTGTTGTTGTTGTTTTTGTTTTGCTTTGGTTGTTTTTACAAACAAAAACTTTTCTCCGCGATCACTTTAAATTAATTTTTTAATTAATTTTTTCACACCAGAAATTCAGTGACTTTTATTTATTTTATTTTCCCGTCACTATGTTTTTTCCCTTTAATATAAAATCTTTATTTTTAATATTAATATTTTATCTTAATATTTTTCACCGCAAATTTACAACACTTCTTTCCACAGCACTTTTATATTTTGACTTTTTCCTTTATGTATGACGATGACGGTCAAATTTAATTGTAAATAGACAGTTGTGGAACTTGTAAGATTTGAAACAATTGGTAATGAGTGTGAAGAGTATGGCAATTATATTTAACAGCAGAGCGTATGTACAAAAATTCCGTTGTTTTTTTCTTATATACCAGTGTTGGTACTTTTTAATAGTGTTGGCACGTTGGGGATTTTTTATATCAGTGATGGCACTTTTATTAAATTTTAAGGTTATGTTCGATTACTTGTTGGATATGATCATGCAGTAATTTAATTAATTTCTTTGCACCTTTTTATAAAAAAAAACACACAATCGCACTTAATATAATTAAAACACTGCACTTACCCAATCTAATCCTTTTGTTGATAATATGTATTACCTAATTGATTCTCCCTCTCGAAAATCAATCGTCTTGTAGACCTTTCTTCCTTCTTGGACTGCTTAGCACAATTGGGAACTGTTACCTCTCTATTGGAACTGCTGCTGATGTCGTAGTTGTTGCGGTGGAACAACTATTGACGACGCTTTACAAACTTGCCGTAGTTGTTTCGGTAGAACAACTGGTGCCGGCTCGCAGTGGACAGGTATGTCACTAGTAACTCCAATCCTAGCTCCTCTAGGATTTTTCGAAGGACCAAAATGTTCGCTAGATATGCTTCCTAGCCTGTTACCAATTTTTCCAAAAGCAAAAAAACACGATTGGTTTTTTTCCAAAAATCAAATTAAAAACAATTTTTATTTAGGCTTCTTGCCTTGTTGAAGTTACAAATTATACTTAAAATTAAATTACAAAAATGTTTGTAGTAAACCAACAAACTCAAAAGAAAACTACAAACTCAAAGTATATATGTATGTACATATATACATAAAATAAATGAAATATAAGAGAATTGCAAAATTCAAAAAATTGTTCTACACTCAGAGAAAAAAAAATACAAACTTAAATCAATTTAAAAATTAAATAAAATGAAAATTTTAAATAAATCAAAATTCAAAATTAAGATTTTAGCAAACGAAATTTAAGTAAAAAATAACAAAAATCAAAGAAAATTGAATATTAAAGAAATTTAGCAAAATAAAGAAAATTAACAAAATATAAGAAAATTGAAGAAATAAAATAAAACTGAAGTCGCTTCAACACTTCCAATAAGCCAATGAATTTGGATGGCTTTTAGTTTCATTTGAGTTAATTTTGCCTCTATATGGCTTTTCCACGTTAAACGGCGATCTAGATGAATACCGAGGTATTTTACATGCGAATTTTGAGGTATTATTTGATTATTGATTTTAATATGGGGGCATGATTCCCGACGCAAGGTGAATGTTATATGTACGCATTTTTGCTCATTGACCTCTATCCTCCATTGCTTTAACTAAAGTTCGAGTTGAAATAAATGATCCTGTAGGTATCGAGATGCTTCTTGACTGTTTTCGTGCACGCTTAGAAAAGCTGTATCATCAGCAAATGTTGAAGTTTGGGTGTAGTTGTTTGTTGGCATATCCGAGGTATATATTAAGTATAAAAGTGGGCCCAGGATGCTTCCCTGAGGGACTCCAGCGTCAATTTGCTGAGGAGAGCTTAAATAATCACCTTCTTTAATAATAAACTTTCGACCGACTAAGTAGCTTTATAACAGCTTGTGTGTGTTTACTGGTAAGTTAAGCTTCAATTTATGTAATAAGCCTTCATGCCAGCTTGAGAAACATCGTTGAAGAGAGCGGAACAATATTTTTTTTCTTCAAAGGCTTATCTAATTGCGTTTACTATACGATGGGTTTGCTCAATTATGCTGTGTTCTCTTCTAAAGCCGAATTGGTGGTTAGGAATACATCTATTTTCATTTAAAATTTGGGCCTTCTTGGGGTTTAAATCACAAATAGCCTTTTCGATTTCTCTTAACTCAAATCTTAGGAGAACATCTGCTCTAGCTGCAACAGGTGGTAACTCGACCGCAATATCGTGAGATATATTTGGGGTAAATACGTTTTTTAAATGATTGACAAACAGATTTCCTTTTTCAACATCATTTCTTGCCCAACTTCCATTCAAGTTTCTTAATGGTGGTTTAGAGACAACTGGCTTTTTGAGATTTTTAGCTGCACGCCATAATGAGTAGTCTGATTGTGGGGTTGCATCAAGTTCCTTAAGATATTTTTCCAGAGAAGCCTTTTTCTGAGTCTGCAGTAACTTTCTTAGTCTTTTTGTACACTCTTTAAATAAGTTCTTAAGTTGAGGGGATCTGTGCAATTGCCACTCTCTTCGAGCCCTCCTTTTTTCAGATAAAAGATGCTCGACATCTGTGGAATATATTTTAATAGTTTTTGTTTTTTTTGGGGCAATATTGGAATGTTGAACAGTTAGTTTCAGAAAACTATCAAAATTGTCAATAGAGCGATCTACATAATCCGGCGTACTGAGCGGAATATTTTCTGTGCAATGGGTACTGAGATATTTTTTATATTTTAACCAATTAATTTGCATAGCTGTCGTCGCTAAGTATCTCAATTAGTAGGTCGTAAGTGGTAAAGTTTTATATACCATTGGAAGCTCAAAAACACTTTTCGATGATACCAAATTTTATTTATGTCGTCTTGGAGCAAAGTACAAAAAAATTCGAAAAACTGAAAAAGACGTGCTTTAAAAATGGTCCAGCTCACGGATGGTCAACGCTAGAACCAAAATATTTTGGGAATCGTCATAAAACATATCAAGCTTTATTTTCAGAGGGGTAACAAAATCACTTTTGAGTCGCTCTATTTATTATACATACATATATTATCTCATATGGTAAAATAAAAATAATGTCAGTCTGATTAGTTAAATTCAAACGAAAAGTCATTTCAAACAACTTAAAATTCATTAGAAAACTTATCATTAACATTTCAGTTAAACAAAATTATTTTTGCATTAATTTTTTATTTATTAAACAGCATATTCCTTAAAATTGAATAGTTTTTACTTTTAAAAAATATATTTTAACCAACAAAAATCAAACTACATACATAACAAAATAAATACGGAAAAACATTAGCCCAATTCACAATCTTATGCAAATGGTCTTGCATCGTAGCATTTGCAAAATGGTATAGTGATTACTGTAGTATACTTTTGGGATTATAGTAAATACTATACCATTTTTCAGATCGGCTTCACTCAAAATATTAGCCCAATTCACAATCTTGTGCAAATGGTCTTGCATCGTAGCATTTGCAAAATGGAATAGTAAATACAATAGCATACTTTTGGGATTATAGTTAAAACCATAACTATATATCGTAGCATTTGCAAACTGGTATAGTATATTTTTACTCTACACCAACAAAATATACAGCAATGCACTTGCTACTCTTTTGCAAATATGCAACGCCTAAAACCAATAGTTTATATTTACTCGAGTTGATTGCAAAACGACAGCTAACACTCAGTTAACCAAGCCGATCTGAAAAATGTTATAGTATTTACTATAATCCCAAAAGTATACTACAGTATTCACTATACCATTTTGCAAATGCTACGATGCAAGACCATTTGCACAAGATTGTGAATTGGGCTATTATTTTTTGGTAGTTTGTATTTCAAATAACAAACATAAATGTTAAAAAATAAAATTATTAGTAAAATAACTTTATTTTTATTCAATTTAAACAGTTCGGAAAACGAATTTAATAACACACAATCAGTTACTGTAATAATTTTATAATTGTACGTAGGTATATGGATTCGGTTCTTAAAATTTTCAGCCCTTTTTTGATTTTTTCTTGTGCAATAATTTTCAGTCTGATCACTAATTCCACTAGCACCGTGGTAACAGTTATAAAACAGATTAGCTTTTGACGTTTAAAAATATTAATGTGTTCTTATAAAAGGATTTAAATACTCTGCTAATTTTTTTCTTGAGTGTGAAGATACATTAATTATGTTGTTAAAGAAAATTATATTTTTGATGAAACGTAATTTTTAATTTTGTGAATAACTTGAATATTTTTTAAGGTAGCATTTTAAAATTTTATAAAAATATGTAACGATAATCGTAATCAACCTTTTGTTTACGTGCGCTTTTGACTTAACTGCACAAAATTTATAATTTTTGGAATTATTCTTTTTATTCCATTCAAATTCCTTTTTTAAATGCACTTTCTTTACCTGCACATTTAAGATAAATGCACAAAATTTTTGGCATTTTAAAATTATTTTCATACAAAAAATCATATTTTCTGGAATTATTCTTCAAAATCCTTGTTTACGTGCATTTTGTATACCTGCACATTTTTCATATTTTCGGGCAGCTTTAAAATATTTTCATATAAAACATCAAAGTTAGCTGCACACATAAAAATATATGGTGGCCACTTTTTCACATAAATATCCAATTTAAGCTGTTTATAAAAATATAAATCGCAATTATTTTGTTTTTTTTTTTTAAATTTGTATGTTCTTTGTGAATTCTCATTGTTTTTGTTAGTGTTTCTTTTATATTAAATAAACATACTTACATACATGTATAAAACGATCTTTTATTTCCCAGCTAGTAAGGCTATTTGTAAGACGATTATGTTCAATATACAACCCCTATAAGAATCTTCTGATGATTATCTGACGAGTACCAAAAACATCTAAATCTTGTTTTAATTTATTATTTTTTATTTATTTTTTGACACGCTCGTCTTTAAATCTTGGAATGAACTCGTATAACAATTACTGAGCTACCTCAATGAGACCGTTTTTGAAGTATGAAAATGCTATTGCCAATACAATTTTAATAAAACAAACTGGCCTTAGGATCTGTAAAAAAGGATTTTCCGACAGGTTGGTGTTGATTTCGCGACCTTAAGGTTTGTTTTATAGAAATTGCATGAAAATAGAAGTTTTGACATGAAAAATACGCTTGATGCCCTTAATTCGTTAGCTCAGTCATACGGCTGAGCATTTCACGAGTTGTAAAAAAATACCTACATGAGTCCCATACGATTCTTGGCATGCTTTTTGAAAGACTCGTTAGATAATCTCTACATACATCATAAACGATTCCCTTTACGATTAATATAAGCGTTTTTCGCTGCGTTATGGAAGAATCTCTCATACAAATCAGCACGTGTAACAGTTTCTCGAACAATTAAAACAAAAACACTCTTTGTGAGATTCCCAGTAGACTCCTTGACGATTGAAAATGCAAGCTGGGTTGGAATAAAATTTTAATAAAATATAAATTTATGTATTAATAAAATAATTTTTTTATTCTACTTTTAAATCAAACACTTTACTTTAGCTGCACTTTTGTGTAGATAACCACGATTGTGTACCTGCACATTAAGGCAGGTAAATGCATTTAAGATAGCTGCATTTTTGATTTACCTGAACAAAAAATCGTGCAAAGGAGATTGTGCAGCTAAGTCAAAACTACTGTACCTACTTTTTTTTGCATTTAAGCAAACGATATGCTTTTTGTTTGTGTAAACCGTTCTTTGATACCTTAAAAAAGGGTCACCTTTTTTTTTTGTTAAAAAGACGTACCTATATGCAGAAATTATTGTGAAAAAAATTGCCACAAGAACTTGTTGGTATTTTGATCTTGTAAAAATATTTTGGTTGCTGTACCAATCGAGTCGGTGGGTTTTTATTGTTGAAAACACTTTTCTTACGTAGGTAAAGTTATCTGGAAAACTCTAACAAAATCTTGTTTCACCACAAGCAAGGCGACAGTAAGTATAGTTGATGGGTAAGAAAATGTGTTTTATTGTTGCATTGATGTAATTTTATTGTTTCGCGCCAAATTATGACAGTTTTGTAAATTCAATGTCGTGTTTTCAACACCGTTGGGCTTGGTCCAGAAAAAAAAAATTTTTTCACATGACCAAAATACATGTCTTCAGTTCTTGCATGTAATAATTTTTTTTTTTTAAATTATTTTTGCCTTTATGTCTTTTAAACGAAAAAAAACAGCCCCTTTTAGAGGCATCAAAAATATTTTACAAACCACATTTTAATTTACTAGTCAACAAATAATTTTACAAAACACACAGAAGCTTTCGTGCTGCCTAGCGGGAAAAATTGCGAGCGCTTTGACTTTTCAGGCCTTAAAAAACTTTTACTTATTCCGCTCTGCCATCTTCGAAAAGGTCTTTTAGAATGGGTTTTATGAAATATTTTACGAATTTAAATTATCTTTTCTGAGATAAGGCTTGTCGAAAAATAGTTTTATTAGCAGTTATGTTGGAATGTGTAGCAAGTTTAGTTATAAATTTACTTACTTCGCGTTATTAGCAACAACAATTTGCGACCTTAGGACAATTAGGAATTTCAAAGCCTGTAAAGTAGATGCGAGAAGAAAAGGCTTTGGTCATTAATGAAACACTGTGTAAATTAGAAATAAAGTTGGAATGCGACTGGAAAACTTTATCGACAAAAAGGTCTTGTATAACCCCTCTTTACTACTTAATTTTCCCGCTGTTAATGGTCGGGCAAATCGCGTTTTTTTTCATTATGAGGAATTTGAATGTGAATTTTTTAAAATTTTTCATATCTGACAAATTCACATATGAATTTTTTTGTTTGCCCATTTTTCAAGAATGAGGAAATTCAAAATATTTTTTTCCTCACCCTCGTGAAAAAGCAGTAAAATTTTTAATTTTTAACGCTCGGTCATGACTGAAAAATGAGTGAACGTTTCGGTCAGGGTTGGCTGCCCACTGGGTAACCCAGAAAAACCCACCCGGGTTTAAATGGGTATTTTGTTTTAAAAAACCCAAGTGGGTTTTTTCCTATATATTCATTTATACAAAGATGGTATAATTTTTAAATTTTTTTTACAGAAAAATAAAAGAAAATGATTATAAAATGCATACAAAGTGTTTATATGCCCATTTGTCCGTAAGTTGATTTAACGTTAGTGGGATTTTCTCTATTTATTAATTGAAACATAGATAGTATATCACTTACAGGTATTTAACATCAAATTCGGCCTTTTCTAAATCTAATTCATTTTAAAATTCAAAATCAGGCATTTTAAAATGAATTTGATTTGAAACATGCGGAATATGATTCGTAAAATACTCAATTGGATTACGAAAATTCTGAATTTGTTTTTTAAAAACTTGAATTTGATTTTGAAAAGGCCGAACTTGAAGTTAAAATCCTATACATAAAAAGTCGACACATTATTATTAAACAATATAGGGGGAAAAATGTTTTCTATTGATGCTGAACTAGCAGGGCAATTTATTACTGAAGCGAAAACAACCGTAAAAGTTTGCTGGTAAATTTTTGACAGTTGTTGATCGGTTCTGATTTTTTTGATTGCAAAAAAAGGAAAATGGAAAATTGCACTCATGTTGAATGTCGTGTCAAATAAAGTAAAACAGCCTGTAATCTTATTATTACGTCTTTAATGGAAATAGATTTTAAATATGATAATAATGTTAAATGGAAATAAGAACATTTAAAAAAAATGTTGCCCCCCTCCTAGATTTTATCCTGGCTACGCCCATGTATTCGTGTATTGTCATCGGGAATATGCATGCCTGCAAAGTTTCATTCATTTGCATTGAGTATAAGGCGGTTAAATTAACGTTACAAGATTTGATTTGCCGAAGTGAAGCTAAAGAAAAGGTTTTAAAAAAATTTTGCCCCCCCCCCTAGATTTTATCCTGGCTACGCCCATGTATTGTCATCGGGAATATGCATGCCTGCAAGGTTTCATCCATTTGCATTGAGTAAAAGGCGGTAAAAAAAGCATTTTACAAAAAAAAAAAATGTTGAACCCCCCCACCCTAGATTTTATCCTGGCTACGCCAATGTATTCGTGTATTGTCATCGGCAATATGTATGCCTGCAAAGTTTCATCCATTTGCATTGAGTATAAGGCGGTTAAATTAACGTTACAAGATTTGATTTTCCGAAGTGAAGCTAAAGAAAAGGTTTAAAAAAAACTGCAATGTTGCAACTTTTAAACCTGATTGTTTACACTTGGTTTAAGGCTGTTTAAATTGCAGCTTTTAGTGTAAATACTTTTTCTTGTGTGCTTTTTCCATTTTTTCAATCAAATAAAATCGGAACTGAATACCGTTATTTTGAAAAATATACTGAAACTTAAATTTTAAGTGCCAAACAGGGTGCAAGAAATGAGAGGTGCTTTTGACTTATCCATTCTTCTGCTATCTACGTTTTCTTGACTAATTAGTTTGTATACCTACATACTTATATACATATTTGGGATGCATCACATTCGTCAAAATTCCGTTTTGACAGTAGTATATCATTGTTCAACAAATTACATCAATGGCGGTTGCAATTGTTGCGGAGTCACTTTGTACAGCATTTAGATCTTTTTGAACTTTGAATAACATTTGTTGGAGTATCAAAGCTTCTTTATACAACTGAACGTTATTTAAAATTCTATGAATGTCATTGTCAAATTCATTTATATGTTCCGATCTTATTTGGGTAACAAGTGTTTAAGTGCTGACGCAAAATAACAGACGTCATCTTTTATTTGAGTTTATTTTCGATTTTCTGCTAAATAATCTATTATTTTTTGAATTTCACAATCTGTCATGTTTCGTGAATTTTGATATGTTTTATATTTTGCAGCATTCAGTTTGATTAAATTAAAAAATGTGCGTCTAATTTTGAAAAAATTTTACGGTTGATGATAGTAATAAAAGTACAGTCAAATATCGATAATTCGTGCCCCGATAAATCGTAATACCCTATAATTCGTAATAAACTGTCGGTCCCCTGAAAAAATTTCTTTAATTCGTAAAATTTCCATACATTTTGGTGCCCTCAATAATTCGTAATTTTTTTCAAATAAAATCTTCTTTACCTCTTATAAATCGTAATTGTTTGCTAACTACCAATTATAATTCGTAATAAAAACAACAGAAACATGGAAAGAATGATTTTTTGCTTACCGCTATTTTTTTTGCGTGGATTTTTGCTTTTGCTTGTGTGTGTGTTTATTTTCTTATGATTAGTTTGTGACATGAATAATTTTTATATATTTTATTTTTAACAATTGTCTTTTATGTTTTTTTTTTATAATTTTAGTATATAAATTGAAAAACCCCTTTAATTCGTATTAATTTTATTTTAACCTCGGTAAATCGATACGGCCGATCCCTTGCTATTACGAATTATCGGGACTCTACTGTAGCTCTTTTTTGTTTTTTTTTTTAGAAAAAAACTATATTTTATGAGATTGGCCACGTCATTAGACTGATGTTGAACATATGTTTTGTGCAAGAACTTGAACTGATTTTTCGCACTTGGTCATGGGTAGTGCGAGGTGCAAGAGTCATTACGAAATTATTTTCTACATAGTTGTTGTTATGTTTCAAAAAAAACTTCACATTTTCGCATTCTTGCAAGACTAAAAATGGTGGCGTGAATTACTCTATTATTTAAGAAGAAATATAAAAATAAGTCACTAAAATGTTTTTTTTATTTTAGGTCATTTATCAACTTTTGTTAGACTGGGTACGTAATGCGGACGAAGATGTAACAATGGGAGTCCTTACAACAAAACTTTGGAACTCGGGCAATCGGGAATGTGTTTATCGATTAAAGTCGCTATGGAAGTCGAAACTGCATTAAAAGAATTGTGCCTACCGATTGAACAACGTAGAATTTTTAACATCCTATAATTTATGTTTAAAAATACATACATATTTATAATTTTACTAGCATTTAAGAAGCTACTTCGTTAGCGTCTCCCTTTCTTTCACGAACATATTTATATGCCAAATTTTATGTTTCTAGGTCTTAACTTTTTTAACTTATGCCCGTAATTTCTACAAACATATATCTGGTGTATGATTCTGGCAGTCGTGATCGAGTACTTTCTCGAAAGCAATTTAATATGTAATTATTTTCGGAATTATTTTTCCAGTGTTGTAAAGCATTAATTTGAGTTTCACAATACTGAAAAAATTATTTCGATTCGTTCAGTATCGACTAAAAGAATTAGAAATAAAATTGCTTTCTAATCGAGAAAGTACTCGATCACTTTTGCCAGAATTAGGCCCCTTGTCGTGTTCGTACCTTACAGTTATCTTTACCTATCCGGTGACACTATTTTGGTATTTTCCACTACATACGTAAATTTACTATCGACAATCAATAGTGTTAAATACTCTACACTTTAACCCGAAGGTAAGAAATACGTTTTAAATTATGACAAGTACGTTATCTATACACTGCTAGATATCTAATTACCTCGCCAAAAATGCAATATTTTTAGGTAACTATACAGGGTATACATTTACACGAATACGTTTTACATCAGACCATTAACCCATAATTATTAAGCTTGACAGACCGACAGATTTTGTGACCTCTGAACACCGCACCTATATAAATCAGAAAAAGGCAGATTGGACGGGCTTCAGAGAGTTTACCAACAGCAAATTTAATGATTTAGCAATTCCTTCTGACGTGCGCTCCGCAGAATGGAAGTTCCGGAAAATCGTCCTTGCAGCAGCCGCTTGCTTCATTTCTGCCGGAAAGATCCCGGTCTCGAGAACAAATTTCCCGGCGTCAGAGGCGGTACTCGCGGAAGACGGGACGAAATTCGCAGAGCCAACCCGAGTGATCCCAGAATCGGTCAACTCAACAGGGACATCAGCAAGTTGGTAAACGAATATAGACGGGACAAATGGCTAAATCATTTAAATTCGTGGAACCAAACCTCCGGAGCCAGCAAGCTATGGGCGACTGTCAGATCTCTGACGAATCCGCAGAAGCGTGACGACAGGGTCTCAATTACCTTCGATGGAAATACCATATCGGACCCCAAAAGGTGCTCAAACTACTTTGCGCGGCAATTTATAGAGCACCCCGTCTGGACGAGTCCGGAGTAGAGTACCTAACAAACGTCCTCAACTTATCAATAACCACCCTAATAATACCTGAAGCCTGGAAATTGGGCTAAAGCCAGGGAAAGATGCGACTCAGGGAGACTCATACAGGCCAATCTCAGTGCTATCATCAGTTGCCAAGATACTTGGGGCACTACTCCTTCGGGAGCTAGTGGAACATTTCCAATTGGAAACCCATCAGCATGGATTCCGCAAGCAGTACAGTACAACAACTGCTCTTACCGCCATCTCCACACAAAGCAGCCACGGCCTTAATCAAGCCCGACCATGTGAAAGAACGGTTCTAGTGGCTCTTGATCTATCAAAAGCGTTCGATACGGTCAACCATGCCATCCTCTTCAGAAACATAGCGACTTCTTGTGGCTGACTGCCACAATTACCCGATTCTGCACCGTAAAGCTGGAACAAACAAATCACAAAGGCCACAAGTCGTTTAAAATGATTATGTGCATGTAAGCATGTTTATTTCCTTATAAATAAAAATACAATTTAAAGTTATTAGTATCAAAGTATAAAAGGAGTTAACTTAACTTACATGGTTTTTGCTTGATGTTTTTGTGCAGAATAATTTGTGTATCTATTTGGAAATATTTTTACTTCTAGCGCACAAAAAACAAATAGCAAGAACCGTTAGATTTCTTTTTCTTTTGGTATATTTTATAAAACGAGAACACAAATACATTTAATATAAAGGGTCAAAAATACAAATAAATAATAAAAAAAAACGTAGTATACATAATGAAAAATTGACACAAATATAAATATAAGTTATCTCAAGGCCGGGTTGCCATCTCTCCAACATCCCCACCCCCGTGAGCCGATACAATAGGGAAGGACTCACTATTCCTTGGCACCTCCAAATCTAGTACTGCTAACTTAGAGACTGGTTTTTTCAAGACACCCGTTGCGGTGCTTACGTTGGCCGAGCGAGCAATACCATCCTTTCCTTCAAAAAGTTCAATGACTCTACCACGACGCCACTGGGATCTTGGTGCATTAGGATCGCAAATAAAAACCAAGCTGCCTAAACATAAAGGTTTTGTCGGCAAGCACCACTTACTACGTCGAGTTAATTCAGGAAGATACTCACGAAGCCATTGTCGCCACCATCCGTTAAGGGTCTGGGTCGAATTCGTGCAGCCAAGTAGAAAATGATTTGGCGTAATTGGCTCTGGCTCGTCAGGAGAAACAGGCAGGTGTGTAAGCGGTCGAGAGTTCACTATGTTCTCAGCTTCACAAAGTAGGCAACATGGTGCACTCTCTTTTAACAACGCATAAAGAGCCTTTTTTACTGATTGTACAAGGTGCTCCCATATGCCCCCTTCACTGGGGTTTGCAGGTGTGTTAAATATCCATTTTACACCAAGAGGGGCTAAATGTGCGGTGATACGATCATGATCAAGAAAATCGATTGCACCTCCTATTTCTTTGGCTACACCCACAAAATTGGAACCGTTGTCACTGCGGATTTGTATGGGCACCCCACGCCTGTTCATAAAATTTCGTAAACATAAGATGAAGGCATCACTCGACATATCTGTTGCTAGTTCTAGATGCACGGCACGGATGGACAAGCACGTAAACAAAGCAACCCAACGTTTTTCCTGTCGGCGGCGAATGGTAACAGTCAGGGGACCAAAAAAGTCTACCCCTGTATACGAGAACGGCCGGACAAATGCATTCACCCTATCAGCCGGTAAAACTGCCATTTGTGGCTGAAACGGTTTGGCTCTTCGTATTTTACAAAGATGGCATTTCGACTCTACACTCTTTAAAATCTCACGGATTGACGGTACCCAAAAACGGCGGCGTATTTCATTGATTACCACTCCTCTATTAATGTGGCAAAATCGGCGGTGGTAAGAGTCAGTTATTAAACGGGTTATTTGGTGTTGTTTTGGCAAAATAATAGGCCTACAGGATTCTATAGATTTGAAGACTGCATTTTGTATGCGGCCGCTGGCTCGTATTATACCTTCAGAATCCATATATGGGTTAAGTGATATTAGCTGACTGGATTTTGAAATTGTACCTTGTTGCTCCAGAACGTTATATTCATTTGAAAATGCTGCCTTTTGGGCATAACGGGAGAGAAATTTTTCAGCATTTCTCTCTTCTTCGGCAGAGCGGCTCTTCATGTTTTACTCTTCGCTGAAGGTTTGTCATGTATCGTAGGATCCAACTAATAGTGCGTTTGAGCCTACCGTAATTAGAAAAACGATTAATTATTGGTTCAAAACTACTCACTTGGGTGATCAGCAACAAAGTCCGCTTTGATCTGAGCTCATCCGAACAGCTGTCAGAACTTTTGTTATGAATGGCCTCGTTCGGCCGGGGTGGAAATTTAGCGCGAGTTCCATCATCGGCAGGGTTTAGTTCCCCTGGACACCAATGCCACTGTTTAACGTCAGTGCTTTCCAAAATTTCGGCTACCCTGTTGGCGACGTATTGTTTGTATTGTGTGTGCTCACCTCTAATCCATCTTATTGCTGTTGATGCGTCACTCCAAAAATGAAAGTCTTTTACTTGAATATCGTGACACTTGATGATGGTTTCTTTAAGCCGTACTGCCATTGTTGCCGCCTGAAGCTCTATTTTGGAATTGCATGATAGCGTGTTGGGGCGCAATTAGTTTTAGCGCAAACAAATGACAAATAAAACTTTTCATTAATTTCTGCCATCCAATAAGCCACTACTGCCAACGCTTCCTTACTTGCATCGGCAAAAAAATGTAGTTCTACTTCTGCTTTCTCAAACATTTTCATATAACAACGAGGCACTTCAAATGTTTGCAATGGAGCTTCAAATTAAACGTAAATATATCCTGTTCTTTCGACCAATTCATACCAAGCACTCGATCACAATCGCCTTCCAATTTTGCTGCCTTCGCACAGCCGGCAGCGTTGCCACACTGTCTTTTTACGAAATTCGAGTTTGATAAAATATTTCTCAATGTAAAACCGGCATTTTTATGTATATCGATAATTTCTTTTACTACCTTTGCTGCCTCCTCTTCACTACTGAAACAGCCAACATAGTCGTCCACATAGTGCTTTTCTATAATACCTTTAACTGCTCTAGGGTGTCGTTCTTCAAACTATTTAGCGTTCATATTTTTAACAAATTGCGCAATTGTGGGTGAACATGTTGCACCAAAAATTAACCTCTGCATTACGAATACTTCAACAGGTTTACTTACGTCTTCACCCCTCCAAAGAAATTTTAAACTGGCTTGATCATCTTTTTGTACACCAATTTGGTGAAACATCTCGGCTATGTCCCCGCAAACAGCAACGGGCGCTTGGCGAAACTTGAACAAAATCGAGATGAGGGATTGATTTAGATCTGGCCCGGCGACCAACGCTTTGTTGAGGGACATATTTTTTACTGTGGCTGCGGCATCAAAGACGAGGCGAAGCCCACTTTTATTGGGGTTTCGTACAGCGAAGTGGGGCAAGTAAAACGATTTTATTGATAGGCAAACCTTTTCAATCGAATTTAAGCGACTTGCATATCCTTTAGCAATGTAATCATAAATTTTTTCTTGATATTGTATTGCATATTCCGGGTCACGTTGCATTTTTCTTTCTATACTCTGAAGGCGCTTAAATGTCATATCAAAACTCTCAGAAAAGCCACTAAAATGTTCTTTCCACAGTAGTGGAGCAACAAAACGGTCACTAACCTTTTTTATTGACTTCTCCAAAATATGCAACACTTTGGCATCTTCGTTAGAAACTGGGACTTTACTGTACGGCTTGACTCCAAACGTCTCCATACCGAAATATGACGTTAACAATTTTTCAATATTTTCATCATCTGAGACGCTCTTTATGGAAAAGGCATGACGCCGCTGGCTGGTGTCGTTATGTTTATTGGGGCCATATGCCATCTAACCTAAACGCGTTTTCACTACAATAGGACCAGAATTAATAGACATATGGGGTACTTCTATTGGTACGGTGAGAAATGCGTGAGCCAAACTTATTATAATTTGCGGTTGAATATCGTTGTATTCTACAAGTTCCAAATTTTTCATATGTGCATTGTCATATTCACTGCGATAGAAACTTTGATGTGGCAGAGATAAATTAGCAGAAGTAAAAACCTTAGAAATGTGGAATTTTTTGGCCCCTTCCTGTACACCACTAATTGCCAAATCAATGATTTCTGTTGGTTCGCAAACAGTTTGGTTATTCAACCATTGCAATTCCAATTGATCCTTTTTTCCAGAAATTCCGAGTTTAAGGACAAGTTCAGATTCAATTATTGTTGTATTGGCGCCGTCATCGATAAAGGCATATGCTGTAATTTCCGTTGAGTCCCCATATAATTTAACAGGTAAAATCTGAAAGAGAACTTTTTCATTTATAAGGCGTCCTTCATTAAAATGACAATTTCTTCCTGGATTTCTCTCACTTGGGCTGGGATTGGACAACATTTCGTTTGCATCTGAATTTTGGGCTACATTTTCATTACGTGTGTCATGTAAAAGACGACTGTGTATTTTAAGGCAGCCATTTACACCGCACTTCTTTTTGGCGAAACATGAGGCTGCTCTGTGGCCCTTTTTTAAACACGAAAAACATATTTTTGCTTCCTTTACTTTTTTCCAGCGCTCATCACTTGACATTTTCAAAAATGAACGACACTGGTCCACTGAGGCACACTGTTGTTCACAGACGTAACACGTTTTTGGGGCTATACTTCCATGTACACGTCTACGTACCCCCTCTGCAGCTGTGGTCGGTTGTTGCTTGTTAGCTGTTGTTAGATGCCCACTCGTAGACGGCAATGAATCAGCAACAGCACTAGCAATTTTTCGCAGTCCATTTAACCACTCGCTAAAATTTACTATAGTTGGAGCATCCCCAAGGGTTAAACACTTTTCGGCCCATTGCATTTGGCGGCATATTGGCAATTTAACGACAAGTTCACTCAGCAGTATTGGATTTGACAAATGACGCGAGCCTTTGGCGTTTTGAAGAAACGTTGACATATTTGTAATTTTGTTGGCTAAAATAATAAGTGACTCTAAATCACCATCGGCAACCGGGGCAATCTTGCGAACCTTCTCTATCTGACTTTTAATAAGTTGTTCGGGTCGTCCGTAATTCTGCTCCAAAGACTCTAAAATGGCGGTGACGTTGGCAGAATTTTTTAGCAGAGCTTCGACTGTGTCTTTTGCACGACCACTTAGGGCATCACGAATTCGCATGATATTGTGTAAATTGGAGTACTGGAATTCGATGGTCATGCTTCGGCATGCTACTATAAATGTTTGCCACTCTTCCGGCAGGCCTGAAAAATAAGGAAGAGGATAGATTTTCTTATTTTGTATGCTTCGAAATTCATTATTAGCAAAAGGTACGCTTGTCGTCGTGACACTAGTGACGGCTATTTGCATGTCCGCAGAGTTTTGTGAATTGGCAGATGTATTCGAATATGCGAAATTTCTTGTTTCTACAGACATTGGGTAGGCGGCCAAATTTTGTGTGGCGAATGTACTATTAGTACTGGCAGATGTTTGCGTGGCAGCAGCATTAGTTGTATCGGAAGACATTTGCATGGCGGGAAAATTTTGTGTCTCAGTAGACGTTTGCATGGCAGCAGAATTACGTGTCTCGGCGGACGTTTGCTTGGCAACAGAATTACGTGTCTCGGCGGACGTTTGCACGGCAGCAGAATTATGTGTCTCGGCGGACGTTTGCACGGCCGCAGAATTATGTGTCTCGGCGGACGTTTGCATGGCATCAGAATTATGTGTCTCGGCAGACATATGCTTGACAGTAGAATTACGTGTCTCGGCAGACTTTTGCACGGCAGCAGAATTATGTGTCTCGGCGGACAATGGCATGGCGGCATAATTATATGTCTCGGCAGACATTTGCCTGGCAGCAGACGATGGCATGGCTGCATTAATTAAATTGGCGGTATTTTACGTGGCAGCAATATTATTTTGAAATGGCTGTTGTCTCAACTCGCTCCTTAACTCCAGCATACAACCTTGTAAGGCTTGCATTTGTCGCGCAAATTCATCACGCATTTCGCTCATTTTCTTCTCGAAATCTCGTGTTAAATTATCTACCTCATTATTGCTGGAGCTTG
The DNA here is from genome assembly GCA_930367215.1 of Pollenia angustigena. NCBI lineage: Eukaryota > Metazoa > Arthropoda > Insecta > Diptera > Polleniidae > Pollenia > Pollenia angustigena. The sequence continues at coordinate 90,416,817 of OV884060.1, forward strand.
GAGGTGTCGTATCACTCAACTAATCAGTTGGTGGCTCATTTGGCGTCTGCTGTTGAGGCGGCGGTGTACGTTCTATTCCAACCATACTTTAATCAAAAGAACCGTATTTAGCTGGTGGAACACCCTGATTTTTTCGTTGACTGATTCTCGTGGGAGTTACGCTATCACTCATTGACTTGGCTGTTTCCAAAATGTAAATTCTGCAAACATGAAATAAAATTTGTGGCTGACTGCCACAATTACCCGATTCTGCACCGTAAAGCTGGAACAAACAAATCACAAAGGCCACAAGTCGTTTAAAATGATTATGTGCATGTAAGCATGTTTATTTCCTTATAAATAAAAATAAAATTTAAAGTTATTAATATCAAAGTATAAAATGGAGTTAACTTAACTTACATGGTTTTTGCTTGATGTCTTTGTGCAGAATAATTTGTGTATCTATTTGGAAATATTTTTACTTCTAGCGCACAAAAAACACATAGCAAGAACCGTTAGATTTATTTTGGTATATTTTATAAAACGAGAACACAAATACATTTAATATAAAGGGTCAAAAATACAAATAAATAATAAAAAAAACGTAGTATACATAATGACAAATTGACACAAATATAAATATAATTTATCTCAAGGCCAGTTCGGTTTGTGCTTTGTTGTGATACAGACGTGTATTTTTAGCCCCGCATACGATTTGAACTATTAATTAATCACATTTGATTTTGTAATACATACATAAATATAAGCAGCGAATGGACGCTTAAAAAAAAAAATAATATATTTTGTTATTTAAATTACTTAACATAATAGTGAACAATTTAAAACGATAAAATTAAATTAAATAAAACAGTAAAAATATATATGTATGTACGTATGAATGTTCATACATGTGTAAACATATTCTGAACAAAACATTTAAATTCTGGTTTTTTCTTTTGTTGTTGTAAAATACAATAAATAATAAAAATATTAAAGCAAAGCAAAACGGTGAAAAACAAAAACAACTCTTTGCATGAGTACAAACAGTGAAACAACACTAAGACAAAATGAAAGAAACGTTTACGTTTTAGTTAATGCAAATGAAAATAATGCAGAAATAAATAAAACAAAACAAAACAATATTAACTACCTAACGGCTAAGCCAATTACTCGAACACGTTCCCTCTCACCCTCGGTATTTACACAAACGGTGGATAGTGACTCATTAAAAAAACTACAACAAGATTTGGTGACAAGTGTTGCCAGGCCAGCAAGTATTGCCGTGACGTCAAAAACAAATTTAGTGGGAAATGATACCATGAACTCAAATGCAATGGAAAACCCCCCTGTAAAAAGTTGTCAAAAGCCTACAGTACAAGTTGGTATGGACAGGTACATAACAGTGCTTAAACGGGGACGCAGCCCTACCTCTGCAGCAGTTGCTTCGGCCTCAAAAGTACCATCTTTTGATAAAATAAATACTCAAAATCGTTTTGCAATTCTGGAGGATGAATCCTCTGAAGCACCAAACGTCATTAAACCATCCAAGCCTCCCCCGATATATCTAAGGGAGCAAAATTCAAATGAGCTCATAAAGAGTTTGATATCGGTGATAGGTGAAAATTCGTTTTACGTAGCGGCTATAAAGCGTGGAAGTATAAACGAGACAAAAATACAAGTCAATAATGAGAATGATTTTCGCAAAATAGTAAACAACTTTGAAACGCTTAAAAAAAACTTTTATACCTACCAACTGAAAAGCAGTAAAGGTCTACAGGTAGTGATTAAGGGTATTGACTCATGTGTGGACCCAGAAGAGGTTAAAACATTCCTAGAAGAAAAAGGCTTCAAGGTAAAACATGTAGTAAATATTAAAAATAGAGAAAAAATTCCCCAACCACTTTTTCGAGTGGAGTTTGAACCCGGCGACGTAAAACTTAAAAAAAACGAAACACATCCTATTTACAATTTAAAATATATTCTCTACAGAAGAATAACTATAGAAGAGCCGCACAAAAAAAATGGACCTGTTCAGTGCTTAAACTGCCAAGAATTTGGCCATACCAAGGCATACTGCTACTTACCCCCTGTCTGCGTAGTATGTGGTGAACTACACGGTACAGTTTCTTGCGATAAGTCTAAAACCGACCCCAACGTAAAAAAATGTAGCAACTGTGGCGGTAATCACACTGCCAATTATAGAGGATGCCCAGTATATAATATTGTCAAGCAGACGGTTGGACCGAAAACAAATACCCCTCAAATGCAGGTTGCAAATCAGGTAAACACAAATGCAATTCAAGCCCCCCAGCCTAGTAATAACAGAACCTCTTACGCTAACGTCCTAAAATCAAACCATCAGCCAATGCAAGGTGCCTCGCCAAGTAATGATGAAACTCCGGTTTCTAATTTAAGTCGTTTAGAAAAAACCATGGAAACATTAGTGCAAACAGTAAATAATTTTACGAACACAATGGGTAATATGATGCAGGAAATGCTTAGAATGCAATCGATGTTATTGCAAGCTGTACTTAACAAACCATGAACTGTTTAAAAATTTGTTTTTGGAACGCAAACGGCATCCGCCAACATAAAAATGAATTAGAATACTTTCTTAAAAATAAACAAATTGATGTCATGATGATTTCTGAAACTCATTTGACCTCAAGAAATACGTTTAAAATCAATGGTTATATACTATATGATACCAAGGACCCTCGAGATAGAGCTTGTGGAGGTTCTGCCATCTTAATAAAAACTCGAGTCAAACACTACATTATGTGTGATCACCGTGAAGACTATCTGCAAGCAACGACTATTTGTGTTGAGGAGCTAAATCGAAACATAGTAATTTCTTCTTTATACTCTCCACCTAGATTTTCCATATCAGAAGGCCAATATTATAAATATTATAAATCATTAGGACCCTGTTTTCTGGCCGCTGGCGATTATAACGCTAAACATACCTTCTGGGGGTCACGACTTATAACACCAAAAGGTCGTGTTTTGTTTAACACAATCTCTAAAATGGGTTTAAATGTGGTCGCGAGCGGGCAACCAACATATTGGCCTACTGATCAGCAAAAAATTCCAGATGTTATCGACTTTGGCGTGGTTAAAAACATCTCCACAGAAACGATTCATGTTGAAGCTTCCCTAGAATTATCATCCGACCACACACCTACAATTGTTACTATATCGAACCCAAATAGAATTGTATTTCCGTCAGGTTACTTAGCGACGCCAGCCACACAAATAAATTGGTTAAAATATAAAAAATTTCTCAGTGCCCATTGCACAGAAAATATTCCGCTTAGTACACCGGAGAATGTGGATCTCTCTCTTGTTAACTTTGACAGTTATCTTAAACTAGCTGTTCAACACTCCAGCGTTACCCTCAAAAAAATTAAAAATAATAAAATATGTTCTTCAGATGTCGAGCGGCTCTTGACTGAAAAAAGGAGAGTTCGAAGAGAGTGGCAACTTTACAGATCCCCGCAACTTAAGATTTTATTAAAAGAATGCACAAAAAGGCTAAGAAAGTTGCTACAGAATGAGAAAACGGCTTCTCTAGAAAAATATCTTAAGGAACTTGATGCAACTCCACAATCTGACTACTCATTATGGCGTGCAGCTAGAAATCTAAAAAGGCCAGTTATATCTAAGCCACCATTAAGAAACTTGAATGGTAGTTGGGCAAGAAATGATAATGAAAAAGGAAACCTGTTTGTAAATCATTTGAAAAACGTATTTACACCAAATATATCTCACAATATTGCGGTCGAGTTACCACCTGTTGATGCTAGAGCAGCTATTCCCCTCAGATTTGAGATAAGAGAAATCGAAAAGGCTATTTGTGACTTAAACACTAAGAAGGCACCTGGTATTGATAAAATCAGTAATAAAATGCTTTTGGAGCTACCTCGCATAGCAAAGAAAATTATTCTTTTTATTTTTAATGCTATTTTACGCCTTGAATACTATCCTGAAAAATGGAAGGTTTCCTTAGTTACCATGATACCAAAGCCAGGTAAAGATCATACAAAAGTTGAGTCTTATAGACCTATTAGCTTATTATCAAATATGTCAAAGCTGTTTGAGAAATTATTAGTTTCAAAATTAACACCAATTTTAAGTGAAAATAGATGTATTCCAAACCATCAGTTCGGATTTAGAAGAAAACACAGCACAATCGAGCAGACTCATCGAATAGTAAATGTCATAAGAAAAGCATTTGAAGAAAAGAAATATTGCTCAGCACTCTTCATCGATGTTTCGCAAGCTTTTGACAAAGTCTGGCATGAAGGCTTATTACACAAATTGAAGCAAAATTTACCAGCAAACACACACAAGCTGCTAGAAAGTTACTTAGTCGGTCGTCAATTTATTATTAAAGAAGGAAATTTCTTAAGTTCACCTCAGCCCATTGCCGCTGGAGTCCCACAAGGCAGCATCCTGGGCCCCCTATTATACTTAATTTATACTTCGGACATGCCAACAAGCAACTACACACAAACTTCAACATTTGCAGACGATACAGCTTTTCTAAGCGTCCACGAAAATCGTTATGAAGCATCGCGTTACTTACAGCATCATATATTTCAACTAGAAATATGGTTAAGACAATGGAGGATAATGGTCAATGAGCAAAAATGTGTACATATAACATTCACTTTGCGCCGGGAATCTTGCCCCCCTATTACAATCAATAATCAAATAATTCCTCAACATTCGCATGTTAAATATCTCGGTATACATCTGGATCGGCGATTAACGTGGAAATGCCATATAGAGGCAAAATTAACTCAAATGAAACTAAAAGCCATTCAAATTCATTGGCTTATTGGAAGAAATTCTGTCCTTAGTCTCGATTGCAAGCTTCTACTTTACAACTCTATCTTAAAGCCTATCTGGTGCTACGGTATTCAACTATGGGGCACTGCCTCGGCCTCTAATATCGACAAAATTCAAAGGCGCCAAAATAAACTTCTTCGAATAATCACAGCCGCTCCCTGGTATGTTAAAAACTCAAACATTCATAAGGATCTCAATGTGCCATTAGTGAAATCTATGATTACAAAATATGCAATAAAATATTTAAAAAGGCTTGAACAACACCCAAATCCACTAGCTCGAAATATTTTAAATCATGGCGGCCACACTCGCTTAAGAAGAAGAGACACTGCAGCACTTACCCAATTAGATGAGCGATAAACACCTATAAAAGTGAACATAACCCGTGATGAAGAAAATTTTGTCTGGCACTGGCAGGAGATAAAATAACGTATTAGGTTAAGATTTGATTAATTATTGTTAGTTCATATTTAATATATGAAGATTCAATAAAAAAAATAATGACAAAAAAAAAAAAAAAAAAAAAAAAAAATCTCAAGGCCGGGTTGCCATCTCTCCAACACTTCTAGCCTCTCGGACAACACGAAGAGGTGGCTTGTGAATTTGTGTGGAAGACAGTCGTTTGTGGAGCTAAGAAACAAAAAGAGGTCGAAGAGCCGTAGAATTAAACAGGGAGTTCCCCAGGGTGGAGTCCTTTTCCCTATCCTGTTTAACTTTTACATGTCTAAACTCCCGACACCTCCCCAAGGTGTCCAAATGATATCGTATGCAGACGACTGTGCTATTATGGCGACGGGCCACAACATCGATGACCTATGCAGTTTGGTAAACGGTTACCTCCGTGATCTGGCGAACTTCTTCCACGCGAGGAATATGAACATCTCTCGAGCAAAATCCTCGGCGACTCTATTCACGACATGGACAAAGGAAGTGGGGATACTGTGACTGTCGAAGGCGACATAATTCCGACCAAAAAAATTGGGAGTCACATTTGGCCGCCTGTTCCTGTCATCGGCGCATGCCACTGCAATCATCGGAGGGGACATCCGAACCACTGTCTGATGGAGTTAGACCCCCGGACACATGTTAGGAAAGGTCTTCGCTGGTATGACAGTGAAATCCAACATCACCTGAACTCTATGACAGACCACACCTCAGTAGTAGTCTTGGGCTTATGTTTACAATGGAACAAAATAATAGCTACGTTTTACACTCAACACTAATGTGTATTATGCGTGTTAAATATTGAATGCAAAGTTTGTACTAAAAGCGATATTCACCACGCTTGTAACAATTTTCAACATTAAATTTTCTTACAATTCCAATAAGCGTTAACAGCACTGATTTTCAATAATTAATGACAGCTGTTGTTAAAAATTTTGCGACAAAAAAAAATATAATAAAAGTAAAACAAACGAAAAATAAAGTTTTTATATCCATCACAATATAACTAAAAATCACAATATAACGCAAATTGTCCGCAAACACAAGAAAAAAATACTTGATTGCATAAAAAAGTACTTTACGCAGATGCAAAAAAGGGTATTATCTAGGGTATTCATTTAATCGACCTTTTGCTTTAATCGGTTAATCGCTCGATTAATTAACCGAGGTTTTGGTTTAATCGGTTAATTTTGTTTTTGATCGGTTAACCGATTAATAAAGTTTTTTTAAAAATTAAGTAATTTCAATATATAAAAATGCCTTAATTGTTTATTGTTTATAACAATTCTTGAACCAAAACGAAAACAAATATTGTTGTGTTTCAAACAAAATAAAAATGTTAATGCTGTGTTCATTGTTTCGTCATAACTGTACAGTAGAAATCTAAATTATAAGCGGTAGCCCACAACAGTCATATCGTTGGCTTAATATGCAAACTTGCTAATTCAATTTCAGCACATTTTTCAGGAGAGACAAAAAACTTTTTTTATTTCATATGTACAGCTTAAGAGAAAAACCAAAAATATAGTTGATTTAACACACTGCAAGACTGAAATTGAAGAAAAACTTAATGCTGGTCGATGAGGAGTATCTTTCTCTACCACACGGCCTCAATATCTCAATTTACATAAAAAGTGGATTTAGCCGGTTGGCATATTAAGCCGACGATATATATTTCTTGTAATTATTTTAAGACTTTATGACTACATTGTGAATCATTTGGTCGAGTTATTTATAAAAAAATAAACTGAGATAATTTTTAGTTATTTCAATAGTTAAAGGAGATCTTATAAAATAATATTTTAGAAAAGTAATTTGGTTTACATTTTTAGGATAAAAGCGATTCTTTTCATTAGTTTTGACAAAACTTGACTTGGAAAAAATTCTTTCACTTATCACAGATGAATATCTAATTTCTCAGTCCTTTTCCAGGATTTCTCTAAACCTTTAAAATACTCCATTATGCCATTGGAGTTTTTTTAAATTTAAACACTTCTAATTGTTTCGGTTAATTCTGCTTAAAGACTGATATGAGAAGATATGAAAAGAAACAAGTAACTAAACACATACATATAAAAAGTACGTGAATAAAAAAAGGTGTTGGCAATCAAACATTTAACCCATTTTTAGCCACATTCCTGTTGATCGATGTTGAAGATAAAAAATCATTTAAAAACATTGTAATTTTAGTCGCCGGTCGGCGGAAAATGGGTTAAAATGAAGATCACTTTTTTAAACACATACATTTTGTATATAAGACGAAACAAATAATTAAAAACACAAAAAAATATGTTATAATACTACAAAATATTGAAAATTTTGTTACATCGGTTAATCGACTGAAATTAACCGGTTTAATCGTTAATCGAAAAAAGCCAATTTGAAATTAACCGATCAGTTAATCGGGTAGTAATTAATCGGTTAACCGAATGAATACCCTAGTATTATCTTACACTCAGTTATAACTGCGGGTAGAAATGGCACAAATTTGCCATTTATTGTTGCAACATGTTTAGAAAGGAAAACGACAACTTCTCACATTTTTGCATATATTTTTAGAATGGAACAAAAACCCGCACGAATGGTAGCATATATGGAACATTATTGTCAGAAAAGAAAACACTATGAATCGTAATTTAGGTGACCGGTCACTACGTTCAATTCAAAACAGTGAACGAGATATTTCATTTCGTTCAGTCGTTCATTTCATGTCACCTGGTCTTTTGGGTCAATTGATCTTTTGGGTCAGTCGGTCTTTTGTGGTTTTCGTTTTTTCATTCACAATTGATTGAATACGGCAATGTGTTAAAAGCAACAAGCATAGCATACTTGTGTTATGTTACACTCAAAATATTATGCAGGTAAATTCAAAAGAAAACGGATCATTTCATTTAAAATAAAGGAATTTTACGGCTATTTTTTAATGTTAATTTTAAAACGGAGAAATTCTTTAAAAATTAATAAAATTTTCTATTATTTAAAATAAAAATATATACAAACTACAAAAAATACATTCCTAGATTTTTTCAATAGAATTTAGAATTAGAATTAGAATTTTCTTTATTTTCATTTTATAAAAGTTTCTTATGTATAAATTAACATGTTACGAATAATAGTTACAATAAATAAAAAGAAAAATATAAAAGAGCTTAACGACATGTTTTTTTATAAAAACGTCTGTCGAACGATCACAAACAAATATTGGCATTTAATGCAAAAATAAAATTAAATTTGATTAATAAAATTATGAAAAATTTAGTTAAATTCTCTTATTAAACAATTTCTATAAGTTAACGCACATTTTAAGTATTTTACTAAATTCACCCAGTCTTTTTCATTTTGGCCATTTAGTATATGTATCATATCTTCTTCCGCTAGGTAAGATTTCAGAAATATAGCATATCTAAATTCTTTTAGCACAGGACAGATACCAAAAAGATGTTGGAATGTTTCATGCTCCTGTAGATTGCACAATTTACAAAACTTGTCTGCGTTTGCTGCACCAAATCTGTTATAATTTAGTGCAATTAACCCACTGCGTGCTTTAAATATCCATGTGATTTTGTCTGTATTTAAGTCATCAGTAATGTAATGTATTCCTCTTTCATAATCCAGATGTTTGTAGATTCTTGTGGTGGTTTTTGATTTACTCTCCAATCTTTCATTCAAAATATTAATTTTCAGGTTACTAAGCAATTCCGTACTAAGCAATTCCATTGTTGTTTCGTGTGGTTTGTCTCTGGCTATTGTATGTTTAAGGAAGTAGCTTTCGATTTTAATTCGCTTACCCAAAAAAGGTTGCGACGCAATAAAATTAAAGATAATTGGTGAGGTAATCTATTCTGTGTGTAATTGAACATTATTCTACTTAAATATTTAAGATGAAGTCCCAACGTATAAAGATGACTGTCTTCAGCAGCGGTTTCTAGCATAAGAATGTAGTTTGTGGTGAAGCTAGGTAAATGTAATATTCTTTTCATGAAATATCGTTGCAGCTTATTAACATCTTCGAAATGTCTAAAGCCCCAAACCTGAGCTGCATAGGCTTGAATTGCTCTGCACACTGCAAGATAGACTTTCCACTTCATTCTTAGGCTTATATCTTGTTTCCCTATTAAACTTTGCCATGTTGAATTTATTGCACCTTTTGCCTGATTGTTTCTTTTTTCGACATGTTTGTTAAACTTAAGTTTTGGCGTGAAGATTACTCCCAAGTAGTTAAATTCGGGAGATATTTTTACCTCATCTCCTTTAAAAACCCATTTTTCTTGTTGACTTAATCGACCACCATTTCTGAATACCAAAATCTCGGATTTGTTTAAATTTACTTCCAGATTCCACATGTTGCAGTAATTTTCAAGGCTTAGTATCATTTTTTGCATTACCGCGATATCATCGGATAATAGGACAATGTCGTCAGCATTGAGTAAAAGCCGGATATTCATATTTTCCACCATAAGTCCACCTTCCAAACATTCATGTAGATTATTAATGTACAGGGCAAAAAGCAATGGTGACAGTAAACACCCTTGTTTAACACCTGATTTTGTTTCAAAATATTGTGACAAATCTTCACCAGTCCAGACAGCAGATTGTGTATTAGTATATATTCTTTCTTTGAACTGGACAAATTTGTACGATACTCCCATCTTAAAGAGCTTATAAATCAGAGCTTTTCTTGAGATACTATCAAACGCAGCTTTGAAGTCCACAAAAAAAGCACAAACTTTCTTTTTTTCTGCTAACTTTATGCTCACAATAGCTGATAAGTTATAAATATTGTCAACCGTGGAATAATTTCTGCGAAAACCTGCTTGATACTCATTAAGTATTTGATTATGTTCTACCCAATTTAACAATCGCTCGTTTAAAATGCCCATCATTATTTTAACAGCACAGTTCATAAATGCGATACCTCTATAGTTTGCAGGTTGACTTGGATCCCCCTTTTTGTAGATAGGAAAGACAATCACCCCTATCGTGAATAACAAGTGGAATTTTTGTTCCCATGAAATTTTCATTCCCCTCGAAGGGAAAAAAGCAATCGTGAATCTCATTTGAAAAATTTTTCACGCTATCAGTTCCAGTGAATGTAAAAAAAGAAGAAAGATTAAAAAAATGAAAAATCATAGAAATTTTTGTTCAAAAATATACAAGTATATATTTTAAAGAAAAGTTAATATAATAAAGCAAAATATTTAGTACTGGAGGGATAGTTTGATTACAACGTTAGTTTTTTGCACTTTTTAATTTTAATGTAGTAAAATATTTTCCAAAATTCTGCCACCAAGTCAATCGAAAGCTTCACAAATCCGCAGACAATCTAGCTACTTATGTACATACATGTTCTGTTCCCTAGCAAAAATAAAGTGAGAAAATCTAAGGGAAATGTGAACAAATTACGAGGGAAAAAATTTTTCACGATAAGGGGAATTTTTTCCCGTGAACATTTTTTCACGTTATTACTCTCCTTTGAATTACATTTTTCCATGGGAGTTGTTTATGATCGCAAATATGTGGAAAGGGGAAAAATTACGAGGGAAAAATTATTCACGATAGGGGTGAATAGTTTTTGTGAAAGAGTTACTGGTGAAAGCATTATTGTATACCGATAGCATTTTTGTGTAGAATTCATCTGTGGCATTTATAAAAAATTCATAAGGAATTCTGTCCCCCTGGTGCTTTGTTCAGTTTTACCTTATTCAGCATGGCTTTTATTTCGTTTATATTTATTGGCCTATCAAGCCAAATATCTTCTTTAAATATTGGTGCATAGTGTATGAGTACTTCAGTTTGTACGGGGTTTAGTAAATTTTCAAAATACTGTTTAAAAGTAGACACTGAGACGTTATAACCAATTTAATATTCACGATTCCGTATTTCGTTCACCAATTTCCACCATTGCCTGCTATCATTAACACTGTTGATCCTGATTGTAAGTTGATGATAGTACTCAGTCTTACATACATTACAAATGATTTTATATTTTTTCTGTGCTTCAATATACCTTGCTTTATGAATTGGACTTTTAGTATTTCTATATTGCTGTAGCAATTCAAAGCTTTTTTGTCTTGCTTTATTGCATTTGTTATTGTACCATTTGGTTTTTGGTTCGAACGATGTTTTCTTTAATGCTGTTGTAGATATGGATTTCTTTATTACTTCACATAGTTCATTTAAATTAGTTTCTGTGTTTGTTATAGGTTCTAAGTTATTATTTAGCTTTATTTGATATTGGCCTTTCTCCCAACTTTTCCAGCGTAATTTCGGCAGTAAATGTAGCTTCCTTACTATTTCGTTTGTGTTTTTAATTTTTAGTTTTAACATAATGGGCAAGTGGTCCGACCATACTTTGTCTTCGATTGTAAATTCATCAATATATTGTAAAAATTCCTGTGATGAAGCACAGATATCATTAACAGATTCTCCTGCATTACTGATGTAGGTTAACTGCCCTTCTTCATCACCTCTTGTTCTACCATTCAGAATTAATAAATTATTTTCTGTGCAAAACTCTACCAGCTGCCGACCTTTTCTATTTACCGTTTTGTCTTTCGATTTTCTTGTTTTTTCAGTAAATTTTAACTCAATTTAAATTACATACTAACGCAGCTAAAACAGTATACCTGTCATTATTACCTACCAAATCAGCGAAAAATTTTTGTTTTTTTTATTTATGTGCACATGTACCTATGTAAGTATGTAAATAATAAAATAATTTAAAATAACTTTGCAGTTAAGTATTTCAGTTATATTTTATGCATACAAAATAACTGAACATATGTATTTATTTTTGAAACAACATGTAAAAATAGTTAAAGAATTAGTTTAATTATAAAATAACAATATTTTCATTAAGTTTTAACTTTACGGAAAATGATTTCAGTAAATTATATTCAGTTACTGTAAAACTTTTTGAGTGTACCCAAAAATAGAAAACAATAAACGCAAACCAAATTCGCAGTTGTTTTTTCGTTTACCAAACAAATGATTGAAAAGAAACAATGCTATTAAAATGTTTATGTTATACCATTACCCTAGGTCTACACTAAAAATAAATATCTCGGCCAGTTGGCAATAACTTCGGTAGAATAACAAAGCAATATTTCTTATTGCTCATGAGGCTTATTCTGAATTGCGATGCGAAAATCAATGCGATGCGCAAGTGAAATGCGATGCGAAACAAAATTGGTATTCTGTTAGGCTTTCGCAATCGCATTCGCAATTTATTTCAAATCGTGGCAACGCTGCTCAAATATACGTCAGTGTCAATAAACGTCAAATTAAAAATTAATAAATTGTAAGAGTGCTATATTCGGCTGTGCCGAATCTTTTATACCCTTCACCATTGTGCGAGCAGAATACACAGCAACTAAATAATTTTTACATATTTATAAATTATAAATTTCTTTTTTTTTTGAATCTTCATATGAGTCGCTTATTTTGAAAGTGTTTTAAGTACATTTTTTCTTATATTGAGATATTTAAGGGTTTGTGTTTGATTTGTTTCAAAAATATTGTTAAGTGGTATTAATTTTTTTTTATGGCGTTGTGACCTCAAACATGTTAGAATATATAACGTAATACATTTTGTAAACTATACTAGTAAAATAAGCTGTGTTTTAGAACCTAAAATGGACTTAAACCATTTTCAAAATTAATAAAATGACTTTTGTATTTTAAAGTAATTAAGCAATTCAAATTGTAAATATTTTATGTTTGATGTAGATGAATTACATAGCTTTAAAATAAATAGGGAAGCTTTCAATTTAGATACAGATTTTTATTAATGTAATTAAAAAAATGTTTTTAAAATAAATATGAATTCATTTATTAAAAAATTAAATTTACATTCATTTATTAAGGATAATATTAAAGATTTTGCCATATTATTTCTCCTCATTTAGATTATGTGTGAGGTTTTGTTAAAATATTCATGGTGCATAGGTGGTATATACCTCAGTAACTCCATCATATCCTTATACTTAGGAGTTGAAATGGGACGTACATTTTTGTATAATGGTGTTAATTTTATTTTGTTGAAGTTCCTTGGTCTTCCCCGACAGGGTTATAAGTCAAGTATGTTGAACTCTTTATCCACTTCCATAGATTCTTTATAAAACTTTTTATAGGGTTCACTTTATAAATCGCATCCAACATATCCTTAGCTAATTTACAGGTTCGCCACTAGTGTTTTTTAATTTTTTATGAATTGCTTTTTCCAGAGGTTTTGTATAAAAAAATCTTTACGTTTCATTTTAGTTAATAAAAATTTGTGGACTTAAACCGGTTTCAAAATAATTTTTTTTTGGATTTCGTTAGCTAACTAATTTTTAAGTGCCCAAAATCATAGCGATTTTAATGATAATAGACTTAAAATGTTTATAAATAAAAAGATTATATAGGATTGCGATTGTTGTTATCATTAACTACTTTTAAAAAAAAAAATGGACTTAAACCTCTTTTAAAATAAACGGCTCATATATTAAATATGAACTAACAATAATTAATCAAATCTTAACCTAATGCTTTATTTTATGTCCTGCCAGTGCCAGACAAAAATTTTCTTCATCACGGACTCTGTTCGCATATGTAGATGTTTATTGCTTATCTTAATGGGTAAGTGCTGCAGTGTCTCTTCTTCTTAAGCGAGAGTGGCCGCTATCATTTAAAATATTTCGAGCTAGTGGATTTGAGTGCAACTCAAGCCTTTTCAAATATTTTACCGCATACTTCGTAATAATAGTCCTAACCAGTGGCACATTGAGATCCTTGTGGATATTTGAGTTTTTAACATACCAAGGGGCAGCTGTAATTATTCGAAGAAGTTTATTTTGGCGCCTTTGAATTTTTTCGATATTTGAGGCCGAGGCCGTGCCCCATAGTTGAATACCGTAGCACCATATTGGCTTTAAAATAGCGTTGTAAAGTAGTAGTTTGCAATCTAGACTAAGAACAGAATTTCTTCCAATAAGCCAGTTAATTTGAATTGCTTTTAGTTTCATTTGGGTTAATTTTTCTTCTATATGGCATTTCCATGTTAAACGCCGATCTAGATGAATACCGAGATATTTGACATGCGATTGTTGAGGCACTAGTTGACTATTGATTTTAATAGGGGGGCATCTTTCCCGACGCAAGGTGAATGTTATATTTACGCATTTTTGCTCATTGACCTTTATTCTCCTTTGTTTAAACCACAGTTCTAGTTGAAATATATGATCCTGCAGGTATCGAGATGCTTCACGACTGTTCTCGTGTACGCTTAGAAAAGCTGTATCATCAGCAAAAGTTGTGGTTAGGGTGTAATTGTTTCTTGGCATGTCCGAGGTATATTTATATGAGGTAAAAAAGTGGGCCCAGTATGCTTCCCTGAGGGACTCCAGCTTCAATTGGCTGAGGAAAACTTAAAAAATCGACCGACCAGGTAGCTTTCTAACAGCTTGTGTGTATTAACCGGTAGGTTTAGCTTCAATTTATGTAACAAGCCTACATGCCAGACATTGTCAAAAGCTTGAGAAACATCTATGAAAAGAGCGGAGCAATATTTTCTTTCTTCAAAGGCTTTTCTTATGGCGTTTACTATTCGATGGGTTTGTTCAATTGCGCTATGCTCTCTTCTGAACCCGAATTGATAAGTAGGTATACACCCATTGTCATTTAAAATTGGGGTTAATTTTGACGCTAAGAGCTTCTCAAACAGCTTTGTTATATTAGATAATAAGCTAATAGGCCTATATGACTCAACTTTTGTGTGATCTTTTCCTGGCTTTGGTATCATCGTTTTTAAGGAGACCTTCCATTCTTGAGCGTAGTATTCAAGGCGTAAAATAGCATTAAAAATATAAAGAATAATTTTGTTTGCTATGCGAGGTAGCTCCAAAAGCATTTTGTAACTGATCTTATCAATACCATCTGCCTTCTTGGTGTTTAATTCACAAAAAGCCCTTTCTATTTCCCTTATCTCAAATCTTAGGGGGATAGCTGCTCTAACATAAACAGGCGGCAACTCGTCCGCTATATCGTCAGGTATATTTGGGGTAAATATGTACGTTTTTCAAATGATTTACAAACAGGTTTCCTTTTTCATTATCATTTCTTGCCCAACTTCCATTCAGGTTTCTAAATGGTGGTTTCGAGATAACTGGTCTTTTGAGTTTTCTAGCTGCACGCCATAATGCGTAGTCTGATTGTGGAGTTGCATCCAAGTCCTTAAGATATTTTTCCACGGAAGCCGTTTTCTGAGTCTGCAGTAATTTTCTTAGCCTTTTTGTACACTCTTTTAATTCATTTTAAAGTTGAGGGGATCTGTGCAATTGCCATTCTTTTCGCACTCTCCTTTTTTCATTCAAGAGGCGCTCGACATATGTAAAATATATTTCATTATAATCGGTTTTTTGAGGGTTTTGTTGGAATGTGGAACAGCTAGTTTAAGATAACTGTCAAAATTGACAATAGAGAGATCTATATTTCCTGGTGTGCTAAGCGGTATGTTTTCTGTGCAATGGGTACTGAGATATTTTTTATATTTTAACCAATTTATTTGTGTAGCTGACGTCGCTATGTAACCAGAGGGAGATACAATTCTTTTGGTGTTTGTTATAGTAATTATTGTAGGTGTGTGATCAGTACCTCAATTCTGTAACTTTTTGAATTTAACTACCGATATCGTTAATTAACGAGAAATCTCGGTTACTTTAACGACTTTGTTATTCTGTATTTTAAATAAACAAATATTTTTGTTTAGAAATATTGACGACAAATATCGGTAAAAATATAAGAACGTCAAAGTGAAAATTTTTTAAAATTAATAAAAAATACAAAATAAATTTGCTTTATTGCATTTATTTTAACAAAACATGAATGAAAACGTGTAAATATTGATTATATTTCTAAACAAATATGTTGGTTTTAAATAATTTTATACATAGGGAAAAATTTCCAGATGACTGAGCCACTCTAGCACAACATTCTGCTCTTACTTTTCATACCAGCACTACTGTATGTGAAAAGGGTATTATGTGTTTGTACGAATGTGTGTAACACATTTAAATAAAGGTTCTGGGCCTGCCTTTTAGTATACCGATTGACTCAGAATCAAAGTGAATCAATGTCAGAATCCATTTAACGAAGCCCGTCCTTCTATCAGGATGGCTGGTTGTCTGTCCAAGATAACCTTGTGTGCAAATTACAGGTCGCAGTTTTAAAAATAATTTTATAAAATTTGGCACATATGCGTTTATTGTCACAAGGTCGAAGCATTCTTATAATGGTGAGAAGCAGTTATTTAATTTTTATAGCCCACATGAAAACTTCTTTCCGGAATAGGGGTTTGTGCCTATTAATAGCCATCTTGTTTTATAGACATTTGAGTTGAATAAGATCCAAAAATATTTTGTCGCAACCTACATTAATCACCAGAACAAATTTTTTTAGAATCGGTCCATATTTGACCACAGCTCCCATACGAATACACTAATAATGGTAGATACTTAGATAATATTTGGCACAAAAATGTATTATGTGAATAATAACCTCACGATATTGGCGGAAACATGATCGCCCAAATACTGCAATGTAGAGTCGGACTTGATCGACTATACTTTCTTACTTTTTTTGTGTTAAAAATTGGCTACTTTCTCTATATTTTTAATCTGTTAACAGTACATTTATTGTCGTTATTATTAAACAAGAACTTTTTTTGTGTCGTTAGCTACCGACATTTTTTACCGATAAAAATTGTTAAAATTTCATTACAGAATAGCTCTTAACGACAACTTTCGTTAGCTAACGAATTTTGACTACTTAACGACAATTTTTTGTCGTTAAAAAGTTACAGAATTTCAGTACAGAGAATAATTCTAACGAAGCTTCAACGTTAATCGTTTCTGTGGGGATGTTTTTAACCACGCCTAAATCGATAACATCTGGAATTTTTTGCGGATCAGCAGGCCAATATGTTTGTTGTCCGCTCGCGACAACATTTAAATTCATTTTAGAGATTGTATTATACAAAACACGACCCTTTGGTGTTATTAGTCGTGACCCCCAGAATGCGTTATAATCGCCAGCAGCCAGGGGGTCTACTCTCTATTGCGATGCGAAAACAATTTCGATGCGAAAGATAAATGCTAACTTGGTACTCTCTATCACTTTCGCAAAATTTATTTATAATATTGACCTTCTGATATGGAAAATCTAGGTGGAGAGTATAAAGAAGAAATTACTATGTTTCGATTCAGCTCTTCAACACAAATGTTCGTTGCTTGGAGATAATCTTCACGATGATCACACATTAGGTAGGGTTTGATTCGGGTTTTTATTAAAATGGCAGAACCTCCACAAGCTCAATCTCGAGGGTCCTTGGTATCATATAGTATATAACCATTGATTTTAAACGTATTTCTTGAAGTCAAATGAGTTTCAGAAACCATCAGACATCAATTTGCTTATTTTTTAGAAAGTATTCTAATTCATTTTTATGTTGGCGGATGCCGTTTGCGTTCCAAAAACCAATTTTTAAACAGTTCATGGTTTGTTAAGTACAGCTTGCAATAACATCGATTGCATTCTAAGAATCTCCTGCAACATTATTACCCATTATGTTTGTACAATTATTTACAGTTTACACTAATGTTTGCATGGTTTTTTCTAGACGACTTAAATTAGAAACTGGAGTTTAATCATTACTTGACGAAGCACCTTGCATTGTCACATGGTTTGATTTTAGGACGTTAGCATAAGAGGTTTTGTTATTACTAGGCTGCGGAGCCTGAATGTCATTAGTGTTTACTTGATTTGGTACCTGCATTTGAGGGGGATTAGTTTTCGGTCCAGCAGACTGCTTGACGATAGTATATACAGGGCATCCTCTTTAATTGGCAGTGTGATTGCCGCCACAGTTGCTACATTTTTTTACATTGGGGTAATATTTATGCTTATCACACTGGACTGTACCATGTAATTCACCACATACTACGCAAATAGGGGGTAAATAGCAGTATGCCTTAAGGCCAGTTTACACGGTAATACAATGTATTACGACTTTGTGGAAACAAAATATAATGAAATTCTCTCCGTGTGTAAAACAAAAAAATAAAAATCTTTTGTAAAATCAAAAATAATAGCAAAAAAGCAGATGGTTGCAGTTTTAAATATTTACAAAAACAACATGAACATTTCGTGAGTTGATTTTAGTTGTTTTTGTAATTGTATAAAAATGGAAAAATTATTGAATATTCATAGAAAGCAGACGTGTTTTTCTTTATTAAAAATAAAAATTTAAAAAAATTATATTTGAATTTTTTCAAAAAAGAAAAAAAAAGTCAAACTTTTTATTTTTTTATACATACATACATTTTTATTATTAATTGGCAAAATGGATAAACCTCTAATTCCGGCCGTTAAGCAATCTAAGAAGCCTCCAGATAAATATTGGGACAATCCTAAAACTCAACTTGTTAGTCAAAAAAATGATGGTGCAAATATCCTTAAGCCAAATATTAATGTTTCTGGGTTATCATCAAATTCTGTTCAACATTCAGTCAATGATTCTGGTGTTTCCTTTAATAATGTGCGTGAAGTTTCTTTTCAAATGGATTCCCAATTGGACCAAAATTTACAAGAAGATTGTTTTCAACATTCCAATGATGAGGATTTTTCAGGTTTCATTTCTCAGGATGATAATTGTAGTATGGCGAATTCCTCAGGTGATTTTAAAATTATAAAAAATAAAAAATTCAAAAGAAACTCCCAAGGCAATTTAAAAGTTGATCTTTCTAATCTAAGATCCACAGAAATTGGCGTTAGACCTAGTTGTAGTCAAAATAGATTTGCGATTTTTGAAGATTTAAATGTAGAATCAAACACAAATAATAATGTACAAATTAATCCGATCACGAAAAAGCATAAACACATAAAAAAGTTTTGCCCACCTATTTTTCTTTATCATGTAAACATTAAATCTCTTGTTGATCAACTAAAAGTAAAAGGACTTGATTTTAAAATCTATATACAGTACTTTTCGTTTATAGTCACTACGCTTATAGTCACATTAGCGATATATTCCATTTTATCTGTTTATTTTTCCGCTATAAGTTAATTTAATATAAAGTATTTACGTTATAGTCCATTAGCGATATAAGCACATTTGCCATATATGCCATTTATCCACAGTAGTCAAAGGGAAAAAGTAAAGCAAATTAATAGCGTTATAGTCACATTAGCAAAATTTACTCAATTCTTTTTAGTTTTCGAATCAAAAATCCATCCAAAGAAAGAATAAATTAAATCATTTAATTTTTGTCATCAACTCTCTACTCGTAAAAACTTCGTTTTTGCCGTTGGTATCAGTTATAAAATATGTTGTTATTATTTTAACTATTCCTGTAAAGTAAGGAAAACGTTAGTTAGGGCTTTTCTATATTAAAGTAACGATATGTGAATTAGCCTTATAGTCACATTAGCGATATAGTCCACGTTATGGTTGCAACTTAAGGAAGTGACTATAAGCGAAAAGTACTGTATATAAAAGAAAGTCGTGTTAGTTACACCACTTATAACTCAAGAACGGCAGAACAGATTTGGCTGAAAATTGGTAGGGAGGTAGCTTAGAGCCAGGAGACGGACATAGGATACTTTTGCCCCGCCCACTTTTACGCCCACTTTTTTCGATTTACCTAAAATCAGAAAACGGCTCCATCGAGTTGACTAATTTTTCTTTCAAATCTTCGTATTAATCCATTTTAAGTTTTCATCGATAGAAAAATTTACCACGCCTACTTTTACGCCCACTTTTTCTATTAAGCGCATAAATTGAGAACGGCTTGACCGATTTGGACGATTTTTTCTTTAAAATGATCGCCATGGTCCAACTTAGGGTTTTACGGAAAGAAAATTTTGCCCCGCCCACTTTTACGCCCACTTTTTTCGATTTACCTAAAATCAAAAAACTGCTCCATCGAGTTGACTAATTTATCTTTCAAATGTTCGTATTAATCCATTTTAAGTTTTCATCGATAGAAAAATTTACCACGCCTACTTTTACGCCCACTTTTTCTATTAAGCGCATAACTGGAGAACGACTTGACCGATTTGGACGATTTTTTCTTCAAAATGATCGCCATGGTTTAACTTAGGTTTTTACGGAAAGAAAATTTTGCCTCGCCCGCTTTTTCCGATTTACCTAAAATCAGAAAACGGCTCTTTCACCAATTAAAAAAAAAACAAAAAACATTGTCTATGCGCTGGCCTTAAGATGAAGTAATAAATAAATATAATTTCCAATTTGCCTTAAATACATGCGTTTCTTTTTTGATTGAGCCCATATCTACACCATATGTAAGTTATTTTGTAAAAAAAACTTAATGATAGGTATTCCATGGATTTTTATTTTAAAGGCCGTAAATTTCGTTAAATGTTTAATTTAAATCGTGTGGTAATACAACACTACTGTTTGTTTAGGGTCAGCAACGTGGACCGGGTCAGCTATCTATATATATAAAAGAAAGTCGTGTTAGTTACAAAGTTCGCCCCCATGTGCTGTCATCTGCTTACAGATAATAAGCGGTACCCGTGCGACGCCGGGGCGGGTACACTAGTAGTAAATAAAAGTAATTATAAAAGTAAACTTTATTTAAAAGATGTTTCAGCGCACTTAGAAATGATGCAAATTCTTAGGGAAAAAAATATTGATTCATATTATTTTACACCTATGGAATTGAGACGACAATCGGTAGTGTTACGTGGTCTTTATTTTGATTCCAATATTTTGGATATTGAATCTGATTTAAATAAACTTGCTCCTGATACAGTTCATTCTATCACAAAGTTTAAAACCCCTTTTTCAAAAAAAAAATAATTTAGAAACTGGTCTTTTCTTAATAACTCTTAAAGAGGGTAAGTGTTTAAATGACTTAACTTATATTCGTTTTATTTTAAATCAGGTAGTTACTTGGGAAAAACCAAAGAAAAATCAGAAAGTAGTACAATGTTATCGTTGCCAAAATTGGGGTCACATGGCTAAGAATTGTAACAGATCCTATGTTTGTGTTAAATGCTCCTCAGATCATGAACCTGGTAAATGTACTTTTAATTCTGATGATAATAGTCAACCATTTTGCTTTAATTGCCAATCTTATGGTCATCCAGCTGGTTGGCGTGGTTGTCCTTCATTTAAAAAGTATTTAGAAACGATTAAGAACATTTCTGATAAAACTAATGATAAGAAGGATCTGGCTTTTAAAAATGTTTCAACGACTTTTAATTCAAACAATGTTGATTCTAATCGTTCTTTTGCAAGTCTTTTTAGCAATCAAACTTCAAACAAACCTAAAATTATTAATGAATTTTTAAAATTAGCTAAGGTTTTATGTGAACCTGATTCTTTGGAAGTTAGAATTATGAATTTTATGAAAAATTTTAAATCTTTGTCGAAATCTGAGGCAATCTCCGAATGTAAAAGTCTTTTTAAAGAAGTTATTTCAATTTATGGTCCGTAATGCATTCAAAATGTTAACATTTAATGTTAGATCTCTTGTGGAGCCTAGTAGAAGATTAGATTTAGCAAATGTTCTCAATTCAAATAACATTGATTTTGCTTTTATTCAAGAAACGCATCTTGGATCAAATCATAAAGTTTATTTAGATAACTACTTCTTTGTTAGAGACTTCACTTCACAAGGTGTTGGCATTGCCATTAAGAAAAATTATTACTTTTCCAGAGTAGAAATCTCTAACTTACTTTTTCCCCATATTTTTATTGAGGTACGTATTTCTATCAATAATGTCATTAAAAAAATTTTAGTTGGCTCCGTTTATATTCCTTGCAACTTCAACTCTGCTCAATTTGAAAATGGGCTAACAAACATTGCCAACTTTTCAAATGATTTTGATGCTCTAATAATTGGTGGTGACTTTAATGCTAAAAACATCTCTTAATATTGTTGATATTATAAGTCCAAATTACAATATAACTAGTCTTCCTTCCTTCTCTGATCATTTTCCTCTAAATTTAAACTTGAAATTTTTTGCTTTTGAGTTTTTATATATTCCTCCGGTTTCATATTCATCATATAAAGATACTAATTGGGATTTTTTTAAGAACGATTTGACTACTTTAATCTTAGAAAATTTTCCTTCTTCTGTAAGAAATTTAATGGATTCTGAAATCGATTTTTATATTAATAAGTTTACATTAGCTGTGAATTCTTGCTGTGATATTCATTCTAAGAAAGTTGTACTTGATTCAAAAAAATTTGTTCCTTCTGATTTCGTTAAAAGATTATTTAAAATTAAATATAATTGGCAAAAAGAATTGAAAAGGATTTACCACAGAACATTAAATAGACATAATAATAATTACAAACTACTTTCCAAGCAAATTCAGCTTTTGAACATATTGATTAAAGAACAAGTTAGTAAGGAGAATACTAAAAATTTTTGTGAAATTCTAGAAAAAATTAAACCGGGTCCTCGAGCACATAAACAAATTTATAATTTTTTAGGATATAAAAGAAGGACGAATATTGTAGATTTGTCAGTTAATGGCTTAATTATTGAAAATGATACCAATAAATTAAATATATTGAGAAATCATTTTGCAGAGGTCTATTCAGGGAATTCTTTAGATAGAGATTCTTCTGATATAGATAACTTTTTGTCTTCTTTAGATAATAATAGCTTATCTACTTTTAATGATTCTTTTCCTGCTTTAAACAATCAAAATTGTGTTCGATTTATAAATTTAGATAATATACTTTCTATTAGTAAAGAATTAAACAGTAAGAAATCCGCAGGTATTGATAACATTTCCAATTTTGTAATTAAAAAATTTTCGATTAAAGCGTTTGAATTTTTAGTTATAATTTTCAATAACTGTATAAATAATGCGTATTTTCCAAATAGTTGGAAAATATCCAAAATTTATCCAATTAAAAAGAATCCTAGTTCAACAGATATCAATAATCTAAGGCCTATTTCTTTATTGTCAAATTTAGGCAAATGAGAAAATGAATCTAAATTTAGACGATAATTATATTTCAAATTTACAATTTGGTTTCAAAAAAGGGCATTCTACTGTTGACGCTTTATCTAAATTTCAGAATGATGTTATTTGTAATTTGAGACAGCGCTTCTGTACGGTTGCAGTTTCGCTTGACGTAGAAAAGGCTTTTGATAGAGCAATTCATAATGCAATTCTTTTCAAAATGCACATAATTGGGTTTGATCATCACGTAATTAAACTTTTTAAAAGTTTTTTCGATAATAGGCGTTTTTGTATACAGTTAAATAATTCCTTATCTGAGTTTGGTTCAGTTTCTTGTGGTGTTCCTCAAGGCTCTATTCTTTAACCTCATTTATACAATATTCTAATGTATGATTTCGCACACAATTTTTTAAACTCAACTGGTATACTTTATGCCGATGACTCATTACTTTATGCTCACCATGAATCACCTTTTAATGCACTTCAAATCGTGTCTGCTCATTTAAATGAAGTTAACTATTTCTATAATTTTTGGGGAATAAAAATAAACGCCTCAAAAAGTGAAGCCATTTGTTTGAGAAATGCATCTGGAAAATTTCCATATTTTGTTGTCCCTCAAAGTAAAAGATTAAAACTTTTTTTGAATGAAACTGAAATTCCTTTTAAAGATAAATTTAAATACCTTGGTATTTATTTCAATAAACTTTTTAAATTTAATGGCCATGGTAAATTTATATTAAATAAAGTCTACAAAGTGAAACATTGTTTAGGAAGAATTTTAACCCATAAGTCTCTACCTGTTAAAACAAAATTATTAATTTATAAAACATGTTTAAGATCAGTGCTTTTATATGGATTTCCAATTTGGTTTTTTATTTCTCCTACATTGATGAATAAATTTTAAATCTTTGAGAGAAAGATTTTACGTTCATGCATTGGAAAAAATTTTGTTTCTAGAACGAAACGATTTTCAAACGCTGTAATTTATGGAGAGTCTTCAGTATCTCCTTTGAGCTGTTATGTCATCAAAATGATTGAAAATTATATTGCCAGGTTACATTTTCATGAAAATGATGTCCTTAAAAGTATAATTTTAACTCAAAGGGGCTTAAGCTGGACTAATACCCATTATTTATCCCCCCTTGGTTTGCAGAATGAATTGTGTGTTTTGGCTAATTCGTCTTCGGATTTCTTTAAGAAAACTTTTCCTGGCACTCACAGAGGTTAATTGAAAAAAGATATTCTTGTATTTTAATATTTTTTTTTTTTTTTATTTATATATTTTTTATTTTTTGTTTTTATTTTAAACTTTTTATTTTTAGTATTTAAGTTTTGATTTTGAATTTGTAAACTTTGTTTTTTAATAATGTATATTCACGAAACTGTTAGCATCGGGAGCAAATGCGTTAGCAATTTTCATTCATTATACAATTTATACATTTTCTGTTAAGTTTGGTACTGTAATTTTCATGATATAATTTTTAAGACATTACATTACAATCTTAAATGTTTCAAATTTGTTATATTACTTTTATATTTTAAAATTGTTTTAAAGAAGACTCAATAAATTAACTTAACTTAACTTGTATAAAAATGCTATCACCTTTAATATACACTGTTAAAATACACCTCTGGTGTGATGAGAATACATAAGTTTCTAAAATGGTTTAGAAAAAATTAATTTACCGACCGCTTGTCAGATTTTGTATCCGTATTCTCTCTTACTCAATACATTTTGCTTTTACATGATAAGATTTTTCTCATTCTACATAATTGTTCGACATGTCGTAATACATTGTATTACCGTGTAAACTGGCCTTTAGTGTGGCCAAGATGAGACATTGAACGGGACCATTTCTTTTGTGCGCCTCCTCTATAGTTATTCTTCTGTAAATAATGTATTTTACATTATAAATAGGATGCGTTTCATTTTTTTAAGCTTAACGTCGCCAGGTTCTAGCTCCACTCGAAATAATGATTGGGGATTTTTTTCCCTATTTTTATACCCTTCACCTCAGGTGGAAAAGGGTATATATAAGTTTGTCATTCCGTTTGTAATTTCTACAATATTGATCTAAGACACTATAAAGTATATACTGTGAGCGTCAAAATAAAGTGTACAGCTTGTTTTCCAATATTAAAAGGGTTATGTTAGTCATACAAAGTTAAATTTCTACTTTGCCAAATTTGATCAGACTTCAAGCTTGCTGTCATCTGTGAAAAATACGTTGCTTCAAAAAGTGACAAAAGCAACTTGGACAAAAAAAAAGCGTGATAAAAGATAGAAATAAGAAATTCAACGGAAAAAATATAGTCTCTAAAGTGAAGCGTGATTGGGCTAGCTTTTGTAAGACGTCCTTAAACCGATGGATCAGCCCAACAGTAACTCGATATCAACTCAAGTAAACATCTGGAAACATTTGGACAGACAAATTAAAAAAAAAACATTGGCAGCAAGCACTCTCTGAATAAAATTCTGCAGGAAGAGTAGTTAAAATTGTCTACTGAGCTAACTTTAAAATGGGTGGAATTGATGCCAAAGAGACTAGAAGCTGTCCTTAAAGCAAAAAGAAATCAATCAAAGTATTAACCACTTCACTTTTCTTAGTATTTTAAAACTGTACACTTTTTTTTGACGCGCTTAAAACGGAATAAATTAGTTTTTTTATTGTACTGTTTTTGTTGTTTTTGAAATATTTCAAATTTTAAGTTTTAAATTGTAATAACAGTGTCCAAAGTTTTGTAAGTGATAATAAACTTCTAAAAATTTGAATTCTTTTTTGCTAAAATAACACTTTTTATATTGGAAAACCTGTATTCTGGGTCCTTATGAGGAGAGAACTTGATTTAACCATGTCCGTCCGTCTAACGTTTGATATGTGTTTCCGGAGACTCCAGACATGATAGCGGCTAGGTTGTTTTACATTTATGTCACATATAGTCCACCATTTCGTGCTATTGAAATTCAGCAAGATCGGTCCACAAATGGCTGAGATATGACCAAAAACCACGACTGCCTCTAATTTTTTCCAAAAATCCCTTGTTGTATTTTTATTTCTTTTTTCTGTATATCTGGAGAACGGCAAGAGCCAAAGTTTCCAAATTAGGTGCAAACATTCAAGTTATAAATACACACCAAGCCACAAAATATGGGCGGGGTTGGAGAAGTGGTCGTGGTACCTCCCATAAAAAAAATTTTAAAAATTGTATAATAACCTGAATTTTTTTACTGTAATATAACCTATGGTTACGCCTTATATATCAAAAGATCGAAAATTTTTAGTAGAAAATATTTTCTGAGAAACTCGAAAAAATCGGTTCAGATACGAAAAAGTTATGACCAAAATATTAATTTTTTTTTGAAAAATACCCATTTTCTGGAACCATATATCTTGCCGAGTCCAAGTTTTATAACCAGAATAATTGGCAAATTTTTTCTTTAAGAAGTCGGTATATAAATCTGTCAAATCGGTTAAAAAATGGCTGAGTTATAATCAAAATACTGAAATCCCAAAAATTACTCTTTTTATACCCTGCACCTCGGGTGGAAAAGGGTATATACATATAAGATTGTCATTCCGTTTGTAATTTCTACATTATTGATCTATGACCCTATAAAGTATATATATTCTGGGTCCTTATGAGGAGAGAACTTCTTTATTATTTCATCTTTTTAACGAAATAATTTTTACAAATAGAAACTAGGAATTTTTGTGTTTTTTGCTACTTAAAAACTCGCCAATAAAGATAAAAGAAAACAAACAAACGCACATACATACAAACATCAAAAGTAATTACAACTCAACTGTGTTGAATTTTGTGAACAGTAAACGTGCCATATTTCATTTTAATGATATTCAATTCATGGTTCAGTTGTCTAGGGGGTGTGTTAAGTTAGAAACTGAGAGTTCCCTGGTTCGAATCTTGTTTTTTAAAAAGAAATTTTTTTTTTTAATACTTTTATTTTTTTATGTTCTAAAAACGATTTAAAAAAATATTTACAAGTTTTCGCTTTTTAAATTTTATTTATAACTAGCTTAACCCCTTCTTCAGTTGAGAGATATTTAATATAAGCATCCTATGGGAGGTATTTCCCCCCTGCGGCTACCCCCTTTATTTTTAATTTCAAAAGTTCTTTCAAGGCTCCGTTCTTTCTCCTGCTCTATTTCTTATCTTTCTAAACCACCTCCTTTGTCAAACTTCCAACCCTATCTACTCTTTTGCAGATGACATCAACCTTTGCCACTCGTTCTCAATCGAATGCAGACCAAGCGTATCCGATGCCGCTGCTATGATTCAGAATATGAATGATACGCTTGGCGGAGACCTTGACATAATCTCGGAATGGGGTCGTGCGAATAGGGTCGATTTTAATGCCCGAAAAACCCAATGTTGCGTGCTGACGCATAAACGCGCGACAAATCAAGGTGCCTCATCTGTATATATGGGTGGTATAATTATTGAGGAATCAGAATCTCTTGATGTTCTGGGCATGAGGATACAATGTGATGTCCGATGGACAGAACATATATTCAAGGTGTCGAAAGAAGCATTCAAGTGCCTCGGTTTTCTAAGACGGTGAAAGATATACTTCACTCCATCTGATCTCCTTACTATTTATACCACCTATATCCGACCGCGTATCGAATACAACTCTCATGTGTGGGCCGGTGCTTCAAAGTTTATTTTGGAGCTTCTCGACCGCGTGCAGGAGAGGGCGAAGGTTTTCATTGGTGACAGTAGGGTATCCAATTCTATTGACCCCTTGAGCACCGTCGCAATGTGGGTTGTATTTGTCTGTTTTATCGTTCCTACAATGGGATGTGTTCTGACGAAATTAGGGATCTGGTTCCCGAAACCCGTACATTTGCTCGTAATACACGTTTTTCCTCAAGAGCCCATCCTTATGTGGTCGATCGTACAACGCATTACAGAGAGAATTCGTTTTTTCCCGCACAGTTCGTATGTGGAATAACCTTCCTGCAGAAGTCTTCCCTCTCACTTACAACATGATTAAGTTCAAATTAAACATCTGCATGAATGCAAAAAAATCAGCTATGAGACACCCACAAAAAATAACGGCACATATTCATTTAATTCATTTGCAATGAGAAGCAATGAGTGAGTGCAAAATATGCTTGAGTTGTTTAAAGTATGAAAGCATCGAACTCGATCAACTTGTTGCGTTCACACAACCCACGATTCACACTCGACACAACTCGGTAAGCATTGAACATGGTTGCTTCGGTATGAATATATGTTGTATGTTGGTACAAATGAGAAAAGTACGTATACGACTTTGTTATATACAATGAGTTTATTAGGCGCATTCGAATTATAGAATATTATTCGCGTTACCCGAGTTAACTAAAGAAAGATCAGAAAGGAAAAACACAATTTTTTTTCTTATTAAAAAATTTTTTTTAATTATTTCTTAGTAATAAAAACACAAAAATATATAACATAAATAAATATTAAATTCATAAATATGTAAGTCAAATTAAGTTTTTAAAAATCTAAACAATCTAAATGTTAGAATGTAAAAACATCATCTTTCCTACCGAAACAGGGTTGGACCCAATAAGGCAACGTTTTTCAGAAAGAAGGTGTCTAGCACATGAGAATGTTCTTTCTAGTAGTGGATATTTTAATTTATTTCTTAAGTGTCCTTTAAATTCTTAAAGCACTTATGCTTAACAAGATTAGAAGTGCTGTTAATAAATTTGAGAACACTGCTACAGTTTTTGCATGCCACAACGTTTTCTATAAAATTTCCGCCTTTATCAACTCTTCCAAAAATCTCCCAAACCTTGCTTTTTCCATTTTGCAGAATTATTTTATATTCTCCTCTAATAATCTTATCTTTAATTTCTGATATCTTACTAGCTGCAGCCGCTGACGACTGTTGTGACATCATCGATTCATCTTATGTATCCTACATTATATTATTTATAATTTCACAGAAAAAAATTACGACAAATCATTGTCATATTGAATACCATATTCGTCAATACAATATTTTTTTTAATTGAAGGCACCAACAACCGAATTTGTAAATATAAAAAATTTTTTGTTCATTAAAATTGTTCACTTTCAACAAATATTTTTAACAATGAGTTTGTAACATTGAATAAAATATTAGTTAGCAATCAAACAAAAAAATTAAATACAAAATTTGTCATTTTAACAAAATTTTTTGTTGCTTATTAATTTTAAAAAAAATTATGGCAATTTTTATAGAAAGAAATGCATTAAAAATGCTGATCTTATTAATTTTTTTTTTCAAATATAATAAAAATCTCATCACAAATACATATCTTTAACATAAACGGACTTAGAATTAATTAAACCGAGTTAAAATTTCGGTAAGAAGTTTACGTCGGGTAACAAGGCAGAGTTAGTGGCCAGGTTACAGCAGTTCGAGGAAGAAAATCCTAATTTCATAGAAGTTTCGAATGCAGATGGAGCGTGTTATGGGTTTGACGAAGATGCCGCACAAATTAGAGAAAATTTGCAAATTATAGAAATGCAAAAGAATATAAGTAGTGGAAGTTGCAGGTTGTGAAATACAGACATCCACGCAGAATTCTACAGCTTTTTCTGTTGCGCCGACGTCTGTTATGTACGGCCATGCACAAACAAATTTTACAACAACATATATCCAGCCGGTAACAACAAGTGTTGCTTTTAATTCTTTCAATCAACATGTAGCGTCAAGTGGTAACAGTGTAAATTTCTCTGAACATGTACCAGTGTCAACCATGTACAATCATGATCGTTATCAGCCGTTAAATTCAAATGCTACGCTGGCGTATGCTAGGGTGCAGAACTCATCATGTTATGGTGATGCAAATTTGTCTTCTACGAATCATAGTGAAAACAACAACAACAATTTGAATTATAGCGCAAGAGAATTTAATCCTCAAAGAGTGAGAGAAAAAGTACCAGATCAAAGCTTAAGCGAAATAATGAAAATGTAGCCAGAGTTCGACCCATGTAAGGGGAACATATCACCCGGAAAATTTATTGAAAGGGTGGAACAATTAAAAAATGGTTATGGCTGGAACGAGTCTACAGTTTTGTTTGCTGTACAAAGCAACTTAAAAGGTGTTGCTAAAATGTGGGTAGATTCCCAAAAAGTTTTTAGTTGCTGGACAGAATTTGTCGCTGCATTTGAAAATGATTTTCCTTGTGTATCAAATTCTGCTGATGCCCACATAGAGATGATAAATTCGCGTATGAATAAAAGTGAACCGGTTATCGAATACTATTATCGAATGTTATCAACGGGTCGTCGTAGTAAAATCGAGGAAATTGGTATTATAAAATACATTATAAACGGACTATACAGTGAGGATTTAAGAAAAACATTGACGGCAATGAATATTAAATCGTGTAATGAACTATTTACAATAGGGTAATTCCATGTCAAAACGACCAAGAGTGGGACACGACCCCTTCCGATTTTAATAAAATTTGGTGAGAAGGTTCCTTTTATCTTATTAGGAACATATATGAACGAAAAAATTTTTTTAAATTTGTTTTTCGAAAGTTATGTCATATTCAAAATGTCATAATTTCGGAGAATTAGCCGAATGTGCTGAGCTTATTTCTTCAATATCTCGAAAACTACTTGACATACGAAGATGATTTTGATGTCATTTTAAAGAGAATACTTGGGGCTACAAACCATAAATTGAAAAACAAATTTTTTTTCGAAAAATGTAATATCTGCAAAATGTTAAATTTTAAAAACGGACTAACTCAAAAACCTATTTTTTTATTTGGCTGATTTTTTTTTTGTATAATACCTCAAACTGTTCTTTAAAAATCCTAAAACTTTGAAGGAGGTGTTTTTTTTCTTTTTTAAGATATGATTTTTTTCCTTTCGCAACCCTTAAAAAAATAATATTAAAATAGAATTTTAATATTGTAATTTTGAGAAATAAGTACACTGCGCTAGTTGCAAACAACAGACCAGCCGCGCACATGGCATTTTACCCTAATTGGGGACGCTGAATCCAGTGGTGCTAACCGGTTTTTTAGTTTAGCTCTTGTTTTCAAGATATATCGTTATTTCGAAAATGTAAGAGGTTGCACAGCATATATTCGCGTAACTCAAAAACGGTTTAGTTTATTGAAATAACTAAAAAAAAAAACCGAAATTCGGCAATAAAAAATAAAGTGGGGCTGGTCATACATTTGACCCATCTAGGAGCATCCTACGCGCTGCAGGAGCCAAATTAAAGAATTTTATTAAGCCGCAATATTTGTATGGTACAGCGCGTTATTTCAATAAACTAAACCGTTTTTGAGTTACGCGAATATATGCTGTGCAACCTCTTACATTTTCGAAATAACGATATATCTTGAAAACAAGAGCTTAACTAAAAAACCGGTTAGCACCACTGGATTCGGCGTCCCCAATTAGGGTAAAATGCCAGGTGCGCGGCTGGTCTGTTGTTTGCAACTAGCACAGTGTACTTATTTCCCAAAATTACAATATTAAAATTCTATTTTAATATTATTTTTTTAAGGGTTGCGAAAGGAAAAAAATCATATCTTAAAAAAGAAAAAAAACACCTCCTTCAAAGTTTTAGGATTTTTAAAGAACAGTTTGAGGTATTATACAAAAAAAATCAGCCAAATAAAAAAATAGGTTTTTTGCTTAGTCCGTTTTTAAAATTTAACATTTTGCAGATATTACATTTTTCGAAAAAAAAATTGTTTTTCAATTTATGGTTTGTAGCCCCAAGTATTCTCTTTAAAATGACATCAAAATCATCTTCGTATGTCAAGTAGTTTTCGAGATATTGAAGAAATAAGCTCAACACATTCGGCTAATTCTCCGAAATTATGACATTTTGAATATGACATAACTTTCGAAAAACAAATTTAAAAAATTTTTTTCGTTCATATATGTTCCTAATAAGATAAAAGGAACCTTCTCACCAAATTTTATTAAAATCGGAAGGGGTCGTGTCCCACTCTTGGTCATTTTGACATGGAATTACCCAATATTAACAAACGTTTTTGAAGAAAATAAAATGAGAAATAATTCTCATAGTGAACAAACGCGTAAAATATACAAAAATATAAACAATGATAAAAATCTTACAAATAAAACAAATTACAATGACAATAGTGATAAAACAAAAACGGGTCCGATATGTTTTGATTGTCGCGAACGTGGACATATCGCTAAGAACTGTAAAAATAAATCCAAGAAAATTAAATGTGGAAAGTGTAAAGCGAATGATCATGAAACGGATAAATGTCCGTCGCGGTCGGTAAATTTAATTGATAAACAGAAAGACAGTGTAAAGGACAAAGAAATTTTTAAGGAAATTGAAATCGAAAACAACAAATACAATGCATTCATCGATTCCGGTAGTGGTAAATCATTAGTGGCTTAACGTGTATGGTTAAAATGTAATGGTCCTATTGAAAATTGTGAAGAAAAACTATATGGTTTCGCTGGTGGAGAGTACGTGTGTCGCGGAAAACTGTTAACGATAATAAAAATTGATAATTTATCTATTGAAGCTGAATTTTTAATAGTTGACGATGAAATAATGCAATATGATTTATTGATCGGAAGAGACATTTTATCGGAAAATCGTGTAATTATTGAAAATGGTCAGTTTCGTGTAATTGCCTTAAAAGGTGAAACATTAAACGTTAATGAGAATCTTAATGAAAATGAAAAGTGTCAACTACAAGAACTTTTATAAAAAATATTCGGGTTGTTTCGCGGAAAATTTAAAAGAAATTGGTAAATGTGATGTTATTGAAATGGACATTAAAGTAAATTCTGAAAAACCTATAGCACGAAAACCATATAATATTCCGATTCCGAAACAGAAAACGGTAGAAAAAATAATTAATGAACTTTTACAAACGGAAATAATTCGTCCGTCCGAATCGTTATACGCGTCACAGATCGTTATCGTACCAAAGCCAAACGGTGAAGATCGATTATGTGTTGATTATCGTGAGTTGAATTCAATCACAGAAAAGCAGCCGTGGCCTATGCCAACTGTGGAAGGTGTTTTGCAGACTTTAGCTGGTAAGAAGTATTTTACTATTTTGGACATGATGTCTGGTTACTATCAGATTCCTATTCGTGATGAGTCAAAACAGTACACAGCTTTTGTGACTCATAATGGTCATTTCGAATTTAATCGAATGCAATTTGGGCTGAAAAATGTACCATGTACTTTTCAGCAAATGATGTCTGTCGTTTTGGAGCCAATTAAATATCAAGTTGTTAGTTATGTCGATGAAGTAATCGTAGCATCTGATACTGTGGATGAAAGCTTGGTAAAATTGGAAACATTTTTAAAAGTCATTCAACGACATGGCCTTACACTTCGTTTGTCGAAATGTTCATTTTTGGAGGATAGTGTAACGTTTTTGGGTCATGAATTAGGCGAAAATGGTTTGATGCCTGGTAGACTCAAAACAGTGGCATTGAACAGTTTTCCTGTCCCAATTAATGTGACAGAAGTTAGACGTTTTATTGGTTTAACAGGATATTTTCGTAAATTTATCCAAAATTATGCATTGATTGCCGCACCGTTAACTAGATTGACTAGAAAGAACGTAGATTTTGTGTGGTCTGATGACTGTAATGAGTCATATATGAAATTAATTCAATTATTGACAAGTGAACCTGTTTTAGGTATTTATGATGTGAACAGAGAACACGAATTGCATACAGATGCATGCTCTGTTGGTATAGCTGGAATTTTGCTGCAGCGAGATGAGCAAAATGAGTTGAAGCCTACTGCTTATTTTAGTCGTTTGTGTAATGATGCTGAACAAAAGTATCATGCGTATGAATTGGAAGTATTAGCTGTTGTTGAAGCTTGTCAACGTTTTCGTATGTACTTGCTTGGTAAACAATTTTTGATTGTCACCGATTGCTCAGCAATATCAACTTTAAAGTTATCAAAGCCGTTAATACCACGGGTCTCAAGATGGTTTCTAAAGCTGTTGGAGTATGATTATCGTATTATTCATTGAGAGGGTAGTAAAATGTCTCATGTTGACGCCTTGAGCCGAGCTCCAATCAAAGCTATTGACAATGAACCTGTTGTTCAAGATGTTTGTGAAAAGATAATGATGATAAAACCATCAACTGAAGATTGGGTATACATGATGCAACGCGAAGATGATACTTTTCGGGAAATAATTGATGTTCTAAGTGGTATTGTTAGGTCTGATCAACAAAATCAGTATACGGATGAATATGTTATGAAGAAAAGCCGTTTATTTCGAAAGGTTGAAGGTGATTCGTTGTTGTTGGTGGTACCTAAAGGTTTAAGATGGCGTATCGTAAAACTGTGCCATGATGATGTGGGCCACCCAGCTCTGGAAAATACGTTAAAAAGGTTATTGAAACATTTTTGGTTTCCTCGAGCACGAAATTTTGTGAAAAATTATTTGAAGTCTTGCGTCGAATGTTGTTTCTGTAAGGAACCAGTACGAAAGGAATGTGAATTGTATGGTATGGATATACCAAAGATCCCATTTGAGGTCATGCACATGGATCATCTAGGTCCATTCGTGAAAAGTCGTCGGGGTAACGAACATCTTTTAGTCATCGTAGATGCTCTTACTCGATATGTTGTTTTATGTCCTGTAAAGTCAACTAAAACAAAACCAGTGGTGGATGCTTTGAATCAGTTAACATCGTATTTTGGAATGCCAAAAGTGTTAGTCACCGATCGTGGAACAGCATTCACATCATCAAATTTTGAAAATTACTGTAATGAGAATAATGTACAACATATAAAGGTAGCTGTCCGAACACCAAGAACTAATGGATTAGCAGAAAGAGTCAATAAGAATATCCTATAGTATCTGAAGTCAACAGTTAATGACGCGAAAGATTGGGATACCGAAATGCGAAATCTGCAATGGACTCTGAACGTGAATATCAATAGTTCTACAAAATATGCACCAATTGATTTGGTTTTTGATTTTCCTGTTCGAGATATCACCGGTAACAAAATCTTAGCAGCAGTTCAACATGTGAAAGATGATATCGAACCAACTATAACTAATGCTAAACGTGAAGATGCTATCCGAAATATCAAGGATGCAAGAAAAATGTGGAAGACTAGATTCGACTCCAAACACAAGACTCCTCATAAATATGAAGAAGGTGACTTAATCTCACTTGAATGTGCTATTCCTAGTACAGGCGAGTCAAATAAAACTTGAAGTGAAATACAAAGGTCCTTACGTTATAAAAAAAGTCCTTAGATTTGATCGTTACGTCGTACAAGATGTCGATGATGCTCAGCGTAATCAGAGGAAGTTCTCAACAATTGCTAGTAGCGACAAGATGAAACCCTGGTGCCTTATACCCAGAAGTAGACGATGATTATGAAGATGACTTTGAAGGAACCTAGTGGACGAATAACTCGAGGACGAGTTAAGTGTAGGAAGGGCCGAGTTGTCACGTTATATTTGATTTTTGACATTACTCTTTTAATACTCTTTTATGGTAACATGTTTATTTATTATTAATCTGGCAACGCCATATATCTTAAGTAGTTTGTGAATTCCCTTTTGCTTTCCTTTTGTGAATATAGTTTAATAAATGCAATCAATCTAACAAGACGTGTTATATTTTGCTCGAACATTCTTACATAAGTGTTTTTTAGGCCGTGCACTTGCCTGTTTATTATCAAAAAGTAATTTCAATTTTTGGGAATACAAAATTTTAATTTCAAAAGATTTTGCTATTCGTGCTTAATTCCCAGTTTTTATTCTTGACAAAAACACTTGAAATTTATTGTTGATGGGATAAGCCATTCCTATGCATTTCACTGGTTGCTTAGGCCAGATCATCAGGAAACTTCATCCATAAAGATCTTAGACAAACTAAAGATATTAAACCAAATAAAACTGTTAAACGTATAAGAATTATAGCAACAGTTCTACTTGTAACAATATCAAAGCTTGAACAAAACACATCAACAATAAACAACAGTGGGTTTATCTCATCTTACATTCCCCACTACAATTAGTTGAAATTCTCTCAACATTAATTGTAGTTGTAAGTAGGTTAAGAAAAACAAAATAAAAACAACAACAACTTACAAAAGATGTTGTCAATTAAGTGTTTTTTAGGCCGTGCACTTGCCTGTTTATTATCAAAAAGTAATTTCAATTTTTGGGAATACAAAATTTTAATTTCAAAAGATTCCTATGCATTTCACTGGTTGCTTAGGCCAGATCATCAGGAAACTTCATCCATAAAGATTTTAGACAAACTAAAGATATTAAACCAAATAAAACTGTTAAACGTATAAGAATTATAGCAACAGTTCTACTTGTAACAATATCAAAGCTTGAACAAAACACATCAACAATAAACAACAGTGGGTTTATCTCATCTTACATTCCCCACTACAATTAGTTTAAATTCTCTCAACATTAATTGTAGTTGTAAGTAGGTTAAGAAAAACAAAATAAAAACAACAACAACTTACAAAAGATGTTGTCAATTAAGTGTTTTTTAGGCCGTGCACTTGCCTGTTTATTATCAAAAAGTAATTTCAATTTTTGGGAATACAAAATTTTAATTTCAAAAGATTTTGCTATTCGTGCTTAATTCCCAGTTTTTATTCTTGACAAAAACACTTGAAATTTATTGTTGATGGGATAAGCCATTCCTATGCATTTCACTGGTTGCTTAGGCCAGATCATCAGGAAACTTCATCCATAAAGATTTTAGACAAACTAAAGATATTAAACCAAATAAAACTGTTAAACGTATAAGAATTATAGCAACAGTTCTACTTGTAACAATATCAAAGCTTGAACAAAACACATCAACAATAAACAACAGTGGGTTTATCTCATCTTACATTCTCCACTACAATTAGTTGAAATTCTCTCAACATTAATTGTAGTTGTAAGTAGGTTAAGAAAAACAAAATAAAAACAACAACAACTTACAAAAGATGTTGTCAATTAAGTGTTTTTTAGGCCGTGCACTTGCCTGTTTATTATCAAAAAGTAATTTCAATTTTTGGGAATACAAAACTTTAATTTCAAAAGATTCCTATGCATTTCACTGGTTGCTTAGGCCAGATCATCAGGAAACTTCATCCATAAAGATTTTAGACAAACTAAAGATATTAAACCAAATAAAACTGTTAAACGTATAAGAATTATAGCAACAGTTCTACTTGTAACAATATCAAAGCTTGAACAAAACACATCAACAATAAACAACAGTGGGTTTATCTCATCTTACATTCCCCACTACAATTAGTTGAAATTCTCTCAACATTAATTGTAGTTGTAAGTAGGTTAAGAAAAACAAAATAAAAACAACAACAACTTACAAAAGATGTTGTCAATTAAGTGTTTTTTAGGCCGTGCACTTGCCTGTTTATTATCAAAAAGTAATTTCAATTTTTGGGAATACAAAATTTTAATTTCAAAAGATTTTGCTATTCGTGCTTAATTCCCAGTTTTTATTCTTGACAAAAACACTTGAAATTTATTGTTGATGGGATAAGCCATTCCTATGCATTTCACTGGTTGCTTAGGCCAGATCATCAGGAAACTTCATCCATAAAGATTTTAGACAAACTAAAGATATTAAACCAAATAAAACTGTTAAACGTATAAGAATTATAGCAACAGTTCTACTTGTAACAATATCAAAGCTTGAACAAAACACATCAACAATAAACAACAGTGGGTTTATCTCATCTTACATTCCCCACTACAATTAGTTGAAATTCTCTCAACATTAATTGTAGTTGTAAGTAGGTTAAGAAAAATAAAATAAAAACAACAACAACTTACAAAAGATGTTGTCAATTAAGTGTTTTTTAGGCCGTGCACTTGCCTGTTTATTATCAAAAAGTAATTTCAATTTTTGGGAATACAAAATTTGAATTTCAAAAGATTTTGCTATTCGTGCTTAATTCCCAGTTTTTATTCTTGACAAAAACACTTGAAATTTATTGTTGATGGGATAAGCTATTCCTATGCATTTCACTGGTTGCTTAGGCCAGATCATCAGGAAACTTCATCCATAAAGATTTTAGACAAACTAAAGATATTAAACCAAATAAAACTGCTAAACGTATAAGAATTATAGCAACAGTTCTACTTGTAATAATATCAAAGCTTGAACAAAACACATCAACAATAAACAACAATGGGTTTATCTAATCTTACATTCCCCACTACAATTAGTTGAAATTCTCTCAACATTAATTGTAGTTGTAAGTAGGTTAAGATAAACAAAATAAAAACAACAACAACTTACAAAAGATGTTGTCAATAAAGTGTTTTTTAGGCCGTGCACTTGCCTGTTTATTATCAAAAAGTAATTTCAATTTTTGGGAATACAAAATTTTAATTTCAAAAGATTTTGCTATTCGTGCTTAATTCCCAGTTTTTATTCTTGACAAAAACACTTGAAATTTATTGTTGATGGGATAAGCTATTCCTATGCATTTCACTGGTTGCTTAGGCCAGATCATCAGGAAACTTCATCCATAAAGATTTTAGACAAACTAAAGATGTTAAACCAAATAAAACTGTTAAACGTATAAGAATTATAGCAACAGTTCTACTTGTAACAATATCAAAGCTTGAACAAAACACATCAACAATAAACAACAGTGGGTTTATCTCATCTTACATTCCCCACTACAATTAGTTGAAATTCTCTCAACATTAATTGTAGTTGTAAGTAGGTTAAGAAAAACAAAATAAAAACAACAACAACTTACAAAAGATGTTGTCAATTAAGTGTTTTTTAGGCCGTGCACTTGCCTGTTTATTATCAAAAAGTAATTTCAATTTTTAGGAATACAAAATTTGAATTTCAAAAGATTTTGCTATTCGTGCTTAATTCCCAGTTTTTATTCTTGACAAAAACACTTGAAATTTATTGTTGATGGGATAAGCTATTCCTATGCATTTCACTGGTTGCTTAGGCCAGATCATCAGGAAACTTCATCCATAAAGATTTTAGACAAACTAAAGATATTAAACCAAATAAAACTCTTAAACGTATAAGAATTATAGCAACAGTTCTACTTGTAACAATATCAAAGCTTGAACAAAACACATCAACAATAAACAACAGTGGGTTTATCTCATCTTACATTCCCCACTACAATTAGTTGAAATTCTCTCAACATTAATTGTAGTTGTAAGTAGGTTAAGAAAAACAAAATAAAAAACAAACAACAACTTACAAAAGATGTTGTCTGTTTTTTATTTTGTTTTTCTTAACCTACTTACAACTACAATTAATGTTGAGAGAATTTCAACTAATTGTAGTGGGGAATGTAAGATTAGATAAACCCATTGTTGTTTATTGTTGATGTGTTTTGTTCAAGCTTTGATATTATTACAAGTAGAACTGTTGCTATAATTCTTATACGTTTAGCAGTTTTATTTGGTTTAATATCTTTAGTTTGTCTAAAATCTTTATGGATTAAGTTTCCTGATGATCTGGCCTAAGCAACCAATGAAATGCATAAGAATAGCTCATCCCATCAACAATAAATTTCAAGTGTTTTTGTCAAGAATAAAAACTGGGAATTAAGCACGAATAGCAAAATTGGAACAACGAAGTAGAATACAACTTCAACGAAGTACAACACAACATTTATTCAATGGTATTTTTGCACACAAGTAGCAAGAATCATTCATGAATGCGGTTGTGTATTCATTGGACGAATGCAGTTATGCAGATGTTTATTAGATACTGAGAAGGTATCGAAACTTTGCGAGCGATACCACATCGAGTAATATTATCGATACCTTAGAGGTATCGTTTCATCCCTACGTGACAGGTGTTTCTCGCAAAAAAAGTTTCAGAAACTGTTTAGATAAAACAGCTGTTTGTTTCAGTTTATGCCTCTTGTTTCATTTCAATCCGAAAGTTTCTCCATGCGGGAGTTACCGAACATGGGCACAGATTCGTAAATATAATTTAGTAGTCAGAAATGTTCCTAGGAAAAAGTGCATAATCGTTTAAAAATAAAATATGAAAGATTGCTTTAAATTATAATATTTTTTATTAGTTGTAGTTAGTTAACATTCAATCTCAAATCTTATACTGCCATTACTATTTGCGGCTTGAAATTTTAGAATTTACTGTACGAGTAACAGCTGATACCCCTTCTTCAAATTTTGTACGAAATAACACATTAGCATTGTTAAACATGCCATCTTTAAGGGATACTATTACAAATTGCGATGATGTAAAATGAGCTTTAAGCATATTGCCAATGTTTTGTGTATGAGACATGTCTAGAGCTGCATCTACTTCATCAAGAATATATAGAGGAGCTGGCGAAAATTTCAACATAGCCAAAACTAATGAAAGCGCTACTAGAGAACGCTGGCCACCGGACAACTCTCCCAAGGATTCTTTCCACACACCATTAAATCCAACTTTTATTTCAAGTCCAATTAATTGGTTATTC
Source organism: Pollenia angustigena (assembly GCA_930367215.1). Taxonomy (NCBI): domain Eukaryota; kingdom Metazoa; phylum Arthropoda; class Insecta; order Diptera; family Polleniidae; genus Pollenia; species Pollenia angustigena. The sequence goes on from OV884060.1 coordinate 90,457,566, forward strand.
ATTTTAACAGGATTTAGACATGCTTGTGCTCCCATTAACAATGAGCTAAATATACCGCTAAAGTTATCATTTACCACCTTCCAGGCTTTTTCTACTTTTTCACGTTTTTTCTCGTCCATTTTACATATAATATGTTCAATTTTTTCCTTGTCTTGTTCTACAATTCTCTTTCTTCTCATAGTTTCATGGTATTGTTCTTCCTCCCGTTCAAGTAAAACCATAGCTTTTAAATTTATGTTGCGCTCCATTTTCTCTTTAAGATGTATCATTGCATTTAATTTTTCTCCAGCCTCAACAGGATTTTCCTTGGTATAGTCATAACGTGTGTTTTTAATACCGAAAAATTCCTTCTCTTCTTTAATCCACGGATACTTATTCTCTAAATTTTCTAATTTTTTTAGTGAATCTTTATTATCTGACCGTACTTTGTTTACTTCATTTTCTTTTTTTTTTATCTCCAGAGTTAGATCTTCATTAGTTTTTTTTAGATTTTCACATTTTGCAAACATATATTTTAATTCTTTATTTTCAGTTGAAATTTTTTCTTTTTGCTCCTTGATTTGCTTTCGTAAATCTAATATTTGTTTTGAATTATCTTTATTTTTTGAGCGCATTTTGTCTAAGTCAGCGTTCTTATTTACGATTTGCTGTTTAAGTGTTTCTAGTGTATCTTTGCTGTTATTAATATCTTTAGTTAAAGTCTCGATTTCTAGTTGCAAAGTCTCGTATTCCTGCTCGTATCTTTTCCAATTGCTGCTTGATTCCTCTGCTTTAGTTTTTGCTAATTTCATGTTTTCAGTTGCAGCTTTTAGTTCCCGTTCTCGAAATCCTTTGGCATCAGCCAATTTAGATTCAATTTCCTTAACTTTTGCCTGCGATATTTTTTGGATTTCTCTAGCTTTTACCAGGTTTTCATCTAATAATTTTATGCGTTCTTTAATCGACGATATTTCTTCTTGATGTTGATGAAAACTAGTCTGTTCCAAACGTTGTTTACATGCATTTAACTCATGCCGCCGTAACTCTAGGGTTTCCTTAATTTTGTTATACTTTCTGGCTGTAGTTTCTATGCTGATCAATTGCTTTTCAATGTCTAACACAGAGTTTTGATATTTTTGGATTTCTTCTTCCAAGCGTTTAATTTCCGCCAATTCCTGAAGAATATTGCCACCTTTTGGCTTCGAGCCCCCTGACAATGTACCATCTGGGTCAACAACGTCTCCATCCAGTGTTACAGTTCGACAATGAATATTACGATGATATGTTACCTAAAAAATTCATAAGTAAAATATGAACATTATTGTATATTTTAAAAATTAACTAATAGCTAGATACATATCAAAAAATATTTGTTAAAAAGAAACACAAGAATTTATACCTAATAAAAATGCAAAATGATCTACTCACAAAGACCTACATTAGGAAGTGTAACAATAGTTGCGTTCGAGAACACAAAAGTTTTTACTATTTTTTGCTAAACTTTACTGCATCTTACGAAATTGCGTTCATGTACACAAAATGCAGTAAATGAGAACATAAATTGAGAGCGAAGAGTGACAGTTCTTGTCTGAGTATTTACAAATTTTTACTGCAGCAATTTTTCAGTATAATTTAGTAAATCAAAAAAAACATATGTTTCAAAAGGTAAAAAAATAAAAAGCATACAAATTGTGAAAAAATTGTTAAATAAAATAAAATAAAATAATTTTAAATAATTTAACCCGCTACAAATTATTGAAATCAAATAAAATAAAAAATAAATAAATATAAAATTGTTTTGGCCTATGAGGCTTATTATATTACTTTTTTGTGAATAAATAAATAAATAAATAAATAATATAGTTTATTGGCAACGCTATGCCTGAATAAAGCGTGTTGAGGTTTCAGCTGTCTTTTTTATTACCAAATAATATTTAAATGTGGTGTTAAATTTCAATTTACAAACTTTTTTGCATCATTAATCAACGTTAAACATTGAACTTTTGGAATTTATACAAAGTGAGTTGTTTTGGGATAGTTAAAAAACTTTTAAGTTTGTGCTGTGTTGCTGCGTTAATTGGGCTGTTTGTTGTTGGGCTAAAACCTGTGGTAATTTTGTTGCTGCTGCTGATCGCCATTTTTTGTTCTCGCCATTTACAATGCCGGCTGCTAAGGTAATTAAATGTGGTATATGTAAAAACCCTGTTGGCAAATCCCAGGGATCTATCCAATGCAAAATGTGCAAATTATGGATTCATCTAACATGTGCCCAAGTCTCGGAGAAACAGTTGCAACTTTTTAATGAAAAACCGAACTCGTTTTCATTCAATTGTGCTAACTGTCCAAATAGGGGAAGAGATGATATTGGGTGTGATGATGTTCGTGCTTTAAGAAATGGTTTTGACAATTTTGTAAAGGAGAGTCGTGAAGAACGTGATGGTTTTAAGAAGGATATGGCGCAGATGCTAAATGATTTGAAAAATGAGATGTCCATTTTAATTACGGGTATTAAAGCTGACGTTGCATCATGTACTAAACTAATAAATAATATTGACCTTGCTACTACCAAGAAATGTGCGGCTCTGGAGTTCGAGAACAATGTTCTACATCGTAGAATTAACCGTAACGATATAATCATTAGTGGCCTACCTTTGGGGTTAAGTGACTTAACTTCTGTGATTATATCTTTGTGTTCTGTATATAAAGTTGATGTGGCTAGTCGTGATCTTAATCTGGTGTGTTATATTAACAATAGAGGCAACATTTTGGCTAAATTTGTGAATGTTGAAGTGCGGGATTGTGTGGCGAGAGAAAATTTTAAAATACGTTCACTCAAGGTCAAGGATGTTATAGGAGGGGAAGTAGATACCCGCGTATACATAAATGATCAAATGATTCGGCAGAAAATTGTCTCTAAATACAGTATAATCAATGCTGATAAACCTAAAGCCAAACTTACATTACATAACGGGTCGGTTGTTATATATAATGTTGAGGAGTGTGCTGCTTATATTAATAATAATGTCCATACTTGTGAATAGTTAGGGATACTGGTTACTTTTGATTATCATGTTCGTTAAAACTTTATTTTTTTCCTGAAATTTGATCTCTGGTTTTCATATGTATGTATGTTATAATAAATCTTAAAATTAAACCTTAAAATTTACACCAACATTTGATAATATTTATAATCTATTTCTATAAACTTATGATAGCTGAAATTTCGATTTTATGAGTTATATATATTTGTTTTCTTCTTTTCTTTTTGAATTTTATATTTTTGAGTTATAAAAGAAAATAATCTTATTATTACGTATTTTTATCATATGCTGTAATTATATTTGTTTTTGAAATGCACTTCCTTTTTTCGGTTTGTTACTTTTGGTTCCCTACAAAACTTAAAATTGTTGATGCCTTTTAATAACACAAACACTGATCCCATTGTTAGCAGTGGTTCTTTTTTAAATAATAATTTATCTATGTATTCTAAACAACTTAAGGTGGCACATGTTAATTGCCAGAGCATTAGTCCTTCGCGTGGTTCTGTGAAATTTCATGAGATTGCCAATATTACGTATAACAACTTTCGAGTTGATTGGTATTTCCGAAACGTGGCTTAAGCCTTCTATTCCTGATGCAGCTATAAATATATCTGGCTATAATCTTGTACGAAATGACCGTATACGTAATAGAGGTGGTGGCGTGTGTATTTATATATCAAGAAAACTTAAGTATAGAGTTATACATAGAGTATCTCTGTATAGTTGTGAATCTTTGTTTATTGAAATTTCCTTTAACAATGTAAAAACTCTTTTTGGTGTGGTGTATTTACCTTATGCAGATATTGTTCGAAAATTCTCATCTCATAATGAAATTTTTTTACGTTATTCCAAGGTCATCGTCGTTGGCGATTTTAATTGCAATATGTTTAATGTTTCTAAAGCCTACTTGTTGCGCTTAATGTGTATGAGATGTAATCTTCCAGTTTTTCACAATTCAAGGCCAACACACTTTGACAGGGCTCACGGCACTACATCTTTGCTAGATTATTGGCTAGTTAGTGATGACTCTATGGTTTGTTATTCTGACCAAGTTTCATGTCCTGCTATTTCTCACCATTCTTTGATTTTTGCGGTTTTTTGGTTGGATGTCATAAATACAGATAAGTTGATTGAATATAAAGACTTTAATAATATTGATTGGGAGGGTATATTTTCCGTTATATCAGAATTTGACACTAATACATTTTTTAATTCGATTGATGTTGATCATCAAGCTTCTATTATTAGTTTCTTATTTAACATCCTTAATACTTACGTGCCTACAGTGAGAAAGAAAGTAAAGATGTATGATAACAGTTGGTTCAGATCTAACAATATTTTATTGGCAACATCGCTTAGAGACTTGGCTTATTTGGCTTATCGTTCAAATAGAAATACTTTTAATTGGAATGTGTACTGCAAATACCGAAATAAGGCTAAAAATATTGTACGTAAAGAGAGAAGAGCATATTATTCTAAATTATTTTGTGGCATAGACTCATCTGGTATGTGGAGAATTTTAAGGCAGTCTGGTCTAACTGGGGATAATGGTTGGTGTAATGAATTTGATGTTGATTGTATTAATGATTTTTTTGTTAACTCGTCTGATTCACTAAGTGATGATGTGGATTTAAGCACCTTTATTGATGTGAATGGTTCTTTTTCCTTTAGTGGTGTTAGTGAGGAGGAGTTATTTACTGCGATCTGTAGGGTTAAGTCTAAGTCTGTAGGTATTGATACCATACCCATTCGTTTTGTTAAGATTATTTATCCTTATGTTTCTAAAATTCTAATTCATCACGTCAATTCGATTTTAACTACATCAATATTTCCTAAATCTTGGAAAATAGCTCGGGTTGTTCCTATTCCAAAGTGTAGAAATGTTCGGACACTTGATGATCTTAGACCCATATCAATTCTCCCTTCTTTGTCCAAAGCTGTTGAACACATATTAAAGGACCAAATGTAAAATTCTGTTCGAGGGCTTATTGTTCCATCTCAATATGCTTTTCGTTGTAATCACAATACTACTTCTCTCTTGCTTGACATGACTGATGATATAAGGAGGAATCTAAATGATGGTGAGTTGTCTTTACTAGTATCTCTTGATTTAGCTAAGGCCTTTAATTCAATAAATTATGCTATTATGATTAGGAAATTGAAAGAACTTTTTAAATTTTCTACCACGGCTTGCAAGCTTATATTGTCTTATCTTACTGACAGATCTCAATTTGTAAATGTCAATGATGAAAGTTCCAATTTACTTGCAATTACTTCCGGTGTGCCTCAGGGTTCAGTCTTGGGATCACTTCTTTTTATCTTATATATCAATGACTTACCAGCCCAATTGGATTCTGAATGCTGCAGATCATTGTTATTTGCTGATGACGTTATGCTCCTGTTTAATAGCAACAGGAATGATGTTGACACTTTTAGCAGTGAAATTAATTATTACCTTGATCGCTTTTCATCATGGTCATCTGCGAATTCTTTGGTTGTTAATACTACTAAAACGAAAGCCCTAGTATTTGGTTATGGTGATTTGTATTTGCAAAATCTATGCATTTCTATATCTGGTTCTTCAGTTGTATTTGTTGATAAACTTAAATGTTTAGGTATATATATTGACAAACGTCTAACTTTTGAGAACCATATTGACCACCTCTGTTGTAAAATTTCTGGAATATTACGCAAACTGTACTCAACAAACACCTACTTGCCTTTTCGTATAAGACGTTGTCTTGCTCATTCTCTGTTAATTTCGAATATACTTTATGGTCTTGAGGTTTTTACGGGTACATTTTCCTATGTGATTTCTAAGTTAAATAGGGTGGTTAATATGATCGTTAGATTTGTTTATAATATTCGAGTACGTGAACATATTTCTGAATATGTTAAACTTTTCCTTGGCTGTTCCCTCCACAATTTGATACAACGTCGAAATTTGATATTTTTTTACAGGGTAATTAAAACTGGGTTGCCTACACCTCTCTGCTCTAAATTTAGTTTTTCTCGTTCTACTAGGAACCCGCAAGTTTTGATTCCGAGAATTAGTAATGGATTCTATGAGCATTCGTTTATTGTAAGAACTGCGCGTTGTTGGAACTGGTTGCCTCTGGAACTTAAAATTTTTTCTCATTCTAACAATGCGTTCCGCCTAAAACTTTATAGAATACTTTGTAATTAACTTTAATGTTAATTACTGACCGTTTTATTAGATGTATATTCCACTTGATTATTTAAATAAAAATCATTTGTTTATATATACATTTGTTGTGTATTAAATATGTATTTATAAATGTATAATAAAACTTGTTTCCTAAATTTTTTTGGTCTTTATTAATACTTCTACACTGCTGGGATCTTTTGTTTTCTGTGTTTTTTCTTTTTTATTGGTTGGGGAACAGAAAAAAACTAAACCGGTTTGAGGATTAATTTAATTTAATAATAAAATCATTTTTTTTCTATTTTATTATATATTTTTTTTTTTTAATAATTTGTGTATTATTAATTAATTTATAACTGTATTCAGGCAAACTGCTTTGTAATATATATTTTAATTGGCCTAGAGTGGCTTTTTATATTACATTTAATGAAATAAATAAATAAATAAATAAATAAATAAAAGATTACATAAAACAATTTGTTTGTATTTTCCAAATATGTTCGTGTTATAAAAAGTATTTAATGGACTACCGATAAGAAACCGAGTTAAGTAGTCAAAAGTGTCGATATTTTTCAACACTTCAAATATTTGCCATCAGCTGTTGCCTTTATTTTACAAATTTTGCGTTCGCGTACTTTTTTGGACAACAGCTTTTTGTGAGAGAAAAATTTTTAGTTTACTCATTTACTGCATTTTACTGTAAAAGTACTCAAACGCACCTAATAAGTACAAAGAAAACTGAAATTACCCCGCGCTTAAATGCCTTTCACGCTTATTTTCCTTGAATTTTATATCCCCGTTATTTTTTCTTCCATTTTTCAAACAAAAATCCACGTTTAATTGCCATTTTTCAAACAAAAATCCACGTTTAATTGCCCAATTCGGGTAATTTCCCTAAAAATTTAATTCCCGAATCAAAATCACACCTAAATTTCATTCGTGTTATTGTCTCAGTACTGTAGAGAATTAGTAGAGAATTGGAGGGTGGCTTTGGGTTTTTCCTTCTCAAACCATAGTCGCCTGTTTTTTAATCTAGTGTTTGAGAGGTCGAAAAGGTCTCCGTATAGAGAATCCGATAGTTACCTGAGAGTTACACAGGACTAGGGGTCGACTTCGACCGGTGTGGAGCAACTGGTGAGCACCTATACTTCGAGTTGTGGAAGGTCCACTGTAAGAAGGTTGTACAATAGAGCAAAGTATACGCGTTGGGAAGAGGATTGGAGTAACTTCAGATTGAGTTACAGGGGATATTAGAATGCCCAAAAGGGACTTGTGGATGTCTAGGTTCAGGAGAATTGTATCACAGGACCCGGTAGTCCCTGGATTTATCCAGATACCGGAAAACTCATTGGCGAAATCTGGCTCTGAATCTGTCTGCTTATCTGCTTATGCCGATCCTGAGTCGGGGGAACAGGTTGTATGTGATGACCCCTTCTCTGGGTCGGGCTCAGGCGGTGAGGAAAGGGAGACGGTGGAGGATATGATCCCCTTGGATAAGGTAACATGGACGGTAAATACCTTTGGGTCTTACAAATCGGCGGGACTAGATGTTATCTTTCCGGCGATGATATAGAATATCGGAAATCATCACTTCTCTTGTTAGTGGAACTGTTTGGTATGTATGCCAAACGGGTACATCCCTAGAGGGTGGAGAGGTCAGGGTAGTTTTTATACCCAAGGCGAGTAAAACCGGTCACTCTATACCCAAGGATGTGAGAACAATCAACTTATCGTCTTTTCTTTTGAAGACGTTGGAAATACTCAACCTTATTGTGTTTGGCGTGGTAAAGATTGTGTGGTAAAGAAAAAAAAAAGCGTGTGTGGCAAAAGTGTTGTGTAGAAACTTGTAGAAGCGTCGTTTTTGTTGTGTCGGAAAAGAAATAACATGGATCTTACATTGGTGGAACTGAAAAAGAAATTGCAATATCGTAAATTGCGAACGTCGGGTAACAAGGCAGAGTTAGTGGCCAGGTTACAGCAGTTCGAGGAAGAAAATCCTGATTTCATAGAAGAAGTTTCCAATGCAGATGGAGCATGTTATGGGTTTGACGAAGATGCCGCACAAATAAGAGAAAATTTGCAAATTATAGAAATGCAAAAGAATATGAGTAGTGGAAGTTGCAGGTTGTGAAATACAGACATCCACGCAGAATTCTAAAGCTTTTTCTGTTGCGCCGACGTCTGTTATGTACGGACATCAGTGTTGCCACTTTGTGGGTAATTACCCGAATTTGGTATTATTTTTACGGTCGTGGGTAGAGCGTGGGTAATTTCTCTTAGGTGTAATTTAAGGTGTAATTTGAAATTTTTACTTCAGATGCCCAAATAAAATCAAGATTCGATTTCAGTGATGACATTTATTTATTTTTAAATATTGTTGCTAAGAAAGGCACAGCCTTCTGAACCAAAGTCTCGGTTTCTTTTTAAGAAACGACTTCAATCATTTAACATTCATATATTTTCAAATGTTTGGTAATGAATGTCGCAAGATGGACCCTTAGATTTGGATAAAGATGCCTATCATAGTGATTTAGAACCTGAAGTTTATTGAAAAAAGTTATTCAAACTAAAAACTTGCCTGCGGGAAGATATGTTTCCAATATTGCAACATATAATTAGTTTTAATTCTATCTTGCTACTTTTTAATGCTTTATTTTAAAGAGTATTTAACCCCCTTTACAGTTTTAAAACTGAATTGCAAAAGGGACAGTTGTATAAAACTCTGCAGGCATTTTGTTTACTAAATAAGGTATAAAGGGTATTTTTTAAGACCATGAAACTTAAAATGGTAGAGAACACAAAAAAAAATTAATCGCAGATTGATACACGGCATTACCATTTGAAACTGATTTAAAATAAATAGGCACCGCGCCTGTCCTTGACGAAACGCATTGCAGATGTCCAATTTTGTTTCTCTTTTTCGAATAAAATTAACAATGTTGACCTCCAAGACAGCGATTGTTGCTGGTTTATCAGCATTAACCACTGACTTCACATCCCTACGGAAAACAATCAATAAGTGTCACATCGCACGGGCTTGAAGTCTAATTGACGGTTTATTTTCTCTAAATCAACACATCGCCTTCATTTGTGAAAAAAAGTTGCGTCATGTAAATCAAGTAGTTACCTTTCAGTTGCGAGAATCGATGGCTGATTTTCAAAGTATATTTGGATAATTTGGTGGCGTTGTTCAAGCATGAATCTATTCATGATGATGTGCCAGATTAAAAGTGAAAACAGTATGACAGTTCGATTGACAGCTAACTTTCGTAAGCGCTATGGTGCTAAAAAGCAGCCATTATAAAGCAATGAAAATGAGAATTTTAAACCTTCCCAAGATATATCAACCAAATGTGGTAGTTAAACTCATTATTTTAGCAGTTTTATTTTATGTTTTATTAATTTTTTTTAAGCTTTTAATGTTATATTTGTTTATTTAAATAAAATTAACAGTTTGACTAATATTGATCTTGTTTTAATAAGTTTGTTGTGTTTTTGCTTCTTTGTAAGTGTCTTTTTATTAAATAAAACTTCAATTTTATATCAGGTGTAATTTCATTTAAATCGGGTAATTTTGCTCATCTGAAGTGTAATTTTGAATCTTGCTGGTGGTAACACTGACGGACATGCACAAACAAATTTTACAACAACATATATCCAGCCGGTAACAAGTGTTGCTTTTAATTCTTTCAATCAACATGTAGCGTCAAGTGGTAACAGTGTAAATTTCTCTGAACATGTACCAGTGTCAACCATGTACAATCATGATCGTTATCAGCCGTTAAATTCAAATGCTACGCTGGCGTATGCTCACTCAAAGAGTGAGAGTAAATATATACAATATAAAGATTTTAAAGCGGTAAATTTAAATTCGTTTGCAGTTTTATATTTTTTTTTTGGGCTTGACTTATATTTCACCCGAAATAAGGCGGTTATGCTACTACATTTCATTACAACTTGAGAACGATTTCTCCGATTTTCATCAAAACACCTATAAATGATTAGGAATAATGTTTCCTTTAAGTCATACGAATAACATTTTTTATGTTTTTCACTGTTTCCGAGTTATTTTGAAATTAGCGGTGACAAGCTTTTTTGATGCAAAGTAAGTAAATAATATTTTTTTTTTAAACTTAAAAAAATCATAACGATTATTTTTATCATTAATGAGAAAGCCAGGTAGGTGTATTACGAATAAAATGAGCCATAAAACATGAGAATTGGTGGACAAATGTTAATTTTATTCACAATTTAAGGCAGCTTTTATGAAAAGAAATATGTCACCAATCTCAAACACTTTTATGTAAGTCGCTGAAGAACGCATACATTTTATTACACATCATTAATTTTGTATATATTTTTAAACATACATACATACTTATTTACATGTTTATGGAGGTTTGATTTCAAAATGAAAATGATTTGAAATCAAACGTTTGATAATGATTTGAAAATCATAGCGTTCTCAACAAAAAATGGGAAATTATTTTCAAATTTAAAAATGCCTTTATTTACAACCTGCTTTCAAACGTAATTCTCCAATGTTTTTCAAATGTGGATTGTAATACAATGTGGAATATACATAAATAAAAATATTTTAATATGTAAATTAAATCTTCGAGCTTAAGGTCTTATTTTTTTATATAAAAAACTTTTTTTTATAAATTTATTTTCACCAATATTTCGGCATTTCCTTTGAGTGCCTTCTTCATATTAAAATAATAAAGGTCGAATAAAAATACATATAATATATAAAAATATTTTATATATTTTAATTTATATTTATTATTTATTTAAATAAACTGTTAGATAAAACTTTGGCACCATAACTAAAAGATGTAATAAGGTTATTCATTTCAAAATTTTTTTGGTTGGAAAAATGGAAAAAAGGAAAATTACACCTTATTGACGTGAGCGGTATAGTTTTTAGTTAAAGGTACAAAACTGTCAAAAACAAAAATCTATCATATAATTCTTGAAAGTAATTGATATTTTTTAAGATGCCAAATAAAAGAGTTAAAATTGAATTAATTGATTATTTAATTGTCACATCATTTTTAAGTTCTTATTTTATATTTTTTTGTATAGAATTCATTTTTAATTTAGTTTTGAAAAACGACGTTTTAAAAAAGTAAAATTTGATTTAATAAAAATGGAGTTTAAAGAATCATAGTTGATTATCTTAAAAAGAGATGTAAATTTTAGTACTTTTTGTGAAAAATAACAAAATTTTTAATGTGGTGGCAACCACACTCAATTGGACGTTTGTGAATTGCCAACTCTTTAAAAATTGTAAAATTGTAATTTTCCAATCTGATTTTTTTACACTTGGTTAAAGCTTGTTTAAATTGCAACTTTCGGTAGAAAAGTTTTTCCTTGTGTTTGTTGTAACAAAAATTACATTTTTCCACTTTTCCATTTTTCCAACAAATAAAAAAACTGAAATGAATACCCTTAATAATGTTCTTTCCGTCCTCTAATTATTGGAAAGACAAACTACTTGGCTCCCTTTTATTTTGAGGATTGTAGCACCGCGATCGTTCAACGAACTTTATTCACTTCCCCGTTTTATTTTTCTTTTTTCGTATTTTTAATCTTTGTAATTACTCACAAATAATTTTTATTTTTCACAAGAAATAAGCTTTTCACTTTATATTAAAATTAATTTTTAATAGTAAAACACATGTAACCACAAAGTAAAAATTGCAACTTTAATCGCCATTTTTAATGATTATATTTATTTTTCGCTTTGGTATTGCCAAGTTTATTTTTGATTTGAATTTTACATTTGACAAACATTTGATATCAAATGTTTATTTTCAAATCATTATTAATTTGAATGTAAATGTTAAATCAAACAATTGAAAAACGTTTGAGAATTGTGTTTGATGTCAAATGATAAAGTCATTTCAAATCAAAGGTTTGATTTCGTGTTTGTTGGGTAGCATTCATATGTGTGCATAAGTTTATGTATGAACATTACTTTAACAACCTTTTTCTACACGTCTTGCCTTCCCTTCTTTTCATAACAAATTCATACGTATGTATATTTTTACTTCGCACAAGCAAACAATAATTTTTTTATACGAGTTGCTCGATTTCAACTCGTTTGTGCTCGATTTCAACTCGTTTGTGCTCGTTTTCAGCTCGAATAAAATTTGTGCTTACGTATTGAAAAATAAAACTCGTAAGCACAAATTTTAAAACGAGTCGTTTTATGCTCACGAGTCGAGCAAAAAATCTTTCTTCGAGCAGAAAACCAGCACAAACGAGTTGAAATTGAGCAACTCGTATAAAAAAATTATTGTTTGCTTGTGCGAAGTAAAAATATACATAAAGGGTATTCATTTCAGTTTTTTTATTTGTTGGAAAAATGGAAAAGTGGAAAAATGTAATTTTTATTACAACAACCACAAGAAAAAAAATTCCACCAAAAGTTACATTTTTATCAGACTATAACCAAGTGTAAAAAAGTCAGGATAAAAAGTTGTAATTTTCCGCTTTAAACGTCAAACGAAATGATGTTGCCATTCATAAAAAATTGCCAATTTTTAATACAAAGTACGAAAAATTGCATCTCTTTTTATAAACTCTTGAATTGTACAACTCTGATTTTAAAAATTATTTTTTATAGTTACAACATTTCATAGATAACTTCTTTTTCATTTAATCTTTCAAAAAGAAAAATTCATATTAAGTATGTGTTTAATGAAAAAAGTTATTAAAAAAAAGAAATGGGTTAAAAAAAATTGACAGAAGCTGAAGTTAATAAAATACTCGACTTTTTGGCAGACAATCGCCATTTTGAGTAACTTTTTGTAGTCGAATATTATGATAAAAATAACACCAATCACTTCGTTTTAAATTTAATAATCAATTAATTCACTTTTAACACTTATGTTCGGCATCTTGGAAAATATCAATTACTTCCACGAATTTTTTGACAGATTTTTTGACAGTTTGTAAAAAAAAAACCCGTTCACGTCAATAAGAGTGTAATTTTTCTTTTTTCCATTTTTCCAACCAAAAAAAAATTGAAATGAATACCCTTATAGTACGTATGAATTTGTTCGAATTGTGCTCGCGAGTCGAGAATTTTTCCTACCCTGGTTCTAAGATATGAACGTGTTTTCCACCTCAAGATAGAAGCTTGAACAGAGGCAATTGGACGCGTTTATCAATCCATTAAAAATTGATGTTGTGTTCTGTTGTAATACATTTTATTTAATAAGAGAAAAATTTACTGCGAACGGTGTGTAGTAGAGGTCTGCATGTGTGCGATTAAACGACACATGAATTCACATATCAAACTAGCAAGTAGTGTGTTGTGTGTGATTTTAGAATCATACACAATTAATTGTGTGTAAGTAATAGCCTATGTGTGCAAAGCGTTCAATTATTTATATGAGTGTTGTGAGAGAAATATTTGATACAGGTATAAATAACAAATTTACTGTTTAATTCGAGTATATACACTTGTGTGACGATGTACATATTGTGTTTTATAAACACAACATGTGTTTTGTGTTTTAACATTTTTTTTATCGTATTGAAAACAAAATATTAGTAAAAAGATGTTGCATTAAAAAGTGATACAGACTTTTTAGAAGCAAAAAGTAGTAGTTTTAAATCAGAGTACCGAAACGCTCGCTCATTTTTCAGTCATGAGCGAGCGTGAAAAATTTTAAATTGTACTGCTTCTTCTCATTCATGAGGGTGAGGAAAACAAATATTTTTAATTTCCTCATTCATGAAAAATGAGCAAACAAAAAAATTCATATATGAATTTGTCAGATATGAAAAATTTAAAAAAATTCACATTCAAATTCCTCATAATGAAAAAAACGCGATTTGCCTGACCATTAACAGCGGGAAAATGAAGTTGTAAAGAGGCCTTAAAGAAGGCCTTTTTACCGATATTAAGTTTCCAGTCGCATTCCAACTGTATTTTTAATTTACACAATATATCATTGAATACCAAAGCCTTGGCTTCTTGCATCTACTTATAGGCCTTCTAAAAATAATTAATAATAAAGCTTTATCCCAGTGTAATTGTTGTTGCTAATAATGTGAAACGATTTCGACAGGCCTTATCTTAGAATAGAAAATTTTAATTTCTAAAATATTTAATAAAAACTATTCTAAGGCCCGTTTTCACAACTAACCGATAGCTTAAAGTAGACTTTAAATGGCCTTATAAAAAGTGTTCCATTGTTAAATCTTTACTTTAACATTATGAGAGCGATAAAGTAGATTAAGGTAACCTACCTGGTAGGTTAAAATAAAGTTGTAATAATGGAACACTTTTTATACGGCCCATAAAATCTTACCTTAAGCTATCGGTAAGTTGTGAAAACGGGCCTAAAAGAACTTTTAAAATAATGTAGAGTGGAATAAGTAAAAGTTTATTAAAAATACAGTTGTTAACCTTTTTTAAGGCCTGCAAAGTGAAAGCGCTGGCAATTTTTCCCGCTGGGCAACGCGATAGCATGTGTGTGTGTTTTGTTTTGTAAAATTATTTGTTGGCTGGAGAACCAAAATGTATGTGTTGGTTTTTTGCAGGCATAAATTATTGAAAAAAATAATAAAATTTCATAAGTTTACATGCAAAGCAAAAAACTTTGTAAAATGTTAATTATTTGAGAATTAAAATCAATTTTAAAAATTTAAGATAAAAATACGATAACCCATATATTTTTGAAGACAAAATATTATTTTTAAGATGTGTTATTATAAATATATTAATTTGTAATTTTCAGAAACAAAAAGACATATCGTAAAAGAAAGTATATTAGTATTAAATGAAACAAACATATAAAATAGTTTCTGATGCAGTGCAGGCAGTAATGCATTTAACAATGTGGAGAATTTATATTATTATAAATATTATGGCATACCTATTATGCATAATTTTTTTTATTGATTTTAATTACTAATAAGTAGTGGTAACGTATTTTGATCTCCATAAAATTAATTATCTTAATGAATTTTTTTTTACAATGAACAAATTTTGCAAATAAATATTTGACTCATATTCATTCATACCTATTTGTCTCCAGTTCACGAATTATTTCAAAATAACTCTGCATCATATACTTACAACGCTAATGCAAAAAGTAAATTTTAATTAGGTAATTTCTAAAAAAAATAAAGAAGAAGGAACGAGTAGTCCAACTAAGAGTAGTTGTTGATAGCAGCTCCCGTATTAGGTAAACGTAAATGTTGGACAAAGTAGTACTTCTCCAAAGAAAGATATTATTAAAATTTAATAAAGCTGAAGAATTAACAAAATATAGCTAAACAGTCTATATTCCACTACTTAATAAAAAATAAAAAAATAAAATTCTAAAAATGTATAAAACCTGTCTTTATTAAGGATATTGATGAAGGGCCACTTGGAAGAATGCAATTCTAACACAAAAAACCAGATAAATTTTAAATAAACTAATAAAAAATATTTCTTTTGTATTATAAACTTTATATTTTATAATGAAGAAATTGTATGGTCCCATACAGATTTATTATAGGGCAGTTCGACTATATTTAAATTAATTAAAAAGAAAATACATACATACATACATATATAAACAAAAAATCTAAGAACCTGCAGATGTTGTCATTTATTCTTGTTCGGTTCGGTTCTTTTAATTTTACAACACTATTTTATTTTTTCTTATGCTATACTGAAAATTATTATTATTAATTATTATCTGATCACAAATTTCACTAACATCGTAGTTACAGTTATAAAACAGATCACCCAATTTTAATGTTTTAAAAGAAAATGTGTTCTTATAAAAAGAATTAAAGACTCTGCTAATTTTTTTCTTGAGTGTGATTATACATTATGTTGTTAAGAAAAAATGATATATGTATTTGATAACAATTCATTTTTAATTTTGTAAATAACTTGGTTATTTTTTAAGATAGAAGTTTTTTTTTTTAATTTTATAAAAATATGTTGTAACGTGAATCGTAATCAACAAAACAAGTCAATTTCAAATTTTCCAACAATATCTTCATTGTTTTCCATTTAAGCTAACGATATGTGTTTTGTTTGTGAAGAATAAAAATTCGTTGATGCCTTTAAAAGGGTTACTTTTTCTTTCGTTAAAAAGACGTACCTAAAGGCAGAAATATGAAGAGAAAAAAATAGCCACAAGAACTTGTTGGTATTTTGTGCTTGTAAAAATATTTTGGTTTCTGTACCAATCGCGCCGGTGGGTTTTTTTTTCTTTGAAAACACTTTTCTTATGTCAGTAAAAATATAAAAAAAAAAAAATTAAAAAGGTCTTGTTTTGCTACAATTTATGTGTAAATAATCTATATACATAAAAGCAAATGTGACAGTAGGTAAAGTATTTGGGTAAGAAGATTTGTTTTATTGATGTATTAATGAAACTTTATTGTTTCGCACGAAATTTATTGCTTACTTTTTATGCTACAATTATATGACCGAGCCCAAAGAGTTAACCTTACCTATTTATGGTAACTATTTAACGCAACTTTGACCTGTTATAATGACTTTATACATTTATGCAGGCAAACACAGGTGCGCATTTTTTTCATATTTTGTAAAAAGTTATGATACCATTAGGTAGAATTAAAATGTATGCACAGATGTTTGAATGGATTGTCCTGTTGCCTTTTCTTATTGTACATTTTTTTAATATCTACCCTGCAAATAAAATTGGACCACCTAATCCATTTTGATAAAATGGACTACTCCATGGACTAGTCCGATGTAATGCAAGCATGGACCATGTCATTGTTAAAAAGTGTTTGTAGTGAGACGACATGTCTTTGTTTTTTAACGACATACTTTCGTTTTTAAACGACTTCAAAACTAATCCTCTTGAGTATACCATGGAGTAGTTTTAAAACTACTCCTTAGTGGTCCAAAGGTGGGTTATATGGTCCTCTCCTAGGACATCGTAATGTTAAATACACCAGGTTTTTTCCATACGTTTGGGTTAGTTTTGGACTAGTCCTGGTCCCTTGTGGACTACTCTTTACACGCGTGTTTGGACTGGTCCTATTATTTGCAGGGTAATAATCTACACATACATTGTAGCTAAACAAGACTTTTATAACTTGTTTTTCAAATATTTTTTACTTAAAAGTGTTTTCATGGAAAAAAAACACCGACGCGATTGGAACAGAAACCAAAATATTTTTACAAGCACAAAATACCAACAACTTCTTGTGTCTATTTTTTTCTCAATAATTTCTGCATAAAGGTACGTCTTTTTAACGAAAGAAAAAGTGACCCTTTTTAAAGGCTCCAAAGAATTGTTTACACAAACAAAAAACATATCGTTAGCTTAAAAATTATTAGAAAATTTTAAATTTAATTTTTTTGTTGATTACATATTTTATAAAATTTTAAACTGCTATACCTAAAAAAATATCCAAGTTATTTACAAAATTAAAAATTACGTTTCATCAAAAATACAATTTTTTTTAACAGCATAATCTATATTCACACTCAAGAAAAAAATTAGCAGAGTTTTTTATTCTTTTTATAAGAACACATTAATATTTTTAAACGTCAAAACTGGGTAATTTGTTTTATAACTGTTACCAGGGTGTTAGTGGAATTAGTGATCAGACTAAAAATTATTGCAGAAGAAAAAGTAATAAAAGTGCTGTAAAATGATAAAAGCCGTCACCATATAGGACTTTCAGAAATTTTGAAATTTTGCAGCCTACCCCTTGTACTTCCAAACGCTAAAAATTTCTAAGAATAAATGGCAACATCTGCAGGTCCTCAGATTTTTGTTTCCATCAGACTGTCATCATTATTATGATAGTATCCTTATGAGTTATAATATCTAAGTATGTATTTCCTTTTTAATAAATTTAAATAAAGTCGACTTTCCCTATAATGAATCTGTATGGGATCATAAAATTTCTTAATTATAATATAAAAAGTTTATAATACAAAAGAAATATTTTTAATCCAAGTTTTTATAAATAACAGTTTTAATTAATTTTCATGTTGTAAAATTCCTTTCTTCATAAAAATAATTTAATGAAAAATTAAATTTGATGAACTTAAGCCTGATTAAAAATATTAAAATTTGGATTAAAAAACCATAAATAGTTCGACAAAAATAACCACAATCCTGATTATTCAAAATAAATATTTTTATAAGTTTATTTAAAATAATCCATTTTTTATTAGGATTGCATTCTTCCAAGTGGCCCTTCATCAATATCCTGAAAAAGACAGTAATTCTTAAATTTTGGAATAATTGCCTTTTTTATTTTTTTTTATAAAGTAGTGGAATATTGACTGTTTAGCTTTATTTTGTGTTAATCCTTTAGAATTATTAAATTAATATAAAAATATGGCTTTTTAAAATCAATTCATAGCTAAATTAAATTAAGTTACATTTTCTAATTTAAACCACTACTTATTAGTAATAAAATCAATAAAAAATTATCATATGTATATATCCTATTTTTCCGGTAATTTAACACAAATATTTAATTATTTACGGCCATTTTCACCACGTTCGGTTATAATTAACTGTCGGTTATAGCTGTCAAAACATATTAGTAACCGGAACTTTAATTGAAAGTTAGTTTTAACCGAACTTGGTGAAAATGGCCGTTAATTTTTTTAAATGTTTGTTTTACTTAATACTAATATGTATACTTTCATTGATGATACGTCTTTTTGTTTCTGAAAATTACAAATGTATATAACGCAACATACACAACATAAAAAATAATAAATTTAATAATTTTTCCTTAAAAATATATCGGTTATCGCATTTTTAGCTGAAATATTTAAAATTGCTTATAAATCTCATAAACATTTTTCAAAGTTGTCTGCTTTGCATGTAAAATTATGAAATGTGATGTTACATTATTATTCATTCAAGATGACGGACGATATGTGCAGTTCTTTTAATTTTTTTTCAATAATGTTTTCTTAAAAAAAATTCAACAGACACTTTGGCTGGTTGCCTCCCTGCAAATAATAGGACCAGTCCAAACACGCGTGTAAAGAGTAGTCCACAAGGGACCAGGACTAGTCCACAAGTAACCCAAACGTATGGAAAAAACCTGGTCTATTTAACATTACGATGTCCTAGGAGAGGACCATATAACCCACCTTTAGACCACTAAGGAGTAGTTTTAAAACTACTCCATGGTATATAACCCACCTTTGGACCAGTAAGGAGTAGTTTTAAAACTACTCCATGGTATACTCAAGAGGATTAGTTTTGAAGTCGTTTAAACACGAAAGCATGTCGTTAAAAAACGAAGACATGTCGTCTCACTACAAACACTTTTTAACAATGGCATGGTCCATGCTTGCATTACATCGGACTAGTCCATGGAGTAGTCCATTTTATCAAAATGGGTCAGGTGGTCCAATTTTATTTGCAGGGCTATACCAAAAATATTTTACACAAACAAATACACAGTCATTTCGAGCTGTGGTCATGCAAACTGTCAAGCAACAACAACATTACTAGTGAGGATCGTTTCTAAAACTTTTTTTTTCCTCATTTTTCATGACTGAAGAAAGGCAAAATTTGATTTTTCCTCAAAAACATGAATGAATTTGGCGAAATATTAACAATTCATTCATGACTGTGAAAAAAAGTTACATATTTTACATTTTTCATTTATGAAAAAATTCAAGAATGGTTGAATATGATCGTTCACATTTGAATTTCTCTGAACTCTGTTTTAAATATATATTTTAACAAATGGAATTTTTATTAATTTGTTATTAATTTAGCACTCTTACTTGTTTTTTTAATTATGTCACACAGTTGACAATAATTACTATATCTACCGAATTGATTCGTAAACAAGTTAAAAAAATTTACAACTGGCTACTTTTGTATACTTTGGCAGGTCAATCTATACTAAAATACACACTTAAAAGCAGATTTATAATTTTTAATTAAAATAATTTTTATTTAAACAAATTAAATGTGTTTTCAATAAATAAAGTTAAAATATAAATAAATTCAATACCTACATTGACAATAATAATAAGGAACTAGGTACCTATATCAGACTTTTTTTTTATAAAAGACGGAATAATATTAAATTAAATAATTAATGAAGAACATATGTATCTCATGAGGAAAACATAGAAATTATTTTTGTAAAATATAAAGTCATGAAAATTAACATTTATTCCGTTTGTGCATTGATTTCAGTTTCTAATTCATGCTTTGGAATATTATAATGCAAAAACATAATTTTATTTACATTGTCTTCATTTAATGCAATACTGCATCTTTTTTCTGTAAATAAATTGGGTTCTTTTTATGCGTTGAGCATATGCGTGCGCGAAATTCTGTTTAAAATTGCAACTCAAAAATTTTCGTTAAGCCGTTATGGCAAAACATTTTTCATTCATTGAACTGAAATAGAATTGATGGAATAAAACGGTAAGTGTTAGTTAGAAAGAGTAAACTATAAAAAATGTAAACAAAGTTTTTTAGTTTTTTTTTTTTTTAACTGTTTTGTTTATTTTATTAAATGTTGTCAACGTTTTGTTTATGAGAAACACAAAAATAAAACAAAGAAAAAAGCGATAAGTCGCTGAATTTGCCCATAAACCGCTGATTCAGCAACACTTTTGATATATTAAGCTTTAAATGTCAATTTTAAGTTGAACAATTTTACTTATTTTTTTGACATTTACTGTTTCTTTCTATATATTCTATATCATCAATGAATACAAACATAGTGTATTAAGTGCTTAAGAATTATTGCCTTTGTATACTGGTTTTGTCATATTTTAAAATATTTTTTTTATAATATTATTATTGTTATTGCTTTTGCATATAAAAAATACATTTATTACAACCATTTCATTTTATTACTTTTTTAGTTAAAATTTTAACTTTCCTCTTAACAAAATAAGAAAGTCAAGAAACACACGAATGATTAGTGTGATTTTTAACTTCGCTCAGGTTTTTTTATTGTAATATGTATGAATTTGAGTTTATCAAACAATAAACAATAATAGTGTAAGTGTGTGTGGCTAACTTTTTAATTTTTTTTTTTTTTTTTTTTTTTTAATAATAATTTATTTTTATTATTGAATCTTTCTTATCGAAATTTACAATATGTATTCAAATTTTAATTCTACTTGTTGTTTATTAGTTGTTACCTGTGTAACCACTAACTGCTGTATTCAAATTTTTAAGACTGTCTTCTAGTAAGGCTCAAAGTATCGGTTCTTTTTAGCCTCTGGTGACCTTCGAACTGAAGCAAACCCCGAGCGAGGTAGTTAGGGTGAACCATTAGTTTATCGATGTAGCTTATTGAATATTTTTTAATTTCCTCCTGGATAGTGGGGACGTTGAGATCTCTGTGGATAATATCATTACGTATATACCATGGGGCGCAGACAATTTGTCGTAATATTCTAGACTGTCTTCTTTGAAGCTTTTGGATGTTAGATGCGCATGCAGTACCCCATAATTGGATGCCATATGTCCATATTGGTTTTATGATGGACTTGTATAGAAGAACTTTGTTGTCTAAAGACAAGTTTGAGTTTCTACCGAGAAGCCAATGTAGTTGAGCTGCTTTAAGTTTCATAGCCGTTATTTTCGCTTCGATATGACGAGACCAGGTCAAACGTCTATCTATATGAACTCCCAAGTACTTTACATGGTTTTCTACCGGAACAGTGATGTTATTTATTTTTACTGCTGGGCACGTTTGTCTTCTGAGCGTGAAAGTTAAGTGAGCACATTTAGCCGGGTTAACCTTTATTCTCCATTTTTCTAGCCATGCCTCTAGTTCATTGATGTGGGACTGCAGATTTTGCGATGCGACTTTTGGGTCATGGTTAACGCTAATAAATGCTGTGTCGTCTGCAAATGTAGAGGTATGCGTGCTCAGGTTTGTTGGCATATCCGCTGTGTATATTATATATAGAAGCGGTCCTAATATGCTGCCTTGGGGAACACCAGCAGTAATTTTCTTGAGGGGGGAGTATTTATCTTGCGACCTTACTATGAATGTTCTGCCTGTTAGATAGCTCTCCAGAAGCTTGTGAGTGTTTTGAGGAAGCATTCGTGTTATTTTGATGAGTAGCCCATCATGCCAAACTTTGTCAAATGCTTGGGAAATGTCTATAAACAGGGCTGAGCAGTATTGCTTTTTCTCAAACGCCGATCTAATAAGGGTGACAATTCTATGCACTTGCTCTATTGTACCATGTTTCGCTCTGAATCCGAACTGGTGATCCGGGATGATGTCGTGTTCATTTAGATGAGGAGTTATACTTAAAATGAATATTTTTTCGAAAAGCTTTGATAGGATTGATAATAAGCTTATCGGTCTGTACGACGCAACCTGGCTAGCATCTTTTCCTGGCTTGGGAATCATAACAATTATAGACTTCTTCCATGAGGATGGGAAGTATCCGACTCTTAATATAGCGTTAAAAATGAACAGCAAGATTCTGGAAGCAGACGAAGGTAAGTTTCTTATCATTGACCCTGTGATACGGTCAAGTCCGGGAGATTTTCTAATATTCACTTTTTCTATTGCAGATTTTACTTGAGTAATGTTAAATTTTAATGGATGGTTTACCTTATCAGGAATGGTTGGACGACAGGAACAAGTATGTGTATCATGTGGCGTGAAAACTTTCTCAAGATGGCCCGCGAAAGCGTTTAATTTTTCATCTGTGTTTTTCGCCCAAGTGCGGTTTTCCAGTCTTAATGGAGATTCTTGGGTTATAGGGCATTTCATATGCCGTACAGCCTTCCATAAGCTATAATTGGAGTTTTTTGTGGCATCTAGGCTGTTTAGATAGCCTTCTATTGCAGACTCGTGGTTCTGTCTCAATTTGTTGCGAAGAGTTGTCAGGCATAATTGTAGTTGGGCCTTAGTGGTTGGGGAACGACTGTTTTGCCATTGTCTTCTTAACTTCCTTTTTTCTCTGATAAGGGTCTCTATATCCGTCGATGTATTGTAAGGAGCACGTTTAATTGTCCGCTTGATTGGGGTTGCATTTCTTGCTGCAGCATCCAAGACTTCTGTAAATCGGTCGACAGCTATTTGGATGTCAGATGAATTTTTTAGGGGAATGCACTGTGATAGGTGAGAGCTCACATACATTTTATACTTTAACCAATTTGTGTTTCTGTTTGGATAGGAAAACCAGTTTGCAGCTGCGGCGTCAGAGTTACATTTTAAAATGAGGATTGAAGGTGAATGATCAGACGAAAGATCATAGGAGGAACTAACTAGTACCTGATCGCGCTTGATGTTTTTGATTACAGCAAAGTCAATAAGGTCTGGTAGCTTGTTGAAGTCGGTTGGCCAATAGGTAGGCTCACCACTCGATACCACATCAAAGTTATTTGCAGTTACGTTATTATATAGCTGATTACCTCTAGGACTAATAAGTCTGGAGCCCCAATATGTATGTTTAGCGTTGTAGTCGCCAGCAGCAATGAATTTCTGGCCCAATGTGGAGAAGAAGTTGAGAAATTTATCGTGTAGAATTTTGTGCCTCGGGGGACAATAAACGGATGTTAACGTTAGTTTGAAATCAGTCAGATTTATAGATGTGGCCTGGATACAATCTTCTTCGAACTCTGGTAATGGTAAGTGTCTGATGTGTTTGTGCACAATTATGGCTGTGCCACCACAAGCTCGTCCGCTGGGATGTTTTGTGTCATACGTAAGGTAACCATTTACCCTAAAGCAGTTTTTATGAGTAAAGTGTGTTTCAGAGACAAGAAGTACGTCGATTTCATGCCTATGAAGAAAGTTTGCAACTTCGTGTTTATGTTGGGATAACCCGTTTGCATTCCAGAAACATATTTTTAACTGGTTCATTTTTTGTTGAGTAGAACTTGCAGGAGCATGTTCTGGTTTCGCATCATTTCCTGAAACATGCTCTGCATAGTGGCCATGAAGTTATTCATAGTTTGAATTAAATTTTCAATTGAGGTAGGCATTTGTAGACCTTCCCTAGGAACATTAGCGTATGGAGGTTGCTTTGCGTTGGAAGTACTCGGGGGATTTTTCGCATTAGGGTTTCCATTTAGGACTTGGGCATATGATTGTTTTTGTTTGTTTGTTTGTGTAGTACTAGCAATAGAGCCAGCGGCTTGGCTGGGCGCATGTGATGGACCATATTGGGAGTGAGTATATTTTTGAACTAAAGCTGGTTTTTTTAAATGCAAGAAGACTTTACAACCCCTATAGTTTGCCGTGTGATTTTCGCCACAGTTGCTGCATTTCTTGACATTTGGGTCAACTTTAGAACGATTACATTCGGCGGTTTTATGAGCGTCGCCACAAACCACACATACGTGAGGCAATTTACAATATGATTTTGTATGCCCATATTCCTGACAGTTTGTGCATTGGGAGGGACCCTTTCGTTTTATTGGCTCCTCAACAGTTATTCTTCTGTTGAGTAGGTAGCGCAAGTTGTATATGGGATGAACTGAATTTTTGGTTTTGAGAACCGATGAATCAAACGATATCTCAATGCGGTGCAGTGGTTGGGGAACTTTGTTCCTGTTCAAAATGTTATGAACCGATTTTACCTCGTACCCCTCTTGCTCTACGGCAGATTTTATTTCATCTGTAGGAACGGAACTATCTATGCCTTTTATGACAATAATCAATCCCTTAGCACTTTTTAATTGGTATGTATAGTAGCTTTTATTTTCTGCGTCCAGGTGTCTTGATATAATACGAAAGTTCGTTTCTGTACTGGCTTGAATTTTGGTCTCTTGAATTTGTCCGCGTCGTATAGAAACGACGTAGAAATTGTTCTTACCTACAAGTTGAGTCAACATGTTGACTATGCTATTTGATGTTTGCTCCCGCAGATAGATAGGTGGCGGTTTAACTTCTTTAGTGGCTGTCCCATTAGCTAATTCTGCTTCTTCATCGTCAGGTATGGATAGTACAGAGAATCTGTTACCATTTGTTGGCAAAGAGACTACGTTAGAGCCTTTGTATTGTTTGGCCACGCGTTCCTGTTGGGTGGACCTAGGGCTAGCCTTTCTCTTAGTTATTGTTATATATCTTTTTAATGAACGGTGTTGTGTTGATCTCTCATTTAACATGATTGAGCGTGAATGACTCGCTCTCATTTTTTTACACATTTTATAAGCATATCAAATACACACACAGCATTCATTTGGCTACCAAATCATTTGTGCAGACCTCTAGTGTCTACGCTATTGCCAGCAAAATAGAAATTGAGATCAAGTGAATTTCCTGGGGAATCACCCAGAACAAGCCCGGGAAATAAATTATAATATAGACGCGAAGGAGTTCTTTATTTTCGAGTCAGACACTCTTTTTTCTTAATAATATGATAAAACTTACCTGTTTGGCTATATTTAAATCCTTACATATTAGGGTATGCCCAAATACAAATTTCATTACTGGGTCGAAGTATGCATCATTTTCAATTAAAGATAACGCTGAGTCAACATTTTCTTTACCGACCAAACTCTTAGCAAAATTCACAGTACTGGGGTTTATTGAATTAGATGAAATTTTATTTATTGGTATAATAGTCACACGATGTTGTAATTGCCCCTTCTGTAATATCTTTTTACTTGTGATATCGTCATCTGTTACATGACTGTATAGCTGTTAATTATACAAAATAAGCTTATTTTATGCAAAACATCACATGTGAATAAATACTTACACTTCCTCCAGCTGTTATCATTAGCGCTAAACTATGACAGTCATCAATGACGTTAAATAATTTACCTACCATTCCATGCACTTTTGATCTGTCAAAACCAGGTTCTGGATCGCGGTATTGTAACACATAACGGTAAGCATTGCGACGTTCTAAATGCAGCTGTTGCTTCTTAATTTCGGTTTGAATCATTCTTTTATTTTCCTGCAATTTTTCAAAATCGCCCTCTACATATTCCATATTGTCAATTTTTTTACATAAATTTTGTATATCTGATGATAAATTGTCAAATAAATTTTTGTCTTTGTTATATGCGACATCATTGCTTTGTGTTTCGCTTTCTTTTTGTCGTAATAAAGTTCGACAATGTTGCGATTCCATGTCAGAAGTTTTTATAACTGTTTGTGCTTCACTTAAATTTTGGTTTGCCTCTGAAATATGGAATTATTAACTACATATGTACATGTAAATTAATGAAAAATACGTACTAATTAACTGATCTTGAAGAGACAATGCATGTCCATCGTCATTTGTAGATAATCCTTGACTAACTACTTCAAATTTCTTTTGTGCTGTCTCGTACGCTAACATATCTCGCATTTCGGAGTCTTTTAGTTCTTGAAATAAGTTTTTACTTTTGGCCATTTCTAGTTCTTTATTCTTTAGTGTTTTATTGTCCTCATTAATATTATTCAACAAAAGACTTAATTTTTTTTCCTCTTGGTTAATTTCGTCATGACACGCCCTTAGTTGTCCAGATAATTTCGCTTCCTGTTTAAGTTCTTCTTCCAGCTGTTCGGTTATTAGTTTAAGAGCTTTACTGCTTTCGTTTTCAATTTTAGTTTGCAATAAATTTATTTGCTCTGTTATTTGTTCACGTTCGCAGCTATTTTCAAGAATATTGTTTTTAGCTTCATCTATTTGCTTCGTTAATTTAATAATATTTTCTTTAATTAATTTTAAGGCTTCACTTTGCTTAAGCCATTTAAAGGATACATAAATTCTGGTAAGATATTCTATATCACGACAAATTTTTTGAAATTCTAGATGTGCCGCCCTTTCTTTTCTTAATTTTTCTAGTTTAGGTTCTACTTCTTCATGCAAAAGTGCATTTGTTTCTCTAACCTTTGCATCCTTTTTTTCAATTAGTTTGGTAGTAGCTTCACGCTTTGTCTCGTACATACTGGTGCCTGCAGCTTCCTCTACCATAGAAAGTATCTAAGGAAATAAACGGTAATATAATGTAACTTCTATAATAATTAGTTATTATAATTGTAATAATATAACAATAATACTTAGACAATTCACAATAATACTTAGACAATTCACAAAGTGTTCAATTGTGCAATATTGGTTGTATTTGCTATAATTTTATGACTGTCTTAAAAATTTTGTTTGATTTTTAACATTAAAGTAAAGGGATTTTCAACAAGAACTTTATTTTTTAATTGTGGCAACACCAGCAACATGATAGTTTTGACATTTAGTTTTTAGACGTATTCGTAGTAGATGCATTGACAATTGTTACAATGAATTCAATTTCGATCGAAAGTCACATTTAAATAATTAAAATCCACTATGAAAATGGTGTTTCTGTTCAATTTATATTCACAGAGCCCAGGCGCGGATAATAATATATTTTTTATATGTACAAAATTTTTTGAAATCCCAGCAAAGTTTTTTTTTGTTTTTTTATTGAATCTCTAACGAAATGTTCACTAAGTATTTTTTGTTTTTTATTGAATCTCTAACGAAATTTTCAATAAGTATCCAAATCTTGATCCTAATAGTTATTTATTAGATATTTACAATGAGACATCTAGTTTACCGTATTCAAATACTTATTATTCTACATTCAATCCCAGCAGGTGTAATCTATATCCATAGAATAAACGTTTGACTTGGTAATGCGTGTGGTTGAATAAGTAATAAGTCTTAGTATATGCAATATTTTTGTATATGTATGTGTTTCGTTAGTTCCACTTAATTGAGTTTCTAAACATGCACGACTTTTGACGCAGTCAAACGGGAACTCAATTAAACAGTTCTCGGTTAATTGAATCGCCGACGCAATTAAAATGAAAATCGCTTAATTGAGCAAGATGTGCAATAAAGATCGAAAATAAAAGTAATTTCTTTTGTTAAGTTAAAAAATAATTTTGGTTTTTTAAAACAAAATAAAAATCAGGTACGTTCGTCGTACAATCTTTCTTGCCGTAAAAAATTTTTTTACGTTTGTGAAGGCAAAAACACATTAAGAGCGGTTTTTTTACTTAGAGTTTAAACCAGGATCAATAGTAAGATTTGTTAATCTTATAATAAAATTAATCTAGCCTTAATCCTCTTCGGCGTTTTTAAGTGAAAGATTAAAGCTTTTAGCATTGCCATATGAATTGACAATACTTTTATGTATAAGTATCGCAGTTTAAAACAAATGCCAAAAATTGTCATCAAATTACTGTTCTTAACGTGAAAAAGATTAATATTATATATTTAAAAATAAATGAAATCGAAAAAGAAGCAAACTACTCAAGGAATATTTTATTTTACGAGGTGGAATATTTAATAAAACTTTAAATAAAAAAAAAAATTAAAAATATTTCCTTTTATAAGCATTCGTACTTTTGAAAGTTCTGTCGCAAGTTTAAACCGCCAACTTTGATCGTTTAAACTTGAAAACAAAATGAAATAATCGACTACCCAAAAACGAATTTCAAAGATTAGTTCTAATTTAATCGCTGAATTTTATGTCAAAAACTGGCACTAAGTAGATAAAAACAGTTAACCGAAACATTTGCTCTTGTTTTTCGCAACGCGGTCTTATTTTGCGAAATAATTAAGCGGGTGACGCAATTAAACGGAACTCAACTAAACGGGTATTTACATAGACAGTTATACTGAATGATTTAGGTCCATGATTTTAAGTGCAACAAAACGGGAAACTCAATTAAGCGGGGCTCAATTAACCGAAAACAACTGTATATGAATCAAAATTCTATTCTATGTTTGATGTTAATTAATGTGTGTTTCCCCATTTTACAAATAATTTATAAAAACATGCAGACTTATAGCGTTGCATTTTGTGGTAAAACTAAAATAACGAATATTAATGAGGTGTCAATTACTTAAGTTTTTTTGTTTTTTTTTTATTATTATTGTTTTTTCAATATTCAGAATTCTGAAATAATGTTTTTTTATTCTATAATTAGTATTGTGGTTATTTTGTTGAACTATTTATGGTTTTTAATCCAAATTTTTTAATATTTTTAATTAGGCTTAAGTTCATGAAATTTAATTTTCATTAAATTATTTTTATGAAGAAAGGAATTTTACAACATGAAAATTTATTAAAATTGTTATTGATAATCTTTCATTCTTGACGTGGCTCGGGCTCGAACCCTGGCCGGCAGGTTACCATGACATGTTTCGATCGCAACCACTCGATCTCCTCAGATGGATTTGCCGTCTTACACTCGCAGCCATCGACGACTGCTGACGTCAATAGTCAAACATCAATCCTTAAACCAAATTGTATTTAAACATTTGGTAGATCGAAATTTGCTTTCCTGAATGATTATCCATTTTAATTGATTTTTCATGTTTTTTCCTTACTTCTGTTTTTTCGTACTTTTGTCAGGAATTTTTCTTGAAGTCCAAGTACATTTTTTTGTTTCTTCATTTTGTCTTTCTCTTTTCTGTTGACCTTTTTCAGCACAACTTGAAGGACAAATGTACACATAGAGCTCGTGCCTTAGCTTTAACAATAATTAGTATTGTGGTTATTTTGTTGAACTATTTATGGTTTTTAATCCAAATTTTTTAATATTTTTAATTAGGCTTAAGTTCATGAAATTTAATTTTCATTAAATTATTTTTATGAAGAAAGGAATTTTACAACATGAAAATTTATTAAAATTGTTATTGATAATCTTTCATTCTTGACGTGGCTCGGGCTCGAACCCTGGCCGGCAGGTTACCATGACATGTTTCGATCGCAACCACTCGATCTCCTCAGATGGATTTGCCGTCTTACACTCGCAGCCATCGACGACTGCTGACGTCAATAGTCAAACATCAATCCTTAAACCAAATTGTATTTAAACATTTGGTAGATCGAAATTTGCTTTTTTTTTCTCTTAATATATCTTATGAATACAAAAAAATAATATCCCCGTTTTTTTATTATTTTCTATTAATTTTGTTGAGGTTTAATAACTCGGAATAAAAAACCGAATACTAATGAGAGCCACTGTATATTAATACGGGAACAATTTGTTTGTGGTTGATTTTTAAGTATCTTATCGTCCACCGATTTTAATGAAACATATATCGTTTTAAAGGAATTTGTGTGTAGATATGCACTTTTTTCTAAATTTTTTGAATTAACGTATTTGAAAAGCGTTTTAATTTATCTTACAGACATACGTACAAAGTTAAGTGAATAGTGCATTTTTGCCGTTCTCTTAAAATGTGTACATTTTTGTTGTATAACGCACAGGTTTTCTTGAAAGTAAATGTCGAGTAATCGAAATTCGACCACCGGGTGATCCTAGTTCATATTAACTGTTTAACTCTTTAAAATGGGCTTTCTCTATTAAATGGTACTTATATCACCACCTGGATAACTATCTTGCCGCGATGTGGTGGCTTAAATGCTGGCTGTAGTGAATGTCTTGTAACTTGAGTCGGCAAATTCTAGCCGGGACAAGTTGGAAGGTATTTGCTTTAACGCCAGCACGACTAAGGGTTATCCATCCTCCCATCCCCCATCCCATTACCTATGATCCTATCAATCCCCCTTTATTTCCCATTCCCCCACTTTTAAGGTCAAGGTGGTTGATAGCAGTGCCGAGGACCTGAATGGCTGGTTAGTGGTTAAAGAAACCGGTCGCGAACAGCTTCCCTCTGGCGCCGATGGCAAGGGTCAGTTGTAACTTGGCCTAGTCCGTGCAAGCCGTCACTGCGCGAGACGGTCCTTTTCTTTACGGCTTACTCGTGGGACCAAAAAACTGGACAAATTTACAAAAAAAACCAAGGACGCGACTCTAAGAGTCGATGCAGGGAATATCTCTGACAACTCGGCAGTTTCGGTGTCAGATCCAGACGCCGATTGGCTGAGTATCTACAGAGATATTCTTGAGCAAGAAGGTCAGTTATTGACAGAACTGACAGAGACAAGCGCGACGAACGACCCCCAGTCGGTGCAGATAAACTTGCACCACTGTGAAGCGGCCTCAACCGAATTAGTAACCCACCTCATTGACAACAATGTGGACGTGGCTTTAATCCAAGAGCCCTGGATTAACAAAAACCGGGTAGTTGGATTAAAGATCACGGGGTATACCTTGTTCGTATCCCGCTCTGATGAGAAGGTACGGACTTGTATACTGGCGAGAACTGAACATAAATTTATGATTTCTCATTCTTTCAGTAATGGAGACCTCACGGTTGTGACAGGGGAAGCCAAGGACAAAACGGTCCTGGCACTGGCATCGGCATACTTGCCATATAAAGCTGCCGATCCACCTGGGGAAAAAGTGCGAGAGTTGGTGGAGCACTCGGGCAGAAGCGGCTCGAGGCTGGTACTAGGATGTGACGCCAATGCACACCATTCCCAATGGGGTAGTGCCGACATCAACAAAAGAGGTGAGTCTATGTTTGATTTTATTGTTGCCAGCAATCTCTTTATCTGTAACAGGGGGAATACGCCAACGTTCAGAACTAGGGATAGAGAGGCAGTGATAGATATAACATTGACGAACTGTAGGGAATTAGTAGAGGACTGGAGGGTGGCTTTGGATTTTTCCTTCTCTGATCATAGTCGTCTGTCCTTTAGTCTAATGTTTGAGAGGTCGAAAAGGTGTCCATATAGGAATCCGAGAAGGACGGATTGGGATTCGTTTTCGGGACTAGTGCAACGGAACCTTAGGGTTACACGGAACTGGGGGTCGACTCCGGCCGGTGTGGAGCAACACCTTCACGGAGGTATTGACCAGTAGCTATGAGCGATCCTGTCCGTTAAATTTTCCGGGCAGGCGTACACAGCCAAGATGGTGGACAGACGAGTTGAAAACTCAAAGGTCCACCGTCAGAAGGCTGTTCAATAGGGCGAAGTATACGCGCAGGGATGAGGATTGGAGTAACTTCAAGTTGAGTTACGGGAGGTATAAGGGAGATATTAGAAGGGCGAAAAGGGACTCGTGGATTAAGTTTAGCGCGTCAGTTGAATCTGTGAATGAGATGTCTAGGTTCAGAAGAATTTTATCTAAGGACCCTGTAGTCCCTGGATTTATTCAGAGATCGGACGGCTCATGGACGGAATCTGGCTCTGAATCTCTCTGTCTGCTTGTGGAGACTCACTTTCCGGGGTGTGTGGATCCTGGGTCGGGGAACAGGCTGTATGTGGTGACCCCTTCTCTGGTTCGGGCTCAGGCGGTGAGGAAAGGGAGACGGTGGGGGACATGATTACCTTGGATAAGGTAACATGGGCGGTAAATACCTTTGGGTCCTACAAATCGGCGGGGCCAGATGGTATATTTCCGGCGATGTTACAGAATATCGGGTAATCATCACTCCTGTTGTTGGTGGAACTGTTTAGGGTATGTGTGCTGAACGGGTACATTCCTAAGAGGTGGAGGGAGGTTAGGGTAGTTTTTATTCCCAAGGCGGGTAGAACCGGTCACTCTAAACCCAAGGATTTTAGACCAATCAGCTTGTCGTCTTTTCTCTTGAAGACGTTGGAAAGACTGATTGATCTACATCTGAGGACGAAGATTGACGCCGGCATCGTCAGCGGCGCTCAACACGCCTACCTTAAAGGTAGATCTGTTGAGAGTGCGTTGCATGATGTGGTTGGTTATGTGGAGCGGGGTTTGCGAACCAGGGAATACACCCTGGCAGCATTCCTTGACATAGAGGGCGCCTTTAACAATTTGAGGATAGAGGCCATAAGGCAGGCACTGATTGACCTAAGGGTTCCGTTGTTATTGGTCGAGTGGATAACTATGATGCCTAGCAGCTCGGACTGGGGAAACGAGCGCTTAAGGAAATCGGTGACTAGAGGGACCCCACAGGGAGGAGTTCTCTCTCCCTTATTGTGGCTCTTGGCCGTCAATGTCGTTCTGAGACGTTTTGACAGAATGGGTCAGAAGGTCGTAGCCTACGCGGATGATGTGGTGATATTGGTGTCGGGCAAGTTTCTGCCGACAATTAGCGACATCATGCAAGGGGCGCTGGGCGATCTGGCGGCATGGGCAAGTGACAAGGGACTGGGAGTAAATCCGGAGAAGACGGAGTTGGTTCTTTTCACTAGGAGGTACAAGGTGGAGGAGTTTAGACTGCCGGTACTGGGAGGAGTGGAGCTTGGACTATCTGATAGTGCTAAGTATCTGGGGGTTTTTCTGGACAGCAAGCTGTCATGGGGTAGGAATACTCAGGAGAGACTCAAAAGGGGTCTCAATGCTTACTATGCTTGAAGATCATCGATAGGTAGGAGCTGGGGACTCCGGCCGTCAGTGGTGGGATGGCTGTACACTTCGGTGGTTAGACCCATTCTTACGTATGGATGCTGTGTTTGGTGGGAGTCATTGAGATTGGCAAGTCGTAGGAACCTTCTTTCTAAGGCTCAGAGGTGTGCTTCAATTGGCATGACAGGTGCCTTGAGAAGTACTCCTCAGGCTGCCCTGGATGTCATTCTACATCTTCTGCCCATTGAGCAGTATGTGATGGGAATGGCGGCCAGGAGCATTCTTAGACTGAGGGAGTTAGGACTTACGAGGAATGAGACTCAGGGTCACTCACGGATCCTGGGTGAGATTGAGGCTGGTGGCTATTGCCTGGGACCGCCGGGATCCACTGATTATGTTAGCACCAGTTTGGATTTTGGTCGGTTGCCAGAGGTAATAATGCCCTCTAGGGAGAGCTGGTCGGGAAGGGGCAGATTATTTGGTGGATTTGCTATTTTCACTGATGGCTCGAAGATGAGGGGCACGGGTGCAGGGGTCTACATTGAGGATCTGAACATAAGAAGGTGATATAGGCTTCCTGACGACTGCAGTGTTTATCAAGCGGAGGTTCTGGGGGTCTGGAGGGCCGTGGAACTGATGAGGGACAACATTGATAGGGGCTCGGAGGTCACTATATATGTGGACAGCCAGGCGGCTCTTATGGCCGTAAGGGGCTGTTATGTGAACTCCAGGCTAGTTGATGAGTGTAGGAGGGCTCTGAGGGGAGCCTTAGGGGAGTATCTGCTAAGGTTATGCTGGGTGCCGGGTCATTGCGATATAGGCGGCAATGAGATTGCTGATGAGTTGGCAAGACAGGGCTCAGTGATGGAGGATCCTGACTGTGTGGAGGCGGTTAGGCCTCCATTGGGCTTCTATTTTGGTAGAATTAGGGAATGGATACTGAGCGTGACCAATCGGGCCTGGGGGAGTCGAACGGACTGTCGGGTATCACGGACACTGTGGCCGGTGCTTAGGAAGTCCGATTCGGTGTCGCTGTTGGGCAGGAGCAGGGTCTGCGTTAGGACCATGATAGGAATTATCACGGGCCACTGTATGATAGGCAGGATGGCGGTGAGGATGGGATCCGACTTGTCGGATATATGCAGATTGTGCGAGGACCCTG
This sequence comes from Pollenia angustigena, assembly GCA_930367215.1. Lineage (NCBI taxonomy): Eukaryota > Metazoa > Arthropoda > Insecta > Diptera > Polleniidae > Pollenia > Pollenia angustigena. The sequence goes on from OV884060.1 coordinate 90,492,067, forward strand.
AGGACTTGGAGTCAGTTGAGCACTTTCTGTGCCACTGTCCCAGGTTGCAGGGTAGCAGGTTGAGGTGGCTGGGCAGTAGATTCCTGGGCGAATTAGGGGATGTCTCGGGTTGCGGACTCGAGAATCTGATAGGATTCGTAATGGGGATGGCCTGGCTGCGCGAGGAGAGACTGGGTGCTAACCGCACGTAGGGCGGATTTGGTTTAAGTGGGATTTCTCTCGGGGTTGGTCCTTTACCTTCTTTTCTTTCCTTTCTTTTCTACCTATCTTTCGGACCTGTCTTATGCTTTTGCTGCTTACTTCACCTACTTTATACCTTCTTAGCTATCTCTAATTAAGGCGTCACAATGGACCATATTGGTATCTGGGTGAAGGTGTGAAGGAAACTTCACACCGGCCTTTCTACCTACCTACCTACCTATATTATATGTATACTCTTCTTATTTTTGTTGTTATTGAGTTTTAAAAAATATGTTTAGTGTTTTTACTTATTTAATAATAAAGAAAACAATGAATTTTAAAATAAAAACAAAAGTTTTTGCTTTTTTAGAATTTATTGTTTTGAGATTAAGCCTTTTATAGCCCTTTTAAAATACCGATTATTCATCACTGATAGTAACAAACATTTACATATTTTCAATAAATGTTAGTAAATATTTTCCAATTTAAAATTAAAACTCCTTTAACATAGTTTTTTTTTATATTTTCAAAACGTATTACATGAATGCATTCCTTTACATAAATTCTTTTTTTTTGCTATTTCTACTTCATGATTAGTTATGCTTGTCACAACATAATTTTTGTTGTATCAATAAAAACATTTTCCTTATTTTTTTTATCCATATGCTATTGTTGTTGCGGGTCTTCGAAGATACATTTATTCATCCATAGTAGCATGCACCTTTATCCACGCATACAAACAAATAAACCAGAAAAAAAAATTTTAGTTTAGAAACAATTTACAACCAAAAATTAAACTCGCGAGCAATTTTTTTCAGCTCTACTTACGAATTGAGTTTTATTTTGGACTCTTAAAATTTAAAATCTTTTTGCGAGTTATTTTTTTCAAAGAGTATAATTCGAGCACCCTCCGTACTCTGGAAATTACCCACGTTATACCCAAGGGGTTTAAAATTACACCAAATTCGGGAAATTACCCACAAACTGAACACTGATAGTTATGCAGAAAGCAGTGCAAATAGTAAAAAAAAGTACGCGCACTGGAGAACACAGTGCTGGAACAGTACGTCTGGAAATTTTCGAAAAGGGTCACAAAACGTGGATTTTTCAGAAAACCGTTTAAAAACAAGTAAGAGTGCTATGTTCGACTGTGCCGAATCTTATATACCCTTCACCATTGTGGGAGCAGAATACAGAGCAACTAGACAAAAACTAAATAATTTTTACATATGTATACATACATATTAACAATATGTACTTTAAACTTCATTATCAATTAAATTTAAAAAGCGAAAACTGGTAAATATTTTTTAAATTGTTTTTAGAACATAAAAAAAATAAAAATTTAAAAAAATTTTTTTTTTTTTTTTTTTCAAAAGATTTTGTTATTCGTGCTTAATTCCCAGTTTTTATTCTTGATAAAAACACTTGAAATTTATTGTTGATGGGATAAGCCATTCCTATGCATTTCACTGGTTGCTTAGGCCAGATCATCAGGAAACTTCATCCATAAAGATTTTGGACAAACTAAAGATATTAAACCAAATAAAACTGTTAAACGTATAAGAATTATAGCAACAGTTCTACTTGTAACAATATCAAAGCTTGAACAAAACACATCAACAATAAACAACAGTGGGTTTATCTCATCTTACATTCCCCACTACAATTAGTTGAAATTCTCTCAACATTAATTGTAGTTGTAAGTAGGTTAAGAAAAACAAAATAAAAACACCAACAACTTACAAAAGATGTTGTCAATTAAGTGTTTTTTAGGCCGTGCACTTGCCTGTTTATTATCAAAAAGTAATTTAAATTTTTGGGAATACAAAATTTTAATTTCAAAAGATTTTGCTATTCGTGCTTAATTCCCAGTTTTTATTCTTGACAAAAACACTTGAAATTTATTGTTGATGGGATAAGCTATTCCTATGCATTTCACTGGTTGCTTAGGCCAGATCATCAGGAAACTTCATCCATAAAGATTTTAGACAAACTAAAGATATTAAACCAAATAAAACTGTTAAACGTAAAAGAATTATAGCAACAGTTCTACTTGTAACAATATCAAAGCTTGAACAAAACACATCAACAATAAACAACAGTGGGTTTATCTCATCTTACATTCCCCACTACAATTAGTTGAAATTCTCTCAACATTAATTGTAGTTGTAAGTAGGTTAAGAAAAAACAAAATAAAAACAACAACAACTTACAAAAGATGTTGTCAATTAAGTGTTTTTTAGGCCGTGCACTTGCCTGTTTATTATCAAAAAGTAATTTCAATTTTTGGGAATACAAAATTTGAATTTCAAAAGATTTTGCTATTCGTGCTTAATTCCCAGTTTTTATTCTTGACAAAAACACTTGAAATTTATTGTTGATGGGATAAGCTATTCCTATGCATTTCACTGGTTGCTTAGGCCAGATCATCAGGAAACTTCATCCATAAAGATTTTAGACAAACTAAAGATATTAAACCAAATAAAACTGTTAAACGTATAAGAATTATAGCAACAGTTCTACTTGTAACAATATCAAAGCTTGAACAAAACACATCAACAATAAACAACAGTGGGTTTATCTCATCTTACATTCCCCACTACAATTAGTTTAAATTCTCTCAACATTAATTGTAGTTGTAAGTAAGTTAAGAAAAACAAAATAAAAAACAAACAACAACTTACAAAAGATGTTGTCAATTAAGTGTTTTTTATTTTGTTTTTCTTAACCTACTTACAACTACAATTAATGTTGAGAGAATTTCAACTAATTGTAGTGGGGAGTGTAAGATGAGATAAACCCACTTTTTTATTGTTGATGTATTTTGTTCAAGCTTTGATATTGTTACAAGTAAAACTGTTGCTATAAGTCTTATACGTTTAACAGTTTTATTTGGTTTAATATCTTTAGTTTGTCTAAAATCTTTATGGATGAAGTTTCCTGATGATCTGGCCTAAGCAACCAGTGAAATGCATAGGAATAGCTTATCCCATCAACAATAAATTTCAAGTGTTTTTATCAAGAATAAAAACTGGGAATTAAGCACGAATAACAAAATCTTTTGAAATTAAAATTTTGTATTCCCAAAAATTGAAATTACTTTTTGATAATAAACAGGCAAGTGCACGGCCTAAAAAAACACTTAATTGACAACATCTTTTGTAAGTTGTTGTTTGTTTTTTATTTTGTTTTTCTTAACCTACTAACAACTGCAATTAATGTTGAGAGAATTTCAACTAATTGTAGTGGGGAGTGTAAGATGAGATAAACCCACTTTTTTATTGTTGATGTATTTTGTTCAAGCTTTGATATTGTTACAAGTAAAACTGTTGCTATAAGTCTTATACGTTTAACAGTTTTATTTGGTTTAATATCTTTAGTTTGTCTAAAATCTTTATGGATGAAGTTTCCTGATGATCTGGCCTAAGCAACCAGTGAAATGCATAGGAATAGCTTATCCCATCAACAATAAATTTCAAGTGTTTTTATCAAGAATAAAAGCTGGGAATTAAGCACGAATAACAAAATCTTTTGAAATTAAAATTTTGTATTCCCAAAAATTGAAATTACTTTTTGATAAAAAATTTTCTTTAAAAAAAAAACCAGATTCGAACCAGAGAACTCACAGTTTCTAACTTAACAACCGGATTTGAACTTCGCTTTTCATAAGGACCCAGAATATATATACTTTATAGGGTGTAGGATCAATATTGTAGAAATTACAAACGGAATGACAAACTTATATATACCCTTTTCCACCTGAGGTGGAACCGATTTGAAAGATTTAAATACCGACGTGCTTAGGAAGAAATTTACCATTTACTTGGGTTATAAAGTTTGGACTCGGGGAGATCTATGGTTCCCGAAAGTAGGTATTTAAAAAAAAAAATTAATTTTGGTCATAACTTTTTTGTATCTGAACCGATTTTTCCGAGTTTAAAAATAAATTAAATAAATAAAATATGTTGTACTAAAAATTTCCGATATTTTGGTATATAAGTCATATCCATAGGACATATGGCAGCCCTAAAATTTAGGTTTTTATACAATTTTTAATTTTTTTTTGTACGGGAGGTACCACGCCCACGTTTTGTAGGATGGTGTGTATTGACAACCTAAATGTGTGTACCTAATTTGGAAACTTTGACTTTTGCCGTTCCCCAGATATACAGCAAAAAGTAATAAAAATACAACAACCACAAGGGATTTTTCGAAAAAATTAGAGGTAGTCGTGGTTTTTTGCTCATAGCTCAGCCATTTTTTAACCGATTTGACAGATTTATATACCGATGTGTTAAAGAAGAAATTTACCATTTACTTGAGTTATAAAGCTTGGACTCGGGGAGATCAATGGTTCCCGAAAGTGGGTATTTAATTTTGGTCATAACTTTTTTTGTATCTGAACCGATTTTCCCGAGTTTTTTATAAAATATGTTGTACTAAAAATGTCCGATATTTTGGTATATAAGTCATATCAATAGGACATATGGCAGCCCTAAAATTTAGGTTTTTATACAATTTTTATTTTTTTTTGTACGGGAGGTACCACGCCCACTTCTTCAATCCCGCCCACATTTTGTAGGATAGTGTGTATTGGCAACCTAAATGTGTGTACCTAATTTGGAAACTTTGGCTTTTGCGGTTCCCCAGATATATAGCAAAAAGTAATAAGAATACAACAACCACAAGGGATTTTTGGGAAAAATTAGAGGTAGTCGTAGTTTTTTGTTCATATCTCAGCCATTTGTGGACCGATCTGTCTGAATTTTAATAGCAAACCATTCCGGACCATATGTGACATAAATGTATAATAACCTGGCTCCCATCATATATGGGATCTTCGGGAAATCCATTTCAACGGACAGACGGACATGGTTAAATCAACTTCGCTTTTCATAAGGACCCAGAATATATATACTTTATAGGGTGTAGGATCAATATTGTAGAAATTACAAACGGAATGACAAACTTATATGTACCCTTTTCCACCTGAGGTGAAGGGTATAAAAAGAGGGTCGAGTTTTTTAAAAGCAGTATTTCCCATTTTAATAAATATAATAAGACCAAGTTCAAACAAAAAATCTTTTTTTTTTGGGGAAGGCAGTGCTTAAAAAACTTAATTTTTTATGGAATGCCCTTTCCTTTTTATAACTGTTGTAATATTATATTAAACTTTAAAAGTATTTTATTAAAGAAAGTATGTCTTTGCAGAATCAAATACAAAAGAGGAATGAATTGATCAAGATACAAAAAGAATAAAAGAAGAGTTATTAACGGCGTTCACATTGTTTAGGGTTACCAACTATTATTTCCAACACTCCTTCTCAATGTGAATGTCGTTTTCAAGAAATTAATATGTAAATAAATTTCATTAAATCCAAAAAAATTAAATGTTTCGTCTTCGAAAGGTTCTTCGTTAGGATGTCAGCGATCATATTTTCACTCGGGCAGTATTTCAAAGTTATCTTCTTGTTCCTCTCGACCTTGTAACGATTATTTGAGTTGTTCTTATAATGGGAAGCTACCTTTAATAACGGCTGTGCTCGTCGGAGGGGTGAGTTAATTAAAGTTCCCATTAAAATTAAATTTAAAACATTTACAGTAGATTTAAAAATCAGGTAGCTTAGTAGATGACATGTGAAAATATGTAGATTGATAATTATATAAACCAAAAAAAATTATAATAAGCTAGGCTTGAATGAGTATTGTGTAGCTTGGAATGGAAATCGCTACACATTCTCTAAACCCTCCCACCATGCTGACATTATTGTATAATTCCCCTGTCAGCCCTACATAAAATAACAACAACAAAAAAAATTACTAACTTACCTAACCCATACTATATTCTTCACCTTTCGTAATAAAAAAAATATCAAAGCTTTAAGACATTATTTTTAATACATAAGAAAAGTTAAAACATATTTATTAATATTATAAAAAGGAAAATAAAACAATTGAGATGATGTTAATTCAAAATGTAACTATCACAATTGGTCACCCTAAATGGTTAAATCAATATTTTAGAAATCTAGCAATTAGTTTAATACAGGGGGGGGAAAAAAATAAACTAACGTCATAAATATTAAAAATAAAACGTTTGAGGAATTAAATATATAGTATGTAGGGTATTTTAATGTATATTGTAATGTTATTTCTTCTTCTTAAAATATCTGTTTTAGTAAATAAATTAAATATTAATTTAATAATCTTATAATGAAACAAAACAAATCTTAATTTAAAGATGATTCTTTATGGTACGTTTTATCTGTTAAAATGTGAAAATGATGAACTCGAAATGGTTGAATAAAAATATCATAAAAAAAGAATTAACTTACATTCGTTGGTCCATCGAAGTCAGCAGGCGCCAGATGACAGATGACTTGCGTTATTAAAATCAATTTTTATTTCAACCACGAAATAAGAATAAAGGTTAAGTTTGAGTACGTATGAATATTATATGATTTGAATAAAACAATTCATATGCAATTTCCTATTCCTTTTAATTGTAGTTTTTTTTTTTTTTTTTTTTGTTAAGATAATTTTAAGTTTAGAGTGCCATTATGAATGTAAAAAGTGAATGTATATGAAATTTTGTTTTCAAATTACTACATCAGATTTTAGTTTTTATACATTCAAATTAATTAAGGTGACCTCCAAAGTTAAATTAATAAATTTAAAAAAAAAAAAAAAATTAAAATCAAAAATTTAGGTTAATAGAAATAAAAAAAATTATGAAATTTAAGAAGTTAAAGAAAAAGTCGCTAAAAATTTAAGTATCGTATTGAAATTTCCAAAAGTATGTAAATATTTAAATTTCGTGCAACAATTAACAGAAAAAATATGAATTTGGCAGGCTTCAGAAAAATACACACACTGTATAAAAATCTCGCACATAAATGTTAACAAACACAGTTTAAAGCAACACAACATATTTTAATTTACACAACAATTTTGTGTGTTTGAAAATTTTAAACGGTGCCGAACACAACCACGACTTTTTGTTTTAATATTTGGTTGCGTACACGGGCATGTGTAGTTCTCGTATTTTAAGATCGAAATACATTTTAACCACACATAAACGGTTGTAACTAAGGTCGTGTACGTGTATGACAAAAAAAGTACATGTACGATAGAGGGGTTCGATACTTTAAGGTCGTGTATGTTTAAAAAATAAGAACATGAAAGATATACATGTTCGATTGCAGGTTCGAATGTAGCTATACTTTAAGTTCGTGTGCGGAAAAAATAAAGCACATGAACGACAGAAAGGTTCGATTATAGCTATACTTAAAGTTCGTGTGCGGAAAAAATAAAGCACATGCATGACAGAAAGGTTCGATTAAAGCTATACTTTAACTTTGTGTACGGTAAAAAAAAGTACATGTGCAATAGACAGGTTCTATTTTAATATGTGTGTTTGCGTGAAAAAAGTTTTTCAAAAAACTAATATGTACTACATAGAAACTGTTGACAGGGTTTCCAGTTTTATTTTAAGCCTTATCCCCAATTTGAGATTTTTCATCCCAAAAAATACCCAAAATAGCTATTTTCTTATCCCATAAATCCCCAAATTTTCTTAAAAAATAAAATACATAATATTATGTCAATGGAAAACTATGCATACATCGATTTATTTAAATGAATCCATTTGTGATATATTATTAAAACTAATGTTATTTATTCTTTGAGTTCTACATATATATGTACACTAGGGATATAACTTTTTAACAAATTTTTAAATTATCAAAATTGACATAGCACAGTTCGATAGAGCATAAAGAACTATAAGGGAACGTATATTTATTTTTTCGCTAAGGTCAAAAAAGTTCACGCACCAACCGCGATGAAGTTTTGAAAATTTTTAATTTTCTTTTTGGTTAAGAAAAATTAATAATAATTAGTATTGTGGTTATTTTGTTGAACTATTTATGGTTTTTAATCCAAATTTTTAATATTTTTAATTAGGCTTAAGTTCATGAAATTTAATTTTTATTAAATTATTTTTGTGAAGAAAGGAATTTTACAACATGAAAATTAATTAAAATTGTTATTGATAATCTTTCATTCTCGACGTGGCTCGGGCTCGAACCCTGGCCGGCAGGTTACCATGACATGTTTCGATCGCAACCACTCGATCTCCTCAGATGGATTTGCCGTCTTACACTCGCAGCCACCGACGACTGCTGACGTCACTAGTCAAACATCAATCCTTAAACCAAATTGTATTTTAACATTTGGTAGATCGAAATTTGCTTTCCTGAATGATTATCCATTTTAATTGATTTAACATGTTTTTTCCTTTACTTCTGTTTTTTTGTACTTTCGTCAAGAATTTTTCTTGAAGTCCAAGTACATTTTTTGTTTTTTCACTTTGTCTTTCTCTTTTCTGTTGACCTTTTTCAGCACAACTTGAAGGACAAATGTACACATAGAGCTCGTGCCTTAGCTTTAACAATAATTAGTATTGTGGTTATTTTGTTGAACTATTTATGGTTTTTAATCCAAATTTTTAATATTTTTAATTAGGCTTAAGTTCATGAAATTTTATTTTTATTAAATTATTTTTGTGAAGAAAGGAATTTTACAACATGAAAATTAATTAAAATTGTTATTGATAATCTTTCATTCTTGACGTGGCTCGGGCTCGAACCCTGGCCGGCAGGTTACCATGACATGTTTCGATCGCAACCACTCGATCTCCTCAGATGGATTTGCCGTCTTACACTCGCAGCCACCGACGACTGCTGACGTCACTAGTCAAACATCAATCCTTAAACCAAATTGTATTTTAACATTTGGTAGATCGAAATTTGCTTTCCTGAATGATTATCCATTTTAATTGATTTTACATGTTTTTTCCTTTACTTCTGTTTTTTTGTACTTTCGTCAAGAATTTTTCTTGAAGTCCAAGTACATTTTTTGTTTTTTCACTTTGTCTTTCTCTTTTCTGTTGACCTTTTTCAGCACAAGTTGAAGGACAAATGTACACATAGAGCTCGTGCCTTAGCTTTTACAATAATTAGTATTGTGGTTATTTTGTTGAACTATTTATGGTTTTTAATCCAAATTTTTAATATTTTTAATTAGGCTTAAGTTCATGAAATTTTATTTTTATTAAATTATTTTTGTGAAGAAAGGAATTTTACAACATGAAAATTAATTAAAATTGTTATTGATAATCTTTCATTCTTGACGTGGCTCGGGCTCGAACCCTGGCCGGCAGGTTACCATGACATGTTTCGATCGCAACCACTCGATCTCCTCAGATGGATTTGCCGTCTTACACTCGCAGCCACCGACGACTGCTGACGTCACTAGTCAAACATCAATCCTTAAACCAAATTGTATTTTAACATTTGGTAGATCGAAATTTGCTTTCCTGAATGATTATCCATTTTAATTGATTTTACATGTTTTTTCCTTTACTTCTGTTTTTTTGTACTTTCGTCAATAATTTTTCTTGAAGTCCAAGTACATTTTTTGTTTTTTCACTTTGTCTTTCTCTTTTCTGTTGACCTTTTTCAGCACAACTTCAAGGACAAATGTACACATAGAGCTCGTGCCTTAGCTTTAACAATAATTAGTATTGTGGTTATTTTGTTGAACTATTTATGGTTTTTAATCCAAATTTTTAATATTTTTAATTAGGCTTAAGTTCATGAAATTTAATTTTTATTAAATTATTTTTGTGAAGAAAGGAATTTTACAACAAAAAATTGGTTCTTAATCATTATAACTCATTTTTTTAATACTTTTTATGTTTTGTTCCGACATTTTCTTTTTTTTACCTATTTAGCGATTTCGAATAAATTTTAGGGTTTGTTTCCAATTTTGCAATCGTTCGCGAATTTTTGCCCTGTTCGCGATTGAAGCGATTTTTTTCTGTAAGTTTTCTGATTCTTTAAAGCTTTTAAGATTTTTAATAGATATTAGTCTTTGTTATCAAGTCGCTGTTACCAAATATTTTGGAATTTCAGCAATTTTTACCGAATTTTTTCATTCCTGTTAGTTTAAGTGATATTTCTATCAATTTTATGGCGAAGCTTTGTTGCTCTTTGAGGCAATCGTCGTCGTTTTAAAAATAGCCCCATAAAGTCACCTTTTTACAGGGCACTCTTTTAACATTCACCCCTATCGGGAATAACAAGTGGAATTTTTGTTCCCATGAAATTTTCATTCCCATGGAAGGGAAAAAAGCAATCGTGAATCTCATGTGAAAAATTTTTCACGCGATCAGTTCCAGTAAATGTAAAAAAAGAAGAAAGATTAAAAAATTAAAAATCAATTAAATTTTTGTTCAAAAATATACAAGTATATATTTTTAAGAAAAGTTGAAATAATAAAGCAAAATATTTAGTATTGGAGGGATAGTTTGATTACAACGTTAGTTTTTTGACATTTTTAAATTTTAGGTAGTAAAATATTTTCCAAAATTCTGCCATCAAGTCTATCGAAAGCTTCACAAATCCGCAGGCAATCTACCTGTTGTTTTGCATTTTGTTGAGCAATATATCGGTTTGTACCTTATTAACTTTATTGACCCTTAGTATTCGATTTATAGGAGGAACTACTTACATACATGTTCTGTTCCCTAGAAAAAATAAAGTGAGACAACCTAAGGGGAATGTGAACAAATTAAGAGGGAAAAAACTTTTCATGATAAGGGAAATTTTTTTGAAAAGGGGAAAAATTACGAGGGACAAATTATTCACGATTGGGGTGATTATCGATGTAAAAGGGGGCAAAAGGGGGCAAAAGGGGGCGAAAAGTTCAATGAGTTATGCCATTATTAAAGGTGAATTTTTTTAGCATTTAACTTTCTACTCTTTAAGAGAGTAAAACATTTTTAAGAAACGAACACCTAATTGCATTTTTAAATAAACAGGGGTGTGATGGAAATCGAAAACGCAAGAATTTTACAAATCGTTTTTTAACAAGATTTCTGTAATAAAAGAATTTTATGGCAAATATTATGCAAATATTTATCTATTAAACAGAATTTTATAAAAAATATTATAAAAATTTGATTAAAAGTGTATTAAAAACAACTTGCAAATTAATTCTTGCGTTTTCGATTTCCATCACACCCCTGTAAATGTTACATTTTTTTTGAAAAGAAACCACCATGGTATTTAATAGATAAAAAATAACAAATATTAAGGGTATTCATTTCAATTTTTTTTGGTGAAAAAATGTAAAAAAGAAAAATTACAACCTTATTGACGTAAACGGGGGTTTTTTTTTTTTTTTTGTAAAAAGTACAAACTGTCAAAAAAAAAAACTGTCAAATAATTCGTGGAAGTAATTAATATTTTTCAAGATGAAAAGTGAGTTAATTGATTATTTAATTTAAAACGAAGTGACAGGTGAGTTACCTCAAAATGGCGATTGTCTGCCAAAAAGTCGAGTATTTTATTAACTTCAGCTTCTGTCCATTTTTTTAACCCCCATTTCTTTTGTTTTTTAATAACTTTTTTCATTGCACACATTCTTAATATGAATTTTTCTTTTTAAAATTTTAAATGAATAAGATGTTATCTTTGAAATGTTGTAACTATTAAAAATAGTTTTTAAATCAGAGTTGTACAATTCAAGAGTTTATAAAAAGAGATGCAATTTTTCGTTGTTTGGGTGTGTGTGAAACGGTAGCAAAGTTCTATGGTGAAATGAAATTTGTTTGTGGTAGAAAATTTTCATATTTGTGCTGTGTGAAATTGTAACATGTTTGACAACGTAAAATTTTGACATAAAGAAAAAAAGAATTACTAAAAGTTTTGTGAAAATGAATAAATTAAACAAACGTTTACCAATTATCATTTCAATTCTGTTGGAAATGAGATCGTCCCAACTATTTGATGAATTCGTAACAATTTTTACAAAAAGTGTGGGCAAAAAAGCTTATACATATTTAAATACTCACATCTTGTATAATTCTTTTTAATTTTTGCCGCTGGTTCTGCTTCCATATTATTTTTATTTTGTTTAAACAAATTTGATGAAAAAAAATAATTTTGTGGTTGTCAAAAATTTCTACACTAATGTCAAAATTTATACTAGCCCCTAGGGCTAGTGAAATTTTATTCACCTCAATAGTGTCAAAATTTTACTTCCATGAGTACTTTGCTACCGTTTCACACACACCCTTTGTATTAAAAATTAACAATTTTTTATGAATGGCAACATCATTTCGTTTAACGTTTAAAGCGGAAAATTACATCTTTTTATCCTGATTTTTTTACACATGGTTATAGTTTGATAAAAATGTTACTTTTGGTGGAATTTGTTTTCTTGTGATTGTTGTAACAAAAATTACATTTTTCCACTTTTCCATTTTTCCAACAAATAAAAAACTGAAATGAATACCCTTCCTATGTTTATGAGTTATGTTTGCTATTAGGGAAAATGTACTTTACTATCGAAAATCTTATTTAATTTAGAAGTCGTAAAAAATCTTTAAACACAAACTTTTAACGAATACTAACTACTTTTCAGGAATGTCTATATTTTGGTATTAAATCTTTACTTGAAATCCATTCCTCCACCTCCGCTTATTTCGAAAACATTTGTTTAGCACTAACGTTTAGTTAGCAGTGTTGACAAAAAAAAATGTGAGTACTATTTCAAAAAAGGGTCAAAAAGTGGCACAAAATAGGTGAAAATGATACAAAAGGATAATTTAAAAAAAGGGTCATAAAAGGTATCAAAGACCGTCGAAAAAGGGTAAAACTGATACTTTAGAATCCCAACGGTAACGCTGCTGGCAAGCCTACCTTTATGGTACAACAATACCGACTTCGCTAACAGTGCAGCCACACGATCAAGATTTTCTTGATAGTCTTTTACATATACTGATTGTCAAAATATGCAAAAGTTGACAGCTGTGACGTAGGCTGCACGCAAGTTGAAAGCAATTTACTTTTTTAAGATGTCGTCGCCGAGAAAACAACTCAAAATGTTTTGTTATTTTCCACTTTTGATTTTTCTGCACTGTAGGCTGTTCGAAGGGACTTTATTTTTTTCTTTACTTCTTCCACTGGCATTTTTGTTTCAGAAGCTATAGACTCGTAGGCTCTTATTTTCAAATCATTTCGCCTATATGATGAAAGATTCATAAAATTTCATGGCTTCTGTACAGCTCTATGAATCGCAGAACATCATTTTGCTTATTAATTTTATAAATAAATTTTATTAATAAACATATTTCACTATTTTTTTAGGTTTTTAGTTAAAATTTTAAAATTCCCCCCTGTAGGAAGTCAAACACATTTATAACTAACTTCAAACTGGGTTTTTTATAACCACATCTAGTTGATTAAGTGACTTTTTTCCTTGTCGACGACTCATTATTTTAACATAGGCATGTCATAGGCAGTAGTCAATTGGCCATCTTTGCATGACTTTTTAACTTACTACTAACTACTTATTTTTAAACCTATTTCCCCTTATAGGTAGTGTATAAAGTCATTTCTGAAATATTGTAGGAAAAGAACTATTACAAAAAAGCTTTATAAAATACATAACTGAAATTTAGCTCATAGAATAAATTCGAAAAAAAATGAAAAATGTTGAATATAATATAAAGTAACCTTCGGAAGGAAATAATTCCCAGTTTCTATTTGTTAAAATAGTTGAGTTAAATACATTCAATTTATAAAGTAACACTATCCAGTGAGACACAAAGAATGCTGACGACGGCCGTAGCGGGCCAGAAAATGCATTACATTCTGCTGGTGTCTAATAATTGTAAAATTTTTCTGTACATTCAATATACCTCATTGCTTTCCAACGGAAGGCTAAGGTAAAATGTAAAAAGAAAATACAATATAATAGTCTGGTAGTGTATAAAGTCATTTCTGAAATATTGTAGGAAAAGAACTATTACAAAAAAGCTTTATAAAATACATAACTGAAATTTAGCTCATAGAATAAATTCGAAAAAAAAAATGAAAAATGTTGAATATAATATAAAGTAACCTTCGGAAGGAAATAATTCCCAGTTTCAAAATTTAAAATATTTAAAGTTTTATTTTTTAATCTTAGCAGATTTTAAGCATATTTTCTTCATTTAACGATTTAGCAAATTTTTTTTTAAGTTTTGGCATATTTTCATCAAAAAGTTATGCAGAACTGTTTTTAAGAATAAAAAAAAAAAAATCCTAACAAGTATTTAAATTTTCAAACATCGTTTAGGAATTTTTGTCACATCAAAAATTTAATTTGGCAACGCTGATAATAACATCAATAAATTGTATGCCTGTGTGCATGCACATGGGCATTGATGCGTTGCTCATTCCATGCGCCACTCACGAAATGTGCAACAACAAAATGCACATACACATGAGTGCGTAAGAGACAAATATAAAATATCGCTCTAACGCATGTGCATGCGCTAGTTTTTATGTGAGTGTATTTTTGGCTCATGCGCAAGAGTGTGCAAATGAGAACTCTGCCCTCTGTACGAAGAAAAGACCTGCACAGATATATCTGTTTCTGTGTTTTTTCTAAAGTGGATGCGTATGGATGAGTGCTCTTGTGTTTCTGATATAAGTTGATATTGATATGATTTGTAAAAGTGTGGATGTAAGTTGATAAAAAAGCTTTTGCAAAGCAGATACTAGTGGATAATGATGGAATACAATAAGTTACTTATTGTACGATACCGTTATTTTCAATTATTTTTCAACGGAAAAGAGCCGAACCTTTGGCTGGTGAAAAAATAATTTTTTACAAAAACAAAATATGTACACATGAACAGTTATTTTTTTCAATAATTTTTGCGTGATGTGTTTCGAACACAAAAAAAAAACAAACAAAAACACTTTACAAGAACAAAATGTGTTGCTTGTTTTTTTGGAAGGCACACATTTTTGAAATTTTCGGTTTCTTTCATGAAATTTAAAGGTTGCGTTTTCTTCGTTCAAGTGCCAAGTAGACAAAAATTATTGAAAAAAAAATTCTGAAAGAACTGGGGGGTTACCGCGTATTTCGATTCGAAAGAAATCATTTACGGATTCGAACAATTTGTACTGTGTATTGCGATTTTCTTAATCGTTTGAAACGATGACAGAGTTTGTATTTTTTAAAAAATGGGAAATTTGATAAACAATTTTTGTTCGTAATAGAGAGTGGCTTTTAAGAAAGTGATTTTTTGTTTTCAATAAAGTATGAAAAACGTCCGTTTATTCGAAACAAATATTACGAAAATCGTAATACACAGTACAAATTGTTCGAATCCGTAAATGATTTCTTTCGAATCGAAATACGCGGTAACCCCCCTGAACACATGTACATTAGGGTGGTTCATAAAAAAAAAATTGGATTTTGTTAATGGCCAACCGGAATATATATTAAGCACTGTGAAAAAATTATGCATGATTTTTTTTTAAATTTTTCTGTTAAGGTTTAGTGGTCGCTACCGGCCCCCGAAACTGTGGTGTTAATAAAAATCGCTGCCCTTATAACTTTTTTTCTATATTTTTCCAGTGTGTGTTTAAATAGTGGAAAAAAAATTTTTAAGACCGTAAATAAGACGATTGCGAGCGTAGTTTTAATATATTTAAAGATTTATTTCATAATTAATCGGGTATTTTGACAAAACATCTTAAGTCGAGATAAGATAGCAAAAAAGTTAAAAAAAAAACTCGAAGAAAAAATAATTTTTCGCAAATAATAAAATAAACCTAAATTAAAGAAAAGTTTTTTTAATGGAAATTCGTATGATTAACAACATTTTTTCAACTTTTTAAATTTGACTTAAGATGTTTTGTCAAAATGCCACAGATATGCATATTAACATTCAAATTTTTAAATAGGTTACATGTTTTTATTGTAACTTAAAATATAAAATATAAAAATGTTTAAACGTAAAATAGAAACTTAATAGAATAGAAAAAATCTGAAATTTATGGTGATAAACATGAAATATTTTTTTAACCTTTAAAGAATGTTCAAGTTTTGCAAAATAATTATTGGAGAAAAGTTGATTTATTAGAATTTGGGTATTTTTGTATATAATCTTATGTAATTTATTATATCCCTCCATCAGTGCTACTCCTCGATCTACTATATCGTTCACAACTCTCATAGAACGAGCTATGTCTCTACCATTTACGTAACCCTCATCTTCCTCCCAATCTTCAACACTTTTCTTTATGAAATGGGATGAAATGCCCGTTATGCTAAAAAATCTAAGTGTTTTTTGAAACTAAATCTTCTAATTGTTTGCCAATTATTAGAGGCGTCTAATGTAATTCGTTTCCGGGCGAATGCAATAAGCTCTTCTGATAAGTACCAAAGATTTTTTTGATGGCTTCAGTTCCAATCAACTCATTTACTTCTGCATAATATTTTAGGTCCTTTTAAAGCTGCAGATCATTTCTAGGCGCACAAACCGCTGATGGGGTTACAAACCAATATTTAACATAAATTCTTACTGAAAATATACAAACATCTCGAATTGAGGATGCTTCGATTTTAGTTAGCTTGAATTCATTTCTAAATAAGTAAATCTTCAAACAGTAAATGGCTTTAGCCATCCATCTAACCCAGTTATGACTTCCAGGTACTCTAAAACACATTCCAGATTCGGGAATACTTCCTTGGTTAAGTAGTCAATTATAAATTTTGAATAGAAAATTTTAATTTTTTTAAATGGTAATTATTTTATATCAAAATTGAACACAAAAATGCAATCTGTAAAAAGAACAAAAACTGTAGTTTCGGTTCCACAGTCTTAAAAGAACGCGTTTGTGCTTGATATAAAATCGATATGTTAGAGTTTCAGGGGGCGGGCACTTCGGAAAATTGTGAGAGACTAGGTCTCAACACGGACAGATTCTTGCTAATTTCACCCAGATCCATGATATATTAAAAGTATTTGTAGCAAATTTAAACACAATATCTTTATTATTTATAAATTCTAGCTTGTTATTTAATTTAAAATTACAATCGGAAGGACGATCGGACAAAAGTCGCTTAGTCGTCTCAGTAAATGATTCCGTAAAAAATGTTTCCCTCTTTTTGAAAATCTTTAGTGTGCATAAAATTCACTTTTTTAATACACGAGTAAGGCGCCCGCGTTCTATAAACCACACATAAGTAATTTCAATAAATAAAAATTAAAAATTATTTATTATTTGGAGTTTATTAGTTAAAAAAAACAATAACATAACAAATATACCTTATTGGCAACTCTGTTGATATAAACAAGAAAAAATACAATAGCTCTGATTAAATTAAAAAAATAATAATAATAAATTGTTAAAACAATAGATAGTGACTATTAAAAAAACAAGAATAAATAGTACTTGTCGATTAGAATACACTTTTATCAAAAATAATTGAATTAACTAAAAAAAAGAAAAAAAAAACTGTGGTAAAACACTTTGCAATGGCTGAATGCAGCAAATGCAAACTAGGAATAAGAGGCGAAAGTGGCATTAGATGCGATGGAATATGTAAAAAAGTGTATCATTATTCAAAAAAATGTGCTGGTATTGATCACTACTCGGAAAAAATATTTACTGAGGGAGGATTTGTGAGATATGTGTGTGATGACGGTATGCAATATGTCCAAAATGTAGACTTTGTTATAAAGGAGATTCAGGAAAGTGTCGAAAGAAACAGGCAAACATTATTAGAATATAAAAATGATTTTGAAAGTGCACTAAAGAAAAACGAAAATGAAATAAAAGCATTACAAGAAGCAATAGAAAGACGGTATGATGATAGATTTAAAAAAATAGATAATATACAAAAACTATGTGAAAATGTTCAAAAAGTCAAAAACCTATACGGAAATATAACTGAAGTTGAAAACAAAAATAAAGATATGTGTGATACAATCGAAAAGAACAATGTAAAAATATGCAACGAAATAAAAAAGGTTATTAAAGAAACAAGTACAAAAACAACAAAAATGTCATATGCACAAACTTTAGCAAATAATGTGGTGATGCCAGATATTTCGAAATATGTCCCCTTAATTATTAAACCGAAGGAAAAACAAAGTATAGAAAAAATAAAAGCTGAATTAAACAAAAAAGTAGATCCAATAAACTTTAAAATTACAAATGTGGAAAATAGAAAAAATGGTACAGTCGTGATCCAAAGTGCAAATATTGAAGAACGTACAAAAATTAAAGAGGCAATACAAAGCGAAATAAGTGAAGATTATGAAATAAAAGTACCAAAAGAAATTAATATGCAAATTATAATAACTGATTTAAATTTTAAATTTCCGGATAAAGAACTTATTGAAAAACTAAAGAAACAAAATGAAACGTTAAAAAATAGTGAATTAGAAGTAGTTAAAATTTTTGAAACAAAAAGATATAATAGAACAAAATTTAATGTAAAATTGAACATAGATAATGAATCGTATCCGAAAGTAATAGCAGGTATAAAACTTAACGTTGGGTGGGATAGATGCAGGGTGTTCGATGGTACAAATATAATGCAATGTTATCAATGTCTAGGATATAACCATAAATCGGTGGACTGTAAAAATGAAGATGTTTGCTACAAATGTCATGGAAACCATAAAAGTAAAGAATGTACCAAAGAAATAATTATGAAATGTGTCAACTGCGTGAAAGAAAACAGAAGATTAAATTTAGGACTTGATGAAAATCACGTCACCAACAATCGCGAATGCCCAGTGTACCAAAATAAGCTAAATTTAAAGAAAAGGAGGATGGGATTATCAACCTAACAATCAAAGAATATACATGGAATTTATACAAACATTCAAGGCTTAATTAAAAATTTTAACCAACTAGAAATAATAGCAGAAGCTGAAAAACCTGAGTTCATAATACTGACTGAAACACATCAAACTATAGAAATAGATGATAGAGAAATTCAAACAAAACAATACGACCAGTATAGCACATTGTCAAATTCGTCTAGAACTGGTGGAGTTATAATCTATTTTAAAAACCATTGGTATGTTAAAAAAGTTAAAGACAATATAAGAAACTCAAAATACTGGATTAGCGCTTATATGGCTAAATATAAAACAACATCCATTATAATAGTTATAATATATAGATCACCAAGTGCTTCAAAATCAGAATTCTGTGATACATTTCAAGATTTTGTGGAAGAAATATGTGATACAAACTGTGATATTTTGATAGCTGGAGACTTTAATATTGACTGGAATCAGGATTTTTATACAAGTAGATTAGAAAGTATACTAAACGATAACGCACTAAAACATGTAATAAACGACTATACTAGAATCACTCAAAGATCAAAAACATTAATTGACTATATAATAACAAATAATAAATCGATTACAGCAGAAAATAATGTAAATAACAAAATAGCTGACCATGAATCTATAGACATTTTTATAGAGTGCGAAAATATACAAGAAAAAAAGTTTTTACGGAAATAAATATTTTTAAATATAATAAAACTAGATTCTGTAATGAAATAAATGCAATTTTACAATATGATGAACAAAACGACTTAAATGATAATGTTTGCAATTTTGATGATGTTTTTGAAAATACGATTCGAAAATTCAGTGTTAAAACAAAAATAAATGAGAATAGAAATAATAAATGGTTTAATAATGATCTCAAAATGTTAAAAAGGGAAAAGATCTTTAAATATCAAACCGCAATTGCCGAAAACACGGGCGAAGCGTGGAACACTTATAAAATAATTAGAAATACATACAAAGTTAAAGTCAATAATGCGAAAAATTAATATATAAATGATCAAATAAATAATGCGCAAGACCCGAAAGAAATGTGGAGAAAAATAAAAGAACTAGTGTTAAGAAACCCCAGAAGTGTGATCAAAACTGTGATATTTAAACAAATAGAATATAAGCACAACTTTCAAATAGCCGAAAATTTTAATAATTATTTCGTCAATAGTATTAAGGAAATTAGAAACTCTATCGATTATGTGCAATATGAAAACAAAATATCTGTGTTAAATTTTAAATTGAAATTTCGTGCAATATCTTTACAAGAACTTAAAATTATATGTAAGAATATAAAGAAAAAACCTGACTACAATAGAGTGACTGTCAATATGATTTTGGATAACTGGAACACAGCAGGCAAGATTATGCTTAATATTATAAACAAATCATTAGAAACAGGAACTTTCCCAAATAGTTGGAAAGAATCAATGATTACACCTATTGCAAAAGTTAAAAACACAGTCAAATGTGAAGAATACCGTCCTATAAACATGCTAAAAACATTTGAAAAAATCCTTGAAATGAGTGTTAAAAATCAACTAGAAAGCTACATGGAACAACACAAGCTACTTTCAAAATTTCAGTCGGGCTTTAGAAAAAAGTATTCGTGTGAGACAGCAGTAAACTATGTTATAAATAGGTGGAAATTCATGAAAAAAAATAACAAAATAATGGCGATTTTTCTAGATTTTAAACGAGCATTTGAAACGGTTGATAGAGATATTTTATTACGAAAACTCTTCGAATATGGAATTCAAGATAATGAATTGAAATGATTTGAGTCACACTTGACAAATCGCAGGCAATTTACAAAGGTGAACGGCACACTGTCAAATAATACGATAAACGATTTTGGAGTACCACAAGGCTCAATTTTAGGAGCGCTTTTATTTATATTCACCCTTATTCTATTTGGCGTCGGCAATAACAATGGCAATTTTAAGGCAACAGCAATTCTTATCAAAGACAACATCAATTCTATGTTAAATTGGTATTTTGTAAGAGTATTATGACGCCGTTGACTGTTTATCGATAATGTTAATAAAATACAGCACACATCTCTAATTTTGTTTACTGTTTTTTTTTTTTTTTATAAGAAAAAAAAATTCTGTGCTGTTTGTACAAATTTTAAGTTAAATAAAAATAATGTTTAAATGAAAATTTTTTTATTATATTAAATTTTCCCAAGTGCCTAATGGATTTTTTTTTAACCTTTTTAAGATCTGACAGTTATTTTCGGCTGAATAAACTTTCTTTTAAACATGTGTTGGAAATAATAGAGCCTCATTTAAAAAAGGGAACGTTTGTTCCAAACACAATATATTTGCAGCAACATTGCGTTTTTTGGCTCAGGGATCGTACCAGCTCAGCGTTGGAAATTATTTCCACTTTTGACTGTCCCAGCCACAAGTTTTAAAATTTTGTCTGAGATTCTGGAAGCCATGAAGAGAGAACTTTGTCCACAATGGATAAATTAAAGTTGCATTTCTTTGAAAAGCAGCATTTCCAGGTGTAATTGGCTGTGTGGACGGAACCCACATCAAAATTTTAGCTCAAAAAAAAAACAAGACCACCATCTCTTCTTTAATCGCAAGGGATATTTAATTTATTAGGAAAAGAGACCCTGCATAATCCTCTGGCTAGCAATGGATTTTTTACAAGCTCTTCCACTAGCTTCTCGAACTGGCACTTAGGCCCAGAACAGACGGTGAAACGCAACTGCAACGAAACTGCAACTTCTAGTTATTTTCGAGTTTCATTTGAGTTTATGCCATAGACTCCTTTGAGGGACCACACATGACGCGACCATTTTGAGACCAGTTTGAAATGCATTGGAAATCAGTTGCATTGAAACCGGCGTGCAGGAAACTCTTGTTTGCGTTTCATCTGTTTTCAAAGAAAATCGAAATGATTGTGATAATTTTATAACATTCTGGTACAATTTAGGTTGCAGGGTGTGTGGAAAACGATTGAAACTGGTTTCAAAATAATAATTTCTAAAGGGTTTCGTTGCAGTTGCGTTTAACCGTCTGTTCTGGGCCTTAGTTGTTATTTTAATTTTTTCAATTATATCCACAAAAAATATATCAAAACACAACACAAATGAAGAAAAATATCAAAACCGCCCAAGAAATAATGATTGCAGCCAACCATAACGTAAAATTTTTAAAAACACGACACAAAGCAGCACAAGACAACACTAAAAATGCCGACGTCAAAATCAAGGGCAATTTAAGGCAACAGCAACGCCAATTTTTCTTAGAAAATACCAAACATATGTTAACAGTCATCGCAATATGGCAATATTGCCAACGGGAATACGAAATTGAAACAAAACATAAAAAACGGCGTTGTTTACTGTTGACGACGCCAAATAGAATAAGGGTGATTATATATAAATGATATGGAAAAAGTTTTAGACAAATGTGAAATTGTTTTATACGCAGACGATACACTGATTTTTACTGAAGCAGAAACGGAGGAGATATGTCACGCTAATATGTCAAACGATATGAATAACATTAATAAATGGCTAAAAATGAACAAATTAAAGTTAAACGAAAGCAAAACTAAAATAATGGAATTAAATATGAACAATAATTTAATATTTAAAATTAACAATATAATAATAGAAAAGGTTAATAGTATAAAATATCTGGGTTTTCTAATAGATAAGAACTTAAAATTAAAAGAACATATGGAATATATATGTAAACAAATTGGTAAAAAAAACGTATTAGAAACAAAATATCAACTATAACTTCAATTAACATTTACAATACTACGATTAAACCACATTTTGAATTTGGATCTACTGTGTTATATACATGCTGTTCAGAACAGCAAATATCAAGAATGCAAAAACTACAGAATAAAGCTATGCGCACAATACTCAAATGCAATCGATTTACCTCAGTAAGATATATGTTGGATACACTTAAATGGCTTAATATACAACAAAGATTAGAGCTGAATACAATTAATTTTATTCAAAAAATTAAAATGGGAGAGGCACCTGAATATTTAGTAGAGCAACTCAGATACGTTGGGGATGTTCAACCATACAACCTAAGAAACGCTGCCGATTTTAGACTACAACGACCTGGAAACAACACAATGCAAAGATCACTGTTCTACAAAGGACTAAATCTTTATAATATGATGCCAAATAATATTAAAAATGAAACCAATCCAAATGTATTTAGAAAGAAAATTGTAACTTTTATAAGAAATATTTAATTTGAGTTTATTGATATAATTTGTAAAAGAACATGTAATGTTATGTAAAAGTATTAAAAATACTACTAATAAATAAATAATAATAATAATATTTTTTTATTAATTAATATATTTATAAAAAAAAAAATAAACTGTGAAATCATTTTACAAATTATTTCAACAGTTTAAGGAGAGATATTATAAAATAATGTTTTAGAAAAATTAATTGGCTTTTATGTTTAGGATTTAAGCGATTCTTTTCTTAAGTTTTGATAAAACTTGACTTGGACAAAATTCTCTCACTTTTCATAGATGTTGAGAAATCGAAAGCAACCCATAATACAGATTATCTAATTTCTCAATAATTTTCCTGGATTTCTCCAAACATATAAAATCTTCCATTATCCTGCTTTAGTTTTTTAAAAAGTTTAACACTTCTAATTGTTTCCGTAAATTTTTGTCATTTAACTCATCCTGACGAAGCTCAGGACCGAACATTCTGCAAAAAAATTTATTTCTGAAATCCTTAATTTCTGTTTTTGTACTGTATTTTAAGGATGTATTTCTAGAAAAAAATATATTGTATGAAAAATATTTCTAAACACAACTTTTTTGGTGCACTTTGGTAACTTTTTTGGTGATCTTTTGTACAGATAACATTGTAAAATTCTACATGGTTGCATTGTGAATATATTTAAAAAGCGAGTTGCTTTGCAGTTGACGATTTGGAACTCAACCATAACTAAAAACACAAAAAAATATGGTTTAATACTACAAAATTTGTAACATCGGTAAACCGACTGAAATTAACCGGTTTAACCGTTAATCGAAAAAAACTAATTTTAAATTAACCGATCAGTTAATCGGATAGTAGTTAAATGGTTAAACGATTAACGGTTAACCAAATGAATACCCTAATACACACCCAAATGGAAGAATATATAAAGGCAGCAAGTTTTTTCAAAAACGCCAAAGTTTAAGGGCTGGTAGCGACCCCTAAATCTTATTTAAAAAATTTAAAAAAAATCATGTGTTATTTTTTCACTGTACTTAATATATATTCCGGTTGGCCCACATAAAAATGCAAAAAAAAAAAAAAAAGTGCCATATATGAACCAGCCTAGTATACATACTTTTTTGTGTTTGTAAAAAATAAAAACTAACAGGAAGCGTTGTGATCAGGCCTACCATATTTACCAATAAATCTGCATTTTGACGATTTTTTTTTCCTCTAAATTGCCTATTTTTTTGATAAACACTTACAACACGGTAATTTTTGGTTTGTTTTATACAAATTATTAATCTTGGGTAACTTGTTACACAAAGAGACAATTTTTTTTTTATTATTATTATTATATATGTTTTACTTGACCTAAGAATTGTGACCAGAAAAATAAATAATATTTTCCAATAGAAACAAAAAATTACTTAGGTTATCAATAACCAAAAATAAATAAATTTTACTTTAATTGGTTACCACAACCAAAATAAAATATAGTATATAACGATAATGGTTAAAGATTCCCAATTGAAAATAAAGGAATTTTTCTCGTAACCTTTAAAAAAAATAATAAATGTAATTTTTTTTAGTCCCTGAGTTATTTTTGGAATAAAAACAAAAAAGTCCATATAAAACAGCTATTTTTCAACGTAAACATAAAAGGTCGAATTTAACTCTTACAAAGAGTTTTATTAAGCCGTCATAAATTAAAACTCATTTCAAGGGTTTGATTTTAACCGACATTTAATTAAATTTATTTTTTGTACATGGAAACCAAAATCTTGTAGCTGGTCAGATCACTACAATTTGTAAAGCAGTGTTATCTAATCAGCTTGCACTGCAATTAAACTAATTGTCATTAAAAAGAAGAAGAAGAATTTTAGGCCGACAATTTTATGACTGCGAAATAAAACTCTCTTTTTAAGAGTTCATCCATACCTACTTTTATTTTTTCGTTGAAAAATTATTTTTAACTGTGGAGTTAAGATCGATTATTCTAGATCACCATAGGTTCTTGTTGTTGTTATTATAGAGTAAAACGCAGTGTATTGGGTGAACGTTACAAAAGAACTAAACTAAAAAACATTTTATTGTTTCCCTCATTCTATGAATACAGTTGTACTAATAGTGATGCTAGAACTAAATGGTTATTCGATTTACATCATTCTATGAATACAGTTGTACTAAAAGTGATGCTAGAACTAAATGGTTATTCGATTTACAACAGTTCTTAAAGATACGAACCTATTGGTATAAGACAGTATAGGTCTCCGCTGAATCTAATATGGAGAGTTTTCAAGCTAAAATTATATGGATCACTCTTATTAACGGTCCCTGCAATTTACCCTTAAGTAAAATCTATTCATATAAAGGGTGTCTGGTGGCAAAATTATAATTTTAAATGCGATTATTTCAAAAAGTAATAAACGGTGCGGATGGAGGTTGGCGCCGTTGGAATTATCGATTGGGAGGATTTGTCAGTCACAGTAGTCAAGTGAGCATCGCGCGTTCGCTGAGGAGACATTTTTTAATGGTAATGATTGGCTGTTTTCCTAAACGCCTTTTGCATTGTAGTAATACATGGCAACATGTTCTTAAATGCAACCATAAAAATTTTGACAATGCATTTAGTTCCGAAATGCAACTTTGTAGTTGCCACTGCGCAGAGGAAAGCAAATAAAGCAGTTAAAATAATGTAGATGCAAACCATTTTCATATACAATACAAAGTAGGTGAACATTTAAGTACACAATGCATCAATACGGTATTGATACATTGTGAACACACGTTTAGGAAAACAGCCATTCTTACGTAATTGCTCGTCGACAATTTTGTTCAAAGTTCATTTTTACTTAATAAGCCCCGTCAACAAACAAATCTATCGTTATTGGTCTCCAAGAACCTTCAACCCTCGATTGAAACAACAAATACCTTTACATTGCCCCAGGGTAAATGTTTGGTGTGCCTTATCCACGCATGAGAAAACTGGGTCATTTTTTTTAAATTCTCGAAGAACAAGGCTCCGTTTTGAACAGTGTGTTCAAGTCGACAAAAGACATGAGGACGACATACTCTTTAAAAAATAAAATCCCCATTTCCATTCTACCGTTCAATGCTTTTAATAACACTTTCGAGTCAATTATTAAATTTTTTATTTAAGTTTGAAAATATAAATCTGCTATCAGATACCCCGTTTTTTTAATTAAATAAAATTTATTTATAAAACATTTATTTTTTTTTTTTTTTTTTAAGCATTATGTAATGGTTAATGGTTTTGCTTTGTTGTTTTTGTCATTAAAAATATGTTTTTTTGTGTTTAAAACAGTAATTTTAATTTGCCGTTTTTCATAATTTGATTTCCGATTTGTTTTTGAAAATATGCCGATTTTTTACTAACACCATTTGGCAGCCCTGGTTGAGATCTTATACAAATTTTTACAAACTCTCTTATTTTCATCAACTCGCCAACAATATTTAAAAATACAACAGATTACCACAGATATTGTAAAAATACTTATGGTGACAACAGATATTTGTAAGCAAAAAAAAAAAAAAAAATGTTATGACATATGTACTCAATCCAAAACCATAAGCATCTGTTTTTGTTTTTAAGATATGGTGAGTGGGCAAAAGCAAAACCATACAATATCAGTTACACTCATTCTCTCATTTATATCAGTAGTAACAGATATATATCTGGTGTATCTTTCAACAATACTTAAGGCTAGATTACACTATTATACTCTGTATTAATACATGTCAAAAACTTAAGTAATATGACAAAGTGTGATAGTGTGAATGCAATGTGTCACGAAAATGACAAGTATTAAGAAAAAAGTTTGACATCCTATACGACTTCATCGTTTTTTGAAAAATTTCTAAACAATAATACTTTTCATTGGATCAGGGTTGCATTTTATTTCATGTGTAAGTGTTTATACTTTGTGTGATGGTATGAACACAAACTGTCATGTTACATTAGATTTTTTGACAGTCGCAACAAAACTCATTAGATTTCTATCTCTTAAAGTATTATGGAATACGTAAGACTTGTGAGATAGTGTAATCTAGGCTTTACTGATACACTCGTGCAGGTCATTAGTACGAAGCTTTAGCAATGAAGTTTATTTATTTTACATAAGGTGCACGTTTCACTCTCATCACCTTTGTTTAAGTTACGCATGTAAAATGATGCCAAAATGATATTGAGGTTCTTTGTCGTAATATTTACAGTTCTTTTTCTGAACGAAAAGAATTTCTCAGGGCTATGGAGTTAAGTTTTTTATCCGGAGTCGAAGTACCTACAAAAACTCGCGAATCCACGCGATTCTTCGAAATTGGCGATGCAATATTTTGCAGATCACTATGAATAAGAACCTTTAATTTGTTTTATCAGAGTTAGTTCGTTCAAGTACTTTACTTAAATATTATAAAAGTTTGTAATAATTAAAATGTTTAAGGTATATATCATTTAACAAGATTTTCGGAACAAGTCCAGTTTACCGACGCAGCTCCACATAAAAAAAAAAAGTACATAGGGTAATAGAAAATCGAAAAATAAGAAGAAAAAATTAAATGGCAAAATTCTCGGACCTCTGAGGTTTTCATATAAATTTGCGATTTCCGTCTACATTTCTGAACGTATATGGCCAATATTGGTATTATTTGAAAGCAATTGAACAGATCTTTATGGAAATGCAAAATTTATTTAAAACTTTTTAACTCTTTAGCTCCTAATACAGTTTTTAAAAAATGTATATCAAAACGTTGGGGAAGTGCACTAGGTAATAAAAATGTAATCAAATAAACCCCAGCTTCTCTAAATAAAGTTTCTCTGCCTAGTCGGCCTTTGGCCGGGAGCATGAATTTATTATTTGGAGCTGCGTCGGTAAACTGGACTTAAGCCAGATTTTCCTATTCTTGTAGATTAAAATTTTGAGTTAATACCCTCTTGTTGATTAAGCAGGATAAGTATTGGGTATTTTTATTTATCGAAAAGTCTACTTGAATTTTTTTTTTTTGTATTTTGGTGTCAAGCGCAATTTAGTGAAAGAGAGAAGTTGAACAACATGGTCTAAAATACAAACTTAATTATTTGTTGGCGCAACGAGACGACTCTGTGGAAGTGCCCATATTGGTTTTTAAAAATAACAAAAAAATTGGTCAGTTCCAAAGGATTTTGGTAGGTTTTGTAGACAGTTTTGGTCGGATAAAAAATTTTTAAACGGCAACCCTGGTATATATATGTTCCCGACGATCCTATAAGGAGCATAGGGCCCCTGGTATGAGAGGGAAAAATGTCCATCGCACACAAATGTTAACATCAGTTTTTCCATATTGCCCTTAATTAAATAATAGAAACTTCTGATGTATATACCCATCAGATGATGCATCAAATAACTGTCATTGTATGCGAATTTTTAAATAAACATTTTTTTTAATAAACTGGATTTAAGCCCAAAAATATATAATAAATTACCTCTTGTGGTTTCATGTTTAACACTTTCGTAATTCGACCTTGCATTATAAGAAAATTAGGATTGTTTACATTAAGCTGCACTGAGCAAAAAAAGTCTGAAACCTTTTTATTTTGAACCAATTTTCCATTAATTAAGTATTTGTTCTTTCCACCTACAACAATTTGTCTTGTCACTGATATCTCTCTACATTTTTCATATCCCAACGGACATTGAACAGGATTGGTGTTATCGAATATTAATGTAACTGTAGCTTTGGTTATGCCTGCCTGGCCACTCTTGTATACCAAATCCTGAAGAGATGTTGCCCTCACTTGACCCAAGTTCATTATTCCCAAAACAAAACATATTGAGTCCAATATGTTTGATTTGCCTGTTCCATTTAAGCCAGTGATAGCAGTAAACTCGGGATCAAATCCGTGGATTTCCGTTCTTCTTCCATACGATTTAAAACCATCTATCACTATTGACTTTATATACATTTCTTGCCGCGTTATACTATTGTAAATTATTTATTTTAGTTATGGCTTTATATATATGTTATATGATATATGTTTGTTGTTCGAAATTTATTTTGGCGTCAGTAGAGATGCTACAATTTAATTGCTTAGTGACAGCTATTTATTTATCGGAATAAAACCACCGTATTCACAAGCAATAACACAGGGTCTCCACCTGAGATAAGATATAAGATTTTTATATCAGCAAACGTCAAATTCAATCGCAGAGAGTATTATCTTACGTGTGGATTCTCAAATAGTGTTAGTATTAATATTATAATAAATGTTATGAGATAGTTGTTATATGAAATCTTATAACAACTGTCTTATAAGATGAGCTGTCAAAAATACACATACATACATACATACACACATATAAAACAATAATAAGACACATTCATTAAAATGTTTAATTTTTTTGTGCAAAAAGTGAAAATCTTGTGATAAGTGTTTAAAAAAACCATATTTATAACTAAAAAACAAGAAAAAACTAAAAAAAAGAGTAAACGATACAAGTTAACTGCACGAGAATCATTCGATTATGAAATCGTATAACATAGCGTTTACATTTGCCAGTACTGGCAAGACAGTAGCAATTCATTCAAACTTTTTCACTAATACATAAACACTTTTACAGCTATTTTGTTTTTGCATTGTTGGCCCATATGTTTGTCAGCTGATTACCCCTAGTTGGAACCCAAACGTCAAATTTCGCGTATATGAGCCAAAATTTGTGCATGTGTGCGTTAAATTGTTTTTGTTTTATATGAAGACAATTTTGACAACTTGGTTCCTTGTATAGAGCAGCATGTCTACACTCCCAAATGAGTCTACCTTGTGTAAATATACCTTGGTTTTGCCAACTAATAAGTATATGCTTACTGTCTTGCCAGTACTGGCAAATGTAAACGCTGTGTTAGGCACATGTTCCCCTTGTTTAAGATTAAGTGTAATAGTCAGAGTACGAAAAAAAACTGTAAAGTACACAATTAAGTGTACCATACCGTATTTTGGCATGAACAGTTCACATACACATTCGTTACAAGAATACAAAATAAAAAAAAAAATTTTTCTGTTTGTGAATGTGTGCAGAAACAATATACGGTACACAGGGAGAGTAAGCTGACGCACACAAAAACTACGAACGTAAAATAACTTTTTAGCGCACATGACCAAAGCCAAAAAATATGATATGAAGGTGAGTTGTATAACAGGAGTGCAGAAATATAAGAAACATGCAAAAGTGTACTAATGTTTTATAGAGCAGAGTATTGGTGCTTATTGCAGCAAACAATTGTTTGTTTTTTACGTTGCTCGCCAAACAGGGATGCAATGTTTAAAAAAAAAATAGGTATTATCGGCACTTTAATTTAAAAAATTGGCAAATTAAAAATACCTATTTTAAATACAAAAAAACCTATTCTTACTTACAAAAAAGAACAATTCAGCATTAACTAATGATTATAATTTATGAAATTACAAAAAAATCAAACAAAATAAACGTCTTACAAATAAATTGTAGTTAAATAAAAAGTTTTTCTTACTTTTTTATATATAAGTATGTATATTCCATATATACATATTTGAGTTTGACATTTTTATTAAATCCTTTTTAAAACAGTTTGAATTATTAAATTTTAAATAATCTTTAAAAAAAAGAATAACTTGCAAAGATAAATTTTTCAGTGAACATCAAAACTTTGTTACATTAAAAAATTCTTTCCACATTTGCGGAAGAATATGGAAGGACCAAAAATTGTAACAAATGCTGCCATAAAATATTCACGTTATAAATCTGAAAGTTTTTGCCAAAAAGTCTGAAAATTTATTTAATTTTTCTTATATTAGAATTTGCCATTTAATTTATGTACAGTACACACAGAAAAAAATACCAATGTAAAAATAACATGGCAAAATGTTGATTGAGAATCGTAGTAAATTTCTGCAAAAGAATGCCCTTTATTTAAATTGATCATTATTTCATATTAATTTTAAATGCAAAATATTAAAATAACCTTAACTCACGTTTATTTAATATTATACACTGTTAAAATAACATTGTTCAATATTGAAACCATAAAAACCTGTTTTACTTGTTTTGTATAGAAAAAAAAAAAAAAACAACACCATAAAAAGAAAAACATAAATTTTTTTATTTTCACGTTTAAAATATGTAATAAAAAAAGAATCAAATTCCCGTATTCTTTTAGTTAAAATAATTTAGTTAAATACTACATTAAGTTTTCAAAGTAGAATGATGACGAAACCATATCGGGCCATTCTGCTGATGCTTCTGTTAACAAAGGGGAATAAAAATAAGTGAAACATGTGTTACAGGGGTAAGTGTTTTGAATTATTCTTAAATAAATGTTGTCTCTGAAGCTTCTTCTCACCGTTATATCACACTTAAACCAATTTGATTCTACATGAAATTCACGTTGTTTCAACTTAAAATAACTTTCATTCAACGTGATTCGGATTGTTATTTCAATATAAATGACATTTGGCTTTAACTTTGCTGCAATGTTAAATTAACATGAATTAAAGTTATTTTAAAAGAAAAAAACGATGTTCGCAAGTTTCTGTAATATTATAAATCACCACCGAAAACGGTAAAATTAACCTTGTTTTTGACGATTTTAACTTGATTATTTTCTGTGTGTAGTTTTCCGGTTTAACGTACCAGTACTTTGTCAGGCCTGTTCTTTGAACTGAAAAGTTCGTTATATGCCATACTTACATATTGAGCCTTTGCTGCAATAGAGTCGTAACTCAAAAAACCAAATTTTTGAGCTAATGTATTTAATTCTTTAATTCCAAGAGAAACATAGGGCCGCTTACAAGCTAATAATGTGTAGTAAATCGCCATATAGTTTCTTAATATTGTGTAAAACTTTCATACAAATATTTTATATACTTAACTCTAGAGAGAAGAATTAAATTTTAAGGTGCTAGAAAATTCAAAATTAAGATATGACTCTATTGCAGCAAAGGCTCGATATGTCTAGTACCAATGCTATGAATAAATAAAAGACTAGAACTGTATTATTTATCGTTTATTTTGAAATATGTTTTGAGAACTGTATATATATAATATAAGAAATAAAAAAAGGTACAATTCATCATTACACTGGTACCATAAAACCTCAAATAATTTTAATGAAAAATAGGTTCAAATTCATTTTCAATTTCGTTGAAAATTTTACATAACAAATTTGTCGAGTAATTTTGTTTTTTTTGGAACAAAAAAATTTTGGTTTGTGGCATCTTCCTGAATTTCTCTTAAAAGCAGTAAAGTTGACATATTATAATGTTCTTCATGGTCGATTTCTTCTATATCATGGTTATCATCTTCAATTATCCACAATTTTTTGTTTTTCTTTTAAAAAATGTCTCTTTCTTGTACTCATTTTTATATTAACGCCACGAAAGAATATGTAACTGATCATTGCTGCATAATCAAACAAAAATGCTTAATAAAAAAAACCTTAAATAGCGGCACCTTTTGCCACTCACTTTGCTTTTAGTTAGAATTTACTTCACATTATGCTTTTTTAAACTAAAATTATGAATAACAAACGTTATAAAAATTGTATTTAAAGTGTATTAAAAAGAACTCCCAAATTCTTGCATTTTATGTTTTCGATTTCCAGCACACCCCTGCTAGATTTGACTCTAAGTTACTGTCTAATCAAGATTTGCCTATTTACATAGTCACATATTCTTAAATCCAATCTTGTAGATTGTTAGCTTAACAGAAATTAGCCTTTCAGTAGACTTAGGTAATGATATATTTTCGAATTAAGTGAATTCCATTAAAAACGGATTCAAATAAAAATATTTTACGATCATGCCAACTTTGTCTTTAATTCACTTTGGTCCCACATAATTCCGCAGCTGTCACACGAAAGTTTTCAACACTTTTTTTTAATAAAAACAAAGTTGAGAAATAAAGGAGTTATAAGAACAAATAACAGCATAATGCTCTGATAAAATAACGATGCTTTCCATCAAAAATATACATATACATATGTAAATTTTTAAATATTTGAAAAAATTGGTCGTTTTCAAAGGATTTTGGTAGGTTTTTTAGACAATTTTGGTTGGATAAAAACTTTTTAAACGGCAACCCTGGTGGTAAATTGAACGTCGAAAATTGTTGTTGTGCTATGTATTATTCGAGTTTATTTGAAGAAAAAAAATATTTTAACACTCATAAAATTATTACAGTAATTGATGCGGAGATTAGCTTAGGCAATTTAAAAAAAATTAGCAAAAAAATAAAGTTTTTCCGTACATATAATGTTATAATAAATAAAAATTTTAACATTTAAAATTTATTTCAAAGTAAAAATTTATTTTAAATTAAATGTAAAAATTTATTTTAAATTAAATAAATTTTCAGTCCTTTAAATGAATTTTCTTTTTGAATATAGCTACATAATATTTTGATTGTATGAATATTATACCTTGGGATGAGTGCTCTTGTTTCTTTTTTATAAATTTTTTTTTTGCAGTAAAAGAGTTTTTTTTTATATATTTTAGGTAAATCCTTTTTTTTACCTATTTATTTTTGAATGCACTTGCGTGGACATTGGTTTATTAAGCAATACTTATGGCGACAACATTAACGCTGTAAAATAATTGTAAACAACATTTGAGACAATTGATGTGCATTTGTACGCATACCTAAGTACATAATTACATATGTGAAGATCCTTTTTATGGGAATTTTTTACTTGTGCCTTGTATATTTGAAGAAAGAAAAAAAAAAAAAACATTTTTATGACTGCTCTTGTTTTTTATAATAAAAAATTTTTTTTCAGTTAAAGAATTGTTCATGCATTTAAGGTAATTTCTTTTTTCTTGACTATTTTTATGAGCAATATTTATGGCACCAAACTCTTTCAGATGAAATATCATTCATAAAAAACACAAAAGCAACAAATTCGCAGAAAATTAAGGAATTTTCGGTCGAAAATTGTTATTGTGCTTTGCCTTATTCGAGTTTATTTGAAAAAAAAATTTTATGACTCCTCTTGTTTTTTATAATTTAAAATTTTTTCAGTTAAATAATTATTTAAATCTTTTTTATGTAATATTTTTGTATGCACCTGCGTCGACAATGGTATATAAAACAATAATTATGGCACCAACCTTTTTCAGAAGCAATATCATGCAAAAAATTCACGGAAATTTAGGAATTTTCAGTTGCATTCAATCATTATGCGTTTTAAGTGATCATTTAACATTTGATTTTAAAGAAAGTAAGATGCCGCGCCCTAAAAATAATTTTTTGCACGATTATTTTAGTTTAATCGATGAAAGTGACGTATTTTGTGATAATGAAAGTTGTGAAAAAAAAAATTAAATAATCATACCGGAAATCTAGAAAGACATTTAAAACGGTTCCACCCTACTTTATATTCAGATTATGTTGCAATAAAGTGTGCAAATAAAAATAAAGTCAATGATTTAAAAACCAAAACAGTTCCAACCCATTTCAATCAAACTAACATTGAATTGGCGATTGTAGAAATATTTACAAGGAATGGACGCCCACTGCGCATGGCGGAAGATCGTGCTTTCAAAATATTAGTTCAACCGGCATTTGATGCTTTGGGGATAAATGTTAATGAGCATAACGTAGCTGAAAGAATAATAGCATTTTCTAAAAAAGTAAAACTAGATATAATGGATGATTTAAAAGAC
The DNA here is from genome assembly GCA_930367215.1 of Pollenia angustigena. Taxonomy (NCBI): domain Eukaryota; kingdom Metazoa; phylum Arthropoda; class Insecta; order Diptera; family Polleniidae; genus Pollenia; species Pollenia angustigena. Next base: position 90,526,882 of record OV884060.1, read on the forward strand.
AAAATGATTTCTTTAAAGATTGATGCAGCAACAAGACAAGACTTAAGTGTTCTCGGTATTAATGTGCAATATATAAAAAATGCGTCTATACAAATTAAAACTCTGGCAATAAAAGAACTAAAATTAAGTCACACTAGTGAATATCTTAAGTTAGAAGTTCTAAAAGAATACGAGATTAATATTCATCAAATTTTAACAATAACTACAGACAATGGCGCGAATATGGTAATAGCAGTGAAAGACATGAACACAAATCTGCAAGATTCCCTACAAAGAGAACGCTTTTCTACGGAAGAATACATCGATATTAATTCCATAGAGAACAAAATGGATGTAATTGTATCAAATTTTTCAGTGTACAATATATGTAACTGGCGTTCGTTGTGGCGCTCATACTCTACAACTTTGTGTGCTCGACGTTATAAAAGTACTGGAAATTAAAAATAAATTGGACACTATTAGATCAATAGTTAAAAAATTAAGAACGCAAAGTTATTTAAATATATTAAAAACCAGCAACTACAAAAAACCAATAATAGATTGCGCTACAAGATGGAATTCCACGTTTGATATGCTCAGAAGATTATTAGACATCAAGGATATAATTGAACCATTGAGTAATGAAAACCAAAGTTTGTACTTAAGCGCCAATGATTGGATCTTTGTTAAAGAGTTTATAGATATTTTCGAACCAGTTTACAATGCTACAATCAAATTGCAATCGGAGCAATTATGTTATAGTGAACTATATATCATAATAATGGATTTATTTTTCCAAGTAGACAATTTAGCGCCGAGTGATATGTCAAAATTATTAAAAACTTCATTAAATCATCGGAAATCTAAATTATTTGATAAGGAATTGTTCAACGCAGCAGTACTTTTGGATCCTAGAATCAAAATTTGTTTGGACTCACAACAGAAAGAAAGAGCAAAGAAATATATAATCGGTTTATATAGGCGGATAAATTCAATAACTGGTAAATATCCAACTGATATTTTCACTAATTTAAAATAAAAATAAGAAGGGAATAATTATGATTTTAATAAATAATGTATTTATTTTAGAAAATAAATTTGAGAAAAGCAGCGTTTTGACAAATATAAGTGCGGAGGGGCCATCCACCAGTAAAAAAGCCAAGTCATTTTCTGATTATCTGCAAAATTTGGATCCTAGTACATCTAAAGCAGACTCAATACTTTCTGATATAGAAAATAACTTTATGTTGTATGAGCGGGAAACGAGATTGCCTTTAAATTCTAACATCTTAGAATATTGGTCCAAAATTAATAATTCTTTGTCGAAGATAGCTGAAATAATTTTGGCAGTACCATCCACATAAGTCAGCGTTGAACGAATTTTTTCATCCTTAAAATACATACTATCCGACCAGCGTAATAGGCTTTCAGCTTTAAACGTGGAACATATCTTAATGGTAAAATCAAACGGAGTTTTTAATTATGCAAATTAACAAAATTAAATGAAATAACAATGAAATAGATCTGTGATAAGTTATTCATTATTTGCTTGTATTGGCCTTGAGAACACATAATACATTTTTTATTGTAAATAATAAATTTTTATCATACTTATAAAACGTTAATATTGTTTTATTTTGGCTTGACATTTCTAAATTTTTAAGTTGAAAGATATTCGCAGAAAAGTTATTCGTAAAATAACTATATTTTTATTATATTAAAATTATCGTAATAGTTTTATGAGTGTAAAAATAATTTTTTTTCTGCAAATAAACTCGAATAACGTATAGCACAACAACAAGTCAAAAGAGCACTCAGCACTAGCAATACGAAATACACAAATAATTTTGTCGTATTCGTTTTTTTGTCGTTCTTCGCTGAATACACGCAAGTGCAAAGCAACAACACTTTCGTATGCTTTGCTGGAAACATTGACGACCGCGATCATCATTGTAGATTTTGTTTTTGTTTAACGTATGATATCGTTTAACAAAGTGTGTATTGAAAAACACTTGGAAAAAATTTATGTTAGCTTTAAATTTCAAACTTATTCACAGAAAAATTATTGTATGGTCAATTACAAATGAGTAGGTGAGATGCAAAACTCGTTCGTTACACCTTTTTCGAAGTTTGGAAAAATGCAAAAAACATATAGCGCCGGATTAACTGGACCAAATAAGTTGAACTTTTTTGATTTTGAAGTGTTATGCCATTCTTGATTTATAACTCAACAGTTGAAAAATTGAAACCAACTGAAATATAGAATAATAATAGATTTAATTTTGTAACGAACGGGTTTTGCTACGAATTTTCGAAAGAAACTAGTTATGGTACGATCCATATGGAATCGAACTAGTTTTGCAACGCACTTTAGCCAACCAGGAAAACTAATCATTGAACTTTAGTATATTTAAAAGTTAAAAACAACAACAAGTCCAACTTACTTAGACGTTAAGGGCATCAAGTGTACTTAGTTTTGATTACCACTGGATTTGTAGTCAATAAGGAGAATGTGCTTAGAGGCAAAGAAGTCTTTTTTTTGTAAATTGTAAAGTGCGGTCTTTTGTTTTTAAAATAGATAAATTAAAACACTGCTATTTCGTTTTTTTTTTATTTAGTCAAATATTTCGACCAACTTTGTTAATCATTAACAGAAAAATAAAATATATTTTTATTTAAACATGCGGATGATTCTTTAGTTGTTACTTGTAAAATTTTGTATAACACATTTTGAAGAGAAAAGTAAGGTAAAAAATTTGTGTAAGCCTTGTATTATTTTTCGGAAATAGCAGAACTTTTGTTGTTGGTCTTGATGCTGTTGCGTCAAGGGATTGAACAGTATAAATACCAACATGGGAGGTTAAGAACATCATGTCCAAATTAATAAGTAAACGTATGTTACCTTATATGACGTTATTTTATTAAGGATATCATCGACATAAATAAAACATATTGGAGACATAAAAAATATTCGGGAAAAGGCAAATTTTTATATTTAAAATGTTCGCGGTCTTTTGTAAAGTTTTCAAAATGTGGCTTGGTGTAGTTTATCTCTCACCTGCTGTGTTAAAAAATATGAGTTTTTTAACCACTAAATTTAAGTGTGCTTGTCATTGTTTTTTCCGTTCCTTAATCAATACTATTATTCTCCTAGAATATAGAATTGCAAGTCTTTATTTTCTCTCCAATATTCCCCAAAGTGAGTAGATAATAGCATTCTCAAATCATTTTTCGGGTAAGCCCCCACATTGATGGGAAGTATATCTGGAACAATGTCATAAATTTTTTCCGAGTTCCTTTTCCATGTTTAAACTATTAGCATTCGCTTTGAAGGTTGGAATTTAAAACTTAGTGTTTTCACCACAGGAGATTTCCAGTCGTATATTAGAACATTCCTACAAAAATTTATTTCAATATGTATACGATTTACAAAAAATAAATTAGCCAAAGCGAACTTGGTTACAAATTTGAATTTTTAAATTCCCTAATTCGACTATATTTAATCAACGGTTTCTTGGTGCACTTCTAACAGAAAGTTTAAAACAGTGAACCAGCGAGTTTTGTTACACAAAATGCAAAGAGATATTTTTGAAAATGTCTGTTGAGTGGAATGAACCAATTTAATTACCAACTGCAATTTTACGTCACAAAAAACCATAGAAAAGGACATAAATCGATACAATCTATATATATATATTCTTATAAAGTACTAAAAGATCTGTCTAAATCGATTGTTATCTCAATTTTTTTAATTTTTGTAACGAACGAGTTTTGCAACTCATCTACTCAAATCTACTCTTACATAATTGATTTTTGTTGTATTCTTTACAAAATGGATTTGCAAAATGAATGGGAAAAAGATATTTTTTTACTTATAATTTTAAGGCTGAAGCCCTTATTGAAATTATCTACAACTGACATAAATTTGGATAATTTATTGGACGGATCATGGAAGACTTAAGGGACATTTCGATTGGTTAGTACGGGTTTAAAATAAAATTTACACACACTAAACTTTTTTTTTCAAAATTTTTACAAAAAATGTAAAACAAATTTTTTTACCGTGTACGTACATGAAAAAAATATATAAAATATTTTTGTTCTTTTTTCTTTGTGTGTTGGTTTCACAACAAAAAATATTGAATAAAAATTACATTTTCTTTAAAGCACTTTTGCATGTTTCTTTTATTTCTGCACTCCTGTTATATAGCTCACCTTCAAATCATATTTTTTGGCTCTTTTTTGATTTTATAAAATTTTCTTTGCTTTAAAAAATACGTACACGCACGTTATTAAACCGTACATACACTACGTGTTCAATAAAAAAGTACAGATAAGTACGTTAAAAATACTGTACATGTGCGCTAAAAGAAGTTATGTACGTTATCGTAGTGTTTGTGTGCGTCAGCTCACTCTCGCTGTGTACCGAATATGTTTGTGTATACATACACAAGCACAAAAAAAAATTTTATAGTTTGTGTGTTAGAAAAATACTTTACGAAAATGTACAGTTTTTTTTCGAACCCTGGTAATAGTTGTAAATAAAAGCACTAATTGTGTTCTTTTGAAATTGCACAACATGTAACACTTCGAGTGTTTAAAGGTAACATTAGAAAATGTAACATGTATATACTGTAATACCATGTTCACACGGACAGCAAAATTCGTGTTTCGCTCTCTTATTCCTGTTTCACGCCCCAAACATGATTGAAACGACTTGTGTCCCCATACAAAATTTTGTGAGCGAAACAGGTCGTTTCATTTTGAAACAGGAGGCTTATTCTGAATTGCGATGCGAAAATCAATCCGATGTGAAAATGCATAAATGCGAACAATTGCTATTCTGTATTGCGATATTCGCAAGTTTTTTTTTAATCGCATTTCAAATGCGAAAAGGTGACAAGTCGGTATTCTACATTGCGAAAACAAATGTCAAATTCGCAAAATTTATTCGACAACAAAATAGCATTCGCAAAGTACAAACATGTTAGTGAAAGATAATATTTTATTTATTTATTCATCATATATTTATTATTTAATTCAGGGAAGCAAGCAATAAAACCACCAAACCGCGTCAATTTGAAATAATGATAGAATATATGAATAAGCACAGCCAAATGCTCATCGGTCGGCAAATTCTTTGTGGCAAACGTTAACTGAAGAACTAAATATCAATGGACCACCTATTAGAGAAGCTGCAGGATGGAAAAAGTATGAAATATATAAACCAGTTCAAAAATATTTGACTTTAACTTAAATTTTAATAGGATTGGGCCGATTTTAAAGTACACACAAAATATTTTCATTTTCTTCGTCGTCGAACCACAGTGCCACAAAATCCATTTTTATTATTTTTTTTTATTACAGAATGTCCTAAATAAATTATTTAAACAATTTTCACAGCGAAACACAAACAATTTATTTATTTTTAATTTGATGTTTATTGACACTCACGTATATTTGAGCAGCGTTGCCACAATTTGAAATAAATTGCGAATGCGATTGCGAAAGTCTAACAGAATACCAATTTTCTTTCGCATCGCATTTCATTTGCGCATCGCATTGATTTTCGCATCGCAATTCAGAATAAGCCTCCAGGCTGCGAAACAGGAAAAATGTACTATCATCTCCAATTTTGATAACATTTATCGTTAGTTTATCTGAACTAGCTCTCAAAAAAAAGCAAAACAAAGAAAAAAACAAAATAAAAATTGATGTCTAATAAAATAAACTGATAATTATAACATAAAAATATCAATAAAAGTGTTAAATAATATATGTTTAAGTTTTATTTACTTTTTTTATCTATTTAAAAAAAATCACACTAACAACACAAAAAAAATGTCAAAATGAAACAGGAATGAATCGTATGAACAGCATGTTTGGGAAACTAGTTTCAACGAGCGAAACGAGTGGTTTATAACGTCGTATGAACATAGCATTACTGTCTTGCCAGTACTGGCAAATGTAAACGCTGTGTTACATTGGCTCAACTATTAAAATCGATAAATATTTATTTCTCTTATGCTATGTTCATACGACGACAAAAACCACTCGTTTCGATCTCTGAAACTAGATTACCAAACATGCTGTTCATACACACAAAAAAAATCATAGGTAAAATTACCTAAAAATATAGTATAAAATTAACTAAGCGCAAGGGTAGAATGGCAGTATCTAAATTTCTTAGGTAATCAAACGTTTAACTTAGGTAATTTCCATGTTCGAAAAAGTATCGAAAAATTATGTTAAATTTACTTAAAAACTTTAAAAATTTACCAATGATAGCAAAGTTAATTTATATTTTTGGAAAATTATCTAAGTTAAATTTTGTACAAGAATATAGATTTTATTTAAATTGACAACTTTTTTTTGATAAACTAGGCATTTTCTTTATTCTTTTTTCAGTTTATTTAAATAAAACTTACTATCCTCTTTATTTTATTACAAAATTTTAATAAACAATTCATAATTTTAACAACGTTATTAAGAATGTATGTATGTACAGGGTTTGTTATGATTTTCAAGAATTTACAAAATGAACTATTGAAACGTTCTAAGTGCCATTGGCTTGCTTTTTATCGTGATTAGGCCCAAATACACTGATCAAAATACTCATCAAGCATTGTGGTAATTTTAGTGAAAATGTGTTTGTATGTGTCACACCGACAATCTGGATGGATATTACGTCCAGCCCACGCACACGAGTAAATTCGCCCTCTGTACAAACATTTGACAAGTGTTTAGCATTTTTAAAAGTCTCAAACTCGATTATATTACTGGAATCTTCATTTCCATTGCGGACAAGTCATAATTTTGTATATCACCTTATGTCCTACAAAATAAAGCTGTAGTATTAAGTCCAATTGTCCTCTTAACCTACAGCACTGTTAATAGATTAGATATCTGTTGAAGATTTTATATATACTTTCCTTTTTGCTTTAGAGAGCACACGCTCGAGATCTTAATTTTGTTCTTTTTTCCCAAAATGTATTGTAGAGCCCATGGGATTATCTTGATCACTTTCGACTGTGATGTGGTCCCCCCAACTAGCCAAATGTTAAGTATATTCAGCAAATGGTAACAAAATTTCGGCTCTTAGTTCCTATCTTAACTTGTTTGTTCTCTTTTTGGGGTTTTTAAACCTGAAAATAATATAATTTCTAAAACTCAACACAAATACTGCAACAAAATATTTAATATGTACTTACTACGACATTTCTGTTGTAACGGGCATCAGCTTATTGGCATTATTCAAAGTACTGACATTATTATTGGTAAGCAGTATAGTGGAAAACGGAGCTGGAACAGGATAAACTGTTTACCCTCCGCTATATTCTAATATTGCTTTTTTTTCATCTAGGCGTCGATATCTTTGGATTAAAAAAAACTATTTTACCCTCATCAATATCGTGGTCGACTTTTAACCTCCTAAGATGAACATTGGTACGCTTCTTCTTTTTCAGTCATCCACTCCAAATTCTTCGTTTATTTATGCATACTTACTTTTTATAATTTTTTTTATCTTCTAATAAAATTAAAATTTTTTGTATTTAATTTAAATTTGAACGTCTTTTTCAAAAACAATCCAATTGACAATAAAACTATGGGCATTGAAAAACTCGAAGAAGATACCTTACTCAATTAGTGATATTAACAAAAATTTTAGGCAATACTTATTTTATAAATTACCAATTATCTTAGACAATTAAACTTAATTTTTTGTTTTTATATAAAAATAAATTACCTATGCACGCTTTGTTAAAATTACCTACATTATTTTTTTGTGTGTACGATTCATTCTTGTTTCATTTTGACATTTTTTTGTGTTGTTAGTATGATTTTATTTAAAACAGATAAAAAAAGTTAAAAATATATTATTTAATACTTTTATTAATATTTTTATTTGATAATTATCACTTTATTTTATTAAACATTAATTTTTATTTTGTATTTTTTTTGTTTTGATTTTTTTGAGAGCTAGTTCAGATTAGAGTTGTGTCGGTCATGAACGAACTAGTTCAATTGAACGGGTCAGTCAGATGAACGATGAACGGCCGTTCAGTTTCATCGTTCAATTCCGTTCAATCGGTCACTTGCATGGTTCACTTGGGTCTTTTTAGTCAGTCGGTCACTTGTTTACCAAACAACTGGTTGAAAAGAAACAACAATACTATTGTGATGTATATGTGATGCCAGTATAATATTCTTATTTCATTTACTCATTGCCACATTCCTTTACACATTTTCATAATACGATCAGGGTGGTCAAGTTTCTTGGCGACTTAATTTTCAATTTGGCGACATTGCGATTTATTTTTGGCTAATTTTAAAATATATGGCGATTTTGTTGTAAATTTGATAATACTAACTGCCTATTTCACGATGTCAATCGAACGTTTACGTTCGCACAAATAACATGTAAACCAAAAACAAATTTTTTAATTTTGTTTTTGTTTTATATATTATTTGTGCGAACGTATACGTTCGAGCGTTTACATATGAAACATTAGAAGTCAGACGGAAATTAATACTTGTATGTAAACTACAAAAAGTAAGAAAGAGAAATGAAAAATGTCCAGTACAGATAGTCATGTACTAAACACTCTACCTTTTCGCCCCTCGCCATCAATCTTCGTCTGTACAGCGAGAAATGTCCTTAGTGTAAATTTGGACTAATGGGTTTTTAAACGCGTTTAAGCAAAATGTTATTACATTAGAGATGATTAAGATGACAGATTATTAAGAAAAAAACCCAACAAACAAATTTATATTTCTTTTAAGTATTAAAAATGGATAAAAATACTTTATAAAGTTATCAGAAGATTATTTAAAACATATTAATGATAAAATTGTAAAAATTTATGAATTATTTGAGAAAAAAAAAAATAAAACGTTAAGCAGAGTTAAAGAATCCAAGTGTGAGCATAGTATAAGCCATGAATTTGTTTTGAGACTCCTACACAAATTACAATTGTTATTTGGAAAGACTATTTCAATGTGGTTTTCCATGTAATATAAATTAGTTTTTGAAAAATATATAGCTTGTAACGCACCTCGCCATTGCATTGAATGGGTCGCGGCCTGATGGCATTTGTGCACTTAACTAAATGTGTACCTAGAATATTTGACGGCTGCTTCAATCAGCGTGGGTTCGCCTTGAAATTAGAAAAATAACACTGGCCCTGGCGAGGTCTAGTTAAACAGAAAATTGTACACATTTTCTTATACATTAACTGGCGATAGATAAGTTCTGTACCTGACACTACAGTTGTAAAGAATATAGATAACCACTCATTTAAATAGTGCTCATTTTAAGCCTGTCCTATTCCCTAACCCTCCAAGCCTTTGGATGATAGTAAAGACCCTATAGACTACATAATCAAACTACATAATTTCAGACCATGTTTATAGTTTAGCAATTAATTTTTGCTTTATTTAATCAATTAAATCAATTTCAAAAGTTTATATCATTTTAATAATAATGTAGGGTATTTAAGAATATCGTACAAACTAACTATAAGTAGGTATGTATGCAGGTATACATATAGAAAATTTACTTTACTATTATTTTAATGATAATGTCCAAACAAAAAAAAAAAAGGTAAACAAAACAAAACTAATAATTTTGATATAACAAAATTCTCGATAAAAAAAATTAAGAAAAAAAAAAAAAATTAACATTGACTGATTTTAGCAAAACAAAAGAAAAGTTTTTTTTTTTTTTTTAAGAATAAAAATTAAGTAAAGAGAGAAAAAAAAAATTTACAAAATGAAATAAAAAGAAGAGACTAACTATGGGAATAATTTCAGTCTCTTTGTTATTTCACACTCCCTAATAAGAAAAAAAATAATTGAATACAATAAAGATAATCACTTACTTGTTATTTTATGACCGAAGTTGTCTGATGTGGAAGATCTTCTCCATCGAGGTTCTTACGGCTTAAATCAGCAGTAATTTAGGTTGTTACTAAACTTTGTTTTCTCTTTTATACTTAATTGAACAAGATACTAACAATAACAAAAAAAAGGTATAATTAAACTTAATGTATATACATAGGTAATTAATTATTGATATGTCGATCTCTGGACTTACTTTTACAACTATTTTTGGAGTAAGCTCTGCTTACTCGAGTAAGTGAGTACCAGAAAAAATCGACACACCAAGAGAGGGTATAAGAACAAACAAACAAACAAAGCAAAACAAAAGAAAATTGGTATTGAATAATTTTACAAATTAAATAAGAATGAATGAATTGAAACCAAATTAATGAATGAATAAAAGAAGACACCGCGAATGTAATAACGTAACGAGGATAGATCAAATTTATAGTAAAATTTTTGGATATGGCAAAATAACAAATGTTCATTAAATTAGATTTTATTTTAGCTAATACGGCCTAAAGTTTTTTTATGTAATTAAAAATGCATTTAATCCATATTTTCCCAACGTTTCGTGAATGTTATGTTCACTTTATCAAGGGATTCGTCTATTTAAATTAAAGAAAGTATATATAACAATATTATTACAACAAACATTTTTCAACAATTAATTATGACTTACAATAAGAAAATCCATTTTTATTACGTTGAACAATAATTTGTTGTAGACAAGCATGAAAAACATTAAACATGAAAAATTAAATTAAACACAAATTTAAAAATTATATCACAGGTTTTTTGATATTGCAACACAGTAACTGGCACTAATGTTTTGTGTGTCTTCTTTTAAGTTCATCGTCTTTTTTATTTTCTGTTGTATTCTTAGCGTCGCTATTGTGAATCTTTTCCTTTCTATTCCTTCTCTATCCAATATTCGTACTTTGTCAAAATCTGCCGTATGATTTGTATTTTTTATGTGTTGGGCTAAAGCAGTACTTTCCTTTAATTTGTTTATGTCCATTTTATGTTCTGTTATTCTTGTTTCCAATGTTCTCTTTGTGGTCCCAATATAAATTAAATCGCAGCTTTGATCGTTTTTGCCCTTACATGGTATTTCGTAAACAACATTGCTTTGTTGTTGTTTGTTTATTGGTGTTTTGATGTTTGTAAATATTGTGGTTAAAGTTTTATTAGGTTTGTAAGCAAAATATATGTTTTTCTTCTCTATTGTGTCTTTGATGTTCTGTTTATCCGTAAGTCCAGGTATGTATTTTACACTATAAAATTGTTTTTTCTCCTTGTCAGCATTAGAGTGGCCAGATGTTGTGTTATTCATTTTCCTTACTGTATTTGTTATTAAAGTTTTTATAAGATTTTTTGGAAAGCTATTACTGGTAAGAATGTTGTTTATCTTTTCTATGTTTTTTGAGTGATATTGTCTGTCACTAATGTTTAGCACTCTGTCGATAAAATTGCTGGCAGTATTAATTATTTGGTTCCGTGGTTGTGTTGCGTGAAAATTCATGATTCTTCCCGATGATGTTTCCTTTGCGTACCAGTCGAAAACTATTTTATTTCCACTAATGCGTAGTTTTGTATCTAAGTAAGCAATTCCTGTGTTAGTTTGTGTCTCAATTGTGAACTGAATTTTCTCATGATATTTGTTTAAAGTCTTTAGGATTTCATCCTTATCGTCTAATTTAACTATGGCTAAAATATCATCTACATATTTTGCTATGTATTTTATGCGGATATTTTTATCCTGCAATTCCTTAATTGTTTCGTCAAGTAGAGTATCTAGGACTATATCAGCGATAGTTGGTGAAAGTGGGTTACCCATCGGCATACCAAATATTTGATTAAAAATTTTTTTATTGTATATAAAGTAATTATTATCAGTAAGACAGAATTTTAGCATATTTAAAAACTTAGATCTGGGAATTCTAGTGAAATTTTTTAAAACTTCCCATTTTGCCATTATGTTCTTTATTGAGGTATGAACTGGAATGTTTGTGAAAAGTGATATGACGTCAAAAGATACCAATACCTCTCCGGGACAGATATTTATGTTTTGCAACTGTAATTTTAAATGTGATGAATTTTTTATATTGTAGTTGTTCGAAATTAAGTTTTTTAAAATTTGTCCTAGGTATTTGGAAAGTTGGTAGCATGGCACCTGCATTGAGGAAACAATTGGTCTCAGAGGGATTCCAGTTTTATGGATTTTTGGTAAGCCGTAGATTCTTGGAGCTGTTGATGCTGAACAAAGAAGCCGTCGTTTTTGCCATGTGTCTATGTATTCATTTTTATGTAGGTCCGTTATGATATTATTGTTTTCTCTTTGTAATTTTGGTGTTGGGTCGATTCTTAATGCGCGGTATGTGTTTTTGTCCTCCAATAACGTTTGCATCCTACTTTCGTAATCAGTTCTATACATCGCAACCGTTTTATTTCCCTTATCTGCTTGTATTACCATAATGTCGCTGTGCCTTTTCAAAAATTTTCTCGTCTTCTCGAAAGCTGTAAGAATCAGTTTTTCCCTAGGTGTATTTCCCATTTTTCTGTTAAATTCCGAGATTCTATTCGCCAGCTTAGTTCTGACCATTTCCTTTTCCCTATCCGTGTTGTTCCTATTGCCTGAACACACTGTTCAATATCCGCAATTATGTGTAAAGCTGAAAAATTAGCTCTGTTAATCGGTAAGGCAAATTTTTTCCCCAATGATAAATGTTCCTCTTTTATTGTGCTTAGTATTAGTATTTTGTGATGTTAACATTACTTGATGACAATTTAACTTAACCTCGCATTCTCCATTGGCTGTGGTAGTATACAGTTCTAGGTACTGGCAGCTTATGATTGGGGATCATGCCCATCGAACACGTGTGTCTAGGTTGAGTGGAACTCTTCCAACACTGAAGGTTTTTTTTTTTTTTTTCCTTCGTATTCTTCCTGTATACTCACAAAAAGAATGTATCTATGCTACAGGTTCCTGGATTTTATCCCCAATTGTCAGCATTAATTAAGTATATTTACCATTCACTGTTCTTTGAACCAGTCGGATTAATAGACAACAAACTAATTTTTCCTTCCTTCAATAATGGAGGTGTAATCACCCTTATATTATATAAGGTTATATTTCAATGGACTCTAGCACCACTTGGAAAACTTTAAATATTATGTACTTGGTACCGTGTATGTATATCTATTAAAGAGGAAAGAACCGCTTGGCCTTTAACACATTTATCAATCAATTAGCTTAATGAATGAAAACGATTTATGAATGAAACAATTTTGGAAGTGTTTTGAAACAGGGTATTACCATTATGATTATTTTTTTATTGCAACGCGTCTACACGAATTCATACCATATTTATTATGAGACAGTTGCTGTGACAAATCTCATAACAACGGTTTACTAACATGAACGATCAACAACTATGACTGACCTGGAGAAATATGATTTCACTTAAGATTCTGACTTTAAAGTAACCCAGTACAAAACATGTTTTGCAGCAAGACGGTCAAATCATGAAAAGGGTAACTGTTGCCTATAAACCACCTTTTACATCCTTACCATGATAGAAACTGCATCGGCCCGTTAGGTCATCCCGTAGTTCATATATGTTGTTTCCCTTTACCCCTACTACGGTTGCACGAACAAATTTTGGCGCAAACTTGGCGCAAAATTTGTTCCCAGCCTTACTTAAAACAAAATTTCTCCTATATACCGTATCACCAACTTTAAAAGCTTTACTATAACTCCTTAAGTTGTACCTCCTTGCAGAATTCTCAAAAGCCCTGTCAATATGACGGCAAATATTTTCCCTTATTATATGAAATCTATCCTGGCGATTCAGTACCTGGCAGTCAAAATTTTTCAATTTTCGGAGTAGTGCAAAATCTGCACCATGTGTCACCATTGGTTGACCAAAAAGAGAAAAGTAGGGGCTACATCCTAAAGTCTGGTGAAAAGAACTTCGAATAGCTTCCCCTATACTGGTCAAATAATGATCCCAGTGTGAATGATCATCAGTTATATATGATCGGATTCCAGCGATAATAGTGCGGTTTACACGCTCGCTTGCGTTCGCCTGAGGACTATAAAGGGCCGTATATATATGCCTCACGCCGCGTTGCTTTAAAAAATTTTCAAACTGTAAACACTTAAATTGTTTACCGTTATCGCTTAGAAGCGTTTCTGGTGTTCCAAATAGGGGAAACACATCCCTTTTTAGAAATTCTATAATTACGGAAGACGAAAGTTTTCTTATAGGTTTTAAAATGGGAAATTTCGTAAATTGATCCAGTACTATTATAATACCGATATTTGATTGCTTTGAACGTGGATACGGGCCTAACAAATCTATATATAGATTTTGAAATGGACGAGCTGATGAAAATTTTCCCACCATAGGGGGTCTTAAATTAATGTTAGGGGCTTTTAACTGCTTACAAATTTTACATTGTAACACAAATTCCCTTACATCATTGGCCATCTTTGGCCAGTACAAATTAAATTTTAGACGCTCAAGCGTCTTTGCGATTCCGCCATGGCATTTGTTAGGAGGGTTGTGTGCATTACGTATCACCCCATTTACTAGGGCTGCAGGAACCCAAAGCTTCCACGCAAACATTTCCGTTTCCGACTCTCCGTTTGCAAAATCACATCGCTTGTAGATTTTATTGTCAACTACCTTGAGATCAGGTAATTTATTTGCATTGACAACAATACTTTCTCTTAAAGAAGCATAATCTTGTGAATTAAATTCCGGTGAATCTATATCAATAAGAGGAGATATTTCCATCTCTTCAACAGGGTTAAAGTTCTGCCTCGACAGACTGTCCGGCACTACATTTTGTGATCCACGGCGATGTTCAATTTTCATACGGTAGCCCTGGAGCTTCAGTGACCACCGCGCTAGCCTTCCCGAAAGATCAGTTTGATTCATCAGCCACTGAAGGCTTGAATGGTCAGTAACTACCACAAAATCTTGCCCTTCGATATAAGCTCGAAATTTTTTTAATGCTAACATAACAGCCAAACATTCAAGCTCGGTGACACTATAATTCGATTGAGCTTTGTTAAGTTTTTTAGAAAAGAAAGCAATTGGCAATTCCTGTCCCATATCATCGGGCTGAGCTAGCACGGCGCCAACCCCAAATTTACTGGCATCGCACAAAACAATAAATTGTCGATTATAATTAGGACTTATCAAAACCGGGGCAACTGAAAGTTTATTTTTTAAACTGTCAAATGACGATTGAGCTTCTTCATCCCAAGAGAATCCTTTTCCTTTCTTTAATAAATTGGTGAGTGGACGAGAAATCGTCGTAGCTGCTTCACCGACGTAGGACGGGGATAATTGGTAACGGCTGATATTTTTTCTGGGTCAGGACGTAGAGTGCCATTTCCCACTATGTATCCCAGATATTGGACCTCTTTTATGCAAAACTTGCTCTTTGCAACATTGATTGTAAGACCAGCCTTACGTAATTGATTTGCGACTTCGGACAATACTGACATATGTTGTTGGAAAGTTTCAGAAATTATTAACAAGTCGTCAAGGTAGACAAATACTTCTTGTTTTAAATGACTAGGGATTACAATGTCCATCAATCTGCAAAGAGCCTGAGGCGCATTAGTTAAACCAAAAGGCATTACACAGAAACGATATAGCGTCCGATTAGGTACTGTAAAACAGGTATAATCTCGAGATTTTATTGACAAAGGTATCTGCCAAAATGCACGTCGTAAATCCAGTGAGGAAATATATTCCGCTTTAGGCAAACGACTCAGAATACCTTCAATATGAGGCAAGGGGTATGCATCCCTAATGGTAGCCGCGTTTAGCTTTCTCGAGTCCAAACACAAACGAACCTTTTGGGACTTTCTTACTAGGACGACGGAGGAGCCTTTTCAATAACTTGTAGTTTCAACATTTCATCGATTTCCTCGTGAACAACCTTTTCAATGGCGGGGGATATGGGAAAGTATCGTTGTTTTATAGGGCGAGTATTCGGTTCAAGTTCGATTTCATGTTCCATAACTGTCGTTTTCCCAAGTCCGTCTGTTTCAAAGGAAGGAAAAAAAGCTTTAACCCGATACAGCTGCCGTCTCTGGGCCAGTGTCAAGGTATGCATTTCGTAACCAACCCCTTCTAAATCCCTCTCCACCTTTATCTCGGAAATTATGTCGGGTGCTAATTCAAAAGTTCTCCAAAAGTCTACTCCCAGAATAACCGCCTGCGATAAAGTGGGTACCACGTAAAAATTAATTAAACTCGATTGATTCCTAAAAGTAACCTCGGTCTCAAAATTAGTAAAAGCCACTTGTTCCCTACCATCCGCAGTTCTAATAAAAGTCCTATGGAGTTTTAAATCACCCTTCCCACAAATATCCTTAGCTTAGATTCCTCCTATGCATGAGACCTGAGCTCCGCTATCCAATAAACCCAAATGATTTTCATTCAACATAAAAATTTCGGCATAAGGCCTAAGATCATTAGATTTAAGTCTAATCGAACATATTGAGGCAGACAATTGGTGGTTTAAAGTTTTTATATGTTTCCAAAACTGTCGATGTCGTAAAGCCGACCTTAATTTTCTTCTACTTATGAGATTGCCAGGTGTGTTCTCAAAAATCCGGTTTCTATGTTCGTTATAAATTTTAAGACGTGTCTCGTAAGGTATAATTGGTACCAGCTTACAGTTTAAGTTATCAAAAGATATATGTTTTTCAGCTTTTACCAAAATTTTTAATGATGTCTCGGGTGGTCTTTGCGAAGATTTTCCTTCAAATCTTCGCTCATTTTCAAGTTTCCCGAACTACATTTTTTGCAGTTTGGTTTATAAATTCCCACTTCACCACACCCATAGCAAAATACTGTTCGCTTCTCTAAGCAATCAACATATCTATGGCCTTCTCTACGACAGTTCCAACATAATAACATATTTCCGCGACTAATTGACACTTCATTCATTTCGTCTTCCAACAAGGTATTATCCATCAATGGTTCACTATTACCATCAGCATCTACTTCATTAATTACCCTTCGTTGGAACTGATTACGGTTAACAGAACTATCCGGTTTTGAAATTTCCCTCAATAGAACCTCACTTTTTAAACACATTCGACGTAATTCCGCCACTGAACCTACATTAACATACAGCAATTGCTGCCTTATTCGAGGTCGCAAGCCACGTTGCAGAATGTCTACCAATTCTTGCTCTTCTAGGGGAAGAGAGAAATTTTCAGCTATTTTGTATATGGCATTCTTATAATCATCAAATGATTCTACCGGGCCCTGTTTTCTTGTACGCATGTCCTCTTTGATGTCAATATCCGACCTATTCTGACCAAAATTAGTACGTAAGGCCTCACATAAGAGCCGCCATGTAACCCTATTAACTGTTCGACGATACCACCAGTACCAATCCTTAGCTTCTTTCAAAAATAAACACTGAGCGTGTTCACAAAGTAGTTCAAAATTGCCATTTAGGTTATCAAACACCTGGGATTCTATTCTGTAAATAAAATTCTCCACAGACAGCCTTCTAGTTCCGTCAAATTTAATATCCCAACTGTTAATCAAATTGGCCACTTTAGCCGCGTAATTCATAACGTTTACATCACCCATACGACTTTCAAGTCTATTTCCCGAAATATTCTCCGAATGGTTATTTGAAGGGTTTAACCCTTCAGGTGGCCAATCTGGACCAGTATCCCGAGAACGATTAGCCTGAGCAAATATATTCATATTACCTAATGCATTAGATAATGCACCCTCAACAATACGTGTTATACGTTCATCTAGATCCTGAGCGATTGTTGCCTGTCTGGCAGAAATTACTGCTGTAACAAGGTTACGAATTCTACTTTCGTCCAAAGAAGGTGTGTTATTTGGATTCTGTTCATCAGCAGTAGCAGCTAATTGTTCGGCCCTTAAATTTGAGCTTGTCGTTTGACCAAGATCTTGAACTGGAGTTGATGGTACAATAGAAATTAAATTCAGAGATGTGTCCTGAGCATGATTATTTGCACGAGAACGAGTTCGGGCTCCCCTACTAGGGGTTGGAATAATTCCAAACTCACGACCATTACAATGACTTCTGCATTGTGGACAGGTCGAATTACGTTTTAACCAAGTTAATAAGCATTTACGATGAAATTGATGTTTACAAGAGGTTCTCAATATATCATTTGGATCAGTCCCGTTTAAGTTCTCTCGACAAATCGTGCATACTACCGATGCCAAACTTTCATTGCTGTGTCGTAAAGACATATTGATAAAAAAAATGAATAGTCCTTTTACTATATTTGGTTTTAATCTTTATATCCTAGTTATATAATTACAAATAAAAACGGGGAAAAAAATTGTTTTATTAACTTTCAAGGGTTCTAAAACTTGTATGGTCTTACTCTTAGGTAAATCGATTATGTAGTTTTTTTTTCTAAATAAGTGGTTTTCCCTTTTCTCTATGGAATAGCCATTGCCTCAGTGAGTAAGCAAGGAACAATCAAATTCCCATCTCCAATTTCTCAACTGATTACTATACGCCCTCAGTAATGCCTAAAAAAAATTTTCGTATTTATATTATGGCAATCAGTTTACTTTCTAAACAAAATATGACTGCGATTCCTTATTATAAATATTAACGATACGAATAACCTATTAAACTACTAACACTGAGTTTCCGACTTAGACCTGGTTAAAGAGACAACTACCCTAGTCATCAATAAATTCCAGTTGCCTTAACTCTTTAAAAAAAAATTACTATCAACAAAACTTTTTCTACCACCATCAACACATGACAAACCAAGGTGACTTTTTTTTTCAATTGAATTTATGAGGCCTGAAAATATCGGGCCCCACGTTGGGCGCCATTTCTGTAACGCACCTCGCCATTGCATTGAATGGGTCGCGGCCTGATGGCATTTGTGCACTTAACTAAATGTGTACCTAGAATATTTGACGGCTGCTTCAATCAGCGTGGGTTCGCCTTGAAATTAGAAAAATAACACTGGCCCTGGCGAGGTCTAGTTAAACAGAAAATTGTACACATTTTCTTATACATTAACTGGCGATAGATAAGTTCTGTACCTGACACTACAGTTGTAAAGAATATAGATAACCACTCATTTAAACAGTGCTCATTTTAAGCCTGTCCTATTCCCTAACCCTCCAAGCCTTTGGATGATAGTAAAGACCCTATAGACTACATAATCAAACTACATAATTTCAGACCATGTTTATAGTTTAGCAATTCATTTTTGCTTTATTTAATCAATTAAATCAATTTCAAAAGTTTATATCATTTTAATAATAATGTAGGGTATTTAAGAATATCCTACATACATACCTACTTATAGTTAGTTTGTACGATATTCTTAAATACCCTACATTATTATTAAAATGATATAAACTTTTGAAATTGATTTAATTGATTAAATAAAGCAAAAATGAATTGCTAAACTATAAACATGGTCTGAAATTATGTAGTTTGATTATGTAGTCTATAGGGTCTTTACTATCATCCAAAGGCTTGGAGGGTTAGGGAATAGGACAGGCTTAAAATGAGCACTGTTTAAATGAGTGGTTATCTATATTCTTTACAACTGTAGTGTCAGGTACAGAACTTATCTATCGCCAGTTAATGTATAAGAAAATGTGTACAATTTTCTGTTTAACTAGACCTCGCCAGGGCCAGTGTTATTTTTCTAATTTCAAGGCGAACCCACGCTGATTGAAGCAGCCGTCAAATATTCTAGGTACACATTTAGTTAAGTGCACAAATGCCATCAGGCCGCGACCCATTCAATGCAATGGCGAGGTGCGTTACAAGCTATAACGATATGTCCGGTACGTACCATTTTAAAGAACTCTTTATGTGCATGTTATTCCAACTGTTAATGTCTGTGTTGAAAGAGTTATTTTTAATAATTAACTCCACTAAAACTCGCTTTCAAAATTGAGTGCAGTATAAACTTCTTGGCACATTATTACGAGCTATACATTATATGATATGTTGAATAAACTGAATCGTACACATTGTTTTCCAAAAAAAACAGTAAGAATGCCTTACCGGTGAAGTGTATAGCATTTTAGATATATATCCAATATTTATTTAATACTAACCACAAGAAATCGTTTTGCTGCTTTAGTTAGACTGTTGTAAACTATTTTACCTTTTTTGTGTTCACCAAACATTTTAATTAATAAAATATGTATCAACGCGACTTTTTCCCATTTTTGGCAAATTTTAGCAAATAGGAAGACATTTATTTTTTAGGATTTATAAAAAATATTTTTAAAAAAAGGCTTTGGCGATTTTGAACAATCAATTTGTCAAAAAAGATCAAAATAAATCCGACAACCCTGGCTGCTATTCACAATTTTACATGAGCGTTGCCAGTTGTTCTTAATATAAAACCCGCCAAATGCAAATTTTTTATTTGAGCAGAAAATTGTAAACGTATTTATTTCATTTATTTTTTAAATTAGACCTTAAAATAAATAACCAAATTCAATATTCGACAACTTTATTAATTAAAGCTTAGTCAAGTTTTAGAGCACGAAATTATTCGGGAAAGCCCATTTTAATGTAGATATAACTTAAGCATTCGTATATGAATGATGCCCGTAATTTTTAAAAAAGAAAGCTGGTCGTGTTCGTACCTAACAGTTATCTTTACCTATTTCAACAATTATTTAGCATAGATGTTTTATCCTTCAGTTTTCATTAAAAAATGACAGCTTTTACACTATTAATTACTATGCACTGCTAGATTTCTTTTTGTAGAAATTACAGGCAAAAGACAGGTAAAATAAAAATAATATTAGTTTATAAGAAACTACTTATGAATTTTAATAGCTTTTATTTAACTTGCAATGTATGTTTGTGGGTAAAATCTTGCAACTCAAATTTAAAGCAGATTACTCGAACCGATTTAGCTGACATTTTATAACATATGTTCAGTTTGGATGACAATGCATGGTTACATCCAACATGTAAAACACCCAAGATTTCGGACTTATTATTTTAAATGCATTCCAACAATATGAGTATCAAATGGGAGGGCTTGCTGAGTGACTCTTAATCTTCAATATGGGTATCAACTGAAATGACTTACGGAGAATACGAATGCGAGTTAAAAGTAATCAAATATTTAAAAAAAACATATTTTATTTAAATGCTCTGAAAAGAAAATATAAATAATGTTACTTAAAAACTTTTAATATCAACTTAAAACGTCGTTACATAAATTGTCGCGAGATTCACTTGTGTAGAAGATCAAGTAAATTAAATAACTTGCGACCATTTTAACTTCCAGTTAACAATATGTTTTTGTTAGTTATAGCGGATAGTTAATTATAACTGAACTTGCTGAAAATGACGGTTGATGTGATTGATATTAACTACTAAAATTCTCAAACGAAGTAAATACGAGTACTTAAATCTCGCGACAAGCTTTTATATTTAAAAAAAAATTGTGTATTTTATATCATATAAATTGATTAATGACATAATAAGTTCGAAAAACAGGCAGTTAAAGTTTTTAAGTAATTATTTCTCTTTAAATAAAGTTACCTAAGCACTTAGAATATGAGATCACAAAACAAGTATGAAAACCGCCACGTTTAGCAAGAAATCACTACATATGGCAGCCCAGATTGTACTATGAAATTTTCTAAACAATGTGGCAAATTGCCACTGGCAATGTGTTAAAAGAAACAAATATAGTATACTGGTACAACATAAACATTTTAATAGTATTGTTTCATTTCAATCAGTTGTTGGGTAAACGAAAAAACAACTCAGAATTTTGCGTTTATTGTTTTCTATTTTTGGGTACACTCAAAAAGTTTTACAGTAACTGAATGTAATTTACTAAAATCATTTTCCGTAGAGTTAAAACTTAATAAAAATGTTGTTATTTTATAATTAAACTAATTCTTTAACTATTTCTATATGTTTCTTCAAAAAAATATATGTTCAGTTATTTTTTATGCATAAAATAAAACTGAAATACTTAACTGCAAAGTTATTTTAAATTATTTTATTTTTTACATACTTATAGGAACATGTGCACATAAATTAAAAACACACAAATTTTTCGCTGATTTGGTAGGTAATAATGACAGATATAAATACACTTAGGTCTGTTTTTATGCGGGTTTTTTTTATGCGGATTTGAAGTTATGCGGTTTCAATTCGATTTTTTTTTTAAAAATTTTTTTTTTTTTTATTGATTTTTTATATTTTTTTTTTTTGTCGTATTAAACATTTTTAAACGTTGGCTTCACTTCGGAATAGTAGTTTTCAAAATTTAAAAGCTATTTGAATTTTTTCTTTACCGATGTGTACGCGTTGTGTGGGTTGATATTTGTGTAAGCAACGAAAGCATACAGAATTAGGGGATTCCCAGTTTTAAATTATAAAATTAAATGTGCATTTTGGTCATTCAGCCTGTGTGTTAATTGAGTCATAGAACTTGTTACATGAAAAGCAAGAGGTTTCAGTTTTCCATTATATCGTAAGGTTATTATAAAAAAATAATATTTGTAAAAGGTAAGTTCTACGACATGTGTCTGCTTAAATGACTGAAATTTAAGTTTTTATATATTTTAATATTTTTCTACCAGGAAATGGATGCAACTAGGAAGAAAAGACAATCTATAACTTTGGAAACTAAGATGGAAATACTTAATCGTATCGAAAATGGTGAAAAATGTGTTTCTATTGGAAGACATTTTAAAATAGGAGAATCTTCAGTAAGAGCAATTAAAAAAAATGAAGCTCAAATAAGAAAATCTGTTAGTTCTGGAACTCAACTTAGTTCAAAGCTATCATCTTATTCTCGAGATTCAGTTTTGGAGAAAATGGAGCGAGCTCTTATTATATGGATTGAGGATCTGACAAAAAAAAATACCTATTAGTGGTTACTTAATTGCAGAAAAAGCTCTTATATTGTATGAAAAAATTAAAGAATCGGAGCCCTCCACATCTAAAGAATTTTCGGCAAGCAAAGGGTGGCTTGCCGTATTTTTAAAGAGAAATTCACTTCATAACGTTCAAATTAGAGGCGAAACTGCATCAGCTGACGAATACAGTGCCAACAACTATCCCCAAAAATTAAAAAAGATTATAGAAGATGGTGGTTATTGTGCACATCAGGTTTTTAATGCAGATGAAACTGGATTGTTCTGGAAAAAAATGCCTAATCGTACATACATAGCAAAGTCCGAAAAAAGAGCTAGTGGGTTTAAAGCCAGCAAGGATCGGATAACTTTTTTACTATGCAGCAATGCTTCAGGCGATCGAATGTTAAAACCACTGGTAGTAAACAAATTTTTACGACCACGAGCATTAAAAGGTAAGGATTTAAAGCGTTTACCTGTTCATTGGATGGCTAATTCCAAAGCCTGGGTAACAACCGCAATTTTTACCGAATGGTTTAATAATTGCTTTGTTCCCGAAGTGGAATTGTATATGAAGCAAAAAAATTTACAATTTAAAGTTTTGCTTATTGTGGATAATGCTCCAGGGCATCCACACATCGAACATCCTAATGTAAAGGTAGTATTTTTTCCACCCAATACCACAAGTATTCTCCAACCATTAGACCAAGGAATTATTTCTACATTTAAAAAATATTATATTAAACGTACGTATAAATTTATTGTCAATAAAATTGAAAACGAATCTTTAGCGCTAAATGAAGTATGGAAAAAATTTACAATTTTTGACTGCATAATTCATTCTTCATCAGCTGTCTCAGACATAAGACCACACACTTTAAACGCTTGCTGGAAAGCGACTTGGCCGGAGTGTGTTAAAAATGATGCAGAAACTGAAACATTAACAATATGTGACGATATTATAGCTTTGGCACACCAAATAGGAGGAGAGGGATTTGATGAACTAAATCTCAATGATTTGGAAGAATTAATCGAGGATATTCCTTTAAGTGACGACGAAATTTTTAATAGCATCAATACAGAAATTGCTGAAAATTCAGAAAGCGATTGTGACGAAGACATTATCGCACCACTTAATGTTAAAACGGTTGGAAAAATTCTCCAAACAGCAAATGAGTTACAAAATCAAATACTTATGCACGAGCCAGATACAGAAAAGGCATTAAAACTGAACAGAGAAATTTCCAACCTTATGTCTGGATATCGTGAACAACACCATCAATTAAAAATAGTACTTCTCAAAAATTAATGACGAATTATTTTGAAAAGACTGCCGAAACCCTTCCAAATAAAGATTGTATGAATGTTCCGACTTTACCAACTGCTAATGTGTATGTTGTCTTATCTAGCGACGAGGATTTGATTGGGTCCTCTTGCGATGAAAGTGATTTTGCACCAATTAAAAAGCGGATTAGAACGCTGCCAAGTAGTGATTCCGATAACATGTAATGTTTTACTTTTAAATATTAATTTAAGTTTTATAAATATTTTTTTAAGTATCTTATTCATTACTAATTTACGTATTAATTTAAATTTATGCCTTCAACTTTTTGTTAACTTTCATAAAACTGGTTTATATTGTAGTTTTTCTCTTCTTATGTGTTTTTTATAATAAATAAATGAGTTGTTTTTGGTTAATTTTTTTTGTATAATGATTTTTTTATGCGGTTTTGGTCTAATTTTTACGCCCAGATTTGAAGTTATGCGGTTTTTTAACTTTTCGGAACGAATCATGCGTTTTGTGTGAAAATGGAGTCTTTTTTATGCGGATTTCATTTATGCGGTTTTTTTTGGAACGCATCTACCGCATAAAAAAAGACCTGAGTGTACTGTTTTAGTATGTAATTTAAATTGAGTTAATTGAAAAAACCTTTAAATGTATTTTTTGTAGTTTGTACATTTTAAATAACAGAAAAATTAATTAATTTTTAAAGAATTTCTCCGTTTTAAAATTAACATTAAAAAATAGCCGCAAAATTCCTTTATTTTAAATGAAATTTCAGTTTTTCAAACTTAATATTATTTTGAATTTACCTACATAATATTTTGAGTGTAACATCAAACAAATATGCTATACTTGTTTATTTTAACACATTGCCGTATTCAATCAATTGTGAATGAATGAACGAAATCCACAAAAGACCGACTGACACAAATAATAAACTGACCCAAAAGACAAGTGACCTGAAATGAACGACTGAACGAAGTGAACGAACTCGTTCACTGTTTTGAATTGAACGTTAATGACCGGTCACCTAAATGAACGATTAAGCCCAAGGCTAGTTCAGATAAACTAAGAATAATTGTTATCAAAATTAGAGATGATAGTACATTTTTCCTGTTTCGCAGCCTGTTTCAAACTGAAACGACCTGTTTCGCTCACAAAATTTTGTATGGGGAAACAAGTCGTTTCAGTCATGTTTGGGGCGCGAAACAGGAATAAGAGAGCGAAACACGAATATTGCTGTCCGTGTGAACATGGTATTATGCTATGTTCATACGACGTTATAAACCACTCGTTTCGCTCTTTGAAACTAGTTTGCCAAATATGCTGTTCATGTGATTCATTCTTGTTTAATTTTGACATTTTTTTTGTGTTGTTAGTGTGATTTTTTTTTTAAATAGATAAAAAAGTAAATAAAACTTTAACATATATTTTCTAATACTTTTATTAATATTATTATGTTATTATTAAAACTTTATTTTATTAAACATAAATTTTTATTTTGTTTTTTTCTTTGTTTTGATTTTTTTGAGAGCTAGTTCAGATAAACTAACGATAAATGTTATCAAAATTGGAGATGATAGTACATTTGTCCTGTTTACGTGTGAGAAGAAAACAAACTTTTGGCTTCTTTGGCAAACTTTTTCACAGTTGATGAAAAAGTAGTATTTATTCACACGTGCGCTTTGTTTTGCATGTAAAATAATATACATGCATATAGTTTTGCGCTTATACAATAAAAACAAATAAGCGCACGCCTATGAAGGTAGTACCAATCGATAGATCATACAAATCTGAATCGATATCAATATAGGTTATTAGATGACACTCTTGCGATAAAGAATTATAGCGTAGCAAACTTTAAATTTACAAAATATGTGCATGTACAAAGTTAGTTTTACGCTCATAACTCGGAAACGATTCCGCGTGCATTTAACTAGCTAGTACCAATCGATAGAGCGTAAAAATCTGAATCGATATTGATATAGCTTATTTTCTAAGAGACTTGGGGAAGGGAGTTATGGTGCAGCAAACTTTTTAAATTTTTTATATAAGTGCATGTATAGTTTAGTTTTTCATTTATAACTCGAAAACGATTCCGCGTGCACATATCTAGCTAGTACCAATCGAAAGAGCGTAAAAATCTGAATCGATATTGATATAGCTTATTTTCTAAGAGACTTGGGGGAGGGAGTTATGGTGCAGCAAACTTTTTAAATTTTTTATATATGTACATGTATAGTTTAGTTTTTCACTTATAACTCGAAAACGATTCCGCGTGCACATATCTAGCTAGTACCAATCGATAGAGCGTAAAAATCTGAATCGATATTGATATAGCTTATTTTCTAAGAGACTTGGGGGGGGGGGGGGGCGGGGGAGTTATAGCCTTATAAAGTTTTAATTTTCATTACATATTTAGATGTGTCTGTCCAATCAACTTTGTAAACAAAGAATTTTCAAGCAGAGCTGCCAGTTTATTGTTACCATAGTGCTGCCATACTATATTTATACTGTCAGATCTAGCGATTTTAAATTATTTATTTATTTTCTATTTGTGGGATATCAAGCGCTTTTATTAGTTGTTAATACTTTATTTTTTAACATAAGTGTTTAAAAATTGAAGGTAAAAAATAAATTTAGAACATAACACTAGTGAAATATAGGTAGTGCGAATTGTGCGATTTATAATATTGCTGTTAGAGATCACAATAGAACCACTAGATTTTTATTTTCGTAACTTGTTACATAAATGTATTCCTTGCACTCCAGTTCTACAAGATTATGACTTGGACTTCATATTTAGGTAGTGAATGAATTCTCTTTTATGGACTCAACTTGTAATAAGCAACTAGAAATACCACAAATACATCATTTTTGAACGTTGCTTTCAAATAAAAAAATGCCGAATCTGGAATAAGTTACCTTACAGTTTTAGACGTTACACAGAGGAGTATTTGGCCTGAAAAGCTGGCCAAAATTATTAAACGTGTTTTTTGAATTAAAAGTTTTAGTTTTTTGATAGTTTTAGGTGTAGTATGATATAAAAAGTCTAGTGGCAGATTTTGAAAAAATTACACTGCGCAACAAAAAAATTTTTCTCTACCCTAGAAATAAAAGTATGTGGACTATATGGATTTTGATGCCCTTAATTCAAATCTGTTTTCCGTTTTTCTCTAGTACGTAAGGATTTTCTTTTAAAGGCGTGGCATACTTCACCCCCTAAATCGTTGGGTTGCCTTATATATTTTGCCATAGCTTGTAAACGTGTTCTCCGATTTTAATAGCAGGAGGATCAGAAGATGCACCGGAAAATTCTGCTTAAACTAACCACACACATTTATTTTTTATCTGCTACTATTTTGGAGTTATTAAAAATTTAATGGCGAAAAAGAAATTTACATGCAAAATGCGTCAAATTTTTTGTTTTCAAAATGCAATAAGAAAATTTAAGAACCAAAAAGTTTAAATTTTTAAGATTTTTCTAAAAGCCACATTCCTAAGGAATAAAAGTTGGTATAAATCGCAAAACTCAATTAACAAATGTTGATTTTAAAGATTTAAACTCATTCTTGACAGACTGTATGTACATACATACATATGAGGGGCTTAAAGCACAAGGGGTTCAAGTGACTTATTTTAAATAATTAGATAGAAGCGGTTGTTTCGCTTGTGCTCGAAGCGAAGCAGGTATTTTAATGTCAAGTGCTTGAATTGTTCACTATATCTAGCGTCCGGATGAGAATCCTACATTCACCTCTTGTGCTCTGAACAATTTCTCCGAACTATACCTATAATTCCATATGTAAACTAAATTTTAGAAAAAGGCACTTAAACCCCTTGTGCTCTAAGCCCCTCATATGATTTACAGTCTAATTAAAAAAAATTTATTTTATATTATTTAATACTTTATAAACGGAAAAGTTAAACTAATAAAAATTCCTTAAGGCCGTTACACACTATCCCACAAAGTCTTTCGTATTTTATAAAAATGATTCCCTGATCTAATTATTGTTTATAAATTTTCAAAAAACAATAACAACTTATCATGACAGGGTTGCATTTTCATAAAATACGTAAGACTTTGTGGGATAGTGTGTAACGGCCTTTACTAATTATTATGTCGTATGTGTATCCTCATTAGCTGCATCATCGGTGTCAGGAAGAAGAAGTGTTTTGGTTTCTGATGAAAAAGCTTTTTTCTTATTTCGTTCTCTTTGCGTACTGCAGCTTATAAAAGGGTCACTGCTCAGAAATAACCTATTCAAGACATCTCGATTTGTATCGCTTCTGCTGAATTTCCTCGAATAATTAGTACGATATAATCGTTAGTGCTTATTTCTGGCCTCGGCAGCTTCTTTAAAATGTGTGGGACATTCCCTTAAAATGATTATGGATAATTAAGAATTTTTGCAATTTATAATTACATATAGGCAAGTATTAATATTGTGAAGTGTTAAAAGTGATGTGAATAACAGTTGAAATCAATAATTCAAAATACATAAAAGTTTTTGACGATATATAGGTATAAGAAAAAGTGCCCGATGAGCAAAAATAGAAGAAATGTGAAAATTTAAAAAAATCGTCGTTTTTGGTTTCTAAAATTAGAGATTACAAATTTTATTGTGGTATCAAACATAATTCGTAGACATGCTAACCTCACTTTTAAAAACCTCTTCTTTTCCTTTTTTTGTAAAAAAAAAAGTGTATAATTTGTTTTTTTTTTTAGCTTTTGAACGAATTGTTTCAACATGAATATTCAACATATTTTAAATTTTTTTTTCTTTTTTAAATAACTTTTGATCAAACCTTTCAGCGAAAAAAATAATCTTTGTTAAACCTTTATTCGTTTAGCCGCAAAAAATATCATATAAACATCCAGAAACCGAAAAAAAAACATTTAAATCTATATACATATATAAAATTGTAACGTTACTGACTGACTCACTGACTGACTGATTCATCATCGCACAGCCTAAACGCCTGAAGCTAGACACTTGAAATTTGGACCAGAGATTGGTCACTCCCCAAATCGATCCACTAAGACGGGATTTTTGGAAATTCGAATGTTTAGGGGGTAAAAAGGGTAAAAACGGGAAAATTCGGTAACCTTATATCTCCAAAACTAAAAGAGATACAAAAAAAATTTAATACCTATCGTAGTTCTTTAGAAAAATAAGCGGACAGGTGTGTAGTACTTTTTTGAAATTCGGTCCTTTTAGGGAGTAAACGTGTAAAATCTGAATTTTAGTACTTTTTTGACACCCCATATATCTTTTGAACCAATAAACATAGAAACAAAGTTAATACCGCATTCGAAACTTACCAAAAAATACGAATATAAATTTGGTACTTTTTCGAAATTCGAACATTTAAGGGGTAAAAATCGTAATTATTTTTGGTACTTTTTTTAAAAAACATTTTTCTCCATTTTTTGAAATATTCGTACTAAATTATGGGCTGCCACTATAATACTGAAATTGTTTATACTTTAATGGGGTGAAAAATAGTACCAAAAAGGGGGAATACAGGAAATTTGATTTTTACTTAACTTTTTGGTATTTTTTAAATTATCGTTATGTTGGACCTAAAAACATAAGATTCAACATGCAATGTCGTGAGTGGATAAGAATCTATGACGGAACTTTTTGGTACTTTTTTGTTCTTTAACTGGTACTTTTTGAATTTCCTTTAGTATTGGACCTAGAAACATAAAATTCACTATGCAATGTCCTGGATGGATGAGAATCTATAAGAATGAACTTTTTGGTACTTTTTTATTCTTTGATTGGTACTTTTTGAATTTCAGTTGGTATTGGACCTAGAAAGATAAAATTAAAAATGCAGGGTCCTGAGTAGATAAGAATCCATAAGAGGGAAGTTGTTGGTACTTTTTTGTTCATTTACTGGTACTTTTTGAATTTCCGTCAGTATTGGACCTAGCAACATAAAATTAAACATGCACGATCCTGTGTAAATGAGAATCTTTTAGTGGGATCTTATTGGTACTTTTTTATTCGTTAGCTGGTACTTTTTGAATTTCCGTTAGTATTGGGCCTAGAAACATAAAATTAAACATGGAACCTCTTGAGTGAATGACAATCTGTAAGAGAGATGTTTTTGGTACTTTTTCCTTTTTCAAATGGTACTTTTTTCAAATTTTCGCTAATGTTGGTCTAATGAACATAAAATTAAACCTGCATGGTCCTGAGTGAATGAGAATCTCTAAAAGCGCTTATTGGTACTTCTTAGTTATTAAACTGGTACTTTTTGAATATCCGTTATTATTGGACTGAGAAACATAAAATTGAATATACAATGCCCTAAGTGGATAAGATTCTATAAGAGGGAAGTTTTTGGTACTTCTTTGTTCTCTAACTGGTACTTTTTGAATTTCCGTTAGTATTGGACCTAGAAACATAAAATTAAACATGCAAGGTCCTGAGTGAATGAAAATCTGTAAGAGGGCTTTTGGTACTATTTTGTTCTTTAACTGGTACCTTTTATGTAACCGTATTTATTGGATCTAGAAACATAAAATTAAACATGCAAGCTCCTGAGTGAATGAGAATCTGTAAGAGGGATTTTTTGCTACATTTTCGTTCTCTAACTGGTATTTTTTTAAATAAACTGGTAATTTGTTTAATTTAATATATATTTTTGTGCATTAAATAAAAAAGCAAATTGGTGTCTGGTACTTTAACGAAATTCGGTCGTTTTAGGTATTAAATCTAGCTTTTAAGCCAATACGTATAGAAATAAAAATTAAATAACATTTGTTACTTATCTAAAAAATACAAATGCGAATTTGGTACTTTTTCGAAATTCGAACGTTTCAGGGGTGAAAATTGTACCTATGTATATCGATCCCGCAAACCTCATACCTCCTAAACTAAAAGAGATAAAAAACATCAGCACTTATTCTTGTTTATTAGAAAAACTTTTTTGAAAATAAACTTTGGCATAAAAATATGTCCACGAAGAAAAAGGAGACGCTAACGAAGTAGCGGGTTAAATGCTAGTATCATATAATTTTCTTCATTTTCCTGACTTTAGCAGGGTCTCAGAGCTACAAATCGCAACTAAAAGTCTTCAAAATTTACAATATAATGTAAAATATTGCTGTCTGTCGAGCTGCGTACTTAGTTCTTAAGATTTCTTAAAATTCAGTTTTGCATTTTTGGCCAGCTTTTCAGGCCAAATACTCCTCTGTGCGTTAGTGGAAATACAGTATAAGGAATAAAAAAAAGAGATAAATAAAACTTTTGTTATTTTAAATTTCTATTTTGTAATATTTTTGTGGTTGGGGAGCCATTTAATTAGAAATCACATATTTATATATTAATTAATATTTATAAAATTTTTTATTTTTTTGGAAAACATGGAAATATGGTAACAGCAATACATGTATATTGGCCTTGAAGGCTTTCTTTGCATTGAAAGAATGAAATTTACTTATAAATACACACTAAAAATAAATATATTTATAATTAGTATTGTGGTTATTTTGTTGAACTATTTATGGTTTTTAATCCAAATTTTTAATATTTTTAATTAGGCTTAAGTTCATGAAATTTAATTTTCATTAAATTATTTTTATGAAGAAAGGAATTTTACAACATGAAAATTTATTAAAATTGTTATTGATAATCTTTCATTCTTGACGTGGCTCGGGCTCGAACCCTGGCCGGCAGGTTACCATGACATGTTTCGATCGCAACCACTCGATCTCCTCAGATGGATTTGCCGTCTTACACTCGCAGCCATCGACGACTGCTGACGTCAATAGTCAAACATCAATCCTTAAACCAAATTGTATTTAAACATTTGGTAGATCGAAATTTGCTTTCCTTAATGATTATCCATTTTAATTGATTTTACATGTTTTTTCCTTACTTCTGTTTTTTCGTACTTTTGTCAAGAATTTTTCTTGAAGTCCAAGTACATTTTTTTTTTTTTTTTGTTTTTTCATTTTGTCTTTCTCTTTTCTGTTGACCTTTTTCAGCACAACTTGAAGGACAAATATACACATAGAGCTCGTGCCTTAGCTTTAACAATAATTAGTATTGTGGTTATTTTGTTGAACTATTTATGGTTTTTAATCCAAATTTTTAATATTTTTAATTAGGCTTAAGTTCATGAAATTTAATTTTCATTAAATTATTTTTATGAAGAAAGGAATTTTACAACATGAAAATTTATTAAAATTGTTATTGATAATCTTTCATTCTTGACGTGGCTCGGGCTCGAACCCTGGCCGGCAGGTTACCATGACATGTTTCGATCGCAACCACTCGATCTCCTCAGATGGATTTGCCGTCTTACACTCGCAGCCATCGACGACTGCTGACGTCAATAGTCAAACATCAATCCTTAAACCAAATTGTATTTAAACATTTGGTAGATCGAAATTTGTTTTCCTGAATGATTATCCATTTTAATTGATTTTACATGTTTTTTCCTTACTTCTGTTTTTTCGTACTTTTGTCAAGAATTTTTCTTGAAGTCCAAGTACATTTTTTTTTTTTTTGTTTTTTCATTTTGTCTTTCTCTTTTCTGTTGACCTTTTTCAGCACAACTTGAAGGACAAATGTACACATAGAGCTCGTGCCTTAGCTTTAACAATAATTAGTATTGTGGTTATTTTGTTGAACTATTTATGGTTTTTAATCCAAATTTTTAATATTTTTAATTAGGCTTAAGTTCATGAAATTTAATTTTCATTAAATTATTTTTATGAAGAAAGGAATTTTACAACATGAAAATTTATTAAAATTGTTATTGATAATCTTTCATTCTTGACGTGGCTCGGGCTCGAACCCTGGCCGGCAGGTTACCATGACATGTTTCGATCGCAACCACTCGATCTCCTCAGATGGATTTGCCGTCTTACACTCGCAGCCATCGACGACTGCTGACGTCAATAGTCAAACATCAATCCTTAAACCAAATTGTATTTAAACATTTGGTAGATCGAAATTTGCTTTCCTTAATGATTATCCATTTTAATTGATTTTACATGTTTTTTCCTTACTTCTGTTTTTTCGTACTTTTGTCAAGAATTTTTCTTGAAGTCCAAGTACATTTTTTTTTTTTTTTTGTTTTTTCATTTTGTCTTTCTCTTTTCTGTTGACCTTTTTCAGCACAACTTGAAGGACAAATGTACACATAGAGCTCGTGCCTTAGCTTTAACAATAATTAGTATTGTGGTTATTTTGTTGAACTATTTATGGTTTTTAATCCAAATTTTTAATATTTTTAATTAGGCTTAAGTTCATGAAATTTAATTTTCATTAAATTATTTTTATGAAGAAAGGAATTTTACAACATGAAAATTTATTAAAATTGTTATTGATAATCTTTCATTCTTGACGTGGCTCGGGCTCGAACCCTGGCCGGCAGGTTACCATGACATGTTTCGATCGCAACCACTCGATCTCCTCAGATGGATTTGCCGTCTTACACTCGCAGCCATCGACGACTGCTGACGTCAATAGTCAAACATCAATCCTTAAACCAAATTGTATTTAAACATTTGGTAGATCGAAATTTGTTTTCCTGAATGATTATCCATTTTAATTGATTTTACATGTTTTTTCCTTACTTCTGTTTTTTCGTACTTTTGTCAAGAATTTTTCTTGAAGTCCAAGTACATTTTTTTTTTTTTTGTTTTTTCATTTTGTCTTTCTCTTTTCTGTTGACCTTTTTCAGCACAACTTGAAGGACAAATGTACACATAGAGCTCGTGCCTTAGCTTTAACAATAATTAGTATTGTGGTTATTTTGTTGAACTATTTATGGTTTTTAATCCAAATTTTTAATATTTTTAATTAGGCTTAAGTTCATGAAATTTTATTTTCATTAAATTATTTTTATGAAGAAAGGAATTTTACAACATGAAAATTTATTAAAATTGTTATTGATAATCTTTCATTCTTGACGTGGCTCGGGCTCGAACCCTGGCCGGCAGGTTACCATGACATGTTTCGATCGCAACCACTCGATCTCCTCAGATGGATTTGCCGTCTTACACTCGCAGCCATCGACGACTGCTGACGTCAATAGTCAAACATCAATCCTTAAACCAAATTGTATTTAAGCATTTGGTAGATCGAAATTTGCTTTCCTGAATGATTATACATTTTAATTGATTTTACATGTTTTTTCCTTACTTCTGTTTTTTCGTACTTTTGTCAAGAATTTTTCTTGAAGTCCAAGTACATTTTTTTTTTTTTTTTTTGTTTTTTCATTTTGTCTTTCTCTTTTCTGTTGACCTTTTTCAGCACAACTTGAAGGACAAATGTACACATAGAGCTCGTGCCTTAGCTTTAACAATAATTAGTATTGTGGTTATTTTGTTGAACTATTTATGGTTTTTAATCCAAATTTTTAATATTTTTAATTAGGCTTAAGTTCATGAAATTTAATTTTCATTAAATTATTTTTATGAAGAAAGGAATTTTACAACATGAAAATTTATTAAAATTGTTATTGATAATCTTTCATTCTTGACGTGGCTCGGGCTCGAACCCTGGCCGGCAGGTTACCATGACATGTTTCGATCGGAACCACTCGATCTCCTCAGATGGATTTGCCGTCTTACACTCGCAGCCATCGACGACTGCTGACGTCAATAGTCAAACATCAATCCTTAAACCAAATTGTATTTAAACATTTGGTAGATCGAAATTTGCTTTCCTGAATGATTATCCATTTTAATTGATTTTACATGTTTTTTCCTTACTTCTGTTTTTTCGTACTTTTGTCAAGAATTTTTCTTGAAGTCCAAGTACATTTTTTTTTTTTTTTTGTTTTTTCATTTTGTCTTTCTCTTTTCTGTTGACCTTTTTCAGCACAACTTGAAGGACAAATGTACACATAGAGCTCGTGCCTTAGCTTTAACAATAATTAGTATTTTCATGTTGTAAAATTCCTTTCTTCATAAAAATAATTTAATGAAAATTAAATTTTATGAACTTAAGCCTAATTAAAAATATTAAAAATTTGGATTAAAAACCATAAATAGTTCAACAAAATAACCACAATACTAATTATTGTTAAAGCTAAGGCACGAGCTTTATGTGTACATTTGTCCTTCAAGTTGTGCTGAAAAAGGTCAACAGAAAAGAGAAAGACAAAATGAAAAAACAAAAAAAAAAAAAATGTACTTGGACTTCAAGAAAAATTCTTGACAAAAGTACGAAAAAACAGAAGTAAGGAAAAAACATGTAAAATCAATTAAAATGGATAATCATTCAGGAAAGCAAATTTCGATCTACCAAATGTTTAAATACAATTTGGTTTAAGGATTGATGTTTGACTATTGACGTCAGCAGTCGTCGATGGCTGCGAGTGTAGACGGCAAATCCATCTGAGGAGATCGAGTGGTTGCGATCGAAACATGTCATGGTAACCTGCCGGCCAGGGTTCGAGCCCGAGCCACGTCAAGAATGAAAGATTATCAATAACAATTTTAATAAATTTTCATGTTGTAAAATTCCTTTCTTCATAAAAATAATTTAATGAAAATTAAATTTCATGAACTTAAGCCTAATTAAAAATATTAAAAATTTGGATTAAAAACCATAAATAGTTCAACAAAATAACCACAATACTAATTATTGTTAAAGCTAAGGCACGAGCTCTATGTGTACATTTGTCCTTCAAGTTGTGCTGAAAAAGGTCAACATAAAATAGAAATACAAAATGAAAAAAAAAAAAAAAAAAAATGTACTTGGACTTCAAGAAAAATTCTTGACAAAAGTACGAAAAAACAGAAGTAAGGAAAAAACATGTAAAATCAATTAAAATGGATAATCATTCAGGAAAGCAAATTTCGATCTACCAAATGTTTAAATACAATTTGGTTTAAGGATTGATGTTTGACTATTGACGTCAGCAGTCGTCGATGGCTGCGAGTGTAAGACGGCAAATCCATCTGAGGAGATCGAGTGGTTGCGATCGAAACATGTCATGGTAACCTGCCGGCCAGGGTTCGAGCCCGAGCCACGTCAAGAATGAAAGATTATCAATAACAATTTTAATAAATTTTCATGTTGTAAAATTCCTTTCTTCATAAAAATAATTTAATGAAAATTAAATTTCATGAACTTAAGCCTAATTAAAAATATTAAAAATATATTTATGAAGAATTTTTCGAGTTTCTTTAATATTAAATCTTTTTATGTGATTATAGTTATAGTTATACTTTTGTTTTGTATTTTAAAATTGAAAACAATTCTTCCAAGCTTAAAATTTTCTTGATTTTGAATATTTCTTATAATGAAATGTATGTATCTGCTTTTAATAGTTGCAAACTATATACATATATATGTGACAGCACATAGAGAAAAGGACCTAAGGGTAAAAATTTTCACTTTTTTTGAAGTGGATAACATCTAAGCATTGAATGAGACCGATCCCATGCCCCGAAAGTGTTCCCTCCTAGAGACATTCGCGTTTTATTGAGTGATGGTATACCAAAGATACACGTACATAAATCTTTAAAATGGCTCTCCTGAACAAAACCGGTTTTTAACCTTAGGTCCCTTTCTATTTTGGGCGTCACGTATATGGATTTTTTTTAATTTTACACTTTTTTGGGCATACCCTATAAAAGTCTAATTTCTCGAATGTGACAGTCCCCTATTCCGATTATTGCGATTTTTCTATATAGAAATTTGGAAATGGAAAATTGTTTTTCTATCAATTGGTACTCCCAATTGGTAAAATATAGGTATATACTACCTATATTGCACTAGTGTTATGTTCTAAATTTATTTTTTACCTTCAATTTTTAAACACTGTTTAAAATGTTTAAATACAATTTGGTTTAAGGATTGATGTTTGACTATTGACGTCAGCAGTCGTCGATGGCTGCGAGTGTAAGACGGCAAATCCATCTGAGGAGATCGAGTGGTTGCGATCGAAACATGTCATGGTAACCTGCCGGCCAGGGTTCGAGCCCGAGCCACGTCAAGAATGAAAGATTATCAATAACAATTTTAATAAATTTTCATGTTGTAAAATTCCTTTCTTCATAAAAATAATTTAATGAAAATTAAATTTCATGAACTTAAGCCTAATTAAAAATATTAAAAATATATAGAAACTGGGAATTATTTCCTTCCGAAGGTAACTTTATATTATATTCAACATTTTTCATTTTTCGAATTTATTCTATGAGCTAAATTTCAGTTATGTATTTTATAAAGCTTTTTTGTAATAGTTCTATTCCTACAATTTTTCAGAAATGACTTTATACACTACCAGACTATTATATTGTGTTTTCTTTTTACATTTTACCTTAGCCTTCCGTTGGAAAGCAATGAGGTATATTGAATGTACAGAAAAATTTACAATTATTAGACACCAGCAGAATGTAATGCATTTTCTGGCCCGCTACGGCCGTCGTCAGCATTCTTTTAGCTCATAGAATAAATTCGAAAAATGAAAAATGTTGAATATAATATTAAAAATATATTTATGAAGAATTTTTCGAGTTTCTTTAATATTAAATCTTTTTATGTGATTATAGTTATACTTTTGTTTTGTATTTTAAAATTGAAAACAATTCTTCCAAGCTTAAAATTTTCTTGATTTTGAATATTTCTTATAATGAAATGTATGTCTTTTAATAGTTGCAAACTATATACATATATATGTGACAGCACATAGAGAAAAGGACCTAAGGGTAAAAATTTTCACTTTTTTTGAAGTGGATAACATCTAAGCATTGAATGAGACCGATCCCATGCCCCGAAAGTGTTCCCTCCTAGAGACATGCGCGTTTTATTGAGTGATGGTATACCAAAGATACACGTACATAAATCTTTAAAATGGCTCTCCTGAACAAAACCGGTTTTTAACCTTAGGTCCCTTTCTATTTTGGGCGTCACGTATATGGATTTTTTTAATTTTACACTTTTTTGGGCATACCCTATAAAAGTCTAATTTCTCGAATGTGACAGTCCCCTATTCCGATTATTGCGATTTTTCTATATAGAAATTTGGAAATGGAAAATTGTTTTTCTATCAATTGGTACTCCCAATTGGTAAAATATAGGTATATACTACCTATATTGCACTAGTGTTATGTTCTAAATTTATTTTTTACCTTCAATTTTTAAACACTTATGTTAAAAAATAAAGTATTAACAACTAATAAAAGCGCTTGATTTCCCACAAATAGAAAATAAATAAATAATTTAAAACCGCTAGATCTGACAGTATAAATATAGTATGGCAGCACTATGGTAACAATAAACTGGCAGCTCTGCTTGATAATTCTTTGTTTACAAAGTTGATTGGACAGACACATCTAAATATGTAATGAAAATTAAAACTTTATAAGGCTATAACTCCCCCCCCCCCAAGTCTCTTAGAAAATAAGCTATATCAATATCGATTCAGATTTTTACGCTCTATCGATTGGTACTAGCTAGATTATGCACGCGGAATCGTTTTCGAGTTATCAGTGAAAAACTAAATTATACATGTACATATGTATATAAAAAATTTAAAAAGTTTGCTGCACCATAACTCCCTCCCCCAAGTCTCTTAGAAAATAAGCTATATCAATATTGATTTATATGTTTACGCTCTATCGATTGGTGCTAGCTAGATATGTGCACGCGGAATCGTTTTCGAGTTATAAATGAAAAACTAAACTATACATGTACATATATAAAAAATTTAAAAAGTTTGCTGCACCATAACTCCCTCCCCCAAGTCTCTTAGAAAATAGCCTATATCAATATCGATTCAGATTTTTACGCTCTATCGATTGGTACTAGCTAGATTGGTACTAGCTAGATAGATTATTTTCTAAGAGACTTGGGGGAGGGAGTTATGGTGCAGCAAACTTTTTAAATTTTTTATATATGCACATGTATAGTTTAGTTTTTCACTTATAACTCGAAAACGATTCCGCGTGCACATATCTAGCTAGTACCAATCGATAGAGCGTAAAAATCTGAATCGATATTGATATAACTTATTTTCTAAGAGACTTGGGGGGGGGGGGGGGGGGGAGAGTAGTATATTTGTAAGGTTTGGGTATCAAGGATCCCATACAAATTTGGGATCATGTCTACGCTACGACCGGCATGTTAAGTTTGTTGTATTGTATGACACATTTGTAAAATGTATTAAAAAATTTTTTTTATGTGTCTGATCCGTCCGTCTGTCCGTGTACTAAGTGACATGATGGTCCACCCGTAGGTGTAAATGGCTGACAAGGTGGTTGGTCTGCTCGTCTGAATGGGTGGGAAGTTATTTTTGACGGCTGTGAAAAGTAGGGTTATGATTGTAAATGAGAAGTAGGGTATGTGATGTGTTAGCATGTCTGGCGATATTTCTGTGATTGAAATATTGTTTTGCTTATTATACGGATGTGTGGTTTATTTTTGTAAATGAGAAGTAGGGTATGTGATGTGTTAGCATGTCTGACGATATTTCTGTGATTGAAATATTGTTTTGCTTATTATACGGATGTGTGGTTTATTTTGTGGTTTTATATATTTAAAAAAATACTATTTCTTAAATTGTTCCGTTACTCTAAGCGGTGAGTTGTATTTTTTGTCCAGCCGGTATAATTTGTTGTGTGATTAATTTGTTTGTGGTTTGTTGTATAAAGTGAGTTGTAGTTTTTGTCCAGCCGTTAAAATTTGTTCTGTGATTAGAAAATAAGTTTTATATTTTTAATTGTTGGCGCGTGAAATTTTCGATGTAAGAAAATAAAGTATTTTTTTTTTGTGGTTTTTGACTTATGCAATTTTTTTGTCCAGCCGGTATAATTTGTTGTGCGATTAATTTGTTTGTGGTTTGTTGTATAAAGTGAGTTGTAGTTTTTGTCCAGCCGTTAAAATTTGTTCTGTGATTAGAAAATAAGTTTAATATTTTTAATTGTTGACGCGTGAAATTTTCGATGTAAGAAAATAAAGTATTTTTTTGTGGTTTTTGACTTGTGCAATTTTTTGCGTGTTTTCTGATGTTTAGTTGTTGCACTCGTGTAAATTTAGATGTAAGAAAATAAAGTATTTTTTTTTATGGTTTTGTTTTATTTTGAGAATAATGTTTTATTAGGGGAAAAAATTGTAATAATTCTAAACTTATACTAAAAATACATTTTAATATAATGAGTATGATTAAATTTTATTAAAAGTACAGTTTTTACATTTTAATACATAGTAGAAATTTATTATTTTTTTTGCTTCTTCTTCAACTTGTTCCTTTTTATTTTGGAGATAACTGCAATGACAGGTGTCTGGGCCGCATGTTGCATCTTCATTAGACCATATACAGTCTTCAAAATGTTTACCATGTTTGTTTATTTTTGTCTTTAAACTGTTGACATACTCGAGCTGTGATTGAATGGTTAAGAGTTGCAATTTGTGTTCTTCCGAAATGACGTTGTAAAACGTTTTTAAAAAATTTATTATTTCTTTAATTACCATGTTTGTCTTATTACTGTATACTCATATGCAACGTTTGTAAATAATCGTTAACATTAATAGTTCTTATATTTATACTATTTCTACTTCGTTCAAATAGAGGACTCGTTTCTATTTCGCCTACCTTTCGTTCACGAGCAATTTGTTCATCCATTCGTCTGTTTGCGTTCAAATATACTAAATCCTTTTTTATTTCAGTATCGTATTCAAAACAATATATATTCAATTTACGATATGAAAAGTTACTATAATAACTACATCGTATACGTATTTCACAATTATCATATTTTAGATTGAAATGACGAAAAAACACATTAGAACTTTCAATTATACCACCAATATGAGTTTCTTTTTCAATCAAATCTTTTCTAAATGCTTCAATTGCATCATCTATGGTAAAATGCTTTTCAATTTCATCATAGCTCCTATATTGTCGAACATAAGGTTTGGATGTTGATGTTGTTGTCGATGATGTTAAGGATGTTTTATTAAAGTTATGATTTTCCAATTGAATTGATAAGTGAACTCTTACATTAAACGTGTTATTCAAAATTTTTATTTGAAAATTTATATATTTACTCGTATCACCACTTACAGTGGAAAAGGAGTTATAATTCTGCTGATTGCTCAATTGTAGAATATAAATGAAATTAATTAAAAATATATATGATATTGTATTCAGGAAATTCATGTTGTTTTTAGTTTAATAATCGTCTACGGAATGAGTATAATATTCTTATTCAATATCCATTTTATATGTTTGTGTATAGTTTTTAAGATTAACAATTTGTATATTATGTAATTTAGCGCTTAAATCTGGAATGCGAACTTTTTCAATTTCACCATTACTTAAAATTCTTTCTTGCTCAATTTCTCTGTATTCAAAACAGCTTATTTTTAGTTTATGTTTGTCGAATACGTTATCATATGTACAACGCATAGGTATATCAACATTTTCATATTTGAGATTAAAATGTCGATAAAATGGCTGATTAGATTCTAGTATACCACCAATATTTGTTTCTTGTTTTATTAAAACTTTACGAAATGCTTCAATAGCATCATCAACCGTAAAATATTGAAGTGCAGGACTATCTGTAGAAATCGTTGGAGTTGATGAGGTTGTAGAAGTTGTAGTTGTTGTTGTTGTTTCAATTATATTTTCATCATCATCTATATAATCAATAATTCTCGTATTTAAAGAATCTTCATCCCTTGTTTCTAATTGTATACTCTCTTTTAACATTAGAAACGATATATTAACTTTTAAAATTTGATGATTGGGAAGTGTAAAATTAAATTCTATACTTTTTGAATTGAGAATGTCAGGAGTGAGATCATTATTACTATTATTAACATTAATTGGTAATGTATTAACAAATAATGTATTGAATGTTAAAAAAGTAATAATGTAAAAGATGAGAATAGAAAATTCCATTAGAAGAAGCTTTTTTCGAGATGTAGTCTTCACCAAAGTCAAATATATAATAATGGAGAAATGTTAAAACTATCTCTTTATATATAGGCTGGAGGAAAAAAGCTTTTTAATTTCATAATATTAGGAAATTTATATTTAATTTCATAATATTATGAAATTTATAAAAAAAAAAAAAAATACTTACTTACTCTCATAATAATCGACAATTAAAACAAAAAAAGATTTTAATAGAAAAAATTTTTTTTATTTATTTATATTTTACATAAGTTTTTTTATTTCATTGGTAAGTGGTATGTATTCTAACATTTTATCATGTATAATTAAACAATAAGCGGCTGTATTGACTGGAATGTTTGTTAAAGTTTTCATCTCAATGCGAATATCGATTGGTCCAGTTTTGACTGATTCATTTTGATGTGTTACATCTAACACAATTAAAGGGGCATCTGATTTAAATTTTTCTCGTGTTAGTAACGGTTGTGGATTACGTAAAAAAAAGCTTTGTTGAAACTTCAAATACATATCATAGAGAAGAGCAAAACGATTTCTACTAAATTTAAGATTTAAATCATCATATGGATAAGTATCAGAATTTAGAAAAACTTTTATATCGGTCAAGTCACAATGTATAAACTTGTTGTTGATAGTATTTCGAAATCCTATAAGAAGAAAACGAGGTCTTTCATTTTCGTTGGCTAGCTTTACATTCCACAAAACAGTTGTACTTTCTGGAAGCGAAGGATAATAATACATATCCCAACTTCTAAATGATATTGTGATGTGAGGGGTGTGTGAAAAAAATGATTTTGCGAGATTTTGACGTAACTCAAAATCTCAACTTTCGCTTCGCGATGGACAGTGGCACGCTGGTGTTTGGGCTGAAGCTCGCCGGAAATGGGGGGTTCGCGTCCATCTACTCACACATACACAACTTAATTCGTGCCAAAAACGAAAGATGTAGATGAAAAACCGAA
Organism: Pollenia angustigena; assembly: GCA_930367215.1. Lineage (NCBI taxonomy): Eukaryota > Metazoa > Arthropoda > Insecta > Diptera > Polleniidae > Pollenia > Pollenia angustigena. Next base: position 90,569,814 of record OV884060.1, read on the forward strand.
GCGATATACAACAAAGAACATTAACAAAAACGACCGTCGATTGATGATAAGGAAAATTTTCGCTGATTTTGACATGACCGAACTCGTGTCTTCAGGACCAGATGTTCACGTCCTGGACAGGCTGCCCACCCCATATGACAACGTATTGTCATCCATGGCACTACTCATTGCCTGTAAAAAAAATGTTTGGAGTAACGCCCCAAAACGTAACTTACCATTTCGCCATATGCCTGTTACCTTTCAACCAATTCTAGATTAAATTAAAACATTATTATTTGTTTTACATCTTTTCAAAAAAAAGTATCCAATAAATATTTATTTCCGTAAACATTCTACTTAAGTTTAACAATTATCACAAGATCAATATAATTAGTAATATATAGGGAATAAATTCATAAATACACGTTTATTTAACCGAATCCTTGGTTGCTTGAAGATTCAAATCTGATATTTGATAATTTTGATCAATAAAAATTTTTCGTTTAGTTTTACCAATGAAAAAAAATATGTAAAAAATGCAAAAAAAAAACTAATCATTAACAATTTACATTCTCTTTATTTATCTTTTTTTTCTTTTATCAAATTTGGAAAATCAAGCTTTTGACGGTCAATTATTATTATATAATTAGCAAGTTTTCTTTTATAGAAGAAATGGCAACTTCGTATAGATAATTTAGGATTAAAAAAAAAATAACAAAAAAAAAGGATTATAAGAAAAAAGTAATAAATGGCAGCTTTACAAAAAAAATAATTATACCAAGAAGTTAAATGGCAACTTTGTATAAATAATTTAAGAGTTTAAAAAAAAATATTAAAAAAACAGCAATAAAACAAATTTATTAAAAGAACCATATTTTAAATGGCAATTCTGAAAAAAAAAATAATAACTATATCAAGAGATTCAAAGAAAAAAAATGGCAACTTTGTTTAATTATTTAGGAATTAAAAAAAATTAAAAAAAAAGGATTATAAAAAAATAAATAGCAAAAATCAAAAAAACAAATGGTAACTTTGTTTCTCTAATTTAAAGAACTAAAAAAAAATGAGAAAAAAAACCATAAAAAAGTATTAAAAGAATTTAAATGGCAACTCTGACCCATATTCTGGTTCTATTACATTTTTCTTTAACACAAAATTGTTTGATGGGACACCCTATCATTTTTCGGTTGTCAAATACAAATAGTTGTTTACCTTTTTATTTAGTCTTGAGAATTTTTTTTTTTTTTTTGGTAAATAACTAAATAATCTGATCTTTGTGTCAGAAAACTTTCTGGCTTGTTGGGCCACAAAAAGGCAAATGGAATCGGGGTAAGTTTAAATTGATAAATAGCTAAAATTAAAATTTATTGTTTTTTTTTTCTTTTCTAGATTTAAATCATTCCCAGAGTTGGCCGTACTACGAAGTTATGCTGGGTAAAGCTACCAAAACAAATACTTGGATTATTTAGTTATTAAAAAAAAAAATTTTTCATGCTACTGCCGGTTACACTATGTATTCGACTACGGGTTATATTGTCCAGTCAATGTTTGTCCTTTTGTTATGTATCTTATGTTTCCCTATTTACATATTCTCCGGCCCTTAAGTACTTGATTATAAATTAAGCTAATCATTTACTTAATTACGATTCATTTAGATTTTGAAGTTGTTGGTTGTTTTTTTTTTCTTTTTTTTTTTTAATGTATTCATTAAGTTATTTCATCTGCTAAATTATTTAGGTATGTATCAAGTTTTTTTATTTATTAAGTTATCTATTCGTTAAACTATTTATGTATTAAGTTACTTATTCATAAAGTTATTTCTATATAAAGTTATTTATATACAAGGTTATTTATTTGTTAAACTATTTATGTATTAGGTTATTTATTCATAAAGTAACTGATATATAAAGTTAATTTATTGTTAACTTATTTATCAATTAGGGTATTTATTCATAAAGATCTTTATATATAAAGTTATTTATGTACTAAGTTAATGATTTATAAAGCTATTTATGCACTAAAATCTTCATTTAAGTATAGGTTTATTAAATTAGGTATTCATGCTACTAATTACTCAGTTAATCTAAGTATTTGAGGTTTCATTCAATTCAGTCTTTAGCTACAACGATGGGTATTTTTGTTATTATTAATTAATCAGTGAATCTAAATATTTGAGTATTCATTCCAGTCTATAGCCATAAAGATGGGTATTTGAGTTTCGATTCATTAAGTTAGGTATTCAAGTCCCTACCCACTTTAGGTCCTATGTTCTAATTGAAGTTACCATTCATTCAAGGTATTTAAGAATTCGTTGGCTTAGACAGTGAAGTATTATATTTCAATTTAGGTTGTTAAGTATTAATGTGGTCTAGGCAATAAGTCAACTTAGCTTGGAATTCCAAATGCAAATTTAGTTTAATTATTTGAATTTAGTCTAAGCGTTCAAACTCTGTTTAAAATTGAAATTCGATTATGGCTTAGGTTTTAAATTGCAGATTCAAACTTAGAATCTAAATGCTAAATCCAGAATTTTTATTTGGGTTTATATATCAAAGTTATTTCAAGAATTTAAACTCGAATTTGTTTCGGTAAGTAATATTCGGTAGTTAAGGTTTTTCTTTTTTTTTTTTTTAAGAACCTATTTGATTTGAAAATTAAATTCAAATTTGTTTTAGGACGAAAAGACTTAGTAATTACGACTTTTAATACTTATCACGTAATTGAATAGACTCGTTCACCAAACAATTATTTAGTTAAGAGGTGCTATCATGATTTCATTTACTCGATTATTATCCGATTCATAAAATCCTATAATTTCTAATTCCGCCATTTATTTTCTAAATTGAATTTTACTTTTCATGTATGAAAGGGTTGTTTATTTCTTTTCTATTTCTCTTTAATTTCTAGCCTTATTTAATTTAAATTAAATTTTTTGTATAAACGTAAAGTAAAATAATTAAAAACTGTTTTTTCAATAATCTAATTATTTCTGAGTGCAGGGTCTAATAGGGAGTTATGTAATACTTAGGCACGTAAATCAAGTAAGGATACGACAAAGTTATATTAGATTTTAAGTCATAGAGTGTGTTAAGGTTATGATACTTATAGTAGTCGTAGTTGGTGTACCACTGGCTAACAATACTTATAGGACGTAATAATAGATTTAAGTATAATCGTTATTAGAATCCTATAGAAATTAAGATTATGACCATAAATCCTTTTAATAGTAACCCAAGGGTGATATTAATTTAGTATTAACAATAATTATAAATTTCAGTATAATCGTGCCAATAATAATAATTTTGAAAATAACCGGGTCTCAAAAAAAAACAAAAGGATCACACGTATATAAAAGGAAACGACTGGTTGGTATCACGGACAGTTAGGGACTCTCTGGGCTATTGTCATACGTTTTTTTTTCTTTTTTTGGATATAGTCACTTTTTACCTGTGGATTTTTTCCTCGGTTTGAATCCAGGTACATCTCCAGGGATTTTTGTTTGAATCTTCCCTCGACTGTGTTGTTAGACGTCTGGTTGGTTTGATGATGAGTTTTGGTCGTTGTTGTATGAATGCCAGTTTGTTGCTCTGTTGAGACAGCTACTGTTGTTTTTGTAGTGAAGTTGGCTTGGTGGTCTGTTGGGGCCGGTACTATTGTTTTGGTATGGATGTTGATTTTATTATCTGTTAATTCAGTGTCTGTGGTAATGATGTTAGATCCTCTAAACTTGTGGCCTGAGGTGGCGCTTAACGTTTTGCGTTGGTGGTATTGAAAAATTCTTCCCACAGATTACTTCATGGTGGATTTTTTTTTTTGATGGCAACACTTGTGTAGGAATATAAATGTAAGAAGAGATGCTGTACACATAGCAACAATCCGTTTCTAAAAACAACAACCACAACATGAAAACAATGGCTACCTATCAGAGAACCTCAAAACGCACTATTTTTGTGCATTTATTCATACGCTAAAATTTACAATAACTCTATACATGCAAAACAAAGTTCAACGTTGGTAATTTTTTTTTCCTTTCGTACACATTTGATATTTTCATTTATTCGTTTTTTATTGAAAGTGCTTTATTTGCATTTTTGTTGCTCACGCAATATAACACAACTGAGTAAATTCAAAATAGCACATTCTCTATACTTTTGTTTACATTAACAACAACAACAATAAACAACGATGAGACGCTTTTTCAAAATTAACAACAATAAAAACAACAATAACAAAAATACATTGTACCTACTACTACTACTACTGTACTTTTTGTTTCTACCCTTCAAACATTTTTGAAATTTTTTGGCGATTGCTTGTTTGGCGATGATTCCGCGATCCTTCTCAGGGAATACGAATCGCTAACCATCGCCTATGGCGATGAATATGCGAGCGCACACAAGTAGCGGCAATCATCAGTGTTTTTTTATAACTTTCGAAAGAATTTTTTTTCTCTTGTTGTTTTTTTAAGGTAACGGGAAAATAAATATTTGGTTTCAAGGGCAATTAGCAAAATTGTCATTCCAGTTGAGCAAGTGATTTGTGAAGGGTGTGTTATTTAATATATCTCTGAAAGCAATTTTCATCGCCGAATCATCGCCCGCGAATCGCCGGCAAATTGTCTAACATCGCAGCGATGCATCGCGTGGAAGCTAAGTGCGATCCCCTGGCGAATCGGCAAAACGTTCGCATGTGTCAACCACGTGAATCGCGGTACACGATGTTCACGCGAATCGCGGTACGCGATGTTTACGCGAATCGCGGTACGCGATGTTCAAGCGAATCGCGATACGCGATTCGCGCGGTTGACACATGCGAACGTTTTCGCGATTCGCATTAAGCTTCCACGCGATGCATCGCGGCGATGTTAGACAACTTGCCGGCGATTCGCGGGCGATGATTCGGCGATGGAAATTGTTTGCAGGGTATGGAAATTGTGTGTACCTACATAAGTATGTGTGTTTAGTTTCATTTAAATTTTTTTTTTCTTGTACTACATAGTTAATGCTGCATAAATACATGAGTAATGATTGTTTCATTTCTGGCTCTTTCGTTTGTATTTTTTGTTTCTTTACCAAAAAATCATTTGCGCTCAGAACACTTAGAATCTTTATAAAAAAAACGAAGGCAACGATTGTATAAATAACAAAGCACGATGTGCGTTATTTGAATGACTGCAAACCAGCAGCGAATATTTGCGGTTGCGCTAGTTTGACTGTATGACTTGTAAACGAGTGTATTTGTTGTCATGTATTAAATGCGATTTTTTTTCAAATGTACAAAGCCATTCTCTGCTACCTATACACATAAATAACTTTTGCATATACATTGGTACTACATAGGTATTTAATTTTAAGCCAAAAACAAATTATAAAATATGGTTTTGGTTTAACATGTAAGTTAAGCGAATGATTCATATTTACATTGTCAATAGAAAATAGAAAAATCAAAAATTGCTGAATAATTTAAAATCGCTTATAGAATATAAAAAAATTTATTTTTCGAAAAGGTGAACGTCGGATTCGAACCGCGGTAATTACTAAACACAACACGCTGCTTGGTCAACCGCCCAAACAACTCAGCTATTAACGCTATTTTAAATGAAGAATTAAAGTAGAATATATTCCGTCATAATATCTGTTAAATATGTAAGCATGTATTTTTCAATTTAAGCGACCAACCATGTACAAACGTGTGTATGTGTTTGTTATGGTTAACATTCAACTCGTTCGAATAAAAAAAAAAAAAAAAAAAAACCACAACCACAAGGGTAAAATCAGAGGTAGTCGTGGTTTTTTGCTCATAACTCCGCCATTTTTGGACCGATCTTTCTGAGGTTCAATACCAAACAATTCCGGACCATATGTGGCATAAATGTATAATAACCTGGGCCCCATCATATATGGGGTCTTCGGAAAATCCATTTCAATGGACAGACGGACATCGTAAAATCAACTTCGCTTCTCATAAGGACCCAGAATATATACACTTTATAGGGTCTAACATCAATATTATAGAAATTACAAACGGAATGACAAACTTATATATACCCTATTCACCACCTGTGGTGAAGGGTATAATAATAGGAAAATTTTTCAATCAACAGAAACAACGAAATCATTAAAACCTAACAATACTAAGAAGCATATTTCACTAAAAACAACAACAACATCCACAGCACAATCGAAAAATGATAAAAACCAAAAAAAATCTAAAACGAAAGAATTATTCATTGCTTTCAAATTTCGATAAAGATGGTGATAGAAAACGCAACAAAATCACACATTTATTTTCCAAACGTAAAAGTAAATACAATTAAATACCGATAAGAAACGAATTAAATTAAGTAATTCAAAATCAAATGAATCACCACTATATGAGAATATTATGTTGTTAATAAATACTAAAATGATTGATAGAATCTATGGATTTAATATAGATCATGCTGGAAATTGGCGATATGGAACAAACAAACTAAAATTTAATAACGATAACACTTTATATATAGGGGATAAAAAATTTAAATTGACACCAGGATTATTTGAACTATTATTCTACATAAAACCTTTACATTATAATAAAATAGATTTAAAAAAATATGAAGATATTCTTATTAATACAAATGTACACAGACGTAACTATCACTCAAATAAACAAATTAAAGCAACTAAAGCATTTAAATATGAACGCGTTATAAAAAAATTATTCAATACAAAGAGTAATATTCTTACTAAAGGTAGTGGATTATCCTTAAAATTAGTAGAAACACGTAAACCAAACTATATTTATTGGGATGATCCTAATGAATTAGTCGACAGATTACGTTTACTCCTTTCATCGGAAGATGCTGGTCATAACAACCATAAAAACGAGATAATTTCAATTATTGAGGAACTTAGAGAGGCTAATATAATTTATTAAAAACATGAGTTTTATAAATAAATTTGGAGAAAGCTCAACACCTAAGTATAAATTTAAAGATTCAAAACTAAGACCAATTCTATTGATCTTGGTGTAAGCAATCATGTTTTTGATATGCATAAAAAAATAATATCTGGAGGATAGGAATAAATTGCAAACAATAACTAATTGATATGGTGAACATTACAATAATTATGCTTGGTCAGATGAAAATAATACGTGTGATCTAGATACTTGTTCGTGTTCCCCGCTTTAAGAAAACAAAAGAATCTGTGATAGAAGAAGCTAAAGATATCATGGAATATTATAATAATAATGTATATAATTTAAATAAATGTAAAAATTATACTTTTAATAAAATGAAAACATAAACATCTATCAAACTATTTGTTTTATTTTCTAATTCAAAAACAGTTTCTTTTTTTATAAAATCATATTTCCATACAAACATAAAATAAATTTATCACGTACAAATGTAGAATTCATTCGACAAATAAAAAGGTTTCATATTACAAAAAAGAAGACAATTATGAAAAGGAACAACTAGCAGATGTTGTGCAATTTCAGTAGAACACAATTAGTGCTTTTATTTCCAACTATTACACTTTCATCATTAATGTACTTAATGAGCGATTTTTAAAGCTATTTAATCGGTTTCTGCACGCTATTACGGGTTGGAAACATATATTACCATCACTAATGGCTTATAAAAATTAAAATGATTATAATTTAAATAGAATTTTTTGAATTTAATGTGTAAATATTTTTATATTTTGTTTTAAAACAAATTTTTTACAAAATTATGAGCGGTATGAATTACGACAAACAAAATAAAGCATTTTTTGTACAAATAAAGTAGTAAGTACCAAAGTTGTAGAACAGGGCAGTATGAACACCTTACCCTGCGGCCACACGTTCAAGTTGTTCTTGATAGTCTTTTACATATACTGCTTGTCAAAATTTACATAAATTGAAAGCTGTGACGTAGGCTGCACTCTATTTGTAAGCAATTTACTTCCAAGATGTCAACAACAACAGAGACAAACGTGTACTCAGCTGGTAAATTGAAAGTAAATTGCCAAACAAATGGAAAGGTGAAATTGAGAGCCATCTCGTGGTCAATTTAAAAAGTGTGAGTGTGTTAGTAAAAAACTGAGAGTGTATTGCAAATTGAAAGGAATTGAAAGGCAAAACTTGATCGTGTGGCCACCAAGTTAAGTAAAAGTAAGGGTTAAATATGCAACATGTTTTTCATCAACATATTCACAAAAGAACTTGAACATTTTTCCCACAGTTGTATTTTTTGTACAAACGAACACAAAAATGTAGAACATGTAACATTAATGCAACATTTTTCTCAGAAAAGAAATCGCCATTAGTTGGGAACATTGCGCTTTCTCTATTTGGTGTGCTGGATTCTGAATACGCAAAATACATGGCGCAAACAATTACACAAGTAAAAGAAAAAGAAGCACATCTACTGAACCTCCTAAAGAATCAGACCTCAATTATTGATTCTACCATAAACATCATGAAATCACACCAAGGAGCAGTAAAGCAAAAGTTCGATCAAATTGACTTTCAGATCTCAGAAATACATAACATGACACTCGCTGGTAGAGAAGAACACCATCAAGATAGACTCTATCGGTTGTTTTCATCACTTTGTATTCAATTAACACAAACAGCAGCAAATTTACAACACACATAACTGTCAATTATCGATGTTCTTACGAATACTCATCACGGCACTATTAGTCCATTACTCCGGACTCCTAACCAATTGCAACATGAAGCCAAAAAAATAAGATTCCATCTACCTGAATTGTTAGACCTACCTGTAAACCAAGAAGACACTCTAAAGTTGTACAAGCTCATGAAGGTTAAGAGAGGACTCACCGAAAACACAGTAATTTTTAGCATGACCTTACCATTAATAGAACGTGATTGGTTTGACATATTCAACTTAGTACCAATACCAATTTGGGTCAACAACACATTGATCTCAATAAACCGTGCTCTCCGTTTTTTATCATCAACAGTGCTCGCAACCAGTATTGTACTCTCGGTAATACCGAGTTTAACATGTGCTCACTTCTTACAAAAGGGCGATATCTCTGTGCTAAGACTCAAATAAAATATGAAAAAGGTTCATCAACATGCAGTTGTGACATAAATTTATTTCACAATAAAACTCAATTAGACTGTCCATTACATTTGATGAAAGACACTGCTACGTGGATCCCTTTACAACATCCAAATAAATGGATATATGCTCTTCCATCTAAATCTCAAGCAACAGCGGTATGTAAACAAGAGATCACACAATTAACTGTTGACGGTTCCGGCTTGCTGGAGTTTGAACCAGAATGCACACTCAAACATGAATTCATAACACTACATGGACAACAAATTATATCCAGCTCCAGTAAAACATCATAAACCAGCCTTTGGGAAATCACAGAGCAAATCCATGAAGACCAGTTAAAACCATTACTACCTAAAATACACACACAAGAATATAATGCACAAATAAAAAACCTAACAAGCCTACAAAACTCTTTAAACGCACAAAAAATACTCCAGCTTCCAAACAAAATTGACACCCACAACTATCATCATACAACAATTGGCTATACATTATTACAAATCACGCTAGGCATTCTAATTTACCTTATAATCAAAAAGAAACCTACACAGAAAAAATTATTGCCGAACTATTTTCAAACAAACGCTTGTTTGAAAATTTTTTTAAATTCTACAAATTTTTTTACTGATTCAAACAATATTTTTGTTTGATTTTTATTTAACCAACAAAAATGTGGACAACTCTTCAAAAATATAATAAACGCGTTATTGGTGTCAAGTTTTCATAATTTTGTATGAAATATTTAACGCTCTTTAATTTTGTCGTCTTTTTGCATTTTTTTTTATTTGATCGTAAGCAACACTTCTTTATGTGAAATATAAGAACAACAACAAAAAACACACACAGTCTATTTTTCGACGCTTTAAAAAAGTGCAACTATAAGAAAAACAATAGCAGAAACAACATTATAAGAAACAAAATCCCGTATTCAATTTTTTAAAACTGTTTGGTTAAATACATCAAATACAAAAATAGAATGATGACAAAAAACATATCGAGTCGGTCTGCTGCCGTTTTTGGTTACATTTCTTCTTTAGCAAAGGAAAGGATACATCAACAGACAGTGATAAAGAAAAAAAAACATTGTGTTGTGTGTATAAATAAGACTTCGTTAAAAAATTATTCCAACAAAAAAAAATGTGTCTCAAAGCCAGCCGGCGGCTCTGCTCTGCCGTCATCTTCTCATACAGTGCTTACTTGTGTGCGCGTCATTGCTTGTGCAAAAACTTTTTTTTTATTATGAAATTTAGTATAAGAATTTCAATAAACTTTTTGTTTGATTCAGTTAAATTATTTGTTTGAAAAAATCAGTGTTTTTTTTATCAATAAACAAAATGCAAATAAATTGTTTGAATATGCGATTTTGTTTATAGGACCGATTTCAGACAAAAAATTGTTTGATTCTACAAATTTTTTGTTTGAATTGAAAAAATAATTTTTTCTGTGTACAAGAGCTGCACTTCCTATTCCCACACCTCGCCAACACCAGTCAACCTCAGAGCCTACCGTCCACATTTAATAATCATCAACAGCTGACTAAATAAAAGCAAAACATCAACACATCTTCAATTGAAAATCAAAGCTAACAAGGGTAAGGCAAGAATAATATGAATATGATACTGAAATAATACAAAAAAGGGGGAATTAACACGAATGCAGATGCATAATCCAGAACACAAATTGAAATATGATAACATAACAAAATGTAATAAACCAAAGAGAACACTTGTAATAACATGAGGTGTGAGCAACAAGTCAACTGAAAATAATATCATAAGCGTATCTGATAAAGAGTCCGATCAACTCCATTTGTGGGACTGCACTTCGATCAATGATATAAAGCGCGCAACAAAATTAAATTTCATATTTGAAAAAGGCCTATAGAAGCTAATAGTAATATGATAAAATAGTTTCGAATTTGAAGAAATCTCGTGCCAGTAATGAAGAAAGTAATATAGAATAAGAAAAAGGTATGTATATGAAAATATAATAGAGAATGATATAAATAAAAATGAAACAAGTGTGAGATGTAGTGATAATCCAGGGCACTTAGGTACACTTATGGAGAAGCTTTCATCTTATTTGAAGCAATTAAAGAAAATGAATAATAAGAAATTTGCAATCGATAGTAATGATGCAATATTTAATATAATTCCTGCTGATGAATTTAAGGCCCGATACAATAAAAATTGTAAAATAAATAAAGATGACGTAATAATATTGTAATACAGAAAACATATAAAAAAAGATGATAGAAAATTGGAACAAATAGAATTATACCACGACACACCCCAAGGAGGACATTTTGGAGTAGGAAAAACTTTACTCAAACTCAAACAGAAGCATATGTGGAAAGGCATGAACAAACACGTAAAAAATTACGTATAAAAAGGTGAGCTATGTCAGAAAAACAAACAAATAAGACATACTAAAGAACCACTGGAAGTGACGGATACGCCAAAAAACAGTTTTTATGCTATAGTGATTGACACAGTAGGTCCATTACGCCCAACAAATGACTTTAGGTACATTTTAACTATGCAATACGAACTGACAAAATATGTAATTGCCTGTCCAATGAAGACAAAAGAGGCGAAGTCAATAGCAAAGGCATTAGTGGAATATGTAATTCAAAAATATGGACTATTTAGCATACTCAAATCGGACAGACGTAAGGAGTTTACAAATGAATTAATGGGAGAGATATGCAAGTTATTGAAAATAGAACAAATATTTTCGACCCCGTACCACCACGAGATTTTAGGAACTTATGAAAGAAATCATAGGGTACTTAATGAATACTTTCTATCTTTTGTAGAAAATGATAATTGGGAACAATGGATTCCTCACTATACATTTGCATACAATATAACGCCACATGTAGATACCGAGTACTCACCATTTGAACTAATTTTTGGAAAATTACAAAGTTTTCCTGGAGATGAAATCATGAATCATCCCAAGGTTTACAATTTTGAAAACTATGCTAATGAATTAAAAATAAGGCTAAAACATTATTTAGAGAATGCAAGAGCTATGATAGAAAAAATAGAACCAAATAGACATATAGATTCACATAAGAAAACAAATAGAATAAGACTAGAAGTAGGAGATTAAGTATTAGTAAAAGTAGAGAATAGGAAAAAGAATGAACAACCCTATAAAGGTCCATATTGAAATAGTTGAGATAAATAATTTAAATAAAACCTTAAAAGTAAAAGACACTACTAAAACGTATAATAAGAATTTATTAAAGAAATACATCAAAGAATAAATAACACAAATTGTTTTTGTTAAATGTAAAATAAAACCAAAAATAAAATTGACTGACCTACACCAAATAACAAAATACATATAAAATTTCAAAATAAAAAGTAAACAATTTAATTTTAAGCAAACACATTGTAAAAAATGATACGAACAAAAATTACCCAATTTCAAAAAAAAAAAAAAATTTATAATTTTTCTAAAGGGTGATCATACACGTTGCGTGTATTCTGTTTTGACCAAAAATCAAGTGCATTACCCAAAAGTTTAATGACTTGAAAAGTCAGCATAATTTTTTTTTTTTTTAATTTAAACAAAGTGTATTTGTGCATTAAACCAAGAGTAAATGATGAAACAGAACTGAGTCTTCAACTTCAAGCAAAAATTTTAAAGCCCATAACTAAAACGTCGGCAGTAAATTCAAATTCTCTCTCATTTCTTTCATTTTCTTTTGTTCTTATTTTTCTTTGTTTACAAAATGTATGAAATTGAATGAAAGTATGGTAGCATTGTTAAGAGAATAATTGTATTTATGTGAGAGCATTAGAAAAAACGTCCTCAAAATAAAATTGATTTTATTTCTCGACCGCATTCTCTGGCATAATTTTATGTCAAACTGTATGAAAAACATCGCTCAGCCCCAGTTCTGTTTCATCATTTTAATGACACACACACATTATAGAGAAGTCAGCATAACAAAACCCACAAACATGCATTACTTACTTTTTTTTAACAGATTATGAATTGAGTAATTAGTTATTGCAGTAAATAACAAATGAGTAGATTTAAGAAATGAGTAAATTTAAGTTATGAGGTTGACTTTAGAAGTCACTCAATGAAAATTGTAAATTTGAATTATAAGAGGAGAAGTTTTGAAAAAATAAATCAATAATAATCCTAAATTCAAGAAGACCAGTCGTTTTTTTAAAGGGAAAGTCTAAAATAAAGCAGATAATAATCAAGCAGTTGTACAACACCTTTAAGAAGGTGGAATACAAACATATTGGGATCGAAAAAACATGACAATTTTTTTTTTCTTCATTATTTATTCATTGAATCTTCATATATTAAATATGAACTAACAATAATTAATCAAATCTTAACATAATACGTAATTTTTTGTCCTGCCAGTGCCAGACAAAAATTTTCTTCATCGCGGGTTCTGTTCACTTTTATAGGTGTTTATCGCTCATCTAATTGGATAAGTGCTGCAGTGTCTCTTCTTCTTAAGCGAGTGTGGCCGCTATCATTTAAAATATTTCGTGCTGGTGGGTCCGGGTGCAATTCGACCCTTTTTAAGTATTTTACTGCATATTTCGTTATCATAGTTTTAACTAATGGAACATTGAGATCCTTGTGAATATTTGAGTTTTTAACATACCAAGGGGCAGCTGTGATTATTCGAAGTAGTTTATTTTGGCGCCTTTGAATTTTTTCGATATTAGAGGCCGAGGCAGTGCCCCATAACTGAATACCATAGCACCAGATTGGCTTTAAAATGGAGTTGTAAAGAAGAACTTTGCAGTCGAGACTAAGGACATAGTTTCTTCCAATAAGCCAATGAATTTGGATGGCTTTTAGTTTCATTTGAGTTAATTTTGCCTCTATATGGCTTTTCCACGTTAAACGGCGATCTAGATGAATACCGAGGTATTTTACATGCGAATTTTGAGGTATTATTTGATTATTGATTTTAATAGGGGGGCATGATTCCCGACGCAAGGTGAATGTTATATGTACGCATTTTGCTCATTGACCTCTATCCTCCATTGCTTTAACCACAGTTCGAGTTGAAATATATGATCCTGTAGGTATCGAGATGCTTCTTGACGGTTTTCGTGCACGCTCAAAAAAAAAGCTGTATCATCAGCAAATGTTGAAGTTTGTGTGTAGTTGTTTGTTGGCATATCCGAGGTATATATCAAGTATAAAAGTGGGCCCAGGATGCTTCCCTGAGGGACACCAGCGTCAATTTGCTGAGGAGAGCTTAAATAATCACCTTAGAAAGTAGCTTTCTAACAGCTTGTGTATGTTTACTGGTAAGTTAAGCTTCAATTTATGTAATAAGCCTTCATGCCAGACTTTATCAAAAGCTTGAGAAACATCGATGAAGAGAGCGGAACAATATTTTTTTCAAAGGCTTTTCTTATTGCGTTTACTATACGATGGGTTTGCTCAATTGTGCTGTGTTCTCTTCTAAAGCCGAATTGGTGGTTAGGAATACATCTATTTTCATTTAAAATTGGGGTTAATTTTGACGCTAACAGCTTCTCAAACAGCTTTGATATATTAGAAAGTAAGCTTATAGGCCTATATGACTCAACTTTTGTGTGATCCTTTCCATGTTTAGGTATCATGGTGACTAAGGAGACCTTCCACTTTTGAGGATAGTATTCAAGGCGTAAAATATCATTAAAAATTAAAAGAATAATTTTCTTTGCTACGCTGGGTAGCTCCAAAAGCATTTTGTTGCTGATCTTATCAAAACCAGGAGCCTTCTTGGGGTTTGAATCACAAATAGTCTTTTCGATTTCTCTTATCTCAAATCTTACCGGAACAGCTGCTCTAGCAGCAACAGGTGGTAACTCGACCGCAATATCGTGAGATATATTTGGGGTAAATACGTTTTTTAAATGATTGACAAACAGATTTCCTTTTTCAACATAATTTCTTGCCCAACTTCCATTCCAGTTTCATAATGGTGGTTTAGAGACAACTGGCCTTTTGAGATTTCTAGCTACACGCCATAATGAGTAGTTTCTTAGTCTGCAGTAACTTTCTTAGTCTTTTTGTGCACTCTTTAAGTAAGTTCTTAAGTTGAGGGGATCTGTGCAATTGCCACTCTCTTCGAGCCCTCCTTTTTTCAGACAAAAGATTCTCGACATCTGTGGAATATATTTTAATAGTTTTTGTTTTTTTGGGGGCAATATTGGAATGTTGAACCGCTAGTTTCAGAAAACTGTCAAAATTGTCAATAGAGCGATCTACATAATCTGGTGTACTGAGCGGAATATTTTCTGTGCAATGGGTACTGAGATATTTTTTATATTTTAACAATTAATTTGCGTAGCTGTCGTCGGAGGTACAATTCTATTGGGGTTCATTATAGTAACAATTGTAGGTGTGTGGTCGGAAGATAAATCTAGGGAGGCTTCAAAATGAATCGTTTCTATGGGAATGTTTTTAACCACGCCGAAATCGATGACATCTGTAATTTTTTGATGATCAGTGGGCCAATATGTTGGTTGTCCGCTCGCTACCACATTTAAATCCTTTTTTAGAAATTATGTTAAATAAAACACGACCCTTTGGTGTTATAAGTCGCGACCCCCAGAGGGTATGTTTAGCGTTATAATCGCCAGCGGCTAGGAAACACGGTCCTAATAATTTAAAATATTTACAATATTGGTCCTCCGATATTGAAAATCTATGCGGGGAGTATAACGATGAAATTACTAGGTTTCTATTTAATTCCTCAACGCAAATGTTCGTTGCCTGGAGATAATCTTCACGATGATCACACATTAGGTAGTGTTTGACTCGGGCCTTTATTAAAATGGCAGAACCTCCACAAGCTCTATCTCGAGGGTCCTTGGTATCATATAGTATATAACCATTTATTTTAAACGTATTTCTTGAGGTCAAATGAGTTTCAGAAATCATCATGACATCAATTTGTTTATTTTTAAGAAAGTATTCTAATTAATTTTTATGTTGGCGGATGCCGTTTGCGTTCCAAAAACAAATTTTTAAACAGTTCATGGTTTGTTAAGTACAGCTTGCAATAACATCGAATGCATTCTAAGCATTTCCTGCATCATATTACCCATTGTGTTCGTAAAATTATTTACCGTTTGCACTAATGTTTCCATGGTTTTTTCTAAACGACTTAAATTAGAAACTTGAGTTTCATCATTACTTGGCGAGGCACCTTGCATTGGCTCATGGTTTGATTTTAGGACGTTAGCGTAAGAGGTTCTGTTAATACTAGGCTGGGGGGCTTGAATTGCATTTGTGTTTACCTGATTTGTTACCTGCATTTGAGGGGGATTAGTTTTCGGTACGACCGACTGCTTGACGATAGTATATACAGGGCATCCTCTATAATTGGCAGTGTGATTACCGCCACAGTAGCTACATTTTTTACGTTGGGGTCGGTTTTAGACTTGTCGCAAAGAACTGTTCCATATAATTCACCACATACTACGCAAACAGGGGGTAAGTAGCAGTATGCCTTAGTATGGCCAAATTCCTGGCAGTTTAGACATTGAACAGGACCATTTCTTTTGTGCGGCTCCTCAATAGTTACCCTTCTGTACAGAATATATTTTAAATTATAAATTGGATGCGTTTCATTTTTTTTGAGCTTAACGTCGCCGGGTTCAAGCTCCACTCGAAATAGTGGTTTGGGATTTTTTTTCCCTATTTTTGATATTTGTTACGTTTTTGATTTTAAAGCCTTCTCTTCCAAAAAAGCTTTAATTTCCCCTGGTTCTACGAATGAGTCTATGCCCTTGAGTACTACCTGAAGACCTTTACTGCTCTTTAGTTGATACGTATAAAAGTTTTTATTCAGAGTCTCAAATCTTGTAATTACTTTTCGAAAATCATCCTCGTGATTCACCTGTATTTTAGTCTCGTTAATGATACCGCGCTTCATTGCAGATACATAAAAGGAATTTTCACCTATCACCGAAATTAAACTTTTTATTAACTCATTAGAGTTTTGCTCCCTAAGATATATCGGGGGAGGCTTGGATGATTTAATGACGTTTGGTGCTTCAGAGGATTCATCCTCCAGAATTGCAAAACGATTTTGAGTATTTATTTTATCAAAAGATGGTACTTTTGAGGCCGAAGCAACTGCTGCAGAGGTAGGGCTGCGTCCCCGTTTAAGCACTGTTATGTACCTGTCCATACCAACTTGTACTGTAGGCTTTTGACAACTTTTTACAGGGGGGTTTTCCATTGCATTTGTGTTTAAGTTCATGGCATCATTTCCCACTAAATTTGTTTTTGACGTCATGGCAATACTTGCTGGCCTGGCAACACTTGTCACCAAATCTAGTTGTAGTTTTTTTAATGAGGACTATCCACTGTTTTTGTAAACACCGAGGGTGAAAGGGAACGTGTTCGAATAATTGGCTTAGCCGTTAAATAGTTTATATTGTTTTGTTTTGTTTTGTTTTATTTATTTCTGCATTATTTTCGTTTGCTTGAACTAAAACGTAAACATTTCTTTCATTTTGTCTTAGTGTTGTTTCACTGTTCGTAGTCAAGAGTTGTTTTTGTTTTTCACCTTTTTGCTTTGCTTTAATATTTTTATTATTTATTGTATTTTACAACAACAAAAAAAAAACAAGAATTTAAATTTAAATGTTTTTGTTCAGAATATGTATACACATGTATGAACATTCATACGTTCATATATATTTTTACTGTTTTATTTTATTTAATTTTATCGTTTTAAATTGTTCACTATTATGTTAAATAATTTAATTAACAAAATATATAATTTTGTTTTTTTTAAGCGTCCATTCGCTGCTTATATTACAAAATCAAGTGTGTTTAATTAATAGTTCAAATCGTATGCGGGGCTAAAAATACACGTCTGTATCACAACAAAGCAAGCTAAAAATTGACAAATGGCATACAAATGTTCTTGCAGCTACACCAACACAACCACACATCGTGAAAGCAATTCATAATTATGCATAATGGCGTAAATTCATGACAATAAAAATAGCAGACAAACAATTAAAACTCCAATTGGATACAGCAGCTGATGTAACGATTATTTCAGAATCAATTCTTATATTCTTATTCTTATAGGTAGACCAAAATTACAGCCATGTATGCAGAGGGCAGCAGATGCTTCGAATAATCAAATACCTATAATTGGCGAATTTACAACAGAAATACGATACAACGATGAAAATCAAATTGGAACGTTATACGTGACAAAACTGAATGGCTAAAATGTATTCGGTACGGATTTGACTGATAAATTCAACTATTGGGAAAAAAAAACTTGAACTTCATTTGTAATTCTATATCGGTATCAGAGAAGAAACAGGTTATTTTTAATGAAATTAAAAAACAGTTTCCTGAGGACAGAACTGGACACTGCACAAAGTTAAAATTAACACTTCAGGTGAAACAAAATTCAGTAGCCGTAAACCAGAGTACGAAAACAAACAAAACGAAACGTTTGCTTTCGTCAAACGTTTGGTAATTGATTTACTCACTACTATTGTTTCTAAGTGAAATAAAAAGAGAGATTTTTAGGTTTTTTTGTTTTTATTAATGCTTATTTTGACTACCATAGTAATTAAAAAAAAAAACAAATTAAATTAAATAAAAAGTAATTCCAAGAGAAAATAATAAAAAATAACGTAACAAATAATTTTTTGGACGAGGCATTGTGGATTTTACTCTTGTTATGCCACTACAAAAACCAACAAGAACTTAATCAATTACTCAAAACAAAACGTTTCTCTATCAGCCCAATTATGAATAAAAATTCCCCGGGAGTTTTCTCCCTTTTCCCATTTTTACAATTGAATTTACATAGGAAAAATGGGAGAAGGGAGAAAACTCCCGGGGAATTTTTATTCATAATTGGGCTGTATATGTTTTGTACTTAGATGTACGATTGCAACGGTAAATTAAAAAAATGCCGATGAGTGGAAAGCCAATTGTTTCGTTTTCTCTCTTTGTCACTTGAAAAGTTTTTGTTTTGATTTTGCTCATGTACAATACAATTTAAAAATTTTGAATAGTTTTGAACATTTTGCAAACGTTTGCGAAATGTTTTGTTTGTTTTCATACTCTGATTTAAACCAAAACGACCAGTACCATATGCAACACTTAAATTGGTTGAAACTGAATTGAAAAGATTAGAATCTGAGTGGACAGCACCAATAGTAGTGGTTCGTAAGCTTAACAACAAAATACGAATCTGTGGCGACTACTCAACGCGCTTGAAACATTGTATGGAACCTAATTTGTATCCATTACCACATGCAGGCGAATTTTTTTTTTTTGTAATAATTGCATCACCTAGTATGCACGAAAATTCTGTTAAGGTAAAGGAGGTTATAAAACATTTTCAGCAACATGGCTATACAATTCGCTGGGAACAATGTGAAATATTAAAATCAACAATTAAATATCTTGGACATGTGGTTGATTGCAAGGGCATCCACCCGGATCCTTTCAAGGCTGAGGTAATTCGAAATATGCCACGCCCAAACAACGTATCGGAACTTCGTTCATTTTTGGGCGCTGTTAACTACTATGGCAAGTTTATAAAAAGCATGCGAAACATCCGCCATTCCTTAGACAACATGTTGCAGAACGATACTAAGTGGGAATTGACGAAAGATTGTGAAACATCCTTTAATGAATTTAAAAGGCTACTTCAAACCGAATTATTTTTAACACACTACGATTCAAGACAACCTATTTTTGTGGCGGCGGATGCATAAACAGTATTTGTCATATTTCGAGGGCACTCACACCAACGGAACAAAAGTACAGCCAAATAGAAAAATACGCCCTGGCTCTGGTGTATGGTTGCACTAAATTCATCGAATGATTTATGGTCGCAATTTTAACTTATTAACGGATCGCAAACCGCAAATTTTTCTTTTCGGTTCCACACCGCAAATCATGGCACAGATGGGCACTCGTTTTGATGAGCTATGATTTTACAACTCAATATGTGAACACCAACGATTTCGGAAATGTCGATATATGTACTTTCTCGACTCATTGATAATCAACAACAAGATGAAGAATTTGTCATAGCAGCTATACAAACGGACAGCGATATGGAGTTTGTTTTGCAGGACAACATTAAACACATGCCAGTTACACAAAAAATGGTTCGTATCGCTACAACAAAAGATTCCACCCTACAGAAGGTAATAAAATGCCTTAAAGAAGGATGGCATTGCTACGGAAATTTAATATCGGATATCCAACCCTTTTACAACCGAAGAGAATCCTTGTTTATTGTGGATAGTTGTGTCATGTCAGGAGATCGTGTGGTTATACCAGCAGTTTTTCAAAATCGAATTTTGACACAACTTTATAAAGGCCATAAGGGCATTGAACGTGTGAAGAGCCTCGCCAGGTCGTATGTTTATTGACCAAACATTAACACGGGTATTTCCGTTAACGTGAAGAATTGTCATAACTGTGCAATGGATGCAAAATCTCCAACAAAGTCTGTTCTTAGCTCATGGCCAATACCAAATGAAGTACTTGATTGTATACATATAGACTTTGCCTGGCCATTGCTTGATAAAAATTCTTTTATTTTGGTAGATGCTTTTTCTAAGTGGCCAGAGGCTGTACAAACTTCTACTATATCATCAAAGGAAATGATCAAACATGTCCACGAGAGTAGTATGTTTAGGGGGGTTCGGTACCACTTTTTCTATACAAATTTGGGAGCATGGAATAACCCAGCAAACAATTTCATGTAAAAACTATCCTCTATCTATCCCTATGTATCCCCTTCTTATCTTGGAGGCGATATCGTAGTAAGCCTTCGCGATCAAGATTTTATTTTCACCCTACAGTCGGTTGGTTAACTTAATAACTTCATCGATTGGTACGCTACACTGAGCAGTGTGTGTGCGTAAATGTGACCGTCTGGCAACCCTATACGGGCTCTTTGTTAGGTGTTCGTAAATAGTATGGTGTGTGTGTGTGTGTATGTTTGTGTGTGTGTAAATGTGACCGTCTGACAACCCTATGCTGGCTCTTTGTTAGATGTTCGTAAAGGGTAGGGTGTGTGTGTGTGTGTGTAAATGTGACCGTCTGGCAACCGTATGCGGGGTCTTTGTTAGATGTTCGTAAAGATTAGGGTGTGTGTAAATGTGACCGTCTGGCAACCCTATTCGGGGTCTTTGTTAGATGTTCGTAAAGAGTAGGGTGTGTGTAGATACACCCATGTCGGATGGTATATTTTTTGTAATATTTAACCTTTTTATTTTTCAAATGAATTGTACATACGCAACAAATTTAAGTTTCATAAAGTCTCAAAATTCTTGGAAATACAAAGAAATTTGAGTAATATGTAGATGTGTAGGTGTTTAGAATTCTTAAAAAAACAAAACAAAAAAATAACTTAATAAATATTTTATAGAGTCAGCTAATTTCTGCTTTTCATAATTATCTTTTTTGTGTAATATGAAACCTTTTTATTTTTCGAATTTTCAATTTCATAAAGCTTTTTTTAAATTAATTCTAATCTCAAAATTCTTGTAAAAACAATAAAAATTTGAGTAATATATGCAGGTGTACAGATGTTTGATTAAATGAAATAAACTAATGCAAAACTTTAAAATAAGAAAAAAATAACAAAATAAATATTTTAAAGAATCTGCTGATTGTTCCTTTTCATAATTGTCTTTTTTTGTAATATGAAAAATTTTTATTTGTACGTGATAAATTTATTTTATGTTTGTATGGAAATATGATTTTATAAAAAAAGAAACTGCTTGTGAATTAGAAAATAAAACAAATAGTTTGATAGATGTTTATGTTTATGTTTTCATTTTATTAAAAGTATAATTTTTACATTAAGTTAAATTATATACATTATTATTATAATATTCCATGATTTCTTTAGCTTCTTCTAAGACAGATTCTTTTGTTTTCCTAAAGCGGGGAACAGGAACAAGTATCTAGATCACACGTATTATTTTCAACTGATCAATCATAATTATTGTAATGTTCACCATATCGATTAGTTATTGTTTGCAATTTTTTTTCTATCCTCCAGATATTCTTTTTTTATGCATATCAAAAACATGATTGCTTACATCAAGACCAATAGAACTGGTCTAAGTTTTGAATCTTTAAATTTATACTTAGGTGTTGAGCTTCCTCCAAATTTATTTATAAAACTCATGTTTTTAATAAATTATATTAGCCTCTGTAAGTTCCTCAATAATTGAAATTATCTCGTTTTTATGGTTATTATGACCAGCACCTTCCGATGAAAGGAGTAAACGTAATCTGTCGACTAATTCATTAGGATCATCCCAATAAATATAGTTTGGTTTACGTTTTTCTACTATTTTTAAGGATAATCCACTACCTTTAGTAAGAATATTACTCTTTGTATTGAATAATTTTTTTATAATGCGTGCATATTTAAATGCTTTAGTTGCTTTAATTTGTTTATTTGACTGATAGTTACGTCTGTGTACATTTGTATTAATAAGAATATCTTTATATTTTTTTAAATCTATTTTATTATAATGTAAAGGTTTTATGTTTAATAATAGTTCAAATAATCCTGGTGTCAATTTAAATTTTTTATCGCCTATATATAAAGTGTTATTGTTTAAGTGCGAATGTGATAAGTGCTTTTATGTAAATATTGTTGACTGTTGAAAGAGAGTATTTTAAGAAAAGCTTTTATTTGTAACTTGTAGCTTTGAACCTTTCTTGTAACTACAAAACATACAAAATTGTACAAAAGTTAGTTCTCAACAGTAAGCATAAACAAAAGGTTGGTATCACCGAAAATAAAGATATTTATTCTATTTACCCCGTTTAACCCCCGTATTTTTATTTCTTCCACTCTTTTCCTGGTCGGATTCTTTCGCGCTGTACACCCCATCATTTTTTGGTCCAATCGACCCGGATAAAACAAAAGTGAAAGCAGTCAGACAAAAGCCAAATATTGGAGGAAAAACATAATTTTTTCAAACAACCCCCCAAGATCTGCAAGCAAATCTCGTAGATCAAATACCAAGTAACCCCCGAATATACCCAGCTATTTATATCGGCAACCCTTTAACTCATCAATAACATAATCAGCAGCAAAAAGTAAGTTTTAATAAATTTAAATACCTACACAACAAATTAACATATCAAATAAAAAATTTTAAAACAACAAGTAAATTCACATTTAAAAAAAATTACAACAACAATAAAAGTGCAAAGCAAATAAAGCTACATATGAAAAATATATGTAAGTAAAAAAAAAAGAAAACACAGTTAATTTTTTGTGTGAAATAAAAATTCCCTTGCTAATAAGGAACGAAATCCTCATCTCAAAACCATTAATTTCTTGAGTGCAAAATAACTTTAAATATCGGTGAGTGTAAAATAAGAAAAAGCAACATAAGCTTAACATTAACAAGTGATCAAACCGAGCATAAAGCTTTAAAATAAATCTTTGTTTCGTTAACAACCTACAGCTGAAAGGTTGGTTCAAAAAAAATTCGTTGGGTTACAGCAAACCACTCAACATCAAACCCCAACCAACATCCAACCCCACGCAACTTAAGATACAAATAAACACAACAAGTGTGATCAAAGAGCTTTTTAACTCTCAACTGAAAATTAAATGTAAACAAAGGAAAAAAAAAAAGCGAATAACAACAGTTGTACCAAAGACTATAAATATATAAAGATGTTGCACTTAGTACATTTGAAATTTTAAAAAATGTTGTGCTTCTTAATGATGAGGGGGGGAAGTAACAAGAAAGCAAAAACTTCGTGCTCACATTCAGAGAACTA
Organism: Pollenia angustigena; assembly: GCA_930367215.1. Classification (NCBI taxonomy): domain Eukaryota; kingdom Metazoa; phylum Arthropoda; class Insecta; order Diptera; family Polleniidae; genus Pollenia; species Pollenia angustigena. The sequence goes on from OV884060.1 coordinate 90,593,677, forward strand.
AAGAGAGCAAGAAACCACATGCATTAATACATACACATGTTTGCTGTTTTTGCCAGCCAAAGTGTGTGTGTGTTTGTGTTTTTTTTTTTTGTTGAAACCGGTTTTTGGTATTTTTTTTAATTGATTTCGTTTTGTTTTCAAACAATTTATGAGCAAATAACCTATGTAAGAGCGAATGCGACCAATTGCGTAATTGTAGGGCAGCAGTATGTGTTTTATTTTTGTAAAAATTAAACTATATCGATTTGCACCGTGTGTATGTATACATTAGGGCGGGTCGATTTGTATGGATGAAAAAAATTAAAAATCGTATAGCAAAAACGTAATATACATAAAATTCTAAGAAAATTCTCCGAAGATACCATGGGTCTAAAATAAAATCCTAATCCGCGCCTCTTGACTTGAACATTTTTTTACTTGGCTGAAAATTTTTTTTAATGTAAAAAAAATTTTGAGTGTAAAAAAATAAAAAGTGCAAAAGAACTACGTTACTAAACAAATTTATTAAAAAAATTCGATTTCTTTTTGGAAAAAGCTATTTTTAAAAAAAAAATTTTTTTTTTTGCAAAGGCGGGCATATACATTTTCAAGTCGAGAGGCGCGGATTAGGATTTTATTTTAGACCCATGGTTTCTTCGGAGAATTTTCTTAGAATTTTATGTAGATTACGTTTTTGCTCTTTACAAGTTTAATGGTTTAAAATTTTAACTTTTTCAGTACTTGATAATTTGTATTTGTAAGTTTCTTATGTGTAATGCTTCCGTAATAATAATAAGAACTAGTAAATTAAGCATCTCCATCCTGTGTTTATAACATACGTCATTCTCCTCAAACCAAAAAGAATAAATTGGATTTTTGGTACAACTCACGCATTGCTCAACAATACATTTTTTTATGCCTTTCATTTCTTTATTTTGTAAAAATATTTTTTCAAAGAAATTTATGTATATGAATTTTACAAACTTCAAAAAATAAGTCAGAGGGGGCACACAAACCTCCAAAGTCGGATTCTTTTTGATAATTTTTTGCATGAATAAACTTTTCTGAAGGATATGACAAAATTTGCGCTGGTTTTATTATATCCATACGACATTTAACCCATGATATTCGTTGTGCTAAGTAACCAACAAAATAACGACTCGATGTTAATTCTATTGGCACATTGTTGGATGTAAAAGAATCAGCATCTTCATTAAAATATTCTTCATTTTCATTGTATATACATAGTATGTACAATGTACATACATGTCGAAAAAAATTTTTTAGAAAAAATTTAAAAAACCTGGTATTAAGAGCAACAAAAAATCTTTAATGTGTGCTTATCAAAACTAAAAAAAAATTTTTATTGAAAATTTTTTAGAGTAAGCCCCTAACAAGCCTCAAATTTTTTTTTCAGAGTCACTTTTGAAACTGAAAATCTTGTCCGATCGAAATGAAATTTTTTGTTGTTAATAAGCTTATAAAGCTTACTAATATTAAAAAAAAAAAAATCGAAAAAAAAATTTTTTGCTTGTATGGAATTTTTTTTTTTATCATTTGAACTTTGACCTCAAAGGGGCAGGGGTAAAAGTTATCCGATTTGGCTGAAATTTTTTCCACATCAGTTTTAGACCATGTGGCACAATATTCCGCCCGGGAGACATCAATATTAATACAAAAAAATTGCTCCATACATTTAGCTGCCACCCTAATGTACATATCTGCGATTTCTATTTCAGGGGTGTGAGTACTCTCTGATGCCAGTACTTTGAGTATCTTCTAAAAAAACTCGATAGCTACTTTGACTGTTTTAATAGTAAAAATTTCAATGATCCCAACCCGCTGAAGCGTGGGTTAAGGCTTAATAATAAAACTTGGGAAGTACTGCAAGAGCTAGTTTCGTACATACGGCAAGTTGAATATTTCGGTAACAAAGTATTCTGCATCAGTGGACTAATCGAAACCACCAGTGGTATATTATCGTTAACCGAGGAAATGTTACAAGAAAATTCTAATTTACTTACCATTTTAACCAGCCGTTTTAACCAAGACCCATTAGAAAACGTATTTTCATATGTACGCGCCAAAGGTGGCCATTGTAAAAACCCTTCTGTTCACGAATTCAACATCGCAATGGCCAAGCTTTTATCTTTAAAAATAATGCAATTTAGTTCCTCAAAAAATTGTGCAGAAGACGACGCAATATTTTTTCCACTTGACTTTCAAAACATTTTAGAAGTTAATGACAGTGTATCACCTAATAAACCAACCCCCTTGATAGATATCGCAGATATATACCAGGAAAATGAAGCATATTTTGATGAAAGTGCCGACAGCTTTAACTCTGTGAATGTGTCAATAGAACTTACTTTACTTCTAGTCGATATTTCATTGGCTACATAGCGCACTAAATGACGAATGGATATGATTAAACCATCTCAAATTTTAACATACCCATCAGAAATGTATATCCATACGAAAAACTATGAAAATTAATCTGATCTTGGAAGTTTATGTTCACCCTCTGATTTGTTTTTCGAAATATGAAAAATTAACATAAAAGTTTTCGAAAATTTATTTTTCAAGAACCGAGCAATGAAACACAAAAAAAAGTTATTATGGAGCAGTGCGTATAATGTACTAATAATACCATTTATTTGACGAGAAAAATGATTGTTACAACCATAGATTGGAAATTTTAAATTTGCTTATACTGGTATTACTAAGAAAGCATTCCTCTTGGGAGACATATAAATACAAAACTTCGAATGCTGAAAAAGCTAAAATTTTAAAATTTTAAAACATTAATAGGTATGTATGTATGTACTTGTCGTATTACTCGTCATTATAATCCTAGCGTTAATAATTTTGTAGATCTAATTATGCTTTTGCTGGTCCGTGTACGAGGCTATATCATCAATATAATTATTGTTCTGAATTTGTTGATTATTATTTAAGTTGCTGTAAAATATAACACTTTTTACATAAATAAATAAAAATAAAAGTATAATATGCGAACAATTTTAATAATATGGCTTTGATTTTATTGGATTTCATTCTATATATTGTAAGTAGCGAAATCCACATATTTTTTTTGTCCTAAGCTAACACCGCGAAGCTCTTCGCTTGTCTGCAGGAAAGAAACCAGAGTCTCTAACGGGAATCGAACCCGCAACCCCGGCGCTGATAGACCAGCTCACTACCAACTAGCCCCGGTAGGCTAGTTGGTAGTGCTTATTGCTTTATCTTGTAAAACATTTTTGCAGACCTTTAAAAGAATTTTACAAACTTCAAAAAGTAAGACGGAAGGAGCACACAAACTTCCAAAGCCTGAATCTGTTGCATAATTTGTGATAATAATTTGTTGTAATAATAAATAAAAATGGATTTTTCGGCGGAAACGATTTAATAATTTTTCAAATAATACAATTTTAGTAAAAATAAAATTGAAAGAAATTACGTTCATACACATCAAACTGTTGGCAAATTTTTATGAAAATTAAAAGTATTTTGATCATCATCAAATTCACATTGAATCATACTTGTGATTTTTTTATTACTAACACAATTAAAAAATTGTGATTTTGATGAGGCATGTTAATGTGTGGCCATGTCGCTTTAAAAAACATAAAATATCTTTTATGAACTAAGCAGTTTATTCTTTCAGAAAAATTATTTATTATATGCCTAGGATTGTTTAAATTCAGACAATAACAGCATTTGAACTTCGGTGCGAATCGATATAATTTCATCTGTACAACAATAAAACACATATTATTGCCCTACAATTAAATTCTGTCACATTTGTTTTAACGTAGGTTATTTGCACATAAATGGCATGCAAACACACCATCTTTTATTATTTAAATGTGTTTTCAACGAGAAAACGAGACTTCTTTTAGTTTGTTTTTATTTTTGTAAATGCAATGTATACACATTCACACACACACACTCGTGTGCATATACATATACGCTGATAAGTGAGAAAAGTTCTCTGACTAAAGACTGTAATTTACTCTCACAAGTGGATTTAGCGGCTAAATCCACCAGAAAAATTAATATAGACAGCAAAATGTATGAACTTTGTATGGTCGTGCAATATCTTTATAAATCTATAGTCTTTGGTTGTACATTTGTTTATGTATATCTCGGAATCCTTGAGTTTTGATTTTGTATCTACAAGCCGTGATTTATTTTTGTTTTCATCTAATTTACACCGTTTCTATTTAAAGTTATTTCTAACCGAAGATTAATTAAATAAATAAAACTTTATTTTGAAAATAAAGCTCAATGCAATAAATACGAATTCTACAACAACTCAATATAATTTTTTGAGACAATATTCACATTCGAATTACATATTTTAATTCCAATTAAAATTAAACTGTTAACCATTACCTATACCGAATATTTGCTTTGCACATTTCTACAATAAAAATATCTAAAACTATAAAATAAAATTATAAGTAAAATTTTTTAAATCTATATATATAAAAAGAAGTGTACATTTTGATTGTCACTCCATAACTCGAGAACGGCTCGACCGATTGCCATAAAATTTTTAGGGAAGGTACAGGGAGGAGTGATGATGGTTAGTTGATTTTGAAATCCAAAATCGGGGCAGGGGAATTGGTACCCCCCATAGGATGCCAATATTTAATATCGCATATCTTAAGACCCGCTGCACGCATTTTGTTGAACTTTTGGTAGTAGGATCTTCTAAGCCCCAAAATTTAAATAAAACAGTAGCGGGGGAAGTGGTTCCCCCCATAGGACGCCAATGTTTAATATAGCATATCTTAAGAACTGTTACAGTGAGAATGTTCAAACTTTGTAGAAGTCACTCTTATGGTATACTACTCTATTGAGAATAAAAATAAAGCGGTAGGCGCAGGGGGGAAATACCTCCCATAGGATGCATATATTAAATATAGCTCAACTGAAGAACTATTTAAGGGACAGCCTTCAAACGTGGTTAAAGCTACTATTATGGTAAAATGAAAATTTCAATATAAAAATGGGCGGGGTTGACAGGGGAGGAGCAGTACCCCTCATAGATAGAAATATAATTAAGAGCCGCTGCATGCATTTTGTTGAACTTTTGATAGTAGGATCTTCAGAGCCCCAAAACTGAAATAAAATAGTAGCGGGGGAAGTGTTACCCCCAAAAGGACACCAAAGTTTAATATCGCATATCTTAAGAACTGTTATAGTGAGAATGTTCAAACGTTGTAGAAGTCACTCTTATGGTATACTACACTATTGAAAATAAAAATAAAGCGGGTAGGCGCAGGGGGGGAAATACCTCCCATAGGATGCATATATTAAATATCACTCAACTGAAGAACTATTAAAGGGAGAGTCTTCAAACGTGGTTAAAGCTACTATTATGGTTAACTTTAAATTTCAATATAAAAATGGGCGGGGTTGACAGAGAAGGAGCAGTACCCCTCATAGATAGAAATATAATTAAGAGCCACTGCACGGATTTTGTTGAACTTTTGATAGTAGGATCTTCAGAGCCCCAAAACTGAAATAAAATAGCAGCGGGGGAAGTGTTACCCCCCATGGGACACCAATGTTTAATATCGCATATCTTAAGAACTGTTAAGTGAGAATGTTCAAACTTTGTAAAAGTCACTCTTATGGTATGCTACACTTTTGAAAATAAAAATAAAGCCGGTAGGCACAGGGGGAAATACCTCCCATAGGATGCATATATTAAGTATCTCTCAACTGAAGAAGTGGTTAAAGCAGTGTAGCGAAGCGCACGGGTTAAGCTAGTAAATTTATAAAATAAATAAATACGTTCATATATACGTAAATTTTTTTCTGCTCGAGTTGTAACTGTGTCTTGATGATATTAAGCTGAACATTTTTATTCAATATTTATTACCATCGATCATTAAATTTGAAGTTTTACCGAATCTTAAAGAAAAAAATTAATCGATTGGTAAGAGTGTCGCTATAAAAAGGCCCTTATATTTGTCCTTAAAACTTTAATTTTTTTTATTAAACTATATTTTTAAAAATAATTCAGAGCATTATGTCAAGACTTGACTCATTTATTCGCGCCTCAGATCGCGTAGTAGAGTTCCAATCTTACTTTGAATCACTTCCCTCTGACGCTCACTCGGTACATACCTTAGAAATACATAAGGATGAAATTGTTCGCCTTTGGTCGGATTTTAGGTCATGTTACGATGACATTCTCAATAAATTTCATGAGTTAGAAAAGGACGTTGAACTGGAGACGCTCAAATCGCGTTTTTACTCAACTTTTGAAGCCCATGTTAAAGTCTTATCGTAGTCGAATGAACTTTTAGATGCCCTTTGCCAAAAGGCTAGTCAAAATGCTCCCTCAAACCCCAATTCTATCCCACAAATTAATTCTACAAATCATATTTCATTACCACCTTGTGACACTGATATATTTTGTGGAGACTATCAGTCATGGCCAACATTTCGTGACATGTTCACGGCCTTATACCGAAATAGCACACGATTATCTCCGGTTGAGAAAATGTGTCATCTTTAAAAAAAAAAAAAACACAGGGGGAGGCTCGCGAATTACTCAGGACATGTCCTATCACCAATGATGGGTTTGAAATGGCATGGCAAAATCTCGTAAATCGATACGAAAACAAACGTATATTAATTAACGCACAACTGAAGATTATTTTATAGCACTGAGCTGCCAACATGGAAACAAATGGACAGTTTTTTGACTTCAAGATGCCAAACCCTAGAGTCGGTGGCTGATATTCGTACTACTTTAGTCAATTCTAATTCCTCGTATAATAACGGTTTCAAATATAGCTGAGTCACAACCAGTTCCTCGTAGTGTAGCCCCAGCTCTTAATAGAAATGAGAACAATTCTCACAATATAAACCCACCTCAAACTTCAAGTTTGAACTTAAACCCCAGCACTTCTGCTCAAGCGGCTATACAAATGCGGCAATCGTACTCTACTCAATTCCAGTCCACTTCGAATTCTACAGTTTTACTTGGAACTGCCCTTGTCGACATTTATTCGAATAATTTGAAATATACTGTGCGGGCTCTAATCGATTCTGCATCGGAAGCTACCTTTATATCTAAAAGGCTACAAGGTAAACTTTCATTATAATCCCGATCTTCACAGACACAAATTCATGGCTTAAATGAGGCTCTGACGGCTATATCAACTCAGAGGTGCTATATTCGAATCGGTTCTCCTATGGACAGCTCTTTTGAAACGCATGCAGATGCGTTTGTGGTGAAAAAACTAACCGGACACCTTCCATATTATCCTTTATCGGCACTTAGGATTGGCGAATTTGCAGATTAGCAAATGGCAGACACACATCTTCACAAATGTTCTGAAATTGATATTCTACTCGGTGGTGATTAATACCCAAAAATCATTAGAAATGGTATGCGCTGGAACCATAGCCAGGCATTAGTGGCACAACAGACAGTCTTCGGATGGATTGTTACAGGTCGAATCAATGAACGAACCTGTGTAGAATCTGTCTCGTCCTTTTAAAATGAAATAGCCCTAAATCATCAATTACCAAAATTTTGGGAACTTGAAGAAGTGTCAAAAAAGCCTCGGTTATCTGAAGAAGATAGTTATTGTGAAAGAATCTATCAGTCCACAACATATCGTTTAGAGAATGGACGTTTTGTAGTCTCCTTGCCATTTCGTCTGGAATATCCAGAGAACTTGAATATCGGCTTTTCACGTCATATCGCCTTAGCGCAGTATCTTAGAAACGAATCAAAATTAATTAAAAATCCCCCATTAAAATCTGAATATGATCACGTGATTTCTGAATACTCGGTCTTAAAACAAATGACAGCTGTCATCCCATCTGATACCAACAACACGTATTACTTACCCCATCATGCGGTTTACGCTGGAATGCTGGAAGTGACTATTTTTACTTTCGTTTAAAAGATTACCCCGATCGAAATGCAATTACGAAAAGATCTGTTTTATCTCAAATAGCAAAACTTTTTGACCCAGCCGGCTGGCTTTCCCCCAAAATGATCGTTGCCAAAATCATAATGCAACAAATCTGGAAAGATGAAACAAGTTGGGATGAAGATCTTAAGCCGTCAACCCTTCTGCAATGGCGGGCATTCTTAGATGACTATGCAAACATAGAAACCATAAAAATTCCTCGATTTGTGGACTTTGACCCAGCCTACTCAATCCAATTACACGGCTTCTGTGACGCATCCGAGAAAGCTTACGCCGCCACTTTATATATACGTACAGAGTTTCAAAATTGTATATCATCTCATCTGCTGGTGGCGAAAACTAAAGTAGCCCCAGTTAAATTTGTGTCACTGCCTAGAAAAGAGCTCTGCGGAGCGGAACTCATGGCTACGATGATCGAATTTATTCAGTCTCAACTAAATTTTCAATGCTACAAACTATTTTTTTGGACTGATTCAACCATAGTTTTAGCCTGGCTGCAAAAACCCCCGAACAGGTGGAAAACCTTTGTCGAAAACAGAGTCTCTTCAATAATCGATAAAGTTGGAAGTCAATCTTGGTCTCATGTTGACTCTAAAAATAATCCCGCTGATCTAGCATCCCGTGGACTCACGATTACCCAACTTGCAACAAATGATTTGTGGTGGTATGACCCACAATGGCTCCGATTGCCTCAGAATAAATGGCCTCAAAATTTATTAAATTTTTCTACCGAAGAAGAAGCAAAGCCTGTTCGCACCCACGTTATTCACTTTGAAACTCTGATATATTAAAGGATTTCTCAGATTTCCCCAGAGCCATGCGAATCGTCTGTCGAATTTTTCGTTTTTATTACCGGTGCCACAGGACTCTGCGTAATAAGTTGGTAACTACCCCGGACTTAACTAAAGCTGAGTTCGATCACGCAAAATCGCGTTTAGTCATTTCCTGTCAAAGATTATACTTTCAATCTGAATATGAGCTACTGTCCAAAGGCTTAGAAATTACCCGAAAAAGTCATTTATTGACTTTTAACCCATTTTTGGACTCCACTGGCACTATGAGGATTAACGGACGACTCTCCCATTCGCCAATGTTAAGCTATAACGAAAGATTTCCGATTTTATTGCCTTATCATGGGTGCTATACCAGACTGTTTCTAGGCTACCTACACAGATTCTCACTTCACGGTCAGAATGCTCTGCTTTACAGATTAATGCCCCTTCATTATTACGTTCCCAAGCTTAAAGTCCTAATAAAAGGTATTATATCACAGTGTCGGACTTGCGTAATACAAAAGCGTAAGAAAAGTGAGCAAATGATGGCCCCATTACCCCCAGAAAGGACTACGCTTTCACGTCCATTTACCAACACTGGTGTCGACTTCGTAGGTCCTTTCGATATTAAAACATATGCTGGTCGCGGTTGCAAGGTCACCAAGGGTTACGCGTTAGTATTCGTGTGCTTTGCAACCAAAGCAATACATCTCGAAGCCACAAGTGAGGTATCAACTGAAGCCTTCTTAGCTGCGTTTGCACGTTTTTTCTCTCGTCGAGGGTCTCCAACTGCTATGTACTCCGATAATGGTACTGCATTTGTAGGCGCTGCCCGTTTATTGGAAGGTGATAAATCACAATTTTTAACTGCTTAATCAACACAGTTTTACTCTTTTGGAATGGCATTTTATCCCCCCTGGTGCACCACACATGGGAGGTCTCTGGGAAGCTGGCGTGAAAAGCTTCAAGACCCACCTTAAAAGAATTTCTCATTGTCAGAGCTTCACATATGAAGAATTTTCTACTACGCTGGCTCGAGTCGAAGCATGTTTAAATTCCAGACCTTTAAGCCCAATGAGTGAAAATCCATCAGACCTTTGTGCACTCACCCCAGGACATTTCTTGATTTGAAGTCCACTATTATCGCCCCCAGAGCCTGATCTTACAAGCCATTCGTTGAGTTATGTAAATCGGTGGCAAAAACTAAAGGTATTACATCACCATTTTGCTCAAAGGTGGAAAGAGGAATATCTCAAGGAGCTTCATAAACGCATTAAATGGAAATACCCCCAGCGTGATTACGCTATAGGTGACTTAGTCATTATTCGACAAGAAAATCTACCCCCAAATCAATGGCGGCTTGGCCGTATTGAAAAAGTTATTCGTGGTAACGATAACAGAGTTAGAGTCGCTGAAATACGATCAGCCAATGGCATCGTTACTAGGCCTATAGTTAAACTCGTACTACTTCCCAACCCTGAACAACAATAACAATTCCCTTTTCTATCTATTTACAGTAACACAATGCCACGTCTCAATCGAAGAAGTCTTTCGCCGCTAGAAGAAGAAACTCGCAACCGTCGTCATCATTATCCTAACCATCACACCAGTTCTGCAGATTGCCGTTTATGTCGTAAAGATCATGCACTAAGAAAATGCCTTAAATTCAAAAAGATGAATTTTTCGGAAAAACTAAAGGTTGTCCGACGCTATCGGTATTGTGAAAATTGCCTGGCACATTCTCATGTTGTAAACCGCTGCCGAAATACCGATCGTTGCCGCCACTGTGGAGGCAGGCATCACACCCTTTTGCATCGGCATGAACGCCTTCGTAACCCAAAAACTCCGTCCAGTAGGACGCCGAGTCCGTCAAATTTAAACTTACGGACTATTACACTATTTCCCACAGTTATTGTGAAAATGGAGTTAGGAGATGAATGGGGCAATGTCAGAGGCTTATTGAACGCTTGTACTGAACATAGCGCCATCGCAAAATTTTTGGTCGATCGATACAAGTTGACGGTGGAAACTATTGGCTCTGAGAACTGGTGTAAAATTAAAATTCGTCCCCGTTTCGACGAAGCACCTATTCTAAGTCTTACCGTAAAAGTTGACAGCTCATTACCACGTAAACAACCCAACGAACACATTGACGACAGAGTTTCCGAGTTGTATAAAAATCTGCACCTTGCAGATCCACATTTCTTTAAATATGAAGATATCAACATTGTGTTAGGCGCTGCCATATACCCTCGGATTATCAAACCAGCCATTCAACCACAGTCGATTGGGTCTCCTATGGTTCAAGACACCGTTTTGGTTTTTAATTTTCTTTACTATTATACATACTTAAACTTGCTTGTATCTATGAATTATCCTATGTACTTATATAAAACCTTGTATAAAATTGCATAATATTATTTGCTTATGAATTGTAAATCTCACTATAAGATATCATTACTTAGAATAATTGGATTTTATTTAGTCACTAAAACCTAACTCGGTTCCTTTTAAGTTGCATCTTAGCAAGGGGCCGGGATGTTTAAGTGCGAATGTGATAAGTGCTTTTATGTAAATATTGTTGACTGTTGAAAGAGAGTATTTTAAGAAAAGCTTTTATTTGTAACTTGTAGCATTGAACCAAAGACTATAGATTTATAAAGATATTGCACGACCATACAAAGTTCATACATTTTTCTCTCTATATTAATTTTTCTGGTGGATTTAGCCGCTAAATCCACTTGTGAGAGTAAATTACAGTCTTTATTATTACTCTCAGAGAACTTTTCTCACTTATCAGCATATATGTATGTGCGCACGAGTGTGTGTGTTTGTATGTGTATACATTGCATTTAAAAAATAAAAACAAACTAAAAGAAGTCTGGTTTTCTCGTTGAAAACACATTTAAATAATAAAAGATGTTTTGTTTGCATTCCATTTCTGTGCAAATAACCTACGTTAAACCAAATGTGACAGATTTTAATTGTAGGGCAATAATATGTGTTTTATTGTTGTACAGATGAAATTATATCGATTCGCACCGAAGTTCAAATGCTGTAATTGTCTAAATTTAAACAATTGTAGGCATATGAGCCGTTTATTTTGAAAGTGGCATAAGTCATTTCGGTTTTTAAGTCGAGATATTTAAGGGTTTGCATTTTAACACGTTTAAAAATATGGATGCTAACTTTCGAGAAGATTCACTTGTATTTGATACATCATGATAATGATATTTTTCTCAGTATTTATTATTATTATTATTTATTATTATTATTTATTATTATATTTATTATTAACTCGATTTTTTTTGAAAGAGTGACTAATGCCAGTTTCAAAATAAACGGCTCATATAAAAAATAATGTTTCTGAAAGAGAAAACTGCTTTGTTCATAAAAGATATTTTATGTTTTCTAAAGCGACATGGCCACACATTAACATGCCTCGTCAAACTCATAATTTTGTAATTGTGTTAGTAATAAAAAACTCACAAGTATGGTTCAATGTGAATTTGATGATAATCAAAATACTTTTAATTTTCATAAAAATTTGCCACAAGTTTTATGTGTATGAACGTAATTTCTTTCAATTTAATTTATTTTTGTTTAAAAATGTAAAATTGTACCTATTATTTGAAAAATTATTAAATCGTTTCCGCCGAAAAATCCAATTTTATTTATTATTACAACAAATTATTATCACAAATCGTGCAACAGATTCACGCTTTGCAAGTTTGTGTGCTCCTTTCGTCTTGCTTTTTGAAGTTTGTAAAATTCTTTTAAAGGTCTGCAAAAATGTTTTTACAAGATAAAGCAATAATCACTACCAACTAGCCCCGGTAGGCTATCAGCGCCGGGGTTACGGGTTCGATTCCCGCCAGAGACTCTGGTTTCTTTCCTGCAGACAAGCGAAGAGCTTCGCGGGATTAGCATAGGACAAAAAAAATATGTGGATTTCGCTACTTACAATATATAGAATGAATTCGAATAAAATCAAAGCCATATTATTAAAATTGTTCGCATATATTACTTTTATTTTTATTTGTTTATTTAAAAAGTGTTATATTTTACAGCAACTTAAATAATAATCAACAAATTCAGATAAATAAATATATTGATGACATAGCCTCGTACACGGATCAGCAAAAGCATTATTAGATCTACAAAATTAATAAGGATAGGATTATAATGACGAGTAATACGACAAGTACATACCTATTAATGTTTTAAAATTTTAGCTTTTCAGCATTCGAAGTTTTGTATTTACATATGTATATGTCTCCCAAGAGGAATGCTTTTTTAGAAATACCAGTATAAGCAAATTTAAAATTTCCAATCTATGGTTGTAACAATCATTTTTCTCGTCAAACCAAAACGATTAAATGGTATTATTAGTACATTCTACGCACTGCTCCATAATAACTTTCATCATTTTGCTGTTGTTGAATGATGTATTGAAAATTAACAGCCTCACTAAACATGATGAGTGAAAGTGATGCTAAAAAATTCTATATCACTTAATATTGTTAGTGGTAGCTAAAAAATACCAATCATCACTAAAGCTGGTAAAAAAAAGTGCAAACTAAATTTTTTGCAGTTTAATTAAGTGATAGTGCACTGCTGATTTTAATCAATATTAAGTGCACTACCCCCAACTATGATTTAAATACATCAAATCAAAGCCTATAAATATATATCTTTAGTTACGTTTTATTTCACATATTAAAATAATAAGAATAGGTACTTATATGTATATATTACTAAAATGTACACAACAATTCTTCGTTAATAAAGGCGTCTAATATTCGGCGAGAATTATGCGCTACCATTTGAACAAAACCAAAATATGTATGCGTTCGCTACGGCAAGGCAGATAGTGGAGTTTGTTTTCGACATTACATTTCCTCATATTATTTTATGCATATGCAAATCCCAGCAAACAATGTGGTTCTTCAATAATACTATCGTGTTTATGAAACTTTTGTTTGCAAACTAATAGCCTTTTTACACTGATCAACATCTAACATCTACCATCAATTTGCCACCATTTGCGAAGATGTTAACATCTTTCCATAAGAAATACATAGGGCTTAAAACCAACATCTTTCAACATCTTTAAAAGATGTTCCTATCTCATTTTATTCCAATCTACATCTTTCGATTATTTTAGTGTCATCACTAGAAAAGTGGCAATAAGTTCTATTATTATTGTGGCATCACTGACATAAAGAAGTTTGTTTTGAAAGCAGCGTTACCATTTGTCAAGTTTTATATTTTATTGCAATGTTTTTTTTGTTAAGTATTTTTAATATTTTAAAACATTTTGAACTTCAAATACATTTTTGAGTTTTCTTTTTAAATTTTAGCACTTTTGTGAGAAAAAAACCTTTTTAATTTAAAAATTTTTTTTTGTCAAAAATGGTGACATTTTTGTTTGATGGTAGATGTTAGATGTGAGCAATGTAAACGAGTGTTTCACATTTTTTACATCTTTGATGGTAGATGTTAGATGTTGATCAGTGTAAAAAGCCTATAAAGCTTATATTTAAAGGAAATATAACCTCTATGCTGATAACGAATTGACAGCCAAATGTTTTTCGAACTTTAGTAGTCTGGGAAACAGCTTGATTACATAAATTATTTAACATTATTAAATTCAAATAAAGACTTCGTGTTTGTTGGGATGACATGATTAACAGTTTTTCTACGTATGATTTTTTTTATTGAGAATATATTATTTTCGTTTTCGTGAGCATAGACAGAAAAACAAAACAAAACCAATTAAAAAAAAAATACCAAAACCGGTTTCAACGAAAAAAAAACACACACACACGCTGCTTGTGGTTTTTTGCTCTCTTCAGTTTTCTTAATGTGAGCACGAAGTTTTTGCTTTCCTTGTTACTTCCCCCCTTTATCATAAAGATGTACAGCATTTTTGTCAATTTCAAATGTACTAAGTGCAACATCTTTATAAATCTATAGTCTTTGATTGAACCTTTCTTGTAACTACAAAACATACAAAATTGTACAAAAGTTAGTTCTCAACATAAACAAAAGGTTGATATCACCGAAAATAAAGATATTTATTCTTCTTACCCCGTTTAACCCCCGTATTTTTATTTCTTCCACTCTTTTCCTGGTCGGATTCTTTCGCGCTGTACACCCCATCAGTTATCGTTATTAAATTTTAGTTTGTTTGTTCCATATCGCCAATTTCCAGCATGATCTATATTAAATCCATAGATTCTATCAATCATTTTATTATTTATTAACAACATAATATTCTCATAAAGAGGTGATTCATTTGATTTAGAATTACTTGATTTAATTCGTTTCTTATCGGTATTTAATTGTGTTTTACTTTTACGTTTGGAAAATAAATGTGTGATTTTGTTGCGTTTTCTATCACCATCTTCATCGAAATTTGAAAGCAATGAATAATTCTTTCGTTTTAGATTTTTTTGGTTTTTATCATTCTTCGATTGTGCTGTGGATGTTGTTGTTGTTGTTTTTAGTGAAATATGCTTTTTAGTACTGTTAGGTTTTGATGATTTCGTTGTTTCTGTTGATTGTAAAATTTTCATATTATTTTTCTTTCTCTTTATATTAGGTAGAGTAGATGTGTTATTGCTAAATGTTCTTATTCTCTTTAAGTTGTTTAGGTATTGGACTTTGTTATCATTATTATCTTCATTGTAATGGTCATCATCATCAATATCCATATCATAATTGGATTTATTTTCTTCATTTAACCTCATCAAACTAGATACATTATCAATATCATCATCATAATCCATATTGGAATTATATCTATTTTCTTCATTAAAACCAGCTTCGTTATTATCGATATCTTCATCATTACCACAATCCATATTATTATTAGATTTATTTTCTTCATTAACCTCACCAAACTAGATACATACATTATCAAAATCATGGTCATCATAAACCATATTGGAATTAGATCTATTTTCTTCATTAAAACCAGCAAAACCAGCTTCGTTATTATCATCATCATCATCATCATAATCCATATAAGAAAGATTCTGATTTAAATTAGATCTATACAGTGAAAGAGAAGATGGTGTATATAGTGATTGATATGATGGCGATCGTACTGTTCCAGAAGATTTTTTTGTCTTATCAAGTTTTTTTATTATATGTTTTAAATGGTTTGTTATAGGCTTAAAGGTTTCTTCTAACATATTAACTTTCTATATTTCATTAAGTTTAATATTTTAAAATTTTTCCTTTAATACCGCTCTGGTTTCTACAATATCTTTTAACAATTCATTATTTTTACTCATTGCTGTATGCATGTGTTTGTATTTTAAATTATAAACGATCTGCTTCTGATCTGCTTTCGATCTGCGTCTGATCTGCTTTTGATCTGCTTTGTATCTGCTTTTGATCTGCTTTATATCTGCTTTCGATCTGTTTTATATAAAATCTTACTTATAATTGAATAAATTTATATTATTACCACAAATAACATCATCAAATATTATTATAGAGTGTGGGTTTGCTTTAGCTGGACTTAAAACTTTTTCATTTTCCGAGAATGTAAATAGATTTTGAATATATGTATATGTTTTTGAAACAAAGACCATTAGGACTTTCTGTAAGACTAATCATTTCATTAGTCTTACCAGAGTTTGATGGTGCAACAATTAACGCTCTTATTGTGTTTGGTAATAGTGTGCTATGTACAGTTTTAGCTTTTTTATTTTTCATCATCAGCATTTCTAATAACAATTTGTTTCGTTTGTTTAACTATTCGCATATTGCTCTGCTCTGCTGATATGCTTTATATCTGCTTCTGATCTGGCTTATATATGCTTTTGATCAGCTTTTCGATCTATTTTATGAATACAACCTTACTTATAATTGAATAAAATAATTAAATCCCATTCTCTAACGAATACCATTAATTCGATCATCCTTAAGGCTAGTTTTAACTATCTCACAAGTCTTACGTATTCCATAATACTTTGTGAGATAGAAATCTAATGAGTTTTATTACGAATGTCAAACAATTTAATTTAACATAACAGTTTGTGTTAACATCATCAAACAAAGTATAAACACTCACACACGAAACAAAATGCAACTCTGATCCATTGTTTAGAAATTTTTTAAACGATGAGGTCGTATGGGATGTCAGACTTTTTTTCATAATACTTGTCATTTTCATCACACATACATTAACACTCTCAGACTTTTACATATTACTTGAGTTGTTGACATGTTTTAATATAAAGTATAATAGGCTTAAGAAGCCTTTACTTACAACAACAAAACCACAATTATCTTTCCAACAGTATATAGAGTATATGTTCACATATACTCCGTTTAAGTTTGATATGGAAATTCAGCCAGATAAGTCCATAAATGACGAGATTTTAGCAAAAAAAAACACAACTACCTCTAATTTAATCCCCAAAAATGCCTTGTTGTTGTTGTTTTTTCCGTATAGAATCAAAGTTTCCAAATTAGATACAAAGATATAAGTTTTTATTACACAGAATCCCACAAAATGTGGGCGGGATTAGAGAAGTGGGCGTGGTACCTCCCTAACAGAAAGCATCAACAAATCTTGAATTTAATAAAATCTTGAAGATTTTATAAATTTGTTGATGTTTTCTTTTCGGCAGGTACCCTTAATTTTATTAATTTCCTGATGAATTCCTTAATAATTTTACCATTACACTCATCCTTCATCATCCCTAAAATTTTTTTATTAAGAAGTGGGATATTGTAGACATTATCTATCGGATATGCAGATGAATCAAAATAAGTATTTATATCATTTTTAATATCTTTGTATAGATCATCTGTTTTACAGCATTTCTAATAACAATTTGTTTCTTTTGTTCGCATATTGCTCTACTAAACTGTTTCATATCTATTTTTGATCTGCTTTAGATCTGCTTTCGATCTGTTTTATATATAATCTTACTTATAATTGAATAAAATTATTAAATTCCTTTCTATAACGACCACCATTAATTGCATATTCCATACTGCCATCAATAAAACCATAATTACCTTTCCCAAATTCTTACAAATTTTTTAACTAATAAAATAGGACGGGACTGTACCAAAAATATGATTAAGTGTGAAATTCAAACTATTGATTGAGCATGCTTATTCGTTAAAGAATGGGATTTAATTATTTTATTCAATTATAAGTAAGGTTGTATTCATAAAATAGATCGAAAAGCTAATCAAAAGCATATATAAGCCAGATCAGAAGCAGATATAAAGCATATCAGCAGAGCAGAGCAATATGCGAATATTTAAACAAACGAAACAAATTGTTATTAGAAATGCTGATGATGAAAAATAAAAAAGCTAAAATTGTACATAGCACACTATTACCAAACACAATAAGAGCGTTAATTGTTGCACCATCAAACTGTGGTAAGACTAATGAATTGATTAGTCTTATAGAAAGTCCTAATGGTCTTTGTTTCAAAAACATATACATTAGAGTGGGTCAATTTGTTCGGGCCCAAAAAAAGTGACAAAGCGTATAGCAAAATCGTAATCTACGCAAAATTCTAAGAACTTTTCCTAAAGAAACCATGGTTCTAAAATCAAAATCGAGCTTCCGGTTTTTGACTTAAAAGTTTGGTGCTCAGAAAATCTGAAATATATAATACTTTTTTGGAAATATTTATTGCAATTGGTGAATAGGTGGCCTGTATCGCTGAAAGAGGGCTTGTTTAAAAGAAAATTCTCTCAGCTTTCTATATCTGTGCTAAGTTTTAGAAAATTCTGTACATAAATAATTGGTTAGGAGATTTTTGTCAAAATGTTCATAGTCAAGCTGGTAAAATAAAAAAAATTTATTTTATTTTTTTTTAACCCAATTTTCTATTTTAAATTCACTACCTTTTAAAAAAAGAAATAAATGAAAAAAATAAAATAAAATTACCCAATAAAAATTTTTCTCATTTTGCGAAGCACTAATGGTAGGTACATTTAAAAAAATAAGCGCAATGTTATGCGCTACGCAATAAGACATACAGAAATGCAATAAAGTATGTAAGTGAAAGAGCTCTCAACAACTTAAAAAAAAATAACATTTCAAGTGTTACGGCATTCCCTTACTACGAAGCAGGTTTGTAAGGAAGAATACTAAAAAGTAACTGTATCAGTGTGTAAAGCTGATCGTTACATCTAACAATTTTTCTATGCTTTATGTGTCATAAATGTATTGCTTCAAAGTGGGAACTCGCCATATAAAATTCATGTCTTCCTTACAAACCTGCTTCGTTCGAAGCTCCATTTTTTATTGGGTTAGGACTTCAATTAAATTGTATTTATAAGAAAAAATACTGGCCAAACCAGAAATTAAACCATTACATTCTGGGTCACAAGGCCCAACATAACCGTTAAACCATAACAGCACTTATTAACTTATGCGCTTAATACGAGTTTTTGTACATTTTTTTAAATATTGCTGGCTATTCTTGAAAACGCGTCAAAAAAGTGAAAATTTGTATTAAAAAAAAAATACTTTTGTTTACCATACATTTCTAAAATGGAATATACGTGAGAATTTTAACTTTAAATTGTGTGAACGATAGAATTACAAACTTTTCAGTTTCTCATTACCTATTTATTTTTTGTTTTTAAATTATGGCCCTTATTATGTAAAACGCAACGCCAAAGCATTGAAAGCAAAACAAATTCATAAATATTTTGTTGTTGCTTCTACAAAAATTCATGTACCGTTTTCAAATTTTCAACGCCACAAGTAATGGGGCGTCTAAAATTTTAAAACGCAAAAAGAATTTCTGTAGAAAGCAACAACAAAATTACAAAATATTTATGAAAACATCTTAAGTCAAAATTAAAAAGTTGAAAAAAATTGTACGATTCTTCATTAAAAAACATTTTTGCTTACGTTTTTTAATTTTTGTATTATGAACAAATTTTTTCTTTAATTTCGGTTTATTTTATTTTTTAACAAAAATGCTTTTTTCACCGAGTTTTTTTAAATCTTTTTTGATCTCTTATCTCCACTTAAGATGTTTTGTCAAAATGCAGCAGAATATGGACAGAATTTTCTAAAACTTAGAACAGATATAGAAAGCTGAGAGAATTTTCTTTTAAACAAGCCCTCTTTCAGCGATACAGGCCAACTATTCACCAATTGCAATAAATATTTCCAAAAAAGTATTATTTTTTTCAGATTTTCTGAGCACCAAACTTTTAAGTCGAAAACCGGAAGCTCGATTTTGATTTTAGAACCATGGTTTCTTTAGGAAAAGTTCTTAGAATTTTGCGTAGATTACGATTTTGCTATACGCTTGGTGGGCAAAAAAATTGACCCACTCTAATATACATATATTCAAAATCTATTTACATTCTCAGAAAATGAAAAAGTTTTAAGTCCAGCTAAAGCAAATCCACACTCTATAATAATATTCGATGAGGTTATTTGTGGTAATAATATAAATTTATTCAATTATAAGTAAGATTTTATATAAAGCAGATCAAAAGCAGATACAAAGCAGATCAAAAGCAGATCAGACGCAGATCGAAAGCAGATATAAAGCAGATCGTTTATAATTTAAAATACAAACACATGCATACAGCAATCATGTGTAAAAATAATGAATTGTTAAAAGATATTGTAGAAACCAGAGCGGTGTTAAAGGAAAAATTTTAAAATGTTAAACTTAATGAAATATAGAAAGTTAATATGTTAGAAGAAACCTTTAAGCCTATAACAAACCATTTAAAACATATAATAAAAAAACTTGATAAGACAAAAAAATCTTCTGGAACAGTACGATCGCCATCATATCAATCACTATATACACCATCTTCTCTTTCACTGTATAGATCTAATTTAAATCAGAATCTTTCTTATATGGATTATGATGATGATGATGATAATAACGAAGCTGGTTTTGCTGGTTTTAATGAAGAAAATATATCTAATTCCAATATGGTTTATGATGACCATGATTTTGATAATGTATCTAGTTTGGTGAGGTTAAATGAAGAAAATAAATCTAATAATAATATGGATTGTGGTAATGATGAAGATATCGATAATAACGAAGCTGGTTTTAATGAAGAAAATAGATATAATTCCAATATGGATTATGATGATGATATTGATAATGTATCTAGTTTGATGAGGTTAAATGAAGAAAATAAATCCAATTATGATATGGATATTGATGATGATGACCATTACAATGAAGATAATAATGATAACAAAGTCCAATACCTAAACAACTTAAAAAGAATAAGAACATTTAGCAATAACACATCTACTCTACCTAATATAAAGAGAAAGAAAAATAATATGAAAATTTTACAATCAACAGAAACAACGAAATCATCAAAACCTATCAGTACTAAAAAGCATATTTCACTAAAAACAACAACAACAACAACATCCACAGCACAATCGAAGAATGATAAAAATCAAAAAAATCTAAAACGAAAGAATTATTCATTGCTTTCAAATTTCGATGAAGATGGTGATAGAAAACGCAACAAAATCACACATTTATTTTCCAAACGTAAAAGTAACACACAATTAAATACCGATAAGAAAAGAATTAAATTAAGTAATTCTAAATCAAATGAATCACCTCTTTATGAGAATATTATGTTCTTAATAAATAATAAAATGATTGATAGAATCTATGGATTTAATATAGATCATGCTGGCGATATGGAACAAACAAACTAAAATTTAATAAAGATAACACTTTATATATAGGCGATAAAAAATTTAAATTGACACCAGGATTATTTGAACTATTATTCCACAAAAAATCTTTACATTATAATAAAATAGATTTAAAAAAATATAAAGATATTCTTATTAATACAAATGTACACAGACGTAACTATCAGTCAAATAAACAAATTAAAGCAACTAAAGCATTTAAATATGAACGCATTATAAAAAAATTATTCAATACAAGGAGTAATATTCTTACTTAAGGTGGATGATCCTTAAAATTAGTAGAAAAACGTAAACCAAACTATATTTATAGGGATGATCCTAATGAATTAGTCGACAGATTACGTTTACTCCTTTCATCGGAAGGTGCTGGTCATAATAACCATAAAAACGAGATAATTTCAATTATTGAGGAACTTACAGAGGCTAATATAATTTATTAAAAACATGAGTTTTATAAATATATTTGGAGGAAGCTCAACACCTAAGTATAAATTTAAAGATTCAAAACTAAGACCAATTCTATTGGTCTTGGTGTAAGCAATCATGTTTTTGATATGCATAAAAAAAGAATATCTGGAGGATAGAAATAAATTGCAAACAATAACTAATCGATATGGTGAACATTACAATAATTATGCATGATCAGTTGAAAATAATACGTGTGATCTAGATACTTGTTCCTGTTCCCCGCTTTAAGAAAACAAAAGAATCTGTTTTAGAAGAAGCTAAAGAAATCATGGAATATTCCCAGCAAAAACTTTACTTACCTGGTAAATTAGCAAATAATGTTGGAGAAAATAAACACTACTTATTTTTCGGCTGAATAACTACATATTTTTGTTCGAGGTGTCCAAAGAATTCAGTACTTACAAAATACACTTACTAGAAGTCAAAAAATACCAAGTTATTATTTAACTACTAGTAAGTTGAATTGTAAGTACTTACAAGAAACTTACCAGAAGCCAAAAAATCACTAGTTAATAGACCTTATAAGTAGTTATTGAGTACGTTACCGGTAAGTAAATATTCAGTAGTGACAATAACAGAAGTAATAAGTAGTTGCTGAGGCCATTACTAGTAAGTACTTATTGAAGTTTTCAAAATAATGACAATTGTAATGACAACTACTTACCAGGTAATGTATGAAATAAGTACCACCTATTACTAAAAATCAAAAAGTTTTTCCTGGGTTATAATAATAATGTATATAATTTTACTAAATGTAAAAATTATACTTTTAATAAAATGAAAACATAAACATCTATCAAACTATTTGTTTTATTTTCTAATTCACAAACAGTTTCTTTTTTTATAAAATCATATTTCCATACAAACATAAAATAAATTTATCACGTACAAATAAAAAGGTTTCATATTACAAAAAAAGACAATTATGAAAAGGAACAATCAGCAGATTCTTTAAAATATTTATTTTGTTATTTTTTTCTTATTTTAAAGTTTTGCATTAGTTTATTTCATTTAATCAAACATCTGTACACCTGCATATATTACTCAATTTTTTTTTTGTTTTTACAAGAATTTTGAGATTAGAATTAATTTAAAAAAAAGCGTTATGAAATTGAAAATTCGAAAAATAAAAAGGTTTCATATTACACAAAAAAGATAATTATGAAAAGGAGCAATTAGCTGACTCTATAAAATATTTATTAAGTTATTTTTTTGTTTTGTTTTTTTAAGAATTCTAAACACCTACACATCTACATATTACTCAAATTTCTTTGTATTTCCAAGAATTTTGAGACTTTATGAAACTTAAATTTGTTACGTATGTACAATTCATTTGAAAAATAAAAAGGTTTAATATTACAAAAAATATACCATCCGACATGGGTGTATCTACACACACCCTACTCTTTACGAACATCTAACTAAAGGTTTTGAACAAGTTAGATGGTTAAAAGAACTACTTGGAGGAGAAATCGAAATATATATAATTAATTTAGATTATTTGAATTGTCCAAATATCAATACTTTATATAAAAATAATCCTAATATTAATATTTGTAAGAAACATACTAATTTTAATCAAATATGTGTTGAAAAGAATGTAATTTTATTAAGAAATTATGTGAATTTATATTTAAAATAAAGAAAAACCTAATAAATCAATAAAACATTTGAAGTTGATCATTTTATTTTTAGTTGATTTTAAGTCTTTAAACAGAGTACATCCCTAGTACGATTTAACTCAAAAATGATATCATCAGCTGAATTGGAAGAATTATTGACAAAACATAGTTACCAGATTGATAAGGAACATATGGATTTATTTATGAAACTTATAGATGAATTAAGAATTTATAATTATGTGAATAGTCCATTTATATGTATAAATAATATCATACATAGATATTATTGTGAAAATGTTTATTCACAATCCTTTAAAATTTGTCGATGTCAAACAACATATGTTAACACTTAAGCTTTTTAATCTTTATAAACGTATTTTTAATTTTGAATATGTAAAATCTGAAAAAAAAATTCCTAGTAAAATTTAAAATAAAATAAAATAACACAGCATAACATAATATTGTTTTTATTATGTAAAAATTGTATTTTTAATAAAATGTAAACAAATACATATACATACATAGTATATCAAACTATTTGTTTTATTTTCTAATTCATAAACATAGTTTCTTTTTTTATGAAATCATATTACAAACATAAAATAAATTTATTACGAACAAATGTAGAATTCATTTGAAAAAATAAAAAGGTTTCATATTACATAAAAAAGATAATTATGAAAAGGGGCAATTAGCTGATTCTATAAAATATTTATTTAGTTATTTTTTTGTTTTGTTTTTTTAAAGAATTCTAAACACCTACACATCTGCTCAACTAATACTCAAATTTCTTTGTATTTCCAAGAATTTTGAGACTTTATGAAACTTAAATTTGTCACGTATGTACAATTCATTTGAAAAATAAAAAGGTTTAATATTACAAAAAATATACCATCCGACATGGTTGTATCTACACACACCCTACTCTTTACGAACATCTAACAAAGACCCCGCATAGGGTTGCAAGACTCACATTTACACATTTACACACACACACACACACACACACACACCCTACCCTTTACGAACATCTAACAAAGAGCCCGCATAGGGTTGTCAGACGGTCACATTTACACACACACAAACATACACAGACACACACACCCTACTCTTTACGAACACCTAACAAAGAGCCCGCATAGGGTTGCCAGACGGTCACATTTACGCATACACACGGCTCAGTGTAGCGTACCAATCGATGAAGTTATTAAGTTAACCAACCGACTGTAGGGTGAAAATAAAATCTAGCACCACTGGATTCAGCGACCCCGAATTAGGTTAAAAATCTTTCGTTCGTATCATACTAAAATATTAAACAGCAAATACTTTAATCTATCTATACAATATATAATTTCTTAGTATGTCAGGATGTTTGCATGTATGTCGTATTCTTTCCGCAACTTTCTGAAGCCATCTGATGACATAGGAAGCTGAAATTTTGCACACTTGAAGTACTTTCTCTGCGGAAGATCGTAACGAAGCCATATTTTCGGCTTTTCAACTAGTATAACTATAAAAATCTGATAGAAAAGATGTTTTTTTTATAATATGGGGAACTTTGGGCCCCACCCGGCACGGCTAGGCACCGTCGGATTGACCTGAAAAATTAGATCATGATTTATTACACCAAACCTCATATTTTAAGCAGCGCAAACAATTAAATTACAAAAAAAAAAAAAATCCCATACAAGATGCGACCAGTCTAATGGTCAACCAAAGGTCATTGTGTCTGATAATGGGACACAGTTTACGAGCTCGAATTTCAAACAGTTTTGTGAAGAAAAGGACCAACGGCCAAGCTGGGCGTTTTGTATATACAATAAAAAGAGCGCTTGAAAAATCCTACTGTGGCGATTATCCTGATGATGATGTGAATTTGATGAATTTTCTCTCCCAATACAGAGCAACACCTGATGGTAAAAACGCCTCCGAATGTTTTATTGGCCGACGTCTTCAAATACCACTGGACCTGCTAAAGCCATCACCAGCCGTAGAAAAGAAACGAAACACAGCAATGGAATTGCGTACAATGTGAAACACTGCGCTAGGGAACGTATTTTTAAACCTGGTGAAAGAGTATATGCTCAAGTTTTTAATAGAAATAACATGTCATGGGCTGGCGGAGAAGTCTTAGAAAGAATTGGGGACGCAATATACAACGTACTTATATCGACAAGACGTCGAAATACCCTTATTAGATCTCATATAAATCAGCTGCGAAGCGATTTTCGAATGAAGCTTCAGAATCACAACCATTAGAATTGTTGGATATATCAGAAGCGGTTAATACGAACTCTGGCTTGTCTGTAGAAGATATGACCACAACCACATTCGGAAATGGAACCATCAACTACTCATGGGATGGAACATCTTAACGAAGCTATTAAGGGTTCTGCACCTCGTAGATCCACCCGAAGTCATTGTGATCCTAGACGATACACTCTAACTTAAAAGAGGGAGATGTTGGCAATAGCTAAAAATATACTATCACTAATCTGGCAACGCCATACAATTTGAATTAAACGCCTTTAATGTTGTTTTCCTTTTTGTTAGTTAGTTCTTATTGATACCTTGCATAATAATCATCGTTAATTGAACTCTAATGCGTTATATTCGATAAATTGAGTATAAGTTTACAGAGGCATGTCACCATACCTAATATTCGTTGAAGCTGAGTTTTTTAATCTGGGTAATTGCTTAAATTTTATCTGGATCAGCAGTTTGCCTGAGACGTTAAGATATGTCCTAAAAATTTGACTTTACTTACATTAAAACACATTTGTCTTTAATAATTGTAAATTTTTCTGTACATCAAATATATCTAATTGCTTTCCAAATGAAAGCTAAGGTAAAATGTAACAAGAAAATACAATATAATAGTCTGGTAGTGTATAAAGTAATTTCTGAAAAATTGAAGGAATAGAACTATTACAAAAAAGCTTTATAAAATACATAACTGAAATTTAGCTCATAGAATAAATTTGAAAAAATAAAAAATTTTGAATTTAATTTTAAACCTAAATCTACTAAATTTTTCTGTTTGTTTTTTAAGTAGTTCCTTTGTTCCTGCATGAATTAAAATATCATCCATCGATACTTCAGTGTAAGAGTCTGAACACAATGTAACGATAATTTATTGTGGTGCGGTTTTACATACGATTTTGAAGTAAAAAACCGCAGTGCGGAAAGGCATAACATTAAAATCTATTTTATTTTCATTGCGGACTTTATTTCTCTCTCAACAAAGCGAACTTAATTCGCCTTGTCTCTCAATTTTTGATACTCGTTCTCTTTCTGATGTTGCCATAGTTTTTGAATAATTGGCTATGTTCACAACATTATTGAAAACAAACAACATGATAAAAATATGTGCACAAATAAATTAATAAAAATTTAAACAAAAAATAACAACTATTTCCGTCGCCGTCTTCCGTTGTATTATGTTTATTTTTCTCTCCCGCAACGAAAAATCGCACCGCACCGCAAACATTGTGTTTAGACTCTAAGGCGATTTTTCTTATAGTTGAAATATTAATTGTTGATAGACCTCCGGAGCTGCTGCTTGACCAAATGGTAAATGCTGGTATGAATGACAGCCCCATTCAGTAGCTAATCTGGAATTTTCTTAGTACGCTCAGTATTCTGATGCAGCGAATTGACTTGCTTAATTTTACTGCGTTTATTTTTATAACAGAATTTAGCGTAGTGTGCTCTTTGGTGACAGTTCTTACACTTGCTGGTTTATGCTGGGCAATTACGAATTTCGTGATTTTTTCCACAACGTTTGCAGTTATAAAATTACACATTGTTTTTATTTGTTGTACTTGAACCTTTTGGTCAAGGCGAATTAACTACAGGTGGTGTCGAAAAGGCATCTGATTTAGACAGTTCGAGCTTATTTGTTTTGATTTGTTAGTGTTTTGCTAATAATGGTTAACATTTCGAGCTAATGGCACTAACAATGTAATGCAAAAAACCCTGTGTTGTTTCTGTTGTTTTTGGATTGTTGTAGTTCCGACACCACCTGTAGTTTAATTCGCCTTGCTTTTGGTTTTGCATATTTTCTTAATGCTTCTAATTTTAGATCATTTTTTTATGCAACTCTTTGAGCTGTTGTGTAGCCATTTCACTTGCTCTATAGATTTTTATAGCTCTCTCAGATTAATATCATTTTCTAAGAGTAATTTGTTTCTGACTGCGTCGTTTCCAATACCTACCGCAATGTTGCCTCGCAACAGAGAATCTTAAATTTTTGTAAAAAATTTCCCCAAAAATTTCTGCCTCAATTTGGTACAAGGCGTTAAATATGTATCTTTTTAACGTAACACTTATTTTTGGTCCAAAATATTGCTTGAATTTTTCCTGAATTATCGTTATATCCTTTTGTTTGTTGGGTTGTAACGAAAAAGGTAAAAAAAATTAATGACATAAATGTAGCAACCTGGATTTCGGCGGATTTTGTATTGTATAACACCATTTGTATTGTTGTTGCCAGTTTTTCCATGACGTCGTTGCATTGTTTCCCGTTATGTTTAAAGGTTTTGGATGTTTTATGAAGATGATTGTTGCTCAATTTTGTTCAGCTGCGACATTCTTAAAAAAAAAACAACTTTGCTGACACCATGTAATAAACAAAACGGTATTTGAGTTTGAACTTAACTTTATTGTTAAGATCATGCTTTTATGAAGATACAAATAAGAATGAATGATAAAGAAAGTAATGCATAGATAGGGTGATAAGTTTTATTATGACAGTATCCACTACTTAAACTCTCAATATTTATTATTAAGATATTCAAATCTCTAGACAATCGTTAACCAAACTATATATGTATACATACTTATAAATTTTTGATATTCAATGCAAAACAATAATTATAGCTATGAATGCTCATGCCAGGACTGTCAAATGTATAAGTGACCGGACGAAACTATTTCTTATCCCAACTGTGCACCTTTCGTAGGGTTTCTGAAAAAAAAAATACAAAAACGTTATTAATTACGGTGTAGCCATTTTATATTAATTATTTCAGGTCAGAGGTTGTCAGTAGAACGCCTGCGAGCAACACCTATTTAGTAGTGTCTTATACAAGTGAAAACGAATTTAAAAAACGAACATAAGTAACATTAAAAATTTTGCCAGTGAAGAATTTCGCATCACTAGTTTTCAAATTAAAAAACTTTCTGTTGTATTGCAAAGAACAAGCAATACCGGTAACACTGACTATACCAACTGTGATGCCAAACGCGTACTAATATCCAAGTTCGCCACTATACAAACGGTTTGTATTCCACGCCTAGAACTTAATGGTTAAAGTTTTATTAGCAAAACTTATAAATTATGTAAACTCTTTCCTAAAATTTAATATTCATGAAATACATCTATGGACGAACTCTACCATCGTACTGGGTTGGCTGGCAAAACATCCATCTTCATGCCAAACGTATAAGGCAAATAGAATTGCGCAAATTCATAGGCTTATACCTAACGCCACATGGGGACATGTTCTAACACACTACAACCCGGCAGATCGTAGGAATCGGGGCTGTAAAGGCTTAACCATAATATGCATAGCCTTGCTTAACCTACTGTCAAAAATTAACAAAAAGTCTCTCAAATGTACTTAAGAAAACTAAATAAAAAAACATTTGATTCCGTACGGAATGTGCGATTAGATTCACACCTTGCTTAAGCAAATGACAGTTTCATTAAAATTAGCAAAAAGTTTCCTTAAGTTCAATATGGTTTGCCTCATATAATTTACTTGTATTTGCACATTTGCTTAAGCCAACTTAAGCACATTATGGTTGGGCCTTAAGTCTCAAAGATCTGATAGAAAAGAAGTTTTTTTTTATAATATGGGGAACTTTGGGCCCCCTAGGCACCGTCGGATTGACCTGAAAAATTAGATCATGATTTATTACACCAAACCTCATATTTTAAGCAGCGCAAACAATTAAATTACAAAAAAAAAAAAATCCCATACAAGATGCGACCAGTCTAATGGTCAACCAAAGGTCATTGTGTCTGATAATGGGACACAGTTTACGAGCTCGAATTTCAAACAGTTTTGTGAAGAAAAGGACCAACGGCCAAGCTGGGCGTTTTGTATATACAATAAAAACATGATGATGTGAATTTGATGAATTTTCTCTCCCAATACAGAGCAACACCTGATGGTAAAAACGCCTCCGAATGTTTTATTGGCCGACGTCTTCAAATACCACTGGACCTGCTAAAGCTATCACCAGCCGTAGAAAAGAAACGAAACACAGCAATGGAACATGTGTACAATGTGAAACATGGCGCTAAAGAACGTATTTTTAAACCTGGTGATAGAGTATATGCTCAAGTTTTTAATAGAAATAACATGTCATGGGCTGGCGGAGAAGTCTTAGAAAGAATTGGGGACGCAATATACAACGTACTTATATCGACAAGACGTCGAAATACCCTTATTAGATCTCATATAAATCAGCTGCGAAGCGATTTTCGAATGAAGCTTCAGAATCACAACCATTAGAATTGTTGGATATATCAGAAGCGGTTAATACGAACTCTGGCTTGTCTGTAGAAGATATGACCACAACCACATTCGGAAATGGAACCATCAACTACTCATGGGATGGAACATCTTAACGAAGCTATTAAGGGTTCTGCACCTCGTAGATCCACCCGAAGTCATTGTGATCCTAGACGATACACTCTAACTTAAAAGAGGGAGATGTTGGCAATAGCTAAAAATATACTATCACTAATCTGGCAACACCATACAATTTGAATTAAACGCCTTTAATGTTGTTTTCCTTTTTGTTAGTTAGTTCTTATTGATACCTTGCATAATAATCATCGTTAATTGAACTCTAATGCGTTATATTCGATAAATTGAGTATAAGTTTACAGAGGCATGTCACCATACCTAATATTCGTTGAAGCTGAGTTTTTTAATCTGGGTAATTGCTTAAATTTTATCTGGATCAGCAGTTTGCCTGAGACGTTAAGATATGTCCTAAAAATTTG
The DNA here is from genome assembly GCA_930367215.1 of Pollenia angustigena. Classification (NCBI taxonomy): domain Eukaryota; kingdom Metazoa; phylum Arthropoda; class Insecta; order Diptera; family Polleniidae; genus Pollenia; species Pollenia angustigena. The sequence goes on from OV884060.1 coordinate 90,624,231, forward strand.
TTCCTGCATTAATTTAAATATCATCCATCGATACTTCAGTGTAAGAGTCTGAACACAATGTAACGATAATTTATTGTGGTGCGGTTTTACATACGATTTTGAAGTAAAAAACCGCAGTGCGGAAAGGCATTACATTAAAATCTATTTTATTTTCATTGCGGACTTTATTTCTCTCTCAACAAAGCGAACTTAATTCGCCTTGTCTCTCAATTTTTGATACTCGTTCTCGTTCTTATGTTGCCATAGTTTTTGAATAATTGGCTATATTCACAACATTATTGAAAACAAACAACATGATAAAAATATGTGCACAAATAAATTAATAAAAATTTAAACAAAAAATTACAACTATTTCCGTCGCCGTCTTCCGTTGTATTATGTTTATTTTTCTCTCCCGCAACGAAAAATCGCACCGCACCGCAAACATTGTGTTTAGACTCTAAGGCGATTTTTCTTATAGTTGAAATATTAATTGTTGATAGACCTCCGGAGCTGCTGCTTGACCAAATGGTAAATGCTGGTATGAATGACGGCCCCATTGAGTAGCCAATCTGGAATTTTTTTAGTACGCTCAGTATTCTGATGCAGCGAATTGACTTGCTTAATTGTACTGCGTTTATTTTTATAACAGAATTTAGCGTAGTGTGCTCTTTGGTGACAGTTCTAACACTTGCTGGTTTATGCTGGGCAATTACGAATTTCGTGATCTTTTCCACAACGTTTGCAGTTATAAAATTACACATTGTTTTTATTTGTTGTACTTGAACCTTTTGGTCAAGGCGAATTAACTACAGGTGGTGTCGAAAAGGCATCTGATTTCAACAGTTCGAGCTTATTTGTTTTGATTTGTTAGTGTTTTGCTAATAATGGTTGACATTTCGAGCTAATGGCACTAACAATGTAATGCAAAAAACCCTGTGTTGTTTCTGTTGTTTTTGGATTGTTGTAGTTCCGACACCACCTGTAGTTGAATTCGCTTTGCTTTTGGTTTTGCATATTTTCTTAATGCTTCTAATTTGAGATCATTTTTTTATGCAACTCTTTGAGCTGTTGTGTAGCCATTTCACTTGCTCTATAGATTTGTATGGCTCTCTCAGATTAATATCATTCTCTAAGAGTAATTTGTTTCTGACTGCGTCGTTTCCAATACCTACCACAATGTTGCCTCGCAACAGAGAATCTTAAATTTTTGTAAAAAATTCCTCAAAAATTTCTGCCTCAATTTGGTACAAGGTGTTAAATATGTATCTTTTCAACGTAACACTTATTTTTGGTCCAAAATATTGCTTGAAATTTTCCTGAATTATCGTGTTTGTTGGGTTGTAACGAAAAAGGTAAAAAAAATTAATGACATAAATGTAGCCACCTGGATTTCGGCTGATTTTGTATTTTATAAAACCATTTGTATTGTTGTTGCCAGTTTTTCCATGACGTCGTTGCATTGTTTCCCGTTATGTGTAAAGGTTTTGGATGTTTTATGAAGATGATTGTTGCTCATTTCCGTTCAGCTGCGACATTCTTAAAAAAAAAAACAACTTTTCTGACACCATGTAATAAACAAGCGGTATTTGAGTTTAAACTGAACTTTATTGTTAAGATCATGCTTTTATAAAGATACAAATAAGAACGAATGATAAAGAAAGTAATGCATAGATAGGGTGATAAGTTTTATTATGACAGTATCCACTACTTAAACTCTCAATATATATTATTAAGATATTCAAATCTCTAGACAATCGTTAACCAAACTATATATGTATACATACTTATAAATTTTTGATATTCAATGCAAAACAATAATTATAGCTATGAATGCTCATGCCAGGACTGTCAAATGTATAAGAGACCGGACGAAATTATTTCTTATCCCAACTGAGCACCTTTCGTAGGGTTTCTGAAAAAAATACAAAAACGTTATTAATTACGGTGTAGCCATTTTATATTAATTATTTCAGGTCAGAGGTTGTCAGTAGAACGCCTGCGAGCAACACCTATGTAGTAGTGTCTTATATATTTGAAGACGAACTTAACAAACGAACATAAGTTACATTAAAAATTTTGCCAGTGAAGAATTTCGCAACACTAGTTTTCAAATTAAAAAACTTTCTGTTGTATTGCAAAGAACAAGCAACACCGGTAACACTGACTATACAAACTGTGATGTCAAACGCGTACTAACACCGTTTATACTAATTATTTAGTGCCAAAATCCAAGTTCGCCACTATACAAACGGTTTGTATTCCACGCCTAGAACTTAATGGTTAAAGTTTTATTAGCAAAACTTATAAATTATGTAAACTCTTTCCTAAAATTGAATATTCATGAAATACATCTATGGACGGACTCTGCCATCGTACTGGGTTGACTGGCAAAACCTCCATCTTCATGCCAAACGTATAAGGCAAATAGAATTGCGCAAATTCATAGGCTTATACCTAACGTCACATGGGGACATGTTCCAACACACTACAACCCGGCAGATCGTAGGAATGGGGGCTGTAAAGGCTTAACCATAATATGCATAGCCTTGCTTAACCTACTGTCAAAAATTAACAAAAAGTCTCTCAAATGTACTTAAGAAAACTAAATAAGAAAACATTTGATTCCGAACGGAATGTGCGATTAGATTCACACCTTGCTTAAGCAAATGACAGTTTCATTAAAATTAGCAAAAAGTTTCCTTAAGTTCAATATGATTTGCCTCATATAATTAACTTGTATTTGCACATTGGCTTAAGCCAACTTAAGCACATTATGGTTGGGCCTTAAGTCTCAAGAACTGACGCAAAACTCACAATGGTGGTATGGGCCTTTATGGTTACATGAACCCATGTCCGAATTGATAAAACCAAACCCTTTAAAATTAGCGGAGAAACCTGTGTAAAGGAGACCGTACACGACATGTTTATATATGTTTACATACATGTCGTGTGTTACCTTTAAAATTTTGCTTCTGTAAAAGTCAGATGCAAAGTCATCTGACAAAATTTCAATTAGAGCATGTTCTAATTTCTTCTGACAAACCATCTGGCATCAGAAATCTATGCCGAGAGGAAACCGGCAGCGGCGTCCACTATTGACGGAATCATTAGCCGGCTGAAGTTAATATTTTACAATACCGAGATATGTATGATCATCCCACAGTTGAATAGAATTTATGTAAATATATATGTATATAAAAACCGTTTCATTATAATATCCTAAATTAGTATCTTTAAATTAAAAGAAAAATATGTTAATATGGCTAAATTATTTTACGACGTAAATAAAAATTTTCGTGGCGGCATTTTTTTTTTTGGTTTTTGCAATAACTATGGGAAAAAATAGAGACAATGTCAGAAGCAAATTACATGTACATGTACAGACATGCACAGTTACATGTGACTTGAAAAGTTGACAAGTCAGATGTGAAAAACATGTCGTCTACATGCACCTTAAGTGCATACGATAGTTTCCGAAGTTCAACCGGAAGATGAGATCCTTATTAGGTTTTCAGCATACACGAGGGCTCTTCCCGTTCTGGTACATGATTTCAGGTTTGCGGCCAAACTCAGGCCGGATGTTTCTCCAAGTACCCAGGACGAAATAACTCTAAAAGAGTTAAAGCACATCAAAGCACAGGGTAGGACTACTGGCGTTGGCTCAAAGGGCATTTTATTGTGAAGAATATAAATGTTTGCTAAACTCGCAAACGATATCGAATAACACAGTTCAACACGGAAAAAAATAACCATATACGGACACCACTACGTAATAAAAGAAAAAAAAAAGAACCGTGTCTTCCAGTTGTGCCCAAAGTCATGCACTTTTCTTTTTATGGGCCCCCAAAGATTTGGGGCCTCGGGGGCATTTTTGCTAAAAAGTGATAATTTTATCAGGCTCATATCTTGCAAACCGTTCGGAATTTTGATTTACCTTGTGATTAACTATTGTGAACATATAAAATCAGAAAAACATCATCTTCAAGATCAAAATCGCAAAAAACTTTAAAAAATTAGATTTTTTTTACCTTGTTCACCTGTTTAGGTCTATAGGTAGCAAACCGTTCAAAATTCAAGGAAACAATCAACCACAAAAATGTACCTAAGATCTCAATAAATAGGAATGATTGTTAAAAGTGGAAGTGGACGTCCGAATGGGGACGAAATATTTATGTAAGGGAGATAAGTGCTATATTTATTAATATCTAGGTATCCCTTTTGATTCATGGAGGCATTGAATTGAACATTTTCAGGTTTTTCTATTTCGTTGTAGCTGTCCATGTTTGGTAAATAGTTGGGGATGTTATAGTCTTCGGTAAAAGTGTTTTCAGGGATGTGATCAATATGATACAATTCCCTTGGGAATCTTCGTGTTTGTCCGCTTGTATTCCTGAGGTGTGTGTAGCCTGAGCTAGTGTCCATTGGTTCTGGTGTCTGATAATTTGTAGTGGGATTTTTTTGGGATTGTTTTATGTTATTAAATTGGGTTTGGTTATTTGGGAGTGTGTGAGTTTGTCTTAGTGTTTGTGAGCTAAAATTATGTGGAAACTGAGGTCTGAGGTACACTTGATTGTTTATTGGTCTTGAATATTGTGGATTATTGAACTGTGTAGGTTGATTAAAATATTGTGGTCTATTAATATTTGTGTTAGGGTTATAATTCATGTACTGCTGTGATCTATAATTATTTGTGAATTGTCCTCTTGGGATAAATGGTTTTTGATAATGAGGGGATACATTTTGTGGAGTGTAATTCTTTTGAGTTTCTTGTTTTCCTTCTAAGTTTCTGTTTTCTTGTCTAATGTAAAACATATTTTGTTCCGAAACACAATATGAAAAAGCTGTTGCCAATGATTCCGGTTTCATAGCCTTAATTGATGATCCTAAAGGTTCTCTTAACCCGGACAAGAATGTGTTGAGGCACATTTTCGCCAACAATTCTCTTTTAGCAGTGATTATATTAATGAATCATTAAGTGGTTATTTATTGTAGCCTAAATTTCTACTACTGCGCTATAAAATTCTTCTAAAGTTCTGTTATTTTGTTTTAAAAGATGCAAGTCTCTGATCAATGAGGCTTCGTTACGTTTGTCGGAGTAGTAAATTATTTTTAATATCTTGCCAGCTCAAACTTGTGCTGTGAATATTTAGTATTTCGTTTGCCTCTCCTTCGACCTTGTTACTAATAGCTCTTAAAATAGCTTTGGCCAAATGGGTGCCATCGATAGGCTAGAGCACTGAAAGTATTTCCTCTACATTGTTTATAAAATCATATAATAATCTGGGGTTACCGTCAAATTTGGGCAGATCTTTGACAGCTTCTGGGATTCTTAAAGTTTCCAGAACATTCTTAACTGTCGAGGTTGCACCCTTAGTGGGATTCATTATAATATTATTTTCACTATTTCCGTCTACACTTGCATCACTTGCCGGAATAGATGTAAGGGTTTTTATAATGTTAGGACGGAATCTGGGCATAGGAACAAAAAAATATGTTTAGAAAGATTACAGGAGGGTCTCTTAAGAATCGCTGGTCTTTAAAAACAAATAAATTCGTTTGATTCGTATTATAAAACAAATAATCTATTTTTTTTTTTTAAGTATTTATTTTATATATATCGAAATATTTATTTTAATCACACTTAATTATTATTACTTTTACTTTTCTTCTTAAAATCTACTTTTACTTATTTCACAATTTGTATATTTTAATTTTTATCCTTTTTCTTTTTTTTCGTTTATTTATTTTATTTATTCAATATTCGATTTTGACTTACGCAAAAATAATTGCAACCTGCATTGTAGCTTATGGGCTTTTTACAAAAATTTCCTTTACGATAATCATTCGTAGTGGTAATGGTCCTGTTCCGATTTGTTGCGATGATCTTTCGCAATGTTGATCCTTGCACAATTTATTTTAGTGTTGATAGCGATAATCATTCGCTTTTAACTTTTAATTTGTACAGGAACTGCTGGAACTACCCGACTGCGGCAGTTAAGTAAAAGTCTAATTGCACTTATAAAAAAACACAACTATTTTCTTTCACTTCCAAAATAAAAATAATTTTATTCATTTTTTTTCTTTAAAATGAAACTTACTTTCTAAATACAAAAGTGCTTAGGAAGGAAATTCATTACTTGTTAAAATTTATTTGCTGATTAATAATGTTTGTAATAGTTTAGTTTTTATTTTAAAGTTCAATAATTTCTTATTTTAATGATTTCGCATTAATGCTTATTAATTTAATTTCTTTGGAAATTTATTACTTGTTAAAATTGATGTGCTGATTTATAAAATTTGTAATAGTTGAGTTTTATTTCCTTTTAATATTTAATGTATGCTGATGCAGCTATTTAATCTAGGTGGCTTTGTTGGTGAGTCTGTTGTTGTTGTGGTTGCAGTTGTTTCTGTTACTCGGTCGAGAAGCTCCAAAATAGACTTTGAAGCACCGGCCCATACAACACATGAGTGTTGTATTCCATACGCGGTCGGATATAGGTGGTATAAATAGTAAGGAGATCAGATGGAGTGAAGTATATCTTACACCGTCTTATAAAACCGAGGCACTTTAATGCTTCTTTCTTAAATCTATGTTCTGTTCATCGGACATCACACTGTATCCTCATTCCCAGAACATCAAGAGATTATGATTTCTCAATAATTATACCATCCATATATACAGATGAGGCACCCCAGTTTGTCGCGCGCTTATGCGTCAGAACGCAACATTGGGTTTTTCGGGCATTAAAATCGACCCTATTCGCACGACCCCATTCCGAGACTATGTCAAGGTCTCGTCCAAGCGTATCATTCATATTCTGCCTCATAGCACCGACATCGGATACGCTTGGTCTGCATTCAAAAGAGTACGAATGGCAAAGGTTGCTGTCATCTGCAAAAGAGTAGATAGGGTTGGAAGTTTGACAAAGGAGGTCATTTAGAAAGATAATAAATAGAGTAGGAGAAAGAACGGAGCCTTGCGGCACCCCTGAATGAATCTTGAACTCGTTTGACGAAAACTCGATATAAATTGAGAGAAATTATCACCGACACCAAATGCAGCAAGTTTTGACAAGAGTACACCATGCCAGACTCTGTCAAACGCCTTGGAAATATCTAAAGCAATTACCTTACTTTCGCCAAAATGGTGAGTGGAACGGCACAATTTTTCCGATAACAGACCTAGTAAGTCTCCAGTAGAGCGACCTCTACGAAAGCCATACTGGCGGTCGCTTAGTAGGTAGTTTGACTCTAAAAATTTGACAAGATGGTAATTTACCATACTCTCCATAACTTTGGAAATTGCCGAACAAATTGCAATTGGGCGATAATTTTCAGGGTTATTAGCGATTCCTTTTTTAGGAATTGGCGTTATGTTAGCAACTTTCCAGCAGACTGGAAATTCCGAGGCTCGGTATAAAGTGCTGAAAAGATTTGCTAAGGGACGAGCTAGCGTCGAAGAGCACTGCTTCAAGACCAGTGCAGGTATACCATCCGGCCCAGGAGACTTGTTTATGTCGAAAAAATATTCTAGGCATAGTTACAGATACTTTTTCGAGTTCGGGTAGTGGTTGATTGCTAGCTGGTAGGTAAGAATTATTTGCAAATAATTCGGCAAAACAATTAGCCGGGTCCGTGAATGATCGGCCATCCTTTAAGAGAGTTGATATTGAAGAATTAGCATTAACCCTTACTCTTTTAACGAATGACCAGAAGCTTTTACTACCCCGGGGAGTAGCAAGAACTTCAGCACGAAGACGCACAGTGGCTGTATATCGTTTTTCATCGGCCAAAAATCTGTAACTTTTGAACCGATAGAGATAATTTTTTTGCAGGAGAGAAGACTTCTTGAACTTTTTACAGTTTTAATTTTGTTAAAATCGGTTCAGTAGTTGTTGAGAAATTTAAGGTCAAAGTTGAACTTTTGATAATTTTTTAGCATTTAGTATGAAAATTGAGATTGAGAATTATGGTAATTTTTATTCAAAAAGTGGGATGTTTTTCAGCCCACTGTTTTAAGAATCTTTTAAATCTACATATCTGCCAAATTTCATTAATATATCTTTGTTCATGTCAGATTTATAGAATGTCAAACCTTGAAATTTTTACTTATATTGAAAGCCCTTTTATTCATTTACAATATATAAATAATAATTCTTATGTTTGACATTCTATAAATCTAACATGAATAAAGGTATCATAATGAATTTTGGCAGTTATGTAGATCAAAAAGTTCATAAGACAGTGGTCTGAAAAACATCCCCATTTTTGATTAAGAAATACCCAAATTCCCAAAACCGGAAAACTGCTTTAAATTTTTTGTTCAAAAAAGGCAATACAATTTACCACTCGATATTGATCAGAGTTTTCTAAAAGATAATGGACATATTAGAAAACATTACTGTTCTAATTGTATAAAAATCGGTGAGTTGAATTATTAGAATTTTTACTCAAATAAATTTTTTTTTGTTTGAAAAATTTGATTTGGAACAGAGATCAGCAATGAGTAGTCAAAAAGTGAGTAGAGCTAAATCATGACTCATAAATTCTTGTACTTATACGCACTCATACTTATTCCAATGTTATTCAAACTCATATTCACTCAAAAGTTTAATTTTATTCATCGTACTCATACTAAGCAACATTTAGGCTGGGTTTTTGAGATCTCAGTTAAACTAGGTTTAGTTAATCTGAAAATTGATTTGTGCCGCAAATAGCAAGTTTTAAAACAAAATGTTGCCGGAACAGCGCAGTCTTGCTTAAAATGTGGGTCTTTAATGAAATAATAGAACAAAAAATCAAATTTCACCGTAAAATCCGAGTTGCAGAGAACGTTAAACTAAGTTTAAACCTAATCCCCATCTTAAAAACCCGTCCTTATAGTGTTTGATTTTGATTCAACTCAATGTGTATAGGCGAAGCAAAACGCGAGGCTGCCAGATTTGTCCCCGAAATAGCCGATTTTTCTGCAAATTTATCTGGCAGCGCTGATTATTAAGTTGTGTGTTTTATCTGTTGTGGTAAAACGGTAAATGGATGAGCTAAATGATTTGAATCATTGTGAGTATTGAAGGTATTTTCTAGAAATTATAAATCAAGCTGACGTCATTTATGAGTATGCGTATAATGTCGGCGTCGCACTCATAAATATTTCTCTTGTGAGTATGAGTGAATCAGAGTAGTTTAGTTTAAATGATTTCTACGCACTTATACTTACAATTGCATGAGTCAGTATGAGTAGCGAAAAAACGATTCATTGCTAATCTCTGATTTGGAATAGGGAATATGGGAGTAAAAATGTCAAACTGACTAAAAATTGCTTCTACAAGCATACTCATAATGTTTTCTTTCGAAAAATATAAAATTTTTTATATATTTCTGGAGAAAATATTTTTTTATCAGCGAAAGAACAAATGAGTATTCGTGTTACCTTTGTATGCATATAAGTAGAATTGCCTCGTATATACCACTATACCTTTAAAAAAATGCATAGGCATGTAAGTATACCTATGGTCATTTTATGAATAGGTTTCTACATTATCAACTCTACAACAGGTTCAACTGGAACCAGTTCCACTAGAATACTTTTTAGATTAAAAAAATAAATAAGTGAACATTTGTAGATGTTTATTTTCTTTTTTATTTACATAAATAACAATAAGGACAAAAAACATATTTTTGCTTAAATAACAATAAAAGTTAATAATTATAATTGTGGTTATTTTGTTGAACTATTTATGGTTTTTAATCCAAATTTTTAATATTTTTAATTAGGCTTAAGTTCATGAAATTTAATTTTTCATTAAATTATTTTTATGAAGAAAGAAATTTTACAACATGAAAATTAATTAAAATTGTCATTGATAATCTTTCATTCTTGACGTGGCTGGGGCTCGAACCCCGGCCGGCAGGTTACCATGACATGTTTCGATTGCAACCACTCAATCTCCTCAGATGGATTTGCCGTCTTACACTCGCAGCCATCGACGACTGCTGACGTCAATAGTCAAACATCAATCCTTAAACCAAATTGTATTCTAACATTTGGTAGATCGAAATTTGCTTTCCTGAATAATTATCCATTTTAATTGATTTTACATGTTTTTTTTTCTTACTTCTGTTTTTTCGTACTTTTGTCAAGAATTTTTCTTGAAGTCCAAGTACATTTTTTTTTTGTTTTTTCATTTTGTCCTTTTCTTTTCTGTTGACCTTTTTCAGCACAACTTGAAGGACAAATGTACACATAGAGCTCTTGCCTTAGCTTTAACAATAATTATAATTGTGGTTATTTTGTTGAACGAGCCCCAGCCACGTCAAGAATGAAAGATTATCAATAACAATTTTAATTAATTTTCATGTTGTAAAATTCCTTTCTTCATAAAAATAATTTAATGAAAAATTAAATTTCATGAACTTAAGCCTAATTAAAAATAATAAAAGTTAATTATATCTACTATTCATTCGGTTGGAAAATTGCCTCCAAATATTCCATATTTGGTTTTGTATTACCTCTGTCCTGTAGCAGCCTTTTTGCTTCTTCATCTTAGTCCCGATGTTCTACTTTCCATTGACTTCGAATGCTAGAGATGAGCGGATCTGACGTTGCCAACAATATATTAAACAGATCTTCGTTTGTAAAATCTCGTGACATTTTTCTGGTATTGTGTTCCTATTAAATCCGTAAATCCTTTTTCCTGGGCTTCCTCTGACAGATCTCCTAGTGGTACTTAATGATTTTATGAACTGGTGCAGACATATTTCTCCATTGATATTTGGTAGTATATATTCGTGCTTTTTCTTTGGCATAATCTCCAAATTGTCTATAATCAATTTGTTCATTGCATGCAAGTACATCAATGATTGTTTTAAATCTTGATATAAGACTTATATCAATACCTGTTATTTCAGATGCTTTTTTGGGATCAGAAAAGAACCTTCTTGCTGTATTCCCTGATCCTTGTTTTGGTTGGTCTATAATCCACCCACATTTGCGAAATTCATCTTGAACATGCTTCTTTTTTATACTTCTTAAATCCTTGTTGGTGTCATTATTTCTTATTGATCCTGTAGATCCAAAACCCAATTCATAACTAAAAGCCATTCAAATTCATTGGCTTATTGGAAGAAAATCTGTCCTTATTCTCGATTGCAAGCTTCTACTTTACAACTCTATCTTAAAGCCTATCTGGTGCTACGGTATTCAACTATGGGGCACTGCCTCGGCCTCTAATATCGACAAAATTCAAAGGCGCCAAAATAAACTTCTTCGAATAATCACAGCAGCTCGCTGGTATGTTAAAAACTCAAACATTCATAAGGATCTCAATGTGACATTAGTTAAAACTATGATTACAAAATATGCAATAAAATATTTAAAAAGGCTTGAACAACACCCAAATCCACTAGCTCGAAATATTTTAAATCATGGCGGCCACACTCGCTTAAGAAGAAGAGAGACTGCAGCACTTACCCAATTAGATGAGCGATAAACACCTATATAAGTGAACAGAACCCGTGATGAAGAAAATTTTGTCTGGCGCTGGCAGGACATACAATAACGTTTTAGGTTAAGATTTGATTAATTATTGTTAGTTCATATTTAATATATGAAGATTCAATAAAAAATAATGACAAAAAAAAAAAAAAAATCTTGTCAAGATAATGAGGCGATAGTGGAAATGTACACTTCCGGTCCATTATCAGTACATTTAGCACGACGTGCCAACTCGTGGGTTCGCACCTTGCAAGGTGGCGGCATGCACTTTTGAAGTCAACGTGGTGGTAGCAGTGCCGAGGTCCTGTGTGGCTAGTTAGTGCGAAAGAAACTAGTTATTAACAGCTCCCTTAAACGTCAGGTCAAAGCGCTGTTGTATGTTAGTTGCCTAGTCCACGCACGCCGTCACTGCGTGATACGGTTTGTCTGACTTTGTCAACTAGGACACGAAGGACGGGATTGACCAGGGTCTTTCGGACGTTACGGCCGGAGAGTACCATTTCGACTGTCCATGATAGCATAATTGAGCAAGAGAGACAGGTACTGACCGACTTATATGTGGATGGTCTTCTGGGACTATCGAGTTACTCCTGTGGTGAAGGCGGCGCTACTTAGGGGTTGGAGAGGCTGACTCTGCTCTCTGACACAGAGCTCGATATTGAAAGTATATCTGCTTATAGTCAGACTACAGAGCCTGCATCTACCATCTGTGTGGCCAGGTGACATCAGAGGGGAAAATCGATGGAGGACCAAGCGCCCCTTCACTTGATATTAAGAACACCAGCCAAACGAAGGAGAAGGCGCAGAACGGAACGAGGACATCTCTAGCATATCTAGATAAGATGGCGAAGAGAGATCCTTCAACGTTCACTGCGAATGATAGGCACCTTCTGAGGACGGCACCGACAAAGCGTCGCTTAGGTGGTATTGCCCCGATGACCAATGCGCTCATGTTTTCGGAATGAGCAGCAAAGGAAAAGGGGGCGATACCCAAGGCAGCAGGCAAAAGGGGCAAGACAGCGGATACGGGCAAGAAGACTAGTAATCTTCCGTCCGATCCCACTAGTGGCTGTCGTAGGGGGCCAATAGGAGAAAAGGCTCGGGCAGGAACAAGCAAGTAGTGCCGAAGTCACCGAACTCACTAAATAGGTCTCCTACATCTACGACTGAAGCTCCTTATGGCTCTAATAAGGGGACAATTAAGAGGGTCAGATCTGGGAATGATCAGTCTTCTTCATCGAAAAAGAGAGTGAAGAAGTCGACGAGCCTGGAGGGTCATATGAATGTGGCTGTCATCGGTCGGAATGATCAAGATGGGAGGATCAGTGCCGAGCTATGGCAGTTAGTAAAGGCGGAGGGAATGAAAATTGTCAACTGTGGTACCAAGAATTCATTTGAATTCTTAAGAGCCACAATTGAAAAATATAACGACATTAACACAGGGTCCATTAGGTCCATAGTGACAGTATGGATTCCACCACCTGTCCGCACGGAGGAAACCATACTGGCAGTATTGGACAACCAAAACAGTAGACTTTCTACCGACCAATGGAGGCTTGTGACCTCACTGGTGTGTAAGGAGAATACCGGTAAAGACTTCCGTTTTGCCTTGGATCGAAAGTCTATGGACTTCTTAGGAGAGGTGCGGGGTGTTAAGTTCGGTTTAGGTAACATCAGGTGCCGGTACCCGAAACATAACAGGACCAAAGAAGCTGTTAGTGGTGCAAATAAAACTGCACCATTGTGAAGCAGCTACAGCCGAACTAGCAACCTTCCTAACCAGCACTCGGACGGACGTAGCCCTTATCCAAGAACCTTGGATTAATAAAAATGAGGTATGCGGATAAAAGGTTGCGGGAAACACTCTGTTTGTCCCGTCCACAGAGGACAAGGTAAGAACGTGTATACTAGCGAGTAATGAATTCAAGTTTCTCATCTCTCATTCTTTCAGGTGTGGTGACATGACCGTCGTAAATGGAAAAGCCAGAGGTGAACGCACTATTACACTGGCTTCGTGTAATAGATCCACCTGACACGGAGGTGCGAAAACTGACGGCATATGCAAGAAGGAAAGGTGCTGCGTTGTCAATGCTCACCATAGCCAATGGGGGAGCGCTGATATTAACAAAAGGGGTGAGTTAATGTTTAATTTTATAATTACTAACAATCTTGTTATCTTTAATATGGGTAACACGCCAACGTTCAGAAATAAGGATACGCTGGCAGTAATAGATCTGACATTAGTAAACCGTGACGAGCAACTTGTTGTTGATTGGAGGGTGGCTACGGAATTTACTTTTTCAGATCATATTCGTATTACCTTTACGCTGAATTTTGACCTGCCTATAAATTTATAAATTTCTTGGGCCCTTGAATTTATTTGTTATAGTAAATCTTAAGTCTATTCTTATGCACTATTTGTGTTTTATAAGTTTTTGTATTATATTTTATATTATTATGTTATTTTATATTATTATGTTATTTTTAAAATCTATTTTTATAATTTTAAAAGGTCCCTTATATTTTTGTTCTAAATTGGGACCTGTATTATTTGTGAGTAGTACTAAATCGCCTAGTTTAAAGTTATAATCTATTATAATCCTATAATAGTTTATCTTTTGCTTATTTTTATGCTTCTCTAGAAGTAATTTAGCTCTCTTATATGGGTAATTCAATGTCAAAACGACCAAGAGTGGGACACGACCCCTTCCGTTTTTAATGAAATTTGGTGAAAAGGTTGCGTTTATCTTATGAACATATGTATATTAACGAAAAAAAATTTAAAATTTAGTTTTTTCAAAAGTTATGTCATATTCAAAATGTCATAATTTCGACGAATAAGCCGAATGTGTTGAGCTTATTTCTTCAATATTTCAAAAACTACTTGACATACAAAGGTGATAGTTGTCATTATAAAGAGCATAATGGGGGCTACAAGCCATATTGTGCTATTCTCAAGATCTCTTTATTAAGTGAAAAACTTATATATTAAATACAAGTATTCTTGGTAAGTATGTATACTAGTACTAAAAAAGGACTTATGTTCTAGTGTTGTAAAGTGTTGTAACAATGAGGCAATGCTTACTTAGTAATAGATAAAGAGTCATAAATGACTGTAAACATAAACTCATTATAACAACATCTCCCTTTCCTTATAATTAAACTTATATTTATTTTAAAAACCTTTTTGGTAGTCGACAGACTCTACCAATGTTATTGACATATTCATTTACAATATTTTCATTTACATGTTCATTTGGATTTCCATTGATATTTTCATTACATTTTCCATTTAGGTTTTGATTAACATTCTTATTTATATTTTCGTTTACATTGTAATTTAGGTTCTCTTCAAAATGTCCATTTGGATTTCTAGTGACATTCTCATTGACAATAGTTTCATTTACATTTTCCTTAATATGTTGCCTATTTCTCCTATAAGTTGCGCCCTCATGGTCCCGTATGATATAAGATCTAGGATCCTTGCTATCTCCTAGCACGATACCATGGTACCATAAAGACGTTGGTGTTCTCTTAAACATAATATTTGTACCTACTTCTACCGGTTTAAAATTTCTCGTTGTTTTGTCGTACCATCTTATCATTCTTCCTCTCTACTCATTAATTTGCTTAACAATTTCCTTTGTATTAATTATTTTCCGCCCTTAATTGGTCGGAAGGCAAGGTAATTTAGTTCTTAAAACCCTACCCATTAACATTTCCGATGGACTTGGAAAATTTCCCTTACGCGTTGTTCTATAATGTAACTAGGGTTCCCAACTTTTTTTGTTGCAATTAAAGACCATTGGTTATAAAAGGTTAAGAAAAAAAAGTACACAGTATAAATAAAAAGTACAATTAATTTCTTTTTATTGGTTTATTTAAAAACGTTTTTTACTGTTTTCGCAAGTTTTGTCAAACAATTACACTGTGCTAGAATTTTACACTTTTTTCTTGAGACAAGCCGGGCAACTGGCGCTTTAACCCAATTCGGGTACGCTGTATCCAATACCGGTTCAAAAACGGTTCAGTTTATTGAAATAACTAAAGAAAAAAAATTTCCTTAAAACGTTAAATTTTTCTAACTTGCGCAGTCGTTTTAGAAACAAAAGTAATTTTTTGCAACATTTCGAAATTTTTGTTTGTTAAAAATGTATAAAAAATTCCACACATATAAAAAACAAAGCTTCAAACAAAACAACCTATAAATTATTAAAATCTGTTAACAACTTTTGATTTTATACACAAAAATCGAAAAATTTTAATTAATTTACAAATTTCATAAAACGCAATATTTGTATGGGAGCCCCCTTAAGAAGTGGTGATAAGGGGCAATTATGTCTCCAGAAATTGTTAAGGCCACTCCTTGGCTTTTATGGTACGTTTTCTTCAATACATTTCTAGTCTGTATTAAACATTTTGTATGGGAGCCCCCCTTAAGGAATGGCAGGAAGTAATTTGAAAGAGTTTTGCACTTGTGTTTTAAAAACATTCAGTTATTGTACTCAAACAAAACAAACAAGTGAACTAGTACTGTGAGATTATTTTTTTTTCGATAAATCGTCCTGCCAATATAAAAAAACATCAACAAATGGCCCTGACTAATATTAATTAGTTGTTCTTAAGTTTTTCTAAAAAAAAACTTGTACAATAAGTTTTATAATTTTTCGACTAATAAAACCTGACTAATATAACCTAAATCTATTTTAAATTCTAGATAAATCAAATCATGCGAAATAAAGTATTTTCGCGTACTTTATTATTCTCATAAAGAATAGAGTACAATTACTCGAAATAACGTACAAAATTTTATTATAAAGTACGGTTGGCAAGCCTAAATGTAACAGAGCCGTATAAGAGTCAGACGAATTTTCCCGACAATTATTCAACATTTTCTTGACTGTCTGTATTGTACGCTCTGCTAGGCCATTGGACCTAGGCAGATACGGGCTTGAGGTGACATGGTCAAGTTAAAAGGGAGTCCATTATCTGATATAAACACAGCTGGTATTCCATGCCTGGCATAAATTGATTTTAGCTTAGTTATAACTTGGTTACTGTTATAACCCGAATCCAAGATATCAATTTCTACAAATTTAGAATAGTAGTCTACCACTTACAAATACATTGTTTTGTTAATTTCAAAAAGGTCACAACCAATTTTGTACCATGATATTGTTACAATCTCATGAGGTAACAATTCCTCTTTTGCATTAGAGTTTTGATATTTCCTACAAATTTCACAGTTCGAAAACATTAAGTCTATATCATGATTAATATTTGGCCAGAAAATTGATTCTCTAGCTAAATTCTAACAACGTTGCACACCCATGTGCCCTTCATGTATATATGCCAACATCTCTTTTCTAAGATCTTTCGGTATTAAAATTCGATTATTCATCAGTAAAATACCGTTTAGTTCTGATATTTAATTTCTTATAGGAAAATATAGAAATAATATTGGATTTGTTTTTTTTCATTGGGCCAACCCGTTTTTATACATTCAAGTAAAACTTTAAATACTTTGTTTCGTCATTTCCTTGCTTTTCTTATTTTTTTTCTTTCCTTATCATTTTATTGCTTTTTGAATTTTAAATATTAACTTTTAACTGTCATTTTTAGTAAATTACATTTTTAACGTAATTCCCCTTTTTCCCAACTTTCTATCCTCTAATAGGAGAGGTTTGGGAAGGTGCCAGGCTTGACGTGGTGTTAGTTGGAGAGATACCACGGAGGCCGAGATCGATCGCCACCATCCCCGCCGAACCATCAGAACCTGAGGAGATCTTGAAGATCTATCAGTGCTGCAACCCTCAACTGCCCACACAGGACTGGAAAGTAGTGAAGGTTTCAGCTGCTGAAGGGTCCTCAAGGACGGCGATTGTGGTTATTAGCCAGCAATTCTTGGAGCCACTGAGGGAGAGGCAGGGCAAGCTGTACTATGGCTTTAGTACGATCTTGCTCCGTGTCTACCGAAGTGACAACAAGGGCAATCCGGCTCCGTTGGTAAGTGAGGCCAAGCAACCTGAGGTAAGCATGGCTTGCGACGATGCCGTGGGCTCAAGTGACAAAGAGGATACCCAGTCTGTCTCAGGATTGGTGGGTGACTTCTTTGATCACTTGGGTGACATGGTTGATGAGGACGTGCTGCTGGAGTCTGACCAGGAGGACGTCAACATCACAGTGGTCACCAAAATGGATCATGGTGAAGGTGCTACAGATCAACCTCCACCACTCTAAAGCAGCATCTGCTGCACTGCTCCTCCGTGTGGTGGAAAGAGGGGAGGAGCTCGTGATGGTCCAAGAACCTTGGATTCACAAGAATCGGGTTTGTGGACTAAACCTCAAAGGCTACAAGCTATTGTTTGCGAAAGGTACAGGTAACATAAGATCTTGTGTCTTAGCTAAAAACTCGTTGGATATCTTCATTCTTTCTGATTACAGTGATGAAGATACTACTACTATTGCTCTTGAGACACCGGACGGTATAGTCTGGATGGTCTCGGCGGACATGGTGCATGACCACGGGCAGGACCCACCCAACGGGCTCATCCGTGATGCAGTAATAAAGGCCGCGGGCACTGGAACACCGATTATAATCTGTGCCGATGCTAATGCGCACCACACAATATGGGGTAGTACGGACACGAATGTAAGAGGTGAGTCGCTATTCTCCTTTATTATTAATTATAATTTAGGAGTAGTAAATAGGGGCTGTGAGCCTACGTTTGTGGTTGCAAATAGGTGTGAGGTTCTTGATGTCACGCTAGTTAGTATAAACCACATCAATTTGATCGGGAGCTGGATGGACTCGAATGACTGTTCACTCTCTGATCACAGATATGTGGAATTTAATCAAGGGCTTAGGTCTTCAGGATCGATGGCTATATTGAATAGGAGACGGACGAACTGGGGGATTCAACACTCCTCTCTCTCTATCTGACCCTCCTAGGGTTGATGATATCGGAGGGATCGATGCGGCAGTGGATCTGCTTTCGATCACACTGCAGTTGGCGACTTCCTTGGCATGTAAGTCAAGGGTGCGTAGGGGTAGGAACCGACCACCATGGTGGGATCCTGACATTGCGCAGGCGAGAATCAACTGTCGTAGGTTGTTCAATGTGGCGAAGCGCCAAGGCAACTGGGCGGACTATAAGTCATCATTGAATAAGTTTAGAAATTTGGTTAGATCAGCGAAAAGGACTGCTTGGAGGAACTTCTGTAGCGGCGTGGAAGGATCCTCTGAGACGAACCGTTTACGTAAGATAATGGTTTCGAGCCCGGTTGTTCCGACCTACGTCAGGAAATCGGATGGTAGTTGGACTACGAATAGTCAAGAAACACTGGAGGTGTTAATTGATACTCACTTTCCTGGAAACTCCCAATGGGGTATGCGGGATCAAGCGGGGGAGGCGACTCCCATTCCTATGTCCATTCCATTGGACTATGACAGGATTAAATGGGCTATCGATAGCTTTAGCCTATATAAATCTCCGGGTATGGATGGTATAATTCCGGCGGACCTGCAGAGGAATTCGACCCTGATAGTATCCTGGTTGCTGGCCATATACGGGGGATGCGCTAGATTTTCGTATCTTCCTGTGAAATGGACCCTGTGTAGAGTGGTCTTTATACCCAAGGGGGGTAAGGCTTCTCACACCGAGCCGAAGGACTACAGACCGATCAGTCTTGCATCCTTTCTTCTTAAGACTCTTGAGAGGGTTATTGATGTGCACTTGAGGATGACTATCCCAAGGGGTCTACTTTCTGCCTCTCAACATGCCTATACAAAGGGCAGGTCTGTTGAGACGGCTCTTCACTCTCTAGTCGGAACTATTGAGAGATCGCTCGAATTCAGGGAGTACACACTTGTGGCCTTTCTCGATATTGAGGGGGCCTTCAACAATGTCAACCCGGACTCTACCGTGACGTCCATGAGGAGTCTGGGGATCGATGCTGGCATATGTAGATTTGTGGACAATCTACTGAGGAATAGGGTCATTTGCTCTACAATAGGTGAAACCAGTGTTCAGAGGCTGGTGAGCAGGGGTACTCCCCAAGGGGGAGTTCTATCCCCACTATTGTGGAACCTGACTATGAACACCATGTTGACAAAGATGGACAACATGAGGATCAAAGCAGTGGCGTATGCTGATGATGTTTCAGTGGCCATCACAGGGAGGCATTTGGGAGTAATGTCCCAGTGTATGGAGGCTGCCTTGAAGGTACTCAGCATCTGGAGTGCATCATGCGGGCTGGGTGTAAATCCGTCTAAGATGGAATTGGTACTCTTCACGAGGAAGTATAGGACCGAGGACTTTAGACTTCCAAGGTTAAATGGAACTGAGCTTCAGATATCTCGCAGTGCCAAGTATCTGGGCGTGGTTCTGGATAGCAGGCTATCATGGGGACTTAATGTCCGGATGAGAGTAGAAAAGGCAATAGTTGCCATATATGCGTGTAGGGGTGCAATCGGCAAAAACTGGGGTATGAACCCGAGGTGTGTCAATTGGATCTTTGAAGCTGTGGTAAAGCCGACCCTGTACTATGGGGTCGTTGTATGGTGGACTGCATTGGATAAGAGCATACACCGCGCGATGCTTGAGAAAGTATATAGACTTGTCGCGTTGATGATCACGGGATCAATGCGATCTACTCCCACGAAGGCGCTTTTTACGATATTGAACTGGCTCCCGGTGGACATAACGGCCAAATAGTTGGCTCTTTGCTCGGCGATGCGGCTGCACGCGGCGAACGGCTGGTCGACTCGTGACTATGGACACGCCAGGATAATCAGAGGTACGATTGTCCCTGACGGAGTGGATTACTGCACCCCGGTGCCGTTCTTTGGTGCGGGGTTCGTGACACAAGTGGCGCACGGTAACGTGCTGTTGGATACTTTCCGTGAACCAACCCTAGGGGTTTATACTGATGGTTCGAGGAAATGTGAGAGGGTTGGCGGAGGTTTCTTCATAGAGGAACTGGATTTGAAGGTTTCCTTTCGTCTGCCGGATGGATGTAGTGTCCTGCAGGCGGAAATCTCGGCTATAAGGGGGGCGGCAAACTGGCTGAGGTATCATCGCCTATCGGGAGATATACGTATATTTACTGACAGCAAGGCTGCCCTTGCTTCCCTAGCGGGTGTCTACACGAAATCTAGGTTAACTGTAGAATGTCGGATGTCTTTGGATGAGATTGCGAAACATTCAAGGGTAACGCTTATATGGATACCCTAGTGGCAGATGGGCTGGCCAGACAAAGTGGTCGCATGGATGACGTATTCATCGATCAATTTGTTGGTCTTCCAATGGCTCACTGTAAACTACTTATCAGGCGCGAGTCGTTTAGAGTTGCGCAGATGCGGTGGACCTGTGAGTCCACCTGCTTGATATCCAGGATCCTTTGGCCTGGATATGATGAACGGAGAACTAGCTCTCTACTTGGTTTCAACAGGAACCAGATTAGGACGGTGATATCGGATTTGACTGGACACTGGCCGGTGGGGACTCAGGCTGCAAGAATGGGTCTGGAATTTAACGACTACTGTAGGAGTTGTCAGAACGAGGAGGAGGAGGAGACTGTGCTTCACTTCCTTTGTCATTGCCCTGGATTACGGGGCATTAGGGAAGAATACCTTGGGGAACCGGTGTTTTCCTGCTTGGGGGATCTATCAAAGATGGAACTAAAATCGCTCCTGCTCTTCACCAGGAAGACGAAGTGGTTGGAACTTGCAGTGACGCCATCTGAGTAACTGCTCTAAGGGATGGGCATTGGCGCCGGGTATCACAAAGGGACCATCGTAGGACCCAAGTGAGCTGTCTTTTGATGGCTGCCCACGGAACCTAACCTAACCTTTCTAATTGTCAAACTGCTTGGGAAATTTGTAAAACTTTTCATATATTAAGCTAGATTAAGGATCCATTTTGAGAAAATAAATGATTCTTGTATATATACTGAATACCACCGAACGTGTATTTTTTAAAGCGGAATTAGAATTTTTTAAATCGAGTGAAAACCCGTCCTCCATTTTTTATAAAAAAAAATTAAATGTTTTGGTTTTTTAAACTGATTTTTAAAACCAGTCCTCAAAAAATATTGAGGATAAATATTTTGGCGCCCGAGCGGGGACAGTGTTTTTTAATAAATTAGAGGATTTGTGAAGGTTTTCGCACATACCGTGCTCGTATATTCGAGGAGGTATAACAAGACTCTGCCGTGTGTGTTAATAAAACCATCGGTGTAACAAAAACGTTTAATAAAAACAAAAACTTTAAAATAGTGCGTCTGTAATTGCTACAACCACAACAACTACAAAAATCATCATCATCCTATACCTATTGAAGGAAGGAAGCCATCGTCATCGGAATCCATAATACAAAAATGCCGAAGTGTAGTTGCATCTTGTGTCAAAAGAAAGTGCCGAACGTCAACAAAACCCTAATCAGGTATTCAAGAACCAATAATTAGTGTGAGACTTTGCGTTTGTTTTCTAATAAAACTTTAATTAAAATTTCAATTAAAAAATTTAATTTTTGGCAAAGTTATAATTCCACACCTGACATTATTCGTTCTTTTAATCAAATTTTCAAACTTATAAACCACCTTAATAGTGAAATGAACTGAACAAAAAATATAAAAGTGCTTTATTGTTAAAACTTAATTATTATCAAAATACATCAAACTTCATTATAGTGTTTAACATAATTACGAAAAACCACAAAAAGTTGAAAAAGTTACGCCTCCTCGCTTCACCTACCGTTCGTTCTCTCTTTTTTTCGGTATCTCTCGTTCATTTTCCTTTAAAAAAAATATTTAATTTAATTAAATTGTAAAATATTTACTATTTTCCAATTTTTACCTCTTTTCGTGTTTGTCTTATTTATTCCACAATCGCGTTTTTCATTATTGTTTGACATTTGCTTTATTTATTTTCTTCATTTCCATTCTTCTCGTTTCCAACACTGTTTTTTTTAGAGTGTACTGATCGTAGTTGGCAACAACATCGATCATATGGTAAATGCAAATGTAAACAAATGGAAAATAAATAATTTGATAGTTTGTGGGAAAAGTGAAAACAATTTATAAAAACGACTGGTAATAAAATTGAAAAATTAAATAAATAAAGAAAAAGTGAATACCGGTTGATTTCACATAATATAATTGTGTATAATTTACAGTGATACCGAATTTGTTTACAAGGAAGATCGAGGTAAAATTATAATAACCGGACGGACAATTATTAAGTGTTTGCGAGTAAAATTAATTAATAAAGAGGCTGTGGTAAATAAATTAACAATAAAACATATATTTTTTGAAAAATTATGTATCAAAATAGTGAAAAAATTAAAAGAAATTCGAAAAAATTTTCTTGTTCTTCTTTGCTGTATTCTTGGTTGTTTGAATCCATACAACCCAGCAAGCAATTTGAGTGAAATTTGAAAGCAATATTTTGTGTGTAATTTTTTGTTGTTTTTTTATAAAATTTATTAAAATTTTTTAAATTTCCTAAAATTACAATTGCTAACCCAGCAAACAATTTTTTTACTTTTCGGGAAAAATAGGTAAATTTGATTTTTCGGTAAAATTCTGCAAAAAATTTGTAATTTTAGTGCAATAATTGAAATTGATACTTTAGATTTCACTTCAGGCAAAGAATTGTATTTTCATTTTGATAAAATTGTGTGAATTGTGATAAAAAATAGTTGAGACCAGCAAAAATTTCTGTACTTTTATAAAAGCGGTTTTTCAAATTGATTCGAAACCAAAAGTTGATCTCGGAAATTATTAAAAATTCGTTTTTATTTGTCTAAACGACAAAATCATTTCAATTTCCTTGAGATCCTTCCAGAAAATTTCCTTAAGCGTTTTTTTAAATTGATTTTAAACCGTAAGTTGATTTCGGAAATTATTTGAATTCGTTTTTATTGTCTTTACGGTAAAATTAATAGAATTTTCTGGAGATCCTTACGAAAATAAATATTTCTAAGGGAAATTTATAATCGCTTTTTGGTTTCCTATATACTTCCTGTGATACCTACACTTTTGTGAGAACTTTATTGCAAAATGGCTCCAAGAAAACATAAAGGTGCGATCACAATCGAAGGCTTATATGCACAAAAGAACACAGTAATGACCAATATAATGAGGATGAAAACCTCGATCGAAGAGAAAACTATTTCATTCTCTCAGAACAACCTACAGTGTCGCCTTGAGATTTTAAACTGTTATATAGATGATGCGATGGACATTCAGTCCGAGATTGAGGTTCTGGATCTCACAAATGGTGATCGGGCCGAAGTGAAAGATTTGTGCATTGACACAAAGTCTTTTTTTGAGTTACTTAACTCCGAGAAACCCAAGCGTGGGTGAAACGTCATTTGCCTTTCAGGGTCACAAAAGCAGACTCTCACTTATGAAATTGCCTAAATTCAGTGGCAATTACTATAAAAAGTTATAAAAACT
The DNA here is from genome assembly GCA_930367215.1 of Pollenia angustigena. Classification (NCBI taxonomy): domain Eukaryota; kingdom Metazoa; phylum Arthropoda; class Insecta; order Diptera; family Polleniidae; genus Pollenia; species Pollenia angustigena. Next base: position 90,648,169 of record OV884060.1, read on the forward strand.
TTATCAGTCTGTTCAATAGTTTGGTTCATACTGATACGTCTCTAACTGATATTGAAAAGTTTAATCATCTCATATCATGTCTCTCAGATGAAGCGCTTGGTACGGTAAAGGCGTACCAAGTGACTGAGCAAAATTATTCCAAGGCTTTGGAAAGTTTGAAGAAAGTTTACGATAATCCGTGTTTGATCTTTTTTGACAACATAAGAAAATTGTTTGATCTTTCGGAAATGTCTAGGGCCTCCTCTTCAGCCTTGAGGAGCATGATTGACATGGTGTCGGCGATTTACGGTTCACTTATGTCGATTGGTAATGAGAAAGACATTGTCAACGCCATGATAATTTATCTGGTTATGTCAAAGTTTGATCCAGTCACTCGTACAAAATGGGATGAGCAACTTGACTATCAAAAGTTGCCCTTGTGGAGTGCATATCTCTGCTGAGGAAGCCTCGAATACCAAACCATATCACCGTTCACAGGCTTCTACTCAAAATGCCCCCATGTCAAAAACGAGCGATACCTTTTCAAAGAAGAAAGCTAAATCCTTCTCGGTTCAAACGGGAACACAACAAAATTCCTCAAAATGTATATTTTGTAAATCGACACAACATTTTGTAAACGCTTGTCCGTCTTTCTCTGCAATGCCTGTGCAGCAGAGATTTGATTTTGTAAAAGGCGTTCCTGCCTGTCTTAATTGTTTGAAAAAAGGACAGTTTTGTTGGAATTGGAAAAACGAATGCTTCCGCCAAATTTAAATTACAAGCCAAGGTAAAATCTCGAATAAACTCCCACGAATTTTCTTCGGATTATTGGGTTCTTCGATCGATTTCTTCTTACCAACCAGATCAAGTTATTTCAACTTCTGATTGGAATTTGCCTTGTAACATAGAATAAGCTGATCCATATTTTTCAAACCTCAGAAAATTGATATGTTGATCGGCGCTGAGATCTTCTTTGAATTGCTTTGTGTTGGTCAAATTAAATAGAGTCCAAACATTCCAACTCTTCAGAAAACGCTTCTGGGTTGGATTGTTTCGGGCAAATACAAAGAGTCGAAGAATTTAATTAAAAATTCATGCCATTTAAGTACTCTAAATTAAAACGAATCATCTTTGGATTCAATAGTTCAAAAATTTTGGCAATTAGAAGAAATTCCCCAGGAGGCAAATGTTCTATCTATAGAACATCAACAATGTGAGGAACATTTCACAAAATCGATTCGACAATTGCGGTCGGGTAAATTTGAAGTGGCGCTACCTTTCAAAGCGGATCCAAAAACGTTGGGTCTCTCTTTTGAAACAGCCAAGCGGCGATTACTATCGTTGGAACGTCGGCTGTCAAATGAACCACAAACGAAAGAGATGTATAATTCTTTCATGAAAGAATACATTAATCTGGGCATATGTCTATTGCAGACAATAAAGTGCCTGATTTTCCTCATTATTTCATACCACATCAGTGTGTATTACGCCCGCAAAGTTCTACGACAAAACTTCGGGTGGTTTTCGATGCCTCTTGTAAAACGTCTTCGCAACGTTCTCTAAACGATCTACTAATGATCGGCCCTACTGTTCAGGAGGAGTTATATTCTACGTTGATTTGCTTTCGGCTGCACAAATACGCAATGACGGCTGACATTGAAAAAATGTACCGTCAGGTTTTAATTCATGAGGCCGATAGAAATTTTCGATTGATATTATGGCGTGAAAAGCAGTCTGATAATATTGAAATCTTTAGACTGAGTGCCCCGGTTGGCTAGCTGGCAGTTAGCTAGTCTATCAGCACCGGGGTTGTGGGTTCGATTCCCACCAGAGACTCTGGTTTCTTTCCTGCAGACAAGCGAAAAAGCTTCTCGGGATTAGCTTAGGATATTAAAATAAAATAAATAATAAAAAAAAGTTACTTATGGCACGTCTTCGGCTCCATTTTTGGCAATACGTTGTCTAACGTATTTGAGCGAATTGTTCGCAAAATCGTTACCGATCGGATCACAGGTCGTGCGAAAGGACTTTTATGTCGACGATCTGCTAACTGGTGCAGATTCAATTGAGGAACTTAACGTGATAAGAACTCAAGTTACTGAGATATTGGAATCCGCAGGTTTTAATTTAACAAAATGGTTTTCAAACCACTACAATCGAGCTGACGCAGCTATATTAGAGAAATCTGTACAAATAGATCCGGATTTCACTAAAACTTTAGGCACATATTGGCGTCCGAAGAGTGATGTTTTTAAATATCATTTAGAAGATTCTTTTCAGAATCTAAAAGCCACGAAATGTAACATTTTATCTGTTTCGGCTCGGCTTTTTGATCTTCTCGGACTTTTGTGCCCCTTGGTTGTAAAAGCTAAAGTTTTACTTCAAGAACTTTGGCTGCTGAAGCTAGATTGGGATGAATCAATCCCCACGCACCTTGACAGTTCTTGGGAGAATTTCAAATCCAATTTATTGAAAATTTATGTGATTGAGATTCCAAGATATGTCTTAACGACTTCAAAAACCAAATGCCAAATTCACGGATTTTCTGATGCCTCCATGCGAGCATATGGCTGCTGCACTTATATCCGGAGTCGAGTTTCAGTTATATCCGGAGTCGTGCCGACTTTTGACTGCAAAATCGAAAGTTGCTCCTCTGAAGACCAAGTCACTTCCTAGGCTTGAATTATGCGCAGCCCATTTATTGGCCAAATTGTGGTCTAAAATTAAATCCATGATTGCATGTGAAATCGAAACAGTAACGTTCTGGACTGATTCAGAAATCACCTTACTATGGATTCAGACGCATTCTTCTACGCTTGCTACTTTTGTTTCAAATCGAGTTTCTGAAATCCAAGAACTATCAGGCCAAGTCGAATGGCGACACGTTCCGACTAAGGTTAACCCGGCTGATATAGTTTCGAGGGGTTGTAATGTAAATGAGCTAGTTGACTCAATTTGGTTCAATGGCCCAGCTTTTCTACTCAAAGAGAGTAACGCCTGGCCAGTTAATGAACATTTCAGGCTAACCGCCGAAGAAGAGTCACTGGAAAAAAGGACAATTTGTGTGTTTTTCGCTGTAGAGTAAAAGGAAGTCAACTATATTGTGAAGTTGATGGAAAATTACTTAGTGTACACTAAGATGATACGAGTTTTTTCTTATGTCTTTCGTTTTCTTGACATTGCTCGGGGACACAAGTGTCGGCATTTGGGAGTTCCTACAGCGAAAGAGATGAATTGGACGTTTCTTAAATTCGTTGAATTTATCCAGAAGCAAGAATACGCGGATGAACTTAAAAAATTAAGTAAATCACAAGTTTTGCCTTCCAACCTACAACGGCTCAATCCATTTGTCCACCAATTTAAAGACGAACATCGCTCGGTTTTCACTTATTAGGGTAGGCGGGCGGTTGCTTAACGCACCCATCTCATATGATGCTAAATTTCCCCTTTTGATGGCGAAAAATTCACATTTTGTGAATATGTATTTGCGACACCTACACATTAATAACTGTCATGCAGGAGCGAAAGCGTTAGTAGCTCTCCTCCGAGACAGAATTTGGCTCATAAACGCCAGAGAGGAATGTTCGAAAGTGGTTCGGAAATGTCTAGAAAATTCAATAGTAGCTAGTGACATTAGGATTACTGGTATACCTAGTGTAAATATATATAATAACAATTTAGTTGTAATCTATAAAAAATTATGTGAAGCCGTCAAAATTCAACCTATATCATTCAAAACAATTTATCGTGTAAAAAACATTGGAAATAGAAAGAATATTGAAGATGCCCCAAAAATAATAAAATAGCCCATATGACCGAAACTATATGCTCAGATTGATAACTTAAAATATAAAATCAACCAAGTCGCCATTACAACTAAATCAAATTGGAATTATGAGTACTAAGCCGTTTTTTGTCAACGAAAATCTCACCCCTGCAAACCACCACATTTTAATTGCTGCTCGTAAGTTGAAACATGAAAATAAGATATTGTCTGCTTATACAAATCGGGGCCTAGTATATGTTCGAAAACTGGAAAGCGAAGAATCGATATGTATACATTCAATAGAAATACTTAAACAGTTATTTCTTTTTCAAAATAATGATGAAGAGATGCCGGATAGAAATGATGTTGTCTGATATTTTTTTTAAAGATTTTAACTGTAGTTTTAAATCATCATACATTTTATTTAACTATTTTTTGATTTTTTACTTTCTATTCAGATTTTTTCATTTAAAAAAATCTTGTTTAATTTATTTCTTCTTAATTTATTTTTGCAATTATTTTATATATATTTATATTTGTGTCAGTTTTGTTCCTTTTTTATTACTATTTACTCTTATATCAGTTCGGTTTGTGCTTTGTTGTGATACAGACGTGTATTTTGAACCCCGCATACGTTTTGAACTATTAATTAATCATATTTGATTTTGTAATATACGCAGCGAATGGACGCTTAAAAATAAATTATATATTTTGTTATTTAAATTATTTAACATAATAGTGAACAATTCAAACGATAAAATTAAATAAAGAAAAATATATACATATGTACGTATGAATGTTCATACATGTGTATGCATACATACTCTCAACAAAAACATTTTTTTTGGTGTTGTTGTAAAAACAATAAATAATACAAATATTTAAAGCACAGCAAACGGTGAAAAACAAAAACAACTCTTCGCATGAGTAAGAACAGTGAAACAACGCTAAGGCAAAATGAAAGAAATGTTTATGTGACCGTTCAGGCAAACGAAAATAATGCTGAAATAAATAAAACAAAACAAAACAATATTAACTATCTAACGGCTAAGCCTATTAATCGAACACGTTCCCTTTCACCCTCGGTGTTCACAAAAACGGTGGATAGTGATACATTAAAAAATATTAATCTGTCTTTGGGGACAAGTGTTGTAGCGTCCGCAAGTATTACCGCGGCGGAAAAAACAATCTTAGTAAGAAATGATACCATAAACTCAAATACAGACGCAATGGAGAGCCCTTTAGTGAAAAATTGTCAAAAGCCTCAAATACAAGTTGGTATGGACAGGTATATAACAGTGCTTAAACGGGGTCGCAGCCCTACCTCTTCAGCAGTTGCTTCGGCATCAAAAGTAACATCTTTTGATAGAATAAATTCACAAAACCGTTTTGCAATTCTTGAGGACGAATCCCCAGAGGCACCAAACGTCGTAAAATCTTCTAAGCCACCCCCAATATATCTTAGGGCCAAAACTCAAGTGAGTTAATAAAGAGTGTGATCTCGGTAATAGGTGAAAATTCTTTTTACGTAGCGGCAATCAAGCGTGGTAATATAAACGAGACAAAAATACAGATTAATCATGAGAATGATTTTCGCAAACTAACAAACCAATTTGAATCCCTTAAAAAAAGCTTTTATACATATCAGCTGAAGAGCAGCAAAGGCCTTCAGGTAGTGATCAAGGGCATAGACTCGAGCGTGGACCCTGAAGAAATTAAAACCTTTTTGGAAGAGAAAGGCTTTAAAATAAAAAACGTTACAAATATCAAAAATAGGGAAAAAAATCCCCAACCACTATTTCGAGTAGAGCTAGAACCTGGCGACGTTAAGCTTAAAAAAAATGAAACGCATCCTATTTACAATTTAAAATATATTCTTTACAGAAGAATAACTATAGAGGAGCCGCACTGTAGTGACCGATATTGGGCGAAAATTAAAAATTTTGTTTTAATTGTATTTTTTTCTAATTTTTAGTTTATACCTCAATTCATATGATTTTATTTACTATGTTGCTTGCTGCTATATGTGTTTATTAAATTTGGTGTCCAAAAACTTTGAAAGTAACCTAATACCTGTCTTGCTTACAGCTGTTTGTTATTGGCAAAACTTGGTGAAACATGTTTACTTTTTAAATAACAGAATGCATAGCAATGTATATAGGATATATGTATAGACAATGTTGCTGGCAACATGAACGCAAGATACAATTAGTCGAATGATTTTTCTTAAGTTACAAGACATATCCATGTAGATTTAGAGTAAAAAGAGCAATAGAAATTTGTTTAATCATAGCCGCCTTAATCCGTTATAGAAAACAAAAGACAATTTTATTATTGCTAAATTAGCTTTATTTGAGTTAATTAAAAATTCGGTGGGTCTTCTTAAGAAAATCTATTACATGTCAACCAATTATGCGATTCTATTACAATCTGTAGCGAGTTTCTTCGTTCTATTTATTGTGATTAATTTCATTAAGCATACTTGGTAAGCCACGAGTTTTAGGAACTTCCTTTCTGATAAAACTTGCAAGTATATTAACATCTCTTAAATAAGAAAAAATTTGTCACGTTGAAAAAAAAAAAACCAAAACGAATTAAGAAAACTCAAACCGCGTGTGAAAATAAATTTATTCAAGAAGGTATTACACCCATTCATAATCTGTCTCATTTTTCGGATAGTTTCTAGAAGTGGTAAGAATATATTTTTTGCTTGCAGCGGTGGAATGTTTATTAAAAGCTGCATTGAATTTTTTTTAGAAATAAAACTTTCGGTCGTTAGGCAATCCTGCGAAGAATTGTAGGCCGAAATATTGGTTTAAAGGCACCATAAGGTGTTGTCTTTGAGGCGCACAAAAATTATTGAGGAAGAACGTGCTACAATCCGGCCTCGGCGGTATAACATTTTACAGGCCAGTTAATTCAATATTTCCTAGTAAATACCTGAAGGGGCAACGTTTCCCTAGCTATTTTGTTAGACCACAAAACTTTGCTGAGGACCTGTACATTGTGAATTTTTCAACTTTACAAACATCAAAAGCTGTTAGTGTAAAGGTTATAGCTGCACAAATTTACGCAATTTCTGGCAAAATAATAGCATATGCGAGCACCTTCGTAATAGGCGGATAACAACACCTTCAGCAATTTACTTAATTAAATCAATTAAATCAACGCCATCATCACTTCAATTGATTTCTATTTTTCAACAATATATACTTATTACCGCACATTACTCTTGATCCGGAAAGTATTCAACAAAAAAATATTAAATTACATAAAATATGCAAGATATATTTTAAATTTTTACTTTACACCTAGATAGCATCATCAACCAATTTGCAACGGAGACGAGGAGGCCTCAACGTCGTCGCTGCTTCATTGGGTGAGTTACGTTTATAAATTATTTTTTTAAGTGTATCATAGTATCTTGCATATCTTTGGAAAAAAAACACATACAAAATATACGGGGTGTGATGAAGGTTTATCAATGAATATTGCAAGAAATTTTTCTTCCATTCCTTGATTAACTAGTTTTCCAAAAACAAAATTATTAAGAAGAGAAAAGAACAATTAAGATTCCTTCCATGCTGTCCAAAAATGGACCTTATTCATTGATAAATTTTCACTATATTTCTATATTTTAAAACCACTGATTTATTTTGTTGTGTAAAGAAACAAAAGATCAGCCCGAATGAAAACATAAAACAAAAACAAAGTTAAAACAAAATCATAGCAAGAGTAAATTTGTAAAATAATCCAAATTTACAAATTTCGTCACCAAATTGTTGAAGAAGAGAACAATTGAAAAAAAACAAACAAATTATTAAAATAAAAAAAAAAAAGTGCAAAGTCGAAAAAAAGTAAAAGCAACAAAAGAAACTCCAAAGAACAATTAATTAATGAATGATTGCGAAACTACGCATTGATTGTTTTTTTCGTTTTCTTTAATTTCTTTAATTTTTGTTTTCATGATGACCTAAAATTACAACCATGCACATGTTTAAAAAAATCAGAGTAGAGAAATAAGAAACATCGTATCATTTCTTATTTACCGTATCGTTAGTTTTTTTTAATCTTTGCAATTATTAAACGTTTTAAGAATAATATTATCCCGTATTTTGCACGACATGGTCCATAACGTAGAATTATAGAAATATTATAAGATTTTGTTTAACCTTTAGGATTATAAGATAAATCATGAAATCACTTTTAACAATTGTGTTGGAAGGTCATTTCAGTGCATCTAGTTTGCAAATTTATAAAAGAATTTTCTTTGGCAAAAGTTTACATAACTTTGGTAACTTACTAAGTCCAAGTATTAGATATTTTTTATGTATATTTTGCAACAATAGTCGTTATAATTAAGTACAATTTTTTTCTATTAGTTTAAAGTTTCTATGTTGAAATTAAATTTAATAAAGATCGTGAATATTTGTAAAAAAATGAATTGCTAAAATAATGTCGTTGCGTTTTCAATCATGAACTGATTTTCTAAGGGCTTGAAAAGTAGTAGGAAAAGAGTTCCTAGTATCCGAAAGTACGCCACTAGGATAATGGTTGGGGAGGGTAATGAGGCGAGGTTTCTCCATTGTCATCTGAGAAACACTAAGAATTCAGAAATCAAATCAATCATATTTTCCATAGTTAAATCCTTAGCATAGTAGGGGCTTATTTTCTATGCTTTCTAGTTAATTTAAATAACTTGTCCACAGGGAGTCTTTAAATAAAAATCCTGTAATGATACTGAGGCAAAGATGAGAAGATCACGAATCCCCCCATCCGACTGATAGCTAGCTATTATATAGGCTCCCGCAGATCTTTGAATCTTGTGCCCTTGACCAGAATGTAAATTCTAAAATGCAATAAATGTAGGAAAGGCAAACTCAATGGGTTTTTCTTTTCGCAGTTATTTGTTCGTGTACATTACAGCACAAAAGAAATGGTCCCGTTCAATGTCTCAACTGCCAAGAATTTGGCCATACTAAGGCCTACTGCTATTTACCCCCTGTTTGCGTAGTATGTGGTGAATTACATGGTACAGTCCAGTGCGATAAGTCTAAAAATGACCCCAATGTAAAAAAATGTAGCAACTGTGGCGGCAATCACACTGCCAATTATAGAGGATGTCCTGTATATACTATCGTCAAGCAGTCGGCTGGACCGAAAACTAATCCCCCTCAAATGCAGGTACCAAATCAAGTAAACACTAATGACACTCAGGCTCCGCAGCCTAGTAATAACAGAACCTCTTATGCTAGCGTCCTAAAATCAAACCATGTGACAATGCAAGGTGCTTCGCCAAGTAATGATGAAACTCCAGTTTCTAATTTAAGTCGTCTAGAAAAAACCATGGAAACTTTAGTGCAAACAGTAAATAATTTTACAAACACAATGGGTAATATGATGCAGGAGATCCTTAGAATGCAATCGATGTTATTGCAAGCTGTACTTAACAAACCATGAACTGTTTAAAAATTTGTTTTTGGAACGCAAACGGCATCCGCCAACATAAAAATGAATTAGAATACTTTCTTAAAAATAAACAAATTGATGTCATGATGGTTTCTGAAACTCATTTGACCTCAAGAAATACGTTTAAAATCAATGGTTATACTCTATATGATACCAAGGACCCTCGAGATAGAGCTTGTGGAGGTTCTGCCATTTTGATAAAAACCCGAATCAAACACTACCTGATGTGTGATCATCGTGAAGATTATCTCCAAGCAACGAACATTTGTCTTAAAGAGCTGAATCGAAACATAGTAATCTCATCCTTATACTCACCACCTAGATTTGCCATATCAGAAAGCCAATATTATAAATATTATAAGTCATTGGGGCCCTGTTTCTTGGCTGCTGGCGATTATAACGCTAAACATACCTTCTGGGGTTCACGACTAATAACACCAAAGGGTCGTGTTTTGTATAATACAATCTCTAAAATGAATTTAAATGTCGTCGCGAGCGGACAACCAACATATTGGCCTGCTGATCCGCAAAAAATTCCAGATGTCATCGATTTCGGAGTGGTTAAAAACATCCCCACAGAAACGATTCAAGTTGAACCATCGTTAGAATTATCCTCTGATCACAAACCTACAATAGTTACTATAACAAACACCAATAGAATCGTATCTCCCTCTGGTTACATAGCGACAACAGCTACACAAATAAACTGGTTAAAATATAAAAAATATCTCAGTACCCATTGCACAGAAAATATTCCGCTTAGCACACCGGAAAATGTGGATCTCTCTATTGTCAATTTTGACAGTTATCTTAAACTAGCTGTTCAACATTCCAGCAAAACCCTCAAAAAAACCAATTATAACAAAATATATTTTGCAGATGTCGAGCGCCTCTTGAATGCAAAAAGGAGAGTGCGAAGAGAATGGCAATTGCAAAGATCCCCTCAACTTAAAAATGAATTAAAAGAGTGTACAAAAAGGCTAAGAAAATTACTGCAGACTCAGAAAACGGCTTCCGTAGAAAAATATCTTAAGGACTTGGATGCAACTCCACAATCAGGCTACTCATTATGGCGGGCAGCTAGAAACCTCAAAAGACCAGTTATCTCGAAACCACCATTAAGAAACTTGAATGGAAGTTGGGCAAGAAATGATAATGAAAAAGGAAACCTGTTTGTAAATCAAATATTCCTGACGATACAGCGCACGAGTTGCCGCCTGTTAATGTTAGAGCAGCTATCCCCCTAAGATTTGAGATAAGGGAAATAGAAAGGGCTATTTGTGAATTAAACACCAAGAAGGCACCTGGTATTGATAAAATCAGTAACAAAATGCTTTTGGAGCTACCTCGCATAGCAAAGAAAATTATTCTTTATATTTTTAATGCTATTTTACGACTTGAATACTACCCTCAAGAATGGAAGGTCTCCTTAATAACGATGATACCAAAGCCAGGAAAAGATCACACAAAAGTTGAGTCATATAGGCCTATTAGCTTATTATCTAATATATCAAAGCTGTTTGAGAAGATCTTAGCGTCAAAATTAACCCCAATTTTAAATGACAATGGGTGTATACCCAATCATCAATTCGGCTTCAGAAGAGAGCATAGCACAATTGAACAAACCCATCGGATAGTAAACGCCATAAGAAAAGCCTTTGAAGAAAGAAAATATTGCTCCGCTCTTTTCATAGATGTTTCTCAAGCTTTTGACAAAGTCTGGCATGTAGGCTTGTTACATAAATTGAAGCTAAACCTACCGGTTAATACACAAGCTGTTAGAAAGCTACCTGGTCGGTCGAAAATTTATTATTAAAGAAGGCGATTTTTTAAGTTCTCCTCAGCCAATTGAAGCTGGAGTCCCTCAGGGAAGCATCCTGGGCCCACTTTTTTACCTTATATATACCTCGGACATGCCAACAAACAATCCCACCCTAACCTCAACTTTTGCTGATGATACAGCTTTTCTAAGCGTACACGAGAACAGTCGTGAAGCATCTCGATACCTGCAGAATCATATATTTCAACTAGAACTGTGGTTTAAACAATGGAGAATAAAGGTCAATGAGCAAAAATGCGTACATATAACATTTACCTTGCGTCGGGAAACATGTCCCCCTATTTAAATCAATAATCAACTAGTGCCTCAACAATCGCATGTCAAATATCTCGGTATTCATCTAGATCGGCGTTTAACATGGAAATGCCATATAGAAGCAAAATTAACTCAAATGAAACTAAAAGCAATTAAAATTAACTGGCTTATTGGAAGAAATTCTGTTCTTAGTCTCGACTGCAAACTACTACTTTACAACGCTATTTTAAAGCCAATATGGTGCTACGGTATTCAACTATGGGGCACTGCCTCGGCCTCAAATATCGAAAAATTCAAAGGCGCCAAAATAAACTTCTTCGAATAATTACAGCTGCCCCTTAGTATGTTAAAAACTCAAATATCCACAAGGATCTCAATGTGCCACTGGTAAGGACTATTATTACGAAGTATGCGGTAAAATATTTGAAAAGGCTAGAGTTGCACCCAAATCCACTAGCACGAAATATTTTAAATGATAGCGGCCACTCTCGCTTAAGAAGAAGAGACACTGCAGCACTTACCCATTAAGATGAGCGATAAACACCTACATATGTGAACAGAACCCGTGATGAAGAAAATTTTTGTCTGGCACTGGCAGGACATAAAATAAAGCATAAGGTTAAGATTTGATTAATTATTGTTAGGGGTTTTACCCCTACAAGTACGATTTGGCACTTAAAACAAGAATTGAAAGAGATGCTGCTTTGATATTTGAATTTGCGAGATTAAATAGATTAGTTCTTAACCCTGATAAAACCAAATTAATACGCTTTAGACCACATGCTTTAAGTATAAATAGTGATTTCAACGTGTTTATTAATGGAAAAGCTGTTTTTGAAACCCATTCCGTTAAGTATTTGGGAATCGTATTGCAAAGTAATTTGTCATGGGAGTTACATATAACCGATTTGAAAAAGAAAATAGCTCCAGCAATTGGAATTTTATTTAAATTAAAAAATAAACTGGATGTTAAATCAAAGATGATGATATTTCAATCTTTGATTCAATCGCATTTGAATTACTTAGCAATTATATATGCTTATAATAAAAATAACATTTCACTGAAATCACTTCAATGCATGCAAAACAAAGCATTAAAAATTATTTACAAACTACCAATACTGTATTCAACTGTCACATTGTACAAAGATATAAGCAAAACAATTTTACCAATTTATGGATTGCATGAGTATCAGGTGTTAATGTTTGTTTTTAAATGCATTAACCATATTGGTCACCAAAGCATAACATTTTCTCAACAGCAATTTAGTTTAAACACACGTAACAGATCAAATTTAAGAATTCCTCGATGTAGACTAGAAACTACCAAGCAACGCATTGATTACGTGGGTGCTGTGAAATTTAATAATTTACATGCAGATTTAAAAGCAATTAATCGAATTTCACTATTTAAATCGTCTTGTAAACAACACTTATTTAACAACTTTGAAACGCTTTTGTAATTTGTTATTTTTTTGTAAAACAGTTTTTATACTTATTTTTTGTAATTTAATAATCTTAACATTAAGTTAAATCTTTTATTTGTACTTTTGACAATGAATTAATTTGCCAACTTACCTCAATAATGCCTTAAGGCGCTGAGGCTGGAATTGAAATGTATTTTAAATATTTTGTACAAATAAAATTTTTCTGTAGAAAAGTTTTTTCTATAGGAAAAAAAAAAAAAAAAACTCTTATATCATTCAAATGTGTTGCTTGCAAATCTGTGATATATGATCTGTGATAATAGTTATAGCTCCAAAGATAACGTTTTTACAATGTTAAGAATTCTTGCGAAACAAAAATGTGGACTCAAAATTGTTCATATAAATGCACAAAGTCTCAATAACAAGATAGATGAGTTTAGATATATTTTCGTTGCCTCTGGAGTTGACGTAATCTGCGTATCTGAAACCTGGTTTGATCCCTTAGTCAATGATTCAATTTTCAATTTGCCTGGATTTAAACTATTTCGTGCTGACAGGAGAACAAACGCTGGTGGCGTCTCAATTTATGTAAGAACGGAGATAAATTGTTGCGTTAAACTAAGATCAGGGCCCAGTATCGAAATTGAGTACTTATTTCTTGAAGTACACACTAAGGAGAATGAAAAAATTCTTATTGCCTGCGTATATCGTCCGTATAACTTCATTGATACCAAAGATTTGTTTGATAAAATCGAATCTGTGTCCCTATGGTCAACGACGTAATCATCTGCGGTGATTTGAACAGTAATTTGCTTGTTGACAAGTCACTTTCAAAGCCAATGCAAACACTCGGCCTCTTGCCTGTTAACACGGTCGTTCCAACCCACTATCCAAATGGCTCAAACAGTTTACTTGATGTTTTTTTTACTAATAATAAAACCAAAATATTACTCTACGATCAAATTTCCGCCCCTGTTTTTTCGAAGCATGACTTAATTTTAATTATTTATAAAACCTACATTAACACTGAAGATTCTAAGTACACTTATAGAGATTTTCGTGGCATCGATTATTCAGTATTAAACCAGCGTATTGACCGTGTTAGTTGGGAATTAATATATGGTCTTGATAATGTCAATGATCAAATTGCTTTTGTTCAAAATAACCTTATCACAATATTTAAAACGCCTGAGTTACTGTCTTTGTTCAAATCCGCTAGAAAGGAAGTAGTACACAGCATAAATATTGGAAAATCTGGTTATTATCGACAGAAATTCTCTTCAGCTATTGATAGCAAGAAAAAATGGAAAGAGATCCGTGAAATTGGCATTGGAAAAAAAACGATTGCTCTACAAATTCTGATGTTGACGTAGATAAATTAAACAACAAATTTGTCGAAACCAAAATGAATAGACCCACTGAAAATGAGTACGAAAAAATGCATACCGTGCCTATTGAGACCTGTTTTTATTTCCGATGTGTGGACCGATTTGAAGTCCTTAAAAGTATAACATCCATTAAGCAGTGTTACCACCAGCAAGATTCATAATTACACTTGAGATGAAGCAAAATTACGCGATTTAAATGAAATTACACCTGATATAAACTTAAGTTTTATTTAATAAAAATACATTTACAAAGAAGCAAAAACACAACAAACTCATTAAAGCAAGATTAATATTAGTCAAACTGTTAATTTTATTTAAATTAATAACATTAAAGACTTAAAAAAATTAATAAAACATAAAATAAAACTGCTAAAATAATGAGTTTGGGTGCGTTCGTAAATGCATCACTGCGCCGCATCAGATAAGCAAACTTTTTATAAAGCCGATACAAAATAATTTTACAGGGGTGTCCTAGAATCCAAGTCGGTTTTGCTCATTGTCGGTTTTGCAAACCAATATTGGTTTCATTTGGTGTCATGAAAACAAGTCGAATTTGTTATTTTCGAATACAAATAAAACCGATATTCGAATCAGCTGTTTTATGTTTTGGCTCATGTGTTTATAGCTTTAAGTGCAATTTTTGTAATTTTTGAGTTTTGTGCTAAAATATTGTTAAAATCTGTGTTTTTCATTAAAGGAAAATTAGAGAAAAGAAAATAAGAAGTGGTAATACAGTAAACATGAAAGAAATGCCAGGGTGTTATAACTTGCATTGCATTGGTATTGTGTAATTTTATTGTTTTGTAAAAATTGAATTAAATTTATTAAAAATCTAATCAAATTTGCTGTTTAACTTTATAAATAAATATAATGACCACTGCTGTTGTTGCATATTTGCTGTTTGCAGAAAAAATGAGAAGAAGACCTGCTAATTTGCAGCAGCCCGCTGCCGGAGACTACCGGAAACATGCAAAAATACTATTTTACCAATTAATCAATTTTATTTGCTTCTATCAGTGGAAAAAATCTAACTGTTGAAAAAAATAAAATAAAAAATTAAGCTTTTAACAACTTGATTAATTTTCAATAAAAAAACAGGACCTGTAAGCTGCTTGATTTATTTTCAATAAAAAACCGATAACATTGGTTTCTGTGACACCTAAAACCGACACAAATTGTAGTTCGAACAAAAAACCGACAACATTGGATTTCATGACACCAACGTATTTTTTTTTGTCGGTTTCAAATCCAATACCGATAAGATCGGTTTCTATGACACCCCTGATAATTTTTTTTATTGTATGTCTATTATTTTTGTGGAGTATTTTACAATTTTTTGGTCCACATTTACTTCACTGATAAATATATAACGATTTGAAATCACTGATGCATTTACGAACGCACCCTTTAACTTCCACATTTGGTTGATATATCTTGGGAAGGTTTACAATGATCCTTGTCATTGCTTTATCATTGATGCTTTCTAGCCCCATAGAGCTTACGAAAGGTTAGCTGTCAAACGAACTGTCATACTGTTTTCACTTTTTGATCAGGCATATCATCATGAATAGATTCATGCTTGAACAACGCCACCAAATTATCCAAATATACTTTGAAAATCAGCCATCGATTTTCGCAACTTAAAGGTGACTTCATGACCTAAATGACGCAACTTCTTTTTTTCGCAAATGAAGGCGATGTGTTGATTTAGAGAAAATAAACAGTGGTTAATGCTGATAAACCAGCAACAATCGGTGTCTTGGAGGTCAACCTTGTTCATTTTATTTGAAAAAGAGAAACAAAATTGGACGTCTGCAATGCGTTTCGTTTCAAATGTTTATGCCGTGTATCAATCTGCGATTAAAATAATTTTTTTTTGTGTTGGGTACCATTTTAAGTTTTATATGTTGCAATATTGGAAACATATCTTCCCCCAGGCAAGTTTTTAGTTTGAATAACTTTTTTCAATAAACTTCAGGTTCTAAATCGCTATTATAGGCATCTTTATCCAAATCTAAGGGTCCATCTTGCGACATTCATTACCGAACATTTGAAAATATATGTTTGTTTAATAATTGAAGTCGTTTCTTAAAAAGAGACCGAGACTACGGTTTAGAAGAATGTGCATTTCTTAGCAACAATATTAAAAAGCAATAAATGTCATCACTGAAATCGAATCTTGATTTTATTTGGGCATCTGAAGTAAAAATTTCAAATTATACCTAAATTACACCTAAGAGAAATTACCCACGCTCTACCCACGACCGTAAAAATTATACCAAATTCGGGTTATTACCCACAAAGTGGCAACACTGCCATTAAGTCAAATGCTATGGGCCTAGATGAAATAAGTCCTAGATTTTTAAAAATTGTCGTTCCTAAACTTCTGCCATATTTTACGCATTTGTTTAATACAATATTAACAAAATCAAGTTTTCCTGATATGTGGAAAGAAGCAAAAATCATTCCCATTCCAAAAAACAACGGCGACTTCCGACCAATAGCGATATTACCGTTCTTATCAAAAGTTATGGAAAATCTTATGTATGGGCAAATGAATGAGTACTTAAAGGATCAGTATCTAACGGATAGACAGTCTGGTTTTAGACAGGGCAGAAGCTGCATTACAGTTCTGATCGATGTAGTAGAAGAAATTAGATCTAAACTGGATAAGAATATGGTATCCTTTCTTGTGCTTTTAGATCACAGTAAGGCTTTTGATACCGTTGATCACTCGATTTTACTCACTAAACTAAAAAAATTCTTTAATTTCTCTAACTCGGCTAACAAACTTATTTCCTCTTACCTTATAAATCGAAAACAAGCGGTTACTTTAAATGGTGTGACTTCTAAACCAGATGATGTTGAATGTGGAGTGCCACAGGGCTCTATTCTTGGTCCATTGCTTTTCTGTATGTACATTAACGATTTGCCTGAGGCCCTGAATTACTATAGTGTTCAAATGTATGCTGATGACGTTCAGCTGTACTTAAGCAGCACGATGGAAAATGCCCAAAATTATATTGACTTTATTAACAGTGATTTGGATAATATACATAAATGGGCATGTATTAACGGCTTGTGTATAAACCCTGACAAATCGAAATGCATCTTCATATCAAGAAATAATAAAAAACGACTGAATGATAATATATTTCTACATATTAACAACTCAAAAATCAATTTTGTTCAATCGTCCTCGAATTTGGGAATCACATTTAATGCCGAACTTTCTTGGACTAACCATATAAATATAACAGCTGGTAAAGTTCATGGGATGCTGAGAAATCTGTGGGCTGTGCAATCATCGACTTCGTTTGAAATAAGAATGATTTTGGCAAGAACTTATTTAATACCAGTTTTACTTTACGGGTGTGAAATATTTGCCAATTGCGATGCTATTGACTTTAATCGCCTCGAGGTCACATATAACAATATAGCCAGATACGTTTTCAACAGAAGTAGACGAGATAGTATATCATCATATTCATACCAGTTACATAATATAAGTTTTAAAAATTTACTAAAATATAAAAGCCTTATAATGATGCATAAGATTATTTATCTAAAGAACCCAGAATATATTTTCAACAAAATTATTTTTGCACAATCACCACGTGGGAAAAACTTGAGCTCACAAAAATACAAATATCTTATGTCTACAAGACAATTTTTCAATTACACAACGTGTCTTTGGAACGACTTACCATCATATATCCAAGTACAAAGCAACGCATTACTTTTCAAAAAGGAACTTTTAAAATTGTTTTAAAATTATTTTGAATCTAAATATGTATGTCTAATGTTAACTGTGTTATGTTAGTTTATGTTAATTTTTATGATTAAATTTATTATATGCAAATGAAATCTACTTAATGTTAATATAACAAATGTTACTTACTATCACTGTAATTTATAAGATTTATTCTTGTTGTGATAGTAATTCAATAAAGAAGCAAATGAAATGAAATGAAAAATTGTTTTCGTTATAAACCTAAACTAATGGGTCAAATAATGGGAAATCTGCCCGCTGATAGGGTGAGAGCTCTACGCCCATTTAAAATATGTGGGGTAGACTTTTGCGGCCCAGTGAATATAACTTTAAAGTTACGTGGCCGTCCACCCGTAAAAATGTACATAGCGATATTTGTGTGTTTCACTTCTAAAGCCGTACATATTGAAATAGTTACTGATCTGTCTTCAAATTCTTTTATTCTCTGTCTTTCAAGGTTCGTCGGCAGGAGAGGTCTCCCAGAGAGAATTTATTGCGACAACGCAACGAATTTCGTAAGCGCCAGTCGAGAGCTGCAGGAGGCGATGTCCACCACGCCGAAGAAATGGTGTCGTTCGCTGCCAACAAGGGGGTCAACTTCACCTTCATTCCGCCTCGAGCTCCACACTTCGGCGGCCTGTGGGAAGCAGCAGTGAAGTCCGCCAAAGGGCTTCTCTTCAGAACCGTGGGCAAAGTGCTGCTCACAACGGAGGAGCTTCAAACGGTGCTAGTAGAAGTGGAAGCTGTGCTGAATTCCAGGCCCATTGCACCCATCAGCAGCGATCCCAACGATGGCGAAGCACTCACTCCAGGCCATCTGTTGATAGGCGAGAGCCTACGTGCACTGCCGCAAGAGTCGCGTCAAGACGGTCAGGCCAAGCTGACGTACTGCAAGAGATGGCGGCTTATCTCCACACTCAAGCGGATGTTCTGGCAGTCTTGGGAGAAAGATTACGTCCGCAGCTTCCAAGCCAGAACGAAGTGGGCAACAGAAGAGCCAGATCTCGACGTCGGCAAGCTCGTCGTGGTCCACGAAGACAATCTTCCGCCCCTGCAGTGGCTAACCGGTCGCATTCAGGCCGTTATTCGCGGCCAAGACGACAAAGTCAGGGTAGCGGAAGTGAAGACTAAAAACGGTGTTTTCAAAAGGCCGATACATAAATTGGCTTTGTTGCCGATTAATTGAAGACCGTCGGTCCTTCAATGGGGCCGGTGTTTCGTCATTTCCTTGCTTTTCTTATTTTTTTTCTTTCCTTATCTTTTTATTGCTTTTTTAATTTTAAATTTTAACTTTTAACTGTCATTTTTAGTAAATTTCATTTTTAACGTAATTCCCCTTTTTCCCAACTGTTCATTTAAGGTAACTTTCTTTCTTTTTCTAATTGTCAAACTGCTTGGGAAATTTGTAAAACTTCTCTTTTATTAAGCTTGATTAAGGATCCATTTTGAGAAAATAAATGATTCTTGTATATATACTGAATACAACCGAACGTGTATTTATTAAAGCAGAATTAGAATTTTTTAAATCCAGTCCTCAAAAAATATTGAGGATAAACATACTTCATCTGTCTTCGTTACCTCTCTAATTTTCTCAACCGCAACGTCAGTTAAAACTGTTAAACTGTTTTGAGACAAATAAAATTACAGTGCAGATCTATTTTCTGATTCATGTCCAATAAAGTGTTTTCCTTAAGTGGAGCTCTTGAAAGCGCATCAGCAATATAAAGATATTTACCCGGTTTGTATACTACCTTTATATTGTATGTTAATAATCGTAACATGAATCTTTGCAGACGAGCTGGAATTTTATAAAGTGGTTTTGCAAACAAAGTTACCAATGGCTTATGATCAGTTTCTACTGTCATCTGAAAACCATATACATATTCGTGAAAACGAGTACACCCAAACAGAATCGCAAAGAGTTCCTTTACTAAATGAGCATAATTAGACTGACAATCAGTCAATGAAGCTGATGCAAAGGCAATTGGATTGTCTACATGCATAATTGTGGCTCCCACAGCAAATTTAGATGCATTTCGCTCTTTAAATTTAGAAATTCGTTGTCCTGCTCATAACTCCACTGCAACAAAACATCCCTTTTAAGAAGTTCTCTTAAATTTTTAGTCTTAGCCGACAAATTTTGTATAAAAGAAGCGAAATAATTAACCATTTCTTAAAACCTTTCTCTCCGCGACTGCCCTGATCTTTTCATCATCCGGTTTAACACCCTCGCCATTAAAAATTGGACACACTTTATTTCCGTTTTCAAACTTTTAGACTTTGATTTGTTAAATTTTAACCCAACATCTTTCGCTCTATTTAAAACTCTTTCCAATATCTCATTATGTTCCAATATCTCATTATGTTCTCCTATTAATGCGGCACCATTTTCGGTGCCGCATTAATGCCAATGGCAAGAAAAAAATCGATATCGTCCCATAGGCGTATTAAAAGTACAAAGTTTCGATGACGACTCATCTAACGGAATCATCCAAAACCCTGAACTAGCATCCAGACTACTAAAAAATTTAAAATTTGTCAATTGAGACCTACACTCATCGATATTCGGCAAACTAAACCTCGGTCTAACAAAACCAACCCTTATTCAAATTCCTTGGATCTAGGCACAAACGTAGGCCACCATTAGGTTTGGTTACTAAAACTATGTATCGAGTTTTCCAAACTTTTATTGCTGTTGATTGTTGTTAGAGTTGCTGAATTTTCTTAAACCACATATATTTGACGTGTTGTTCGCATGGGACACTTCTATTGCTGTAGCATTTTCTCTAGCAGCTTCCATGCTTTGTGCTATTTGGAGAACCTTTCCTCACGTAATTTCCCCATCAGCTAAAAATTTTTCTTTTATTTTTAAGTAGTTTTGTGATAAACCACAAATAAAAATGTCTTTTACTAGACCTTCACGTAGCTCCGCAAATTCAAAAGAGTTACTTAAGTTTTGTAACTGTGTCGCATATTGCAAAATAGGTTCTCCCTCCATTTGCTTTCTCGTAAAAAACGAGTGACGCTCCATGGCCGTATTTTTCTTCGGAACAAAATAATTTTCCAAATTTTTCCACAAATCCTCATATTTCACGACATCTGTGTCTATATTAAAGGAACTTACTGTTTGTACGGTAGAAGGTCCTAGATGATGTAAGAGCAATGCTACTTTCCGTGTCTCCGCCTGTTTCTCCAACGCTGACGTCCTCATCAAAATTTTAAAATTTGGCTCCAATTTGTCCATTCCACGGATAAGTTTGGTGCATAAGTATTTAGTGGCAGTATTGAGGAGATCGACATCGTTCCTTCAACTTCAGTTTTTGGTTCTATTACGGCTTTTGCTGCCTTCTCAGAACCCGTCAATAAAAAAAATGTCTCTTCCAGTACCACTTACTAATTTTGTTTTACGTTTGTTGATTCTCCACTATTTTTTTCTTTACCTAGAGTTAATTTTATTAACTTCTTCTTTTCTCTTTTATTTTATTTAAAGGGAACCGGTTTCTACTAAATTTTTTTTTTAATATTTTCACACCTGACACCATGTGCTATTCTCAAGATCTCTTTATTAACTGAAAACCTTATATATTAAATACAAGTATTCTTGGTAGTATGTATACTAGTATTAAAAAAGGACTTATGTTCTAGTGTTGTAACAATGAGGCAATGTTTATTAAAGGCCAGTTTACACGGTAATACAATGTATTACGACTTTGTAGAATCAAAATAATATGAAATTCTCTCCGTGTTTAAAAGAAAAAAATAAAAGTCTGTTGAGAGTATACTTTATGTTTACACGGATGGTATAAGTAAAATCAAAAATAATAACAAAAAAGCAGATGGTTGCAGTTTTACAATTTTTACAAAAACAACATGAAAATTTCCTAAGTTGTTTTTGTAATTGTATAAAAATGCTACCACCTTCAATATACTCCGTTAAAATGCACCTCTGGTGTGATGAAAATACATAAGTTTCTAAAATGGTTTAGAAAAAAACCATTTACCGACCGCTTGTCAGATTTTGTATTCGTATTCTCTCTTACTCAATGCATTTTGCTTTTACATGATAAGATTTCTCTCATTCTACATTATGTCGTAATACAATGTATTACCGTGTAAACTGGCCTTAAGTAATACATACAGAGTCATAAATGACTGTAAACATATACTCATTATTACAACACATATATTAAAAAAATTTTTTTTTTGAAAAATGTAATATCTGCAAAATATTAAATTAAAAAAACGCCTTGCAAGGGCCAAATTAAAGAATTTTATTAAACCACCATATTTGTATGGTACAGCGCGTAGGATGCTCCTAGATGGGTCAAATGTATGACCGACACCACTTTATTATTTATTGCGGAATTTTTTGAGTTACGCGAATATATGCTGTTCAACCTCTTACATTTTCAAAATAACGATATATCTTGAAAACAAGAGCTAACCTAAAAAAACGGTTAGCACCACTGGATTCAGCGTGCCCCAATTAGGGTAAAATACCAGGGGCGCGGCTTGTCTGTTTTTTGCAACTAGCACAGTGTACTTATTGCTCAAAATTGCAATATTAAAATTCTATTTTAAGATTATTTTTTAAAGGTTGCGAAAGAAAAAAAATCATATCTTAAAAAAGAAAAAAAAAAACACCTCCTTCAAAATTACAGGATTTTTAAAGAACAGTTGGAGGTATTGCATAAAAAAAATCAGCCAAATAAAAAAATACGTTTTTGACTTAGTCGGTTTTTTCAATATATGTAGCCCTAAGTATTCTATTTAAAATGACATTAAAATCATCTTCGTATGTCAAGTAGTTTTCGAGATATTGAAGAAAAAGGCTCAACACATTCGGACAATTCAGGAAAATTATGACATTTTGAATATGACATAATATGTTCCTTATAAGATAGAAGGAACCTTCTCACCAAAATTCATTAGAATCGGAAGGGGTCGTGTCCCACTCGTGGTCGTTTTGACATGGAATTACCCATATGCTATTTCTAACCTAAATTTTGCTTCTCTACTGTAATCTTCTAAATTATATAAAGATGTTATTATATTTACTTTATTAAATTGATTGAAGGAATTTTAATTTCCTCAAAAACTAATTCGTAAGGACAGTAACTATGCACTGTAGACGGTGTAGTATTAAAGCAGTATGTGAAATATTTTAACCATTCGTCCCAGTGTGTTTTGTCCACTGAAATGTAAGTACGTACGTATTCATTAAAACTTCAATAACTTCTTTCAATTGTTCCCAGTTTGGTGGTGATGGGCTGTAGAAGTTAGTTTTTTAATTTTTAAGAGATTACAGAGTTCTTGTAATATCGAGTTTTTTTATTCCGTTCCGATGTCTGAAATTAACGTCTTCATCGGGCCGTAGCAAAGTACGAAATTTCTAAATATTTCTTTAGCAATCGTCTAAGCATTTTTGTCTTTAATAGCTATAGTAACCAAATATTTAGTCAGATCACATATTAAGGTTATAGCATATTGAATGGATCTAGGAAATGGCCCCACTGTGTCTTCGCATACTATGGTTTATTAGGAGTTTCTCTTATAGTCATAGTTATAGGACATTTAATATGTTTGGTACTTTTAGCTATTTGACATTTGTGGCAGGATTTGACATATTTCGATGTCTTTGGACATATTTTCCCAATAAAAATATCTTTTAATTTTTTATATTGACCTTTATATACCACAGTGTCCTAATTCTATTGGATCATTGTGATATTTCAGCAAAATATCTAGAATTGCCTTGGCATTCTTACTAAAGAGCTGCACAAGCACAAGAAAATTTGCTCACAAGCAATTTCATTAGATTTAGATAATGTGCGTATGTTTCTCTCTCATAACAAAACACATAGAGTGCGTTCGTAAATGCATCACTGCGCTGCATCAGAAAAGCAAACTTTTTTTAAAGTTGATAAAAAAATAATTATAATTTTTATACCCTGCACCACAATTATTTGTGAAGAGGGTATATTAAGTTTGTCATTCCGTGTGAAACTTTTTTATTATTCATCTCAGACCCCATAAAGTATATATATTCTGGGTCCTTGAGTAATTCTAAGTCGATTTAGCCATGTCCGTCTGTCTGTCCGTCTGTTGAAAAAACGCTCACTTTCGAACAACTCAAAAGAAATGAACAAACTTGGTGCCAAATTGCTTGTAGTTATCCTAAGCAGTTTGGGATTGAAATACAGCAAAATCGGTTCAGTAGGACCAGAGCTATGAATCAAAATGTGGAACCACCACCTAAAAAAATTGATAATTTTGTTACAAAAAATAACATAAATGCTGGAACAAGGCACGGAATGAGATAATATTTTGCAAAAATTTGTTTTATTTGACTGGAAATCACGCTGCTAAATTTCGTGAAGATCCGTCTATAATTTACCCTACACTGAAAGAAAAATGCTTCATATATTTAATAAATCATTTTCATAAAAAAATTTTCCTTGGGTAAATGAAAATTTTCATTGTTTAAATGGAATTTCATAGTTATAATGAAATATTTTCGTTAAAATTGCTTCATTGGATTTCGTAATTACGTTAAAAATTTTCATTGGATATATGAAAACTTAAGTTTGTCCAAGTTAAACAAAAAATTTTAATTGGGAACATAAAAAAACCATATACAAAATTATAGTTTCCTTAAAAAAATGTTTAATTGTTAATTAAAAAATTTAAGATTTAATAATTTCATACATCTAATGTTACATGTATGCCATTAACTTTATAAAATCAAAAATTTGTTTTATAAAAGCAACATATTTCAATAATTGCCTTCATAAATTTAAATGTTCATTATAACAATAAAAATGTCATTATAGTAATGAAACAAAAACTTTCAATCCACTTTCAAACAACGTTGTTATTGTTATTATGGACAATTTAATCTCATATTTACGCTCTTAATTGAGTAAAAAACATAGTTTTTTTATCCAAAAACTACAATGCCCCGGTAGACTAGCTGGTAGTGAGCTAGTCTATCAGCACCGAGGTTGCGCGATCGAATCCCGCCAGAGACAGAAAAAAATAAAAAATTAAATAAAGTAGAATTAAAATAAGAAAAAATAAAAAAATCAAATAATTTAAAAAAATAATAAAAAAAATTTTTTTTTACTTTATTGAAAGTATTCATCCAATGAATAATATTCATAGATCTAATGTAATGTTTCATTAAATCCGTTTAATGAAACAGGTTTCATTGATCCAACGAAGTGCTGCATAGGTTCCTTTTTAATGCAATTTTTCATGGGATTAATGTCAAAATTCATTGGTATTGCGAAGAAAATTCTTTCGGTGTAAGCCCCATATAAACACTACTCCCGGAAAACAGTTTAGTACGCCTAAAACCGTAAAAAATTACACTAGCGTAACAAAATTTGGTACGTCACAGTTTTTTAGGACAATAAATGATACTGTGAAATTTCGTGAAGATCGGTACATAATTTACCCTAGGCCCCATAGAAACCCTACTCCCGGAAAATGTTTAGTACACCTAAAACCATAATGTATAATGCTATCATAACAGAAATTGGTACGTCACCGTTTTAAAGGACTAGAAATGACGCTGTGAAATTTCGTGATGATCGGTCCATAATTTACCCTAGGCCCCATATAAACCCTACTACCGGAAAACAGTTTAGTCGCCTAAAACCATAATTAATAACAAATCGTCACAGTTTAAGATAATAATAACATCATTCAGATATTACTCCTTAAACATTCGAACTGTCGGTGGAGGGTATCAAAGATTCGGCACAGCAAATTATATCGCACTCTAACTTGTTTTTATTATGTGCCTAGTATTTTTGAGGAGTATTTCAAAATTTTTTGGTCCACCTTTACTTTACTGATAAATATAAAACCATTTGAAATCACTGATGCAGCGCAGTGATGCATTTACGAACGCACCCATACTTCCAAAAACAATTGTTTTGCGTTACGATCAAAATATAGATGAAAAGAACAACCCTGCACTGGAACAATGCTGCACGAGAATAAAGATGAATTAAAACAAAAATGTAGTATAACATTAAAACAGAAATAGAACATTTAAAGCAAATTATATTTTTTCCGCTGTAAAACCAAACTAATTGAGTTCTTGGATAGATCTAATCTTTATTTTTCAATTTACAAAAATCATTCTTAAAATTATGTAAGTATTAGTATGTAATAGAGTAAATTGTACTTAAGCATAGACAAAGAATAAACTTAAATGTTAACCAATGTTGCCAATTTAGTCATTTAGTGGCTAGATTTAGCCATTAAAAAATGAGTTTAGCCATTAGCCATTTTTTTAGACTTTTTTCAACTTGTTTATCCATAAAAGTTTGTTTGCCCTTTTAAAAGAATAATTTTTAATTTATTATAAATATTTATAAAAGTAAAATAAACATTTTTAACAATTAAAACGCCTTTAATTTAAATCACAACTTTTACAAATCTTGAAAATCGCTATTAACTATGATCATGAAACATCTTTCAAAATAAAGGATCAGTATTCCAATATTCACCCCTATCGTGAATAGTGTTTCCCTCGTAATTTTTACCCCTTTCACATATTTGCAATCATGAACAATTCCCATGAAAAACTGTAATTCAAAGGAGAATAATAACGTGAAAAAATGTTCACGGGAAAAAATTCCCCTTATGGTGAAAAATTTTTTCCCTCATAATTTGTTCACATTTCCCTTAGATTTTCTCACTTTATTTTTGCTAGGGAACATATCATGTATGTAAGTAGCTCCTCCTATAAATCGAATATTAAGGGTTAATAAAGCTAACAAGGCACAAACCGATATATTGCTCAACAAAATTCCAAACAGCAGGTCGATTGCCTGCGGATTTCTGAAGCTTTCGATTGACTTGGTGGCAGAATTTTCGAAAATATTTTACTACAAAAAATTTAAAATACTAAATATTTTGCTTTATTATTTCAACTTTTTCTTAAAAAATATATACTTGTATATTTTTGAACAAAAATTTCACTGATTTTTATTTTATTTTAATCTTTCTGTTTTTACATTCACTGGAACTGATAGCGTGAAAACTTTTTCACATGAGATTCACCATTGCTTGTTTCCCTTCGAGGGGAATGAAAATTTCATGAGAACAAAAATTCCACTTGTTATTCACGATAGAGGTGATTAAATTTATAAAATGGATTAACACAAATATCGGTGTTTCTTTCTGGTTGCAAGTATTTCAATAAAGAGATGCAGGCGGCAACAAAATGTTTTTTAGAAATTTCAGAATTGACTATAAGGTTTCTCTCACTTCCATGGTCTTATGCTGAAGACGAGAGGGTATATATAGCCAAGTAAATAAACATAGTTAAAAGTAATTTGAGAAAAAAGGTTATATTTAGCAACCGTAAATTCGATTTTATCAATTAGATAAATATATTTACCATTACAATGGGGAGGGTATTATGCATTTGTGCTGACCTTAAAATATTGGTCCTAAGCCCACCTTTACGTATACCGAAGTACTCAAAATCACTTTCTAAGTCAATTTAACTCAGTTTGTTTGGTTGGCTGGCTGTCCGTGTAAACATTGTGCCAAAGAACAGGTCGCAAATTTGCAGATAATTTAATAAAATGGTTCTAATGTGGTCGGGGTTGACCGACTATACTTTCTTATGACCAAAATTAAATTTTTTTTTTTAAATACCCACTTTCTGGAACCATTGATCTCCCCGAGTCCAAGCTTTATTTTTTTTTTTTTTTTTTCATTATTTATTTATTGAATCTTCATATATTAAATATGAACTAACAATAATTAATCAAATCTTAACCTAATATTATTTTTTGTCCTGCCAGTGCCAGACAAAAATTTTGTTCATCGCGGGTTCTGTTCACTTTTATAGGTGTTTATCGCTCATCTAATTGGACAAGTGCCGCAGTGTCTCTTCTTCTTAAGCGAGTGTGGCCGCTATCATTTAAAATATTTCGTGCTAGTGGGTTCGGGTGCAATTCGAGCCTTTTTAAGTATTTTACTGCATATTTCGTAATCATAGTTTTAACTAATGGAACATTGAGATCCTTGTGAATATTTGAGTTTTTAACATACCAAGGGGCAGCTGTGATTATTCGAAGTAGTTTATTTTGGCGCCTTTGAATTTTTTCGATATTAGAGGCCGAGGCAGTGCCCCATAACTGAATACCATAGCACCAGATTGGCTTTAAGATGGAGTTGTAAAGAAGAAGTTTGCAGTCGAGACTAAGGACAGAGTTTCTTCCAATAAGCCAATGAATTTGGATGGCTTTTAGTATCATTTGAGTTAATTTTGCCTCTATATGGCTTTTCCACGTTAAACGGCGATCAAGATGAATACCGAGGTATTTTACATGCGAATTTTGAGGTATTATTTGATTATTGATTTTAATAGGGGGGCATGATTCCTTTTTGCTCATTGACCTCTATCCTCCATTGCTTTAACCATAGTTCGAGTTGAAATATATGATCCTGTAGGTATCGAGATGCTTCTTGACGGTTTTCGTGCACGCTCAAAAAAGCTGTATCATCAGCAAATGTTGAAGTTTGTGTGTAGTTGTTTGTTGGCATATCCGAGGTATATATCAAGTATAAAAGTGGGCCCAGGATGCTTCCCTGAGGGACTCCAGCGTCAATTTGCTGAGGAGAGCTTAAATAATCACCTTCTTTAATAATAAACTTTTGACCGACTAAGTAGCTTTCTAACAGCTTGTGTATTTTTACTGGTAAGTTTAGCTTCAATTTATGTAATAAGCCTTCATGCCAGACTTTATCGAAAGCTTGAGAAACATCGATGAAGAGAGCGGAACAATATTTTTTTTCTTCAAATGTTTTTCTTATTGCGTTTACTATACGGTGGGTTTGCTCAATTGTGCTGTGTTCTCTTCTAAAGCCGAATTGGTGGTTAGGAATACATCTATTATCATTTAAAATTGGGGTTAATTTTGACGCTAACAGCTTCTCAAACAGCTTTGATATATCAGAAAGTAAGCTTATAGGCCTATATGACTCAACTTTTGTGTGATCCTTTCCAGGTTTAGGTATCATGGTGACTAAGGAGACCTTCCACTTTTGAGGATAGTATTCAAGGCGTAAAATAGCATTAAAAATTAAAAGAATAATTTTCTTTGCTATGCTGGGTAGCTCCAAAAGCATTTTGTTGCTGATCTTGTCAAAACCAGGAGCCTTTTTGGGGTTTAAATCACAAATAGCCTTTTCGATTTCTCTTATCTCAAATCTTAGCGGAACAGCTGCTCTAGCAGCAACAGGTGGTAACTCGACCGCAATATCGTGAGATATATTTGGGGTAAATACGTTTTTTAAATGATTGACAAACAGATTTCATTTTTCAACATCATTTCTTGCCCAACTTCCATTCAAGTTTCTTAATGGTGGTTTAGAGAAAACTGGCCTTTTGAGATTTCTAGCTGCACGCCATAATGAGTAGTCTGATTGTGGGGTTGCATCAAGTTCCTTAAGATATTTTTCCAGAGAAGCCGTTTTCTTAGTCTGCAGTAACTTTCTTAGTCTTTTTGTACACTCTTTAAGTAAGTTCTTAAGTTGAGGGGATCTGTGCAATTGCCACTCTCTTCGAGCCCTCCTTTTTTCAGACAAAAGATGCTCGACATCTGTGGAATATATTTTAATAGTTTTTGTTTTTTTGGGGGCAATATTGGAATGTTGAACAGCTAGTTTCAGAAAACGGTCAAAATTGTCAATAGAGCGATCTACATAATCCGGTGTACTGAGCGGAATATTTTCTGTGCAATGGGTACTGAGATATTTTTTATATTTCAACCAATTAATTTGCGTAGCTGTCGTCGGAGGTACAATTTTATTGGGGTTCATTATAGTAACAATTGTAGGTGTGTGGTCGGAAGATAAATCTAGGGAGGCTTCAACTTGAATCGTTTCTATGGGAATGTTTTTAACCACGCCGAAATCTATGACATCTGGAATTTTTTGAAGATCAGTGGGCCAATATGTTGGTTGTCCGCTCGCTACCACATTTAAATCCATTTTAGAAATTATGTTAAATAAAACACGACCCTTTGGTGTTATAAGTCGCGACCCCCAGAGGGTATGTTTAGCGTTATAATCGCCAGCGGCTAGGAAACACGGTCCTTATGATTTAAAATATTTACAATATTGGTCCTCCGATATTGAAAATCTAGGCGGGGAGTATAACGATGAAATTATTAGGTTTCTATTTAATTCCTCAACGCAAATGTTCGTTGCCTGGAGATAATCTTCACGATGATCACACATTAGGTAGTGTTTGACTCGGGCCTTTATTAAAATGGCAGCACCTCCACAAGCTCTATCTCGAGGGTCCTTGGTATCATATAGTATATAACCATTGATTTTAAACGTATTTCTTGAGGTCAAATGAGTTTCAGAAATCATCATGACATCAATTTGTTTATTTTTAAGAAAGTATTCTAATTAATTTTTATGTTGGCGGATGCCGTTTGCGTTCCAAAAACAAATTTTTAAACAGTTCATGGTTTGTTAAGTACAGCTTGCAATAACATCGATTGCATTCTAAGCATTTCCTGCATCATATTACCCATTGTGTTCGTAAAATTATTTACTGTTTGCACTAATGTTTCCATGGTTTTTTCTAAACGACTTAAATTAGAAAATTGAGTTTCATCATTACTTGGCGAGGCACCTTGCATTGGCTCATGGTTTGATTTTAGGACGTTAGCGTAAGAGGTTCTGTTATTACTAGGCTGGGGGGCTTGAATTGCATTTGTGTTAACTTGATTTGTTACCTGCATTTGAGGGGGATTAGTTTTCGGTCCGACCGACTGCTTGACGATATTATATACAGGGCATCCTCTATAATTGGCAGTGTGATTACCGCCACAGTTGCTACATTTTTTTACGTTGGGGTCGGTTTTAGACTTGTCGCAAAGAACTGTTCCATGTAATTCACCACATACTACGCAAACAGGGGGTAAGTAGCAGTATGCCTTAGTATGGCCAAATTCCTGGCAGTTTAGACATTGAACAGGACCATTTCTTTTGTGCGGCTCCTCAATAGTTACCCTTCTGTACAGAATATATTTCAAATTATAAATTGGATGCGTTTCATTTTTTTTGAGCTTAACGTCGCCGGGTTCAAGCTCCACTCGAAATAGTGGTTGGGGATTTTTTTCCCTATTTTTGATATTTGTTACGTTTTTGATTTTAAAGCCCTTCTCTTCCAAAAAGGCTTTAATTTCCCCTGGGTCTACGCATGAGTCTATGCCCTTGATTACTTCCTGAAGACCTTTACTGCTCTTCAGTTGATACGTATAAAAGTTTTTATTCAGAGTCTCAAAACTTGTAATTACCTTTCGAAAATCATCCTCGTGATTCACCTGTATTTTAGTCTCGTTAATGATACCGCGCTTTATTGCAGCTACATAAAAGGAATTTTCACCTATCACCGAAATTAAACTTTTTATTAAATCATTACAGTTTTGCTCTCTAAGGTATATCGGGGGTGGCTTAGACGATTTAATAACGTTTGGTGCTTCAGAGGATTCATCCTCCAGAATCGCGAAACGATTTTGTGTATTTATTTTATCAAAAGATGGTACTTTTGAGGCCGAAGCAACTGCTGCAGAGGTAGGGCTGCGTCCCCGTTTAAGCACTGTTATGTACCTGTCCATACCAACTTGTACTGTAGGCTTTTGACAACTTTTTACAGGGGGGTTTTCCATTGCATTTGTGTTTAAGTTCATGGTATCATTGCCCACTAAATTTGTTTTTGACGTCACGGCAATACTTGCTGGCCTGGCAACACTTGTCACCAAATCTTGTTGTAGTTTTTTTAATGAGTCACTATCCACCGTTTGTGTAAATACCGAGGGTGAGAGGGAACGTGTTCGAGTAATTGGCTTAGCCATTAAGTAGTTAATATTGTTCTGTTTTGTTTTATTTATTTCTGCATTATTTTCATTTGCATTAACTAAAACGTAAACGTTTCTTTCATTTTGTCTTAGTGTTGTTTCACTGTTTGTACTCATGCAAAGAGTTGTTTTTGTTTTTCACCGTTTTGCTTTGCTTTAATATTTTTATTATTTATTGTATTTTACAACAACAAAAGAAAAACCAGAATTTAAATGTTTTTTTCAGAATATGTATACACATGTATGAACATTCATACGTACATATATATTTTTACTGATTTATTTTATTTAATTTGATCGTTTTAAATTGTTCACTTTTATGTTAAATAATTTAATTAACAAAATATATTATTTTGTTTTTTTTAAGCGTCCATTCGCTGCTTAGATTACAAATCAAATGTGATTAATTAATAGTTCAAATTGTATGCGGGGCTAAAATACACGTCTGTATCACAACAAAGCACAAACCGAACTCCTTTATAACTCAAGTAAATGGTAAATTTCTTCTTAAACACGTCGGTGTATAAATCTGTCAAATCGGTTAAAAAATAGCTGAGATATGATCAAAAAACCACGACTGCCCCTAATTTATTCCTTAAATCCCTTGTTGTTGTATTTTTATTGCTTTTTTCTGTAAATCTGGAGAACGGCAAGAGCCAAAGTTTCCAAATTAAGTACACACATTTAGGTTGTCAATACACACCACCCTACAACATGTGGGCGGGATTGGAGAAGTGGGCGTGCTACCTCCCGTACAAACTAAATTGAAAATTGTATAAAAACTAAATTTTAGGGCTGCCATATGTCCTCTGGATATGACTTATATACCAAAATATCGGAAATTTTTAGTAGAACATATTTTATAAAAAAACTCGGAAAAATGGGTTCAGATACAAAAAAGTTATGACCAAAATTTAATTTTTTTTTTAAATACCCACTTTCGGGAACCATAGATCACCCCGAGTCCAAGCGTTATAACTCAAGTAAATGGCAAATTTCTTCTTAAACACGTCGGTGCATAAATCTGTCAAATCGGTTAAAAAATGGCTCAGTTATACCCGAAATACTGAATCCCCAAAAATTACTCTTTTTATACCCTTCACCTCAGGTGGAAAAGGGTATATATAAGTTTGTCATTCCGTTTGTAATTTCTGCAATATTGATCTAAGACCCTATAAAGTATATACATTCTGGGTCCTTATGAGGAGAGAACTTGATTTAACGATGTCCGTCAGTCTGTCTGTCTGTCCGTCCGTCTGTCCGTCTTACGTTTGATATGTGTTTTCCGGAGACTCCAGGCATGACCGCGGCTAGGTTGTTTTACATTTATGTCACATATAGTCCACCATTTCGTGCTATTGTAATTCAGCAGGATCGGTCCACAAAAGGCTGAGATATGACCAAAAAAACCACGACTACCTCTAATTTTTTCCAAAAATCCCTTGTGGTTGTTGTATTTTGATTACTTTTTGCTGTATATCTGGGGAACGGCAAAAGCCAAAGTTTCCAAATTAGGTACAAACATTTAGGTTGCTAATACACACCATCCTACAAAATGAGGGCGGGATTGGAGAAGTGGGCGTGGTACCTCCCGTACAAAAAAAATTAAAAATTTTATAAAAACCTAAATTTTAGGGCTGCTATATGTCCTCTGGATATGACTTATATACCAAAATATCGGAAATTTTTAGTAGAACATATTTTATAAAAAACTGGGAAAAATCGGTTCAGATACAAAAAAGTTACGATCAAAATTAAATTATTTTTTTTTAAATACCCACTTTCGGGAACCATAGATCACCCCGAGTCCAAGCTTTCTCAATGGGAAATTTCTTCTTAAACACGTCGGTACACATAAATCTGTCAAATCGGTTAAAAAATGGCTGAGTTATACCCGAAATACTGAATCCCCAAAAATTACTCTTTTTATACCCTTCACCTCAGATGGAAAAGGGTATATATAAGTTTGTCATTCCGTTTGTAATTTCTGCAATATTGATCTAAGACCCTATGAAGAGAGAACTTGATTTAACCATGTCCGTCCGTCTGCCCGTCTTACGTTTGATATGTGTTTTCCGGAGACTCCAGTCACATATAGTCCATTTCGTGCTATTGAAATTCAGCAAGATCGGTCCACAAATGGCTGAGATATGACCAACGAACCACGACTATTAGATACACACATTTAGGTTGCCAATACACACCATCCCACAAAATGTGCGCGGGATTGGAGAAGTGGGCGTGCTACCTCCCGTACAAAAAAAATTAAAAATTGTATAAAAACCTAAATTTTAGGGCTGCCATATCGTCAGCTCAGAATTGGTTTGGCGCATATGCCAAAAAGTCGGAGTGGAGAAAAACGACAAAGAAGATTTACATGAAGATTTCTCAAATTGTACCCGATAGAATTTTTTTATATTTTTACCACTGCTTCCGGTATATGTTTTGAAGAAAAATGCAAATTTTTGCGCACTTTCATGAATAAAGTTAGAATTTAATAGTATTTTTTTGAAAATGAAAAATATTGTTTTGTGCCGCATACGCCACTTTTCTAAAAAAAAATTAAAAAAGTGGCTTTTTATGCTGCATACTTATTGCTGTGTATTGAGTAACTTGTTGTTGAGATGAATTTTTATTATAGAGTTAAAACACGTCAAACCATCACGAAAAAATGGCATTTTCGGCATCAGCACCTCCGATTTGAATGAAATTCAACACAAATGTTATATGTAATTGGACTTTAACAAAACATAAATTTCAGACCCCACATTCTTTCGGCATCCGAACTATGACGTCATAAAAGATGTGAAAAATGTTTAAAAAAAACACAAAAGTCTCCTTACAAAAGGGGATAGAACTCTTGAACTACGCAAGATAATTTATTTTTTTTGGTATCGTTTTAAAGGTGGAAGTGCACCCTTTAAAATGATATGCATATTGTGTTTTTCTAAGAAAAGGTCAAAGGTAAATTTTTGGGGTCTTGAGTTCAAAGGTCCATATCTAGAAAAGTATATTTTTTAAAATTCTTAAAAAAATATATGTTAAGTACTATACCCTCTTCAACATTTGCAGAAAATTTAAAGGTGGAGACTCGATTGGTGTCAGAGTTATATACCAGAACGTGATTCTAAGTATGTTTTATGTTCAAAAATCCCTTGTTGTTGTTGTATTTTAATTATTTTTTTCAGTATATCTGGAGAACGGCAAGAGCCAAAGTTTCCAAATTTAGTACACAAATTTAAGTTATCAATACACACCATCCCACAAAATGTGGGCGGGACTGGAGAAGTGGGCGTGGTATCTCCCGTACAAAAAATATCAAAAATTTTTTGTATCTGAACCGATTTTTCCGAGTTTTTCAGAGAATATTTTCTACTAAAGATTTCCGATCTTTTGATATATACGGCGTAACCATAGGTCAAATGACAGTCCAAAGATTCAGGTTTTTATACAATTTTTGATATTTCTTGTACGGGAGGTACCACGCCCACTTCTCCAATCCCGACCACATTTTGTGGGATGGTGTGTATTGATAACTAAAATTTGTGTACTAAATTTGGAAACTTTGGCTCTTGCCGTTCTCCAGATATACTGAAAAAAATAATTAAAATACAAGAACAACAAGGGATTTTTGAACACAAAACATACTTAGAATCACGTTCTTCTATATAACTCTGACACCAATCGAGTCTCCACCTTTAAATTTTCTGCAAATGTTGAAGAGGGTATAATACTTAACATATATTTTTTTAAGAATTTTAAAAAATATACTTTTCTAGATATGGACCTTTGAACTCAAGACCCCAATAATTGATCTTTGACCTTTTCTTAGAAAAACACAATATGCATATCATTTTAAAGGGTGCACTTTCACCTTTAAAACGATACAAATAAAACTAAATTATCTTGCGTAGTTCAAGAGTTCTATCCCCTTTTGTAAGGAGACTTTTGAGTTTTTGTCACATTTTTCACATCTTTTATGACGTCATATTTCGGAAGCCGAAAGAATCTGGGGTCGGAAAATTTATGTTTTGTTAAAGTCCAATAACATTCAACATTTGTGTTGAATTTCATTCAAATCGGAGGTGATGATGCAGAACGACTTAATGGTTTGACATGGACTCACTCTATAGTTTTTTTATTTGATTTTACTTTACAAAAACAGAAAAAAAAGTTCTACTGTTATGAAAAGTTACATAAAAACCCACAAATTAAACAACTTAAATAATGCAAAAGTAAAAAGAACATTTAAAACTTAATATTGAGTAAATTTTTATAATAAGCTTTATCAACACGTGGAAGAAATATAAGCAAGTCTTTTATGTATCTATTTTTATCGCTGGAAATAAATGATGGTTTCGATATTTTCAAAACATTCGTCAACAAATTCTCAGAAGTTTTCAAACTATTTTTTTTGATGCAGACTTAACCAAAATTGCATTTTTATATTTTTCCTCTCTGGTAGAAGTTTTATAATATATACATAAATCATTATTTTAACTGTATAGAAGTACAGCGAAAATTTTCCGGAAGCATTTCCATAACTTTAAGTTTTGTTTTATTATTTGGCATTGACTTAAGCAAATTTAGTAAATGAAGAGGACTATGAATTTCAATATTCTTTAAGTACACTTCTTGAATTAAAGAATGTTCTGGTTCTGAAGAATTTTGTAATACGGCATCAATATGATTTTGTTTAAAGAACATTTTGACTGCGGTTGCGTTAATTTGATTTTTATTTTGAGGTTTAATAAGTGGACAATCTTTTACTTATTCATTTAAAATTTTAATTTAAGCACTAGCAATATTGTTACTACTCCGACTACTATGAGTTTCCGTCAAAAAGGCACAATAAGTAAAAGTTGGTATATATGACATAATAATGGTTGCTGTAAGATTAAACATATTTAATTTTCGTTTGTAGTAAAATTTTGAAGCATTTCCCTTAGGTAGGCTAAAAACACAAATAATAGCACACCCTAAGACCCTATAAAATATATACATTCTGGGTCCTTATAAGGAGAGAACTTGATTTAACCATGTCCGTCCGTCTGTCCGTCTTACGTTTGATATGAGTTTTCCGGAGACTCCAGACATGATAGCGGCTAGGTTGTTTTACATTTATGTCACATATAGTCCACCATTTCGTGCTATTGAAATTCAGCAAGATCGGTCCACAAATGGCTGAGATATGACAAAAAACCACGACTACCTCTAATTTTTTCCAAAAATCCCTTGTGGTTGTTGTATTTTTATTGCTTTTTGCTGCATATCTTTGAACCGGCAAAAGCCAAAGTTTCCAAATTAGGTACACACATTAAGGTTGCCAATACACACCATCCTACAAAATGTGGGAGGGATTGGAGAAGTGGGCGTGGTACCACCCGTACAAAAAAAAATACAAATTGTATAAAAGTTATACCCGAAATACTGAATCCCTAAAAATTACTCTTTTTATACCCTTCACCTCAGGTGGAAAAGGGTATATATAAGTTTGTCATTCCGTTTGTAATTTCTGCAATATTGATCTAAGACCCTATAAAGTATATACATTCTGGGTCCTTATGAGGAGAGAACTTGATTTAACGATGTCCGTCCGTCTGTCTGTCTGTCCGTCCGTCTGTCCGTCTTACGTTTGATATGTGTTTTCCGGAGACTCCAGACATGATAGCGGCTAGGTTGTTTTACACTTATGTCACATATAGTCCACCATTTCGTGCTATTGAAATTCAGCAAGATCGGTCCACAAATGGCTGAGATATGACCAAAAAACCACGACTACCTTTTTTAAATACCCACTTTCTGGAACCACTGATCTCCCCCAGTCCAAGCTTAATAACTCAAGTTAATGGTACATTTCTTCTTTAACACGTCGGTGTATAAATCTGTCAAATCGGTTAAAAAATGGCTGAGTTATGAGCACAAAACCATGACTACCTCTAATTTTTTCCAAAAATCCGTTGTGGTTGTTGTATTTTTATTACTTTTTGCTGTATATCTGAGGAACGGCATAAGCCCAAGTTTCCAAATTAGGTACACACATTTAGGTTGCCAATACACACCATCCTACAAAATGTGGGCGAGATTGGAGAAGTGGGCGTGCTACCTCCCGTACAAAAAAAAATTAAAAATTGTATAAAAACCTAAATTTTAGAGCTGCCATATGTCCCCTGGATATGACTTATATACCAAAATATCGGAAATTTTTAGTAGAACATATTTTATAAAAAAACTCGGAAAAATGGGTTCAGATACAAAAAAGTTATGACCAAAATTAAATTTTTTTTTAAATACCCACTTTCGGGAACCATAGATCACCCCGAGTCCAAGCGTTATAACTCAAGTAAATGGCAAATTTCTTCTTAAACACGTCGGTACATAAATCTGTCAAATCGGTAAAAAAAATGGCTGAGTTTTACCCGAAATACTGAATCCCCAAAAATTACTCTTTTTATACCCTTCACCACAGGTGGAAAAGGGTATATACAAGTTTGTCATTCCGTTTGCAATTTTTGCAATATTGATCTAAGACCCTATAAAGTATATACATTCTTGGTCCTTATGAGGAGAGAACTTGATTTAACCATGTCCGTTCGTCTGTCCGTCTTTTTATACCCTTCACCTCAGGTGGAAAAGGGTATATATAAGTTTGTCATTCCGTCTGTAATTTCTGCAATATTGATCTAAGACCCTATAAAGTATATACATTCTGGGTCCTTATGAGGAGAGAACTTGATTTCACCATGTCCGTCCGTCTGTCCGTCTTACGTTTGATATCTGTTTTCCGGAGACTCCAGACATGATAGCGGCTAGGTTGTTTTACATTTATGTCACATATAGTCCACCATTCCTTGCTATTGAAATTCAGCAAGATCGGTCCACAAATGGCTGAGATATGACCAAAAAACCACCACTAACTTTTTTAAATACCCACTTTCTGGAACCATTGATCTCGCGGAGTCCAAGCTTAATAACTCAAATTAATGGTAAATTTCTTCTTAAACACGTCGGTGTATAAATCTGTCAAATCGGTTAAAAAATGGCTGAGTTATGAGCAAAAAACCACGACTACCTCTAATTTTTTCCAAAAATCCCTTGTGGTTGTTGTATTTTTATTACTTTTTGCTGTATATCTTGGGAACGGCAAAAGCCAAAGTTTCCAAATTAGGTACACACATTTAGGTTGCCAATACACACCATCTTACGTATGCGGCACAAAACAATATTTTTCATTTTCAAAAAAATACTATTAAATTCTAACTTTATTCATGAAAGTGCGCAAAAATTTGCATTTTTCTTCAAAACATATACCGGAAGCAGTGGTAAAAATATAAAAAAATTCTATCGGGTACAATTTGAGAAATCTTCATGTAAATCTTCTTTGTCGTTTTTCTCCACTCCGACTTTTTGGCATATGCGCCAAACCAATTCTGAGCTGACGATATGGCAGCCCTAAAATTTAGGTTTTTATACAATTTTTAATTTTTTTTGTACGGGATATTGATATTTCTTGTACGGGAGGTACCACGCCCACTTCTCCAATCCCGACCACATTTTGTGGGATGGTGTGTATTGATAACTAAAATTTGTGTACTAAATTTGGAAACTTTGGCTCTTGCCGTTCTCCAGATATACTGAAAAAAATAATTAAAATACAAGAACAACAGGGATTTTTGAACACAAAACATACTTAGAATCACGTTCTTCTATATAACTCTGACACCGATCGAGTCTCCACCTTTAAATTTTCTGCAAATGTTGAAGAGGGTATAATACTTAACATATATTTTTTTAAGAATTTTAAAAAATATACTTTTCTAGATATGGACCTTTGAACTCAAGACCCCAATAATTGATCTTTGACCTTTTCTTAGAAAAACACAATATGCATATCATTTTAAAGGGTGCACTTTCACCTTTAAAACGATACAAATAAAACTAAATTATCTTGCGTAGTTCAAGAGTTCTATCCCCTTTTGTAAGGAGACTTTTGAGTTTTTGTCACATTTTTCACATCTTTTATGACGTCATATTTCGGAAGCCGAAAGAATCTGGGGTCGGAAAATTTATGTTTTGTTAAAGTCCAATAACATTCAACATTTGTGTTGAATTTCATTCAAATCGGAGGTGATGATGCAGAACGACTTAATGGTTTGACATGGACTCACTCTATAGTTTTTTTATTTGATTTTACTTTACAAAAACAGAAAAAAAAGTTCTACTGTTATGAAAAGTTACATAAAAACCCACAAATTAAACAACTTAAATAATGCAAAAGTAAAAAGAACATTTAAAACTTAATATTGAGTAAATTTTTATAATAAGCTTTATCAACACGTGGAAGAAATATAAGCAAGTCTTTTATGTCTCTATTTTTATCGCTGGAAATAAATGATGGTTTCGATATTTTCAAAACATTCGTCAACAAATTCTCAGAAGTTTTCAAACTATTTTTTTTGATGCAGACTTAACCAAAATTGCATTTTTATATTTTTCCTCTCTGGTAGAAGTTTTATAATATATACATAAATCATTATTTTAACTGTATAGAAGTACAGCGAAAATTTTCCGGAAGCATTTCCATAACTTTAAGTTTTGTTTTATTATTTGGCATTGACTTAAGCAAATTTAGTAAATGAAGAGGACTATGAATTTCAATATTCTTTAAGTACACTTCTTGAATTAAAAATGTTCTGGTTCTGAAGAATTTTGTAATACGGCATCAATATGATTTTGTTTAAAGAACATTTTGACTGCGGTTGCGTTAATTTGATTTTTATTTTGAGGTTTAATAAGTGGACAATCTTTTACTTATTCATTTAAAATTTTAATTTAAGCACTAGCAATATTGTTACTACTCCGACTACTATGAGTTTCCGTCAAAAAGGCACAATAAGTAAAAGTTGGTATATATGACATAATAATGGTTGCTGTAAGATTAAACATATTTAATTTTCGTTTGTAGTAAAATTTTGAAGCATTTCCCTTAGGTAGGCTAAAAACACAAATAATAGCACACCCTAAGACCCTATAAAATATATACATTCTGGGTCCTTATGAGGAGAGAACTTGATTTAACCATGTCCGTCCGTCTGTCCGTCTTACGTTTGATATGAGTTTTCCGGAGACTCCAGACATGATAGCGGCTAGGTTGTTTTACATTTATGTCACATATAGTCCACCATTTCGTGCTATTGAAATTCAGCAAGATCGGTCCACAAATGGCTGAGATATGACAAAAAACCACGACTACCTCTAATTTTTTCCAAAAATCCCTTGTGGTTGTTGTATTTTTATTGCTTTTTGCTGCATATCTTTGAACCGGCAAAAGCCAAAGTTTCCAAATTAGGTACACACATTAAGGTTGCCAATACACACCATCCTACAAAATGTGGGAGGGATTGGAGAAGTGGGCGTGGTACCACCCGTACAAAAAAAAAATACAAATTGTATAAAAGTTATACCCGAAATACTGAATCCCTAAAAATTACTCTTTTTATACCCTTCACCTCAGGTGGAAAAGGGTATATATAAGTTTGTCATTCCGTTTGTAATTTCTGCAATATTGATCTAAGACCCTATAAAGTATATACATTCTGGGTCCTTATGAGGAGAGAACTTGATTTAACGATGTCCGTCCGTCTGTCTGTCTGTCCGTCCGTCTGTCCGTCTTACGTTTCACAGTAGCGCCCGTAGAGCAAACGAGGTTGCAAAAATCAAAATTTTCATGAGCACCGACGAAGTTTTGAATAAACTCATGTTATAGGAAACTTTTCAACGATTTCAAATCTGCCACTCTTAATAATATCACATTTTTAGTTTAGAAGATATAGCCGTTCAAAGTTGACCGACTTTCGGTTTTCAAAAAAACACACAATTTTTAGTAAATTTGTTGCGATTTCAGGTGTAATATCACGAAAAATAGGTAACGAATCGCCTTATTTTTTGTTTGTATTGATTGATGCATTTATTAAATGTGTAATGATAAAAAAAAAATGAACTGTTTGCTTTGTGTTTCTCCTGGTAAATCACTATTTAAAAACTATCCGTTTTTTCACTATTTTTCAACTTTGACGGAAAATAACAAAAATCTATATTTTTCTATATTTGCCATATTTGCAAAATCTGTTCTTTGATTATTTCTTTACATAATTCAAAAATTTTATCTGCCCGTACGTGCCCGTTTGGCTTCTAGAGGTAAAAAAGGTTAAAAAGACATGGTTGCAGAAATTGTATGACAGTAGTTTGATCTAAAATCTAAAAAAACTACTCATTGAAATTAGCAGGTACGTACCTCACTTAAACAATACTTTGGCGTACAAATGGTCAAGAACAATATTGACTACAGGTAGGCACAAATCTTATTTGGACACGTGCATAATATCAAAATTGCATTATTCAGCCTAATTCCATTTGTATGCAGGGAACAGGTAAATTTTTCGGCATGGTAGCATAAGCCTATATATTGCAAATGGTCAAGAACAATATTGACTACAGGTAGGCACAAATCTTATTTGGACACGTGCATAATATAAAAATGCATTATTCAGCCTAAATCCATATGTATGTAGGGAACAGGTACATTTTTCGGCATGGTAGCATAAGCCTATATATTGCAAAATAAGCATAATGCCTGGATTAGTCTACGACTGAAAGTTGGCGCAACAATTACTGAAACCATTAAACAATTTAAGTACTGAAAACATGGCGTTGAACAATTTTAAATTATTTGAACTGTTTAGAAAGTCAACCACACCAAATTTTTTCACGGAAGCTGCTTTAGAAGAACTTGATAGCTTATACGGAAATATTGAGAGAAGCGAAATTATAAAAAATAATTTTTATCTGATATATGCAAATATTAAGGCAAAATGGGTGAAATCTAATCGAACCATTCAGAACTTCAACTCCAAATACGAGGACTGGCTTAATGAAGATACCATCCTGGATATATTGGCAGTAGATAAACCCACCACATCAACCAGAGGAGCAAAAGGAAGGCCAAAAAAAAGTATTGAGGAGTGTTCAATTTTCACAAGAAAGAGGAAACTTGCCGATGCCACCAATGACTTGACCACGAAGCAATTATCGGAAGCGCTGTCTATTAAATTTACAAAGGATAGTGAAAGAGTTAGGTCGCACATAACCAAATCTGTTGCTGATGCAAGCCCACTGCGACTAAAAAGGATTAAGGAAAGCATTCCCACGCCCACAAACGCACACATTAAAAAGTATGGTTCCGAAGAAGCCTTGGTCTTGTTTATGGACTTAGAACTTTCCAAAGAGAAATATGAGAAACTACGGGCATCTTTAACGCGACACGGCGCTGACGTTTTACCCGGATACAAGCATATTACGCAAGCCAAAATAAATTCACGACCACTGCATACGGAATTTACGGAAGTCTCTGCGAAAGCCAATCTGCAGGATCTCATGGGCCATACAGCAAAACGGTTGTTGGAGAGTCTTCCTGAAAATGAGGTGAAAATTCTTCCTGAGAAGTTGACATTGATCAGCAAATGGGGCTGCGATGGATCATCCGGACAAAGCGTTTATAAGCAAAGGATATCTTCCGATGACGCTACAATATCGGACGGAAATATGTTTATGGCATCTGTTGTTCCTTTGCGGCTTAAATCGGATGTTTCCCTTCACTGGAAAAATCCACGTCCGTCATCAGTGCATTATTGCCGACCAATAATGTTTCAGTTTGCAAGGGAATCGGCAGAACTCATAAGGACCACGGTGAAGGACATTGAAGAACAAATAAGCAAGATTAAGCCTACAAAGCTGCAAATTGGAGAAGGAAAATATATTGAATGCAATTACGAGTTCCATCTGACCATGGTTGACGGAAAAGTCGTAAACGAACTGACAGGAACAACCTCAACAATGTCATGCCCGATTTGCAAAAAGAGTCAGAAGAACTTTGGTAATTTAAACGATTCTACAAATGAGGAGAATTACGAATATGGAATGTCACCATTGCACGCAAGGATAAGGTGTATGGAATTCTTGCTAAAACTGGCGTATACCCTACCACAAGAGGAGGAAAACTTCGATGAAAATACATCAATAAAGGATAAGGAAAAGATCAGAAAGAAGCAAATACAGGATGCTTTTTTTAAACAAGTTGGACTAAAAGTAGACTGTCCCAAGCACGGATACGGTAACTCAAACGATGGAAACACTTCTAGGAGATTTTTTGAAAATGATGAGGCAGTAACTAGAATCACTGGAATTGACAATCAAATCGTGAAAAGATTGGGAACGATCTTGGATGTTTTAAACTGCAAAGAAAATGTCAATTCTACAAAATATGGAGAATATGCGTCGAAAACTGCATCTCTTTTAGCAGAAATGTATCCACAGAAGAAGTTTACCCCGACCGTCCATAAAATATTGGCGCATGGCAAAGATATAATTGAGTACCAGTCTTTGCCAATTGGAGAGCTTTCTGAAGAAGCACAGGAGTCTCTTAACAAATTTTATAAAAAATATAGATTGCAGAACACATTCAAAGCATCAAGGGTAAGGCAAAATGAGGACCTCTTCAACATGTTGGCAGCATCTTCCGATCCACTTATATCTTCCCTGCGGCATGTGAAGTCACGAATAGAGTTAGAAAATAATTATAGTTTAGAAATGGTTAGTCTTTTAGATATACCTTCTCTTACGAACTGTGATGAATATTTTACAGAAAATTGAAAAAATAAATTTAAAAAAAAATAATTTTTTTTTTAATTTGTTGGGTAATAATTTAAAACATAAAAACCTAAAGAAAAAAAATAAAAACAATCTAAAAATGTAAAAATAATTTTTTTTAGTTACCATAAAATTGATTTTTCTACTAATTTTAACTTTGATAACCCATAATTAGGCCCCTACAGAGCGTAGCACCCTTTCCAAACGCTCATTTCATAGGCTGAACAGTTATCTATCATATGCTGTTTAAACTGTTCAATTATCTTATTCGGTTCAAAAGATATGATTTTTGCAACGAAAAAACTCAAATGGCGCCACTGTGCGTTTGATATCTGTTTTCCGGAGACTCCAGACATGATAGCGGCTAGGTTGTTTT
Organism: Pollenia angustigena; assembly: GCA_930367215.1. Classification (NCBI taxonomy): domain Eukaryota; kingdom Metazoa; phylum Arthropoda; class Insecta; order Diptera; family Polleniidae; genus Pollenia; species Pollenia angustigena. The sequence goes on from OV884060.1 coordinate 90,693,053, forward strand.
ACATTTATGTCACATATAGTCCACCATTCCTTGCTATTGAAATTCAGCAAGATCGGTCCACAAATGGCTGAGATATGACCAAAAAACCACCACTAACTTTTTTAAATACCCACTTTCTGGAACCATTGATCTCGCGGAGTCCAAGCTTAATAACTCAAATTAATGGTAAATTTCTTCTTAAACACGTCGGTGTATAAATCTGTCAAATCGGTTAAAAAATGGCTGAGTTATGAGCAAAAAACCACGACTACCTCTAATTTTTTCCAAAAATCCCTTGTGGTTGTTGTATTTTTATTACTTTTTGCTGTATATCTTAGGAACGGCAAAAGCCAAAGTTTCCAAATTAGGTACACACATTTAGGTTGCCAATACACACCATCTTACAAAATTTGGGCGGGATTGGAGAAGTGGGCGTGCTACCTCCTGTACAAAAAAAATTAAAAATTTTATAAAAACCTAAATTTTAGGGCAATTTTTAATAGAACATATGTTATAAAAAACTCGGAAAAATCGGTTCAGATAAAAAAAAGTTATGACCAAAATTAAATTTTTTTTTTAATATCGGAAATGTTTAGTAGAACATATTTTATAAAAAACTCGGTAAAATCGGTTCAGATACAAAAAAGTTATGACCAAAATAAAATTTTTTTTTTTAAATACCCACTTTCGGGAACCATAGATCACCCCGAGTCCAAGCTTTATAACTCAAGTGAATGGCAAATTTCTTCTTAAACACGTCGGTACATAAATCTGTCAAATCGGTAAAAAAAATGGCTGAGTTTTACCCGAAATACTGAATCCCCAAAAATTACTCTTTTTATACCCTTCACCACAGGTGGAAAAGGGTATATACAAGTTTGTCATTCCGTTTGCAATTTTTGCAATATTGATCTAAGACCCTATAAAGTATATACATTCTGGGTCCTTATGAGGAGAGAACTTGATTTCACCATGTCCGTCCGTCTGTCCGTCTTACGTTTGATTTCTGTTTTCCGGAGACTCCAGACATGATAGCGGCTAGGTTGTTTTACATTTATGTCACATATAGTCCACCATTTCGTGCTATTGAAATTCAGCAAGATCGGTCCACAAATGGCTGAGATATGACCAAAAAACCACGACTATTAGGTACACACATTTAGGTTGCCAATACACACCATCCTACAAAATGTGGGCGGGATTGGAGAAGTGGGCGTGCTACCTCCTGTACAAAAAAAATTAAAAATTTTATAAAAACCTAAATTTTAGGGCAATTTTTAATAGAACATATTTTATAAAAAACTCGGAAAAATCGGTTCAGATAAAAAAAAGTTATGACCAAAATTAAATTTTTTTTTAATATCGGAAATGTTTAGTAGAACATATTTTATAAAAAACTCGGTAAAATCGGTTCAGATACAAAAAAGTTATGACCAAAATTAAATTTTTTTTTTAAATACCCACTTTCGGGAACCATAGATCACCCCGAGTCCAAGCTTTATAACTCAAGTGAATGGCAAATTTCTTCTTAAACACGTCGGTACATAAATCTGTCAAATCGGTAAAAAAAAATGGCTGAATTTTACCCGAAATACTGAATCCCCAAAAATTACTCTTTTTATACCCTTCACCACAGGTGGAAAAGGGTATATACAAGTTTGTCATTCCGTTTGCAATTTTTGCAATATTGATCTAAGACCCTATAAAGTATATACATTCTTGGTCCTTATGAGGAGAGAACTTGATTTAACCATGTCCGTTCGTCTGTCCGTCTTTTTATACCCTTCACCTCAGGTGGAAAAGGGTATATATAAGTTTGTCATTCCGTCTGTAATTTCTGCAATATTGATCTAAGACCCTATAAAGTATATACATTCTGGGTCCTTATGAGGAGAGAACTTGATTTCACCATGTCCGTCTGTCCGTCTTACGTTTGATATCTGTTTTCCGGAGACTCCAGACATGATAGCGGCTAGGTTGTTTTACACTTATGTCACATATAGTCCACCATTTCGTGCTATTGAAATTCAGCAAGATCGGACTACAAATGGCTGAGATATGACCAAAAAACCACGACTACCTTTTTTAAATACCCACTTTCTGAAACCATTGATCTCCCCGAGTCCAAGCTTAATAACTCAAGTTAATGGTTAATTTCTTCTTAAACACGTCGGTGTATAAATCTGTCAAATCGGTTAAAAATGGCTGAGTTATGAGCAAAAAACCACGACAACCTCAAATTTTTTCCAAAAATCCCTTGTGGTTGTTGTATTTTTATTACTTTTTGCTGTATATCTGGGGAACGGCAAAAGCCAAATTTTCCAAATTAGGTACACACATTAAGTTGCCAATACACACCATCCTACAAAATGTGGGCGGGATTGGAGAAGTGGGCGTGCTACCTCCTGTACAAAAAAAATTAAAAATTGTATAAAAACCTAAATTTTAGGGCTGACATATGTCCTCTGGATATGACTTATATACCAAAATATCGGAAATTTTTAGTAGAACATATTTTATAAAAACCTCGGAAAAATCGGTGCAGATACAAAAAAGTTATGACCAAAATTAATTTTTTTTTTTCAAATACCCACTTTCAGGAACCATATATCACCCCGAGTCCAAGCTTTATAGCTCAGGTAAATGGCAAATTTCTTCTTAAGCACGTCGGTACATAAATCTGTCAAATCGGTTAAAAAATGGCTGAGTTATACGCGAAATACTGAATCCCCAAAAATTACTCTTTTTATACCCTTCACCTCAGGTGGAAAAGGGTATATATAAGTTTGTCATTCCGTTTGTAATATCTGAAATATTGATCTAAGACCCGTCCGTCTGTCCGTCTTACGTTTGATATGTGTTTTCCGGAGACTCCAGACATGATAGCGGCTAGGTTGTTTTACATTTATGTCACATATAGTCCACCATTTCGTGCTATTGAAATTCAGCAAGATCGGTCCACAAATGGCTGAGATATGACCAAAAAACCACGACTATTAGGTACACACATTTAGGTTGCCAATACACACCATCCTACAAAATGTGGGCGGGATTGGAGAAGTGGGCGTGCTACCTCCCGTACAAAAAAAATTAAAAATTTTATAAAAACCTAAATTTTAGGGCTGCCATATGTCCTCTGGATATGACTTATATACCAAAATATCGGAAATTTTTAGTAGAACATATTTTATAAAAAACTCGGAAAAATACCCACTTTCGGGAACCATAGATCACCCCGAGTCCAAGCTTTATAACTCAAGTAAATGGCAAATTTCTTCTTAAACACGTCAATACATAAATCTGTCAAATCGGTTAAAAAATGGCTGAGTTATACCCGAAATACTGAATCCCCAAAAATTACTCTTTTTATACCCTTCACCACAGGTGGAAGGGGTATATACAAGTTTGTCATTCCGTTTGCAATTTCTGCAATATTGATCTAAGACTCTATAAAGTATATACATTCTTGGTCCTTATGAGGAGAGAACTTGATTTAACCATGTCCGTTCGTCTGTCCGTCCGTCCGTCTTACGTTTGATATGTGTTTTCCGGAGTATCCAGACATGATAGCGGCTAGGGTGTTTTACATTTATGTCACATATAGTCCACCATTTCGTGCTATTGAAATTCAGCAAGATCGGTCCACAAATGGATGAGATATGACAAAAAACCACGACTACCTCTAATTTTTTCCAAAAATCCCTTGTGGTTGTTGTATTTTTATTGCTTTTTGCTGCATATCTTTAAACCGGGAAAAGCCAAAGTTTCCAAATTAGGTACACACATTAAGGTTGCCAATACACACCATCCTACAAAATGTGGGAGGGATTGGAGAAGTGGGCGTGGTACCACCCGTACAAAAAAAAATACAAATTGTATAAAAGTTATACCCGAAATACTGAATCCCCAAAAATTACTCTTTTTATACCCTTCACCTCAGGTGGAAAAGGGTATATATAAGTTTGTCATTCCGTTTTTAATTTCTGCAATACTGATCTAAGACCCTATAAAGTATATACATTCTGGGTCCTTATGAGGAGAGAACTTGATTTAACGATGTCCGTCCGTCTGTCTGTCTGTCCGTCCGTCTGTCCGTCTTACGTTTGATATGTGTTTTCCGGAGACTCCAGACATGATAGCGGCTAGGTTGTTTTACACTTATGTCACATATAGTCCACCATTTCGTGCTATTGAAATTCAGCAAGATCGGTCCACAAATGGCTGAGATATGACCAAAAAACCACGACTACCTTTCTTAAATACCCACTTTCTGGAACCACTGATCTCCCCCAGTCCAAGCTTAATAACTCAAGTTAATGGTACATTTCTTCTTAAACACGTCGGTGTATAAATCTGTCAAATCGGTTAAAAAATGGCTGAGTTATGAGCACAAAACCATGACTACCTCTAATTTTTTCCAAAAATCCGTTGTGGTTGTTGTATTTTTATTACTTTTTGCTGTATATCTGAGGAACGGCATAAGCCCAAGTTTCCAAATTAGGTACACACATTTAGGTTGCCAATACACACCATCCTACAAAATGTGGGCGAGATTGGAGAAGTGGGCGTGCTACCTCCCGTACAAAAAAAATTAAAAATTTTATAAAAACCTAAATTTTAGGGCTGCCATATGTCCTCTGGATATGACTTATATACCAAAATATCGGAAATTTTTAGTAGAACATATTTTATAAAAAAACTCGGAAAAATGGGTTCAGATACAAAAAAGTTATGACCAAAATTAAATTTTTTTTTTAAATACCCACTTTCGGGAACCATAGATCACCCCGAGTCCAAGCGTTATAACTCAAGTAAATGGCAAATTTCTTCTTAAAAACGTCGGTACATAAATCTGTCAAATCGGTTAAAAAATGGCTCAGTTATACCCGAAATACTGAATCCCCAAAAATTACTCTTTTTATACCCTTCACCCCAGGTGGAAAAGGGTATATATAAGTTTGTCATTCCGTTTGTAATTTCTGCAATATTAATCTAAACCCTATAAAGTAAATACATTCTGGGTCCTTATGAGGAGAGAACTTGATTTAACCATGTCCGTCCGTCTGTTCGTCTTTTTATACCCTTCACCTCAGGTGGAAAAGGGTATATATAAGTTTGTCATTCCGTTTGTAATTTCTGCAATATTGATCTAAGACCCTATAAAGTATATACATTCTGGGTCCTTATGAGGAGAGAACTTGATTTAACCATGTCCGTCCGTCTGTCCATCTTACGTTTGATATCTGTTTTCCGGAGACTCCAGACATGATAGCGGCTAGGTTGTTTTACATTTATGTCACATATAGTCCACCATTCCTTGCTATTGAAATTCAGCAAGATCGGTCCACAAATGGCTGAGATATGACCAAAAAACCACAACTAACTTTTTTAAATACCCACTTTCTGGAACCATTGATCTCGCGGAGTCCAAGCTTAATAACTCAAATTAATGGTAAATTTCTTCTTAAACACGTCGGTGTATAAATCTGTCAAATCGGTTAAAAAATGGCTGAGTTATGAGCAAAAAACCACGACTACCTCTAATTTTTTCCAAAAATCCCTTGTGGTTGTTGTATTTTTATTACTTTTTGCTGTATATCTGGGGAACGGCAAAAGCCAAATTTTCCAAATTAGGTACACACATTAAGTTGCCAATACACACCATCCTACAAAATGTGGGCGGGATTGGAGAAGTGGGCGTGCTACCTCCTGTACAAAAAAAATTAAAAATTGTATAAAAACCTAAATTTTAGGGCTGCCATATGTCCTCTGGATATGACTTATATACCAAAATATCGGAAAAATCGGTGCAGATACAAAAAAGTTATGACCAAAATTAATTTTTTTTTTTTAAATACCCACTTTCAGGAACCATATATCACCCCGAGTCCAAGCTTTATAGCTCAGGTAAATGGCAAATTTCTTCTTAAGCACGTCGGTACATAAATCTGTCAAATCGGTTAAAAAATGGCTGAGTTATACGCGAAATACTGAATCCCCAAAAATTACTCTTTTTATACCCTTCACCTCAGGTGGAAAAGGGTATATATAAGTTTGTCATTCCGTTTGTAATATCTGAAATATTGATCTAAGACCCTATAAAGTATATACATTCTGGGTTCTTATGAGGAGAGAACTTGATTTAACTATGTCCGTCCGTCTGTCCGTCTTACGTTTGATATGTGTTTTCCGGAGACTCCAGACATGATAGCGGCTAGGTTGTTTTACATTTATGTCACATATAGTCCACCATTTCGTGCTATTGAAATTCAGCAAGATCGGTCCACAAATGGCTGAGATATGACCAAAAAACCACGACTATTAGGTACACACATTTAGGTTGCCAATACACACCATCCTACAAAATGTGGGCGGGATTGGAGAAGTGGGCGTGCTACCTCCCGTACAAAAAAAATTAAAAATTGTATAAAAATCTAAATTTTAGGGCTGCCATATGTCCTCTGGATATGACTTATATACCAAAATATCGGAAATTTTTAGTAGAACATATTTTATAAAAAACTCGGAAAAATACCCACTTTCGGGAACCATAGATCACCCCGAGTCCAAGCTTTATAACTCAAGTAAATGGCAAATTTCTTCTTAAACACGTCAATACATAAATCTGTCAAATCGGTTAAAAAATGGCTGAGTTATACCCGAAATACTGAATCCCCAAAAATTACTCTTTTTATACCCTTCACCACAGGTGGAAGGGGTATATACAAGTTTGTCATTCCGTTTGCAATTTCTGCAATATTGATCTAAGACCCTATAAAGTATATACATTCTTGGTCCTTATGAGGAGAGAACTTGATTTAACCATGTCCGTTCGTCTGTCCGTCCGTCCGTCTTACGTTTGATATGTGTTTTCCGGAGTATCCAGACATGATAGCGGCTAGGGTGTTTTACATTTATGTCACATATAGTCCACCATTTCGTGCTATTGAAATTCAGCAAGATCGGTCCACAAATGGCTGAGATATGACCAAAAAACCACGACTACCTTTTTTAAATACCCACTTTCTGGAACCATTGATCTCCCCGAGTCCAAGCTTAATAACTCAAGTTAATGGTAAATTTCTTCTTAAACACGTCGGTGAATAAATCTGTCAAATCGGTTAAAAAAATGGCTGAGTTATGAGCAAAAAACCACGACTACCTCTAATTTTTTCCAAAAATCACTTGTGGTTGTTGTATTTTTATTACTTTTTGCTGTATATCTGGGGAACGGCAAAAGCCAAAGTTTCCAAATTAGGTACACACATTAAGGTGGCTAATACACACCATCCTACAAAATGTGGGTGGGATTGGAGAAGTGGGCGTGGTACCTCCCGTACAAAAAAAAAATTAAAAATTGTATAAAAACCTAAATTTTAGGGCTGCCATATGTCCTCTGGATATGACTTATATACCAAAATATCGGAAATTTTTAGTAGAAAGTTACGACCAAAATTAAATCATTTTTTTTAAATACCCACTTTCGGGAACCATAGATCACCCCGAGGCCAAGCTTTCTCAATGGCAAATTTCTTCTTAAGCACGTCGGTACATAAATCTGTCAAATCGGTTAAAAAATGGCTGAGTTATACCCGAAATACTGAATCCCCAAAAATTACTCTTTTTATACCCTTCACCTCAGGTGGAAAAGGGTATATATAAGTTTGTCATTCCGTTTGTAATTTCTGCAATATTGATCTAAGACCCTATTAAATATATACATTCTGGGTCGTTATGAGGAGAGAACTTGATTTAACCATGTCCGTCTGTCTGTCCGTCTTACGTTTGATATGTGTTTTCCGGAGACTCCAGACATGATAGCGGGTAGGTTGTTTTACATTTATGTCACATATAGTCCACCATTTCGTGCTATTGAAATTCAGCAAGATCGGTCCACAAATGGCTGAGATACGACAAAAAACCACGACTACCTCTAATTTTTTCCAAAAATCCCTTGTGGTTGTTGTATTTTTATTGCTTTTTGCTGCATATCTTTGAACCGGCAAAAGCCAAAGTTTCCAAATTAGGTACACACATTAAGGTTGCCAATACACACCATCCTACAAAATGTGGGAGGGATTGGAGAAGTGGGCGTGGTACCACCCGCACAAAAAAAATACAAATTGTATAAAAGTTATACCCGAAATACTGAATCCCCAAAAATTACTCTTTTTATACCCTTCACCTCAGGTGGAAAAGGGTATATATAAGTTTGTCATTCCGTTTTTAATTTCTGCAATATTGATCTAAGACCCTATAAAGTATATACATTCTGGGTCCTTATGAGGAGAGAACTTGATTTAACGATGTCCGTCCGTCTGTCTGTCTGTCCGTCCGTCTGTCCGTCTTACGTTTGATATGTGTTTTCCGGAGACTCCAGACATGATAGCGGCTAGGTTGTTTTACACTTATGTCACATATAGTCCACCATTTCGTGCTATTGAAATTCAGCAAGATCGGTCCACAAATGGCTGAGATATGACCAAAAAACCACGACTACCTTTTTTAAATACCCACTTTCTGGAACCACTGATCTCCCCCAGTCCAAGCTTAATAACTCAAGTTAATGGTACATTTCTTCTTAAACACGTCGGTGTATAAATCTGTCAAATCGGTTAAAAATGGCTGAGTTATGAGCAAAAAACCACGACAACCTCTAATTTTTTCCAAAAATCCCTTGTGGTTGTTGTATTTTTATTACTTTTTGCTGTATATCTGGGGAACGGCAAAAGCCAAATTTTCCAAATTAGGTACACACATTAAGTTGTCAATACACACCATCCTACAAAATGTGGGCGGGATTGGAGAAGTGGGCGTGCTACCTCCTGTACAAAAAAAATAAAAAATTGTATAAAAACCTAAATTTTAGGGCTGCCATATGTCCTCTGGATATGACTTATATACCAAAATATCGGAAATTTTTAGTAGAACATATTTTATAAAAAACTCGGAAAAATCGGTGCAGATACAAAAAAGTTATGACCAAAATTAATTTTTTTTTTTAAATACCCACTTTCAGGAACCATATATCACCCCGAGTCCAAGCTTTATAGCTCAAGTAAATGGCAAATTTCTTCTTAAGCACGTCGGTACATAAATCTGTCAAATCGGTTAAAAAATGGCTGAGTTATACGCGAAATACTGAATCCCAAAAAATTACTCTTTTTATACCCTTCACCTCAGGTGGAAAAGGGTATATATAAGTTTGTCATTCCGTTTGTAATTTCTGCAATATTGATCTAAGACCCTATAAAGTATATACATTCTGGGTCCTTATGAGGAGAGAACTTGATTTAACCATGTCCGTCCGTCTGTCCGTCTTACGTTTGATATGTGTTTTCCGGAGACTCCAGACATGGTAGTGGCTAGGTTGTTTTACATTTATGTCACATATAGTCCACCATTTCGTGCTATTGAAATTCAGCAAGATCGGTCCTCAAATGGCTAAGATATGACCAAAAAACCACGACTATTAGGTACACACATTTAGGTTGCCAATACACACCATCCTACAAAAAAAATTAAAAATTGTATAAAAACCTTAATTTTAGGGCTGCCAATATTGATCTAAGACCCTATAAAGTATATACATTCTGGGTCCTTATGAGGAGAGAACTTGATTTAACGATGTCCGTCCGTCCGTCTGTCAGTCCGTCTGTCCATCCGTCCGTCCATCTGTCCGTCTTACGTTTGATATGTGTTTTCCGGAGACTCCAGACATGACAGCGCCTAGGTTGTTTTACATTTATGTCACATATAGTCCACCATTTCGTGCTATTGAAATTCAGCAGGATCGGTCCACAAATGGCTGAGATATGACCAAAAAACCACGACTACCTCTAATTTTTTCCAAAAATCCCTTGTGGTTGTTGAATTTTGATTACTTTTTGCTGTATATCTGGGGAACGGCAAAAGCCAAAGTTTCCAAATTAGGTACACACATTTAGGTTGCCAACACACCATCCTACAAAATGTGGGTGGGATTGGAGAAGTGGGCGTGGTACCTCCCGTACAAAAAAAATTAAAAATTGTATAAAAACCTAAATTTTAGGGCTGCCATATGTCCTCTGGATATGACTTATATACCAAAATATCGGAAATTTTTAGTAGAACATATTTTATAAAAAACTGGGAAAAATCGGTTCAGATACAAAAAAGTTACGACCAAAATTAAATTATTTTTTTTTAAATACCCACTTTCGGGAACCATAGATCACCCCGAGTCCAAGCTTTCTCAATGGCAAATTTCTTCTTAAACACGCCGGTACATAAATCTGTCAAATCGGTTAAAAAATGGCTGAGTTATACCCGAAATACTGAATCCCCAAAAATTACTCTTTTTATACCCTTCACCACAGGTGGAAAAGGGTATATACAAGTTTGTCATTCCGTTTGCAATTTTTGCAATATTGATCTAAGACCCTATAAAGTATATAAATTCTTGGTCCTTATGAGGAGAGAACTTGATTTAATGATGTCCGTCTGTCTGTCCGTCTTACGTTTGATATGTGTTTTCCGGAGACTCCAGACATGATAGCGGCTAGGTTGTTTTACATTTATGTCACATATAGTCCACCATTTCGTGCTATTGAAATTCAGCAAGATCGGTCCACAAATGGCTGAGATATGACAAAAAACCACGACTACCTCTAATTTTTTCCAAAAATCCCTTGTGGTTGTTGTATTTTTATTACTTTTTGCTGTATATCTGGGGAACGGCAAAAGCCAAATTTTCCAAATTAGGTACACACATTAAGTTGCCAATACACACCATCCTACAAAATGTGGGCGGGATTGGAAAAGTGGGCGTGCTACCTCCTGTACAAAAAAAATTAAAAATTGTATAAAAACCTAAATTTTAGGGCTGCCATATGTCCTCTGGATATGACTTATTTTTAGTAGAACATATTTTATAAAAAACTCGGAAAAATCGGTGCAGATACAAAAAAGTTATGACCAAAATTAATTTTTTTTTTTAAATACCCACTTTCCGTCCGTCTGTCAGTCCGTCCGTCCATCTGTCCGTCTTACGTTTGATATGTGTTTTCCGGAGACTCCAGACATGACAGCGCCTAGGTTGTTTTACATTTATGTCACATATAGCCCACCATTTCGTGCTATTGAAATTCAGCAGGATCGGTCCACAAATGGCTGAGATATGACCAAAAAACCACGACTACCTCTAATTTTTTCCAAAAATCCCTTGTGGTTGTTGAATTTTGATTACTTTTTGCTGTATATCTGGGGAACGGCAAAAGCCAAAGTTTCCAAATTAGGTACACACATTTAGGTTGCCAATACACACCAGCCTACAAATCGTGGGCGGGATTGGAGAAGTGGGCGTGGTACCTCCCGTACAAAAAAAAATAAAAATTGTATAAAAGTTATACCCGAAATACTGAATCCCCAAAAATTACTCTTTTTATACCCTTCACCTCAGGTGGAAAAGGGTATATATAAGTTTGTCATTCCGTTTGTAATTTCTGCCATATTGATCTAAGACCCTATAAAGTATATACATTCTGGGTCCTTATGAGGAGAGAACTTGATTTAACGATGTCCGTCCGTCTGTCTGTCTGTCCATCCGTCTGTCAGTCCGTCTGTCCGTCTTACGTTTGATATGTGTTTTCCGGAGACTCCAGACATGACAGCGCCTAGGTTGTTTTACATTTATGTCACATATAGTCCACCATTTCGTGCTATTGAAATTCAGCAGGATCGGTCCACAAATGGCTGAGATATGACCAAAAAACCACGACTACCTCTAATTTTTTCCAAAAATCCCTTGTGGTTGTTGAATTTTGATTACTTTTTGCTGTATATCTGGGGAACGGCAAAAGCCAAAGTTTCCAAATTAGGTACACACATTTAGGTTGCCAACACACCATCCTACAAAATGTGGGTGGGATTGGAGAAGTGGGCGTGGTACCTCCCGTACAAAAAAAATTAAAAATTGTATAAAAACCTAAATTTTAGGGCTGCCATATGTCCTCTGGATATGACTTATATACCAAAATATCGGAAATTTTTAGTAGAACATATTTTATAAAAAACTGGGAAAAATCGGTTCAGATACAAAAAAGTTACGACCAAAATTAAATTATTTTTTTTTAAATACCCACCTTCGGGAACCATAGATCACCCCGAGTCCAAGCTTTCTCAATGGCAAATTTCTTCTTAAACACGCCGGTATATAAATCTGTCAAATCGGTTAAAAAATGGCTGAGTTATACCCGAAATACTGAATCCCCAAAAATTACTCTTTTTATACCCTTCACCACAGGTGGAAAAGGGTATATACAAGTTTGTCATTCCGTTTGCAATTTTTGCAATATTGATCTAAGACCCTATAAAGTATATAAATTCTTGGTCCTTATGAGGAGAGAACTTGATTTAACCATGTCCGTTCGTCTGTCCGTCTTTTTATACCCTTCACCTCAGGTGGAAAAGGGTATATATAAGTTTGTCATTCCATCTGTAATTTCTGCAATATTGATCTAAGACCCTATAAAGTATATACATTCTGGGTCCTTATGAGGAGAGAACTTGATTTAACGATGTCCGTCCGTCTGTCTGTCTGTCCGTCCGTCTGTCAGTCCGTCTGTCCGTCCGTCCGTCTGTCCGTCTTACGTTTGATATGTGTTTTCCGGAGACTCCAGACATGACAGCGCCTAGGTTGTTTTACATTTATGTCACATATAGTCCACCATTTCGTGCTATTGAAATTCAGCTGGATCGGTCCACAAATGGCTGAGATATGACCAAAAAACCACGACTACCTCTAATTTTTTCCAAAAATCCCTTGTGGTTATTGAATTTTGATTACTTTTTGCTGTATATCTGGGGAACGGCAAAAGCCAAAGTTTCCAAATTAGGTACACACATTTAGGTTGCCAATACACACCAGCCTACAAATCGTGGGCGTGATTGGAGAAGTGGGCGTGGTACCTCCCGTACAAAAAAAAATAAAAATTGTATAAAAGTTATACCCGAAATACTGAATCCCCAAAAATTACTCTTTTTATACCCTTCACCTCAGGTGGAAAAGGGTATATATAAGTTTGTCATTCCGTTTGTAATTTCTGCAATATTGATCTAAGACCCTATAAAGTATATACATTCTGGGTCCTTATGAGGAGAGAACTTGATTTAACGATGTCCGTCCGTCTGTCTGTCTGTCCGTCCGTCTGTCAGTCCGTCTGTCCGTCTTACGTTTGATATGTGTTTTCCGGAGACTCCAGACATGACAACGCCTAGGTTGTTTTACATTTATGTCACATATAGTCCACCATTTCGTGCTATTGAAATTCAGCAGGATCGGTCCACAAATGGCTGAGATATGACCAAAAAACCACGACTACCTCTAATTTTTTCCAAAAATCCCTTGTGGTTGTTGAATTTTGATTACTTTTTGCTGTATATCTGGGGAACGGCAAAAGCCAAAGTTTCCAAATTAGGTACACACATTTAGGTTGCCAACACACCATCCTACAAAATGTGGGTGGGATTGGAAAAGTGGGCGTGGTACCTCCCGTACAAAAAAAATTAAAAATTGTATAAAAACATAAATTTTAGGGCTGCCATATGTCCTCTGGATATGACTTATATACCAAAATATCGGAAATTTTTAGTAGAACATATTTTATAAAAAACTGGGAAAAATCGGTTCAGATACAAAAAAGTTACGACCAAAATTAAATTATTTTTTTTTAAATACCCACTTTCGGGAACCATAGATCACCCCGAGTCCAAGCTTTCTCAATGGCAAATTTCTTCTTAAACACGCCGGTACATAAATCTGTCAAATCGGCTAAAAAATGGCTGAGTTATACCCGAAATACTGAATCCCCAAAAATTACTCTTTTTATACCCTTCACCTCAGGTGGAAAAGCGTATATTTAAGTTTGTCATTCCGTTTGTAATTTCTGCAATATTGATCTAAGACCCTATAAAGTATATACATTCTGGGTCCTTATGAGGAGAGAACTTGATTTAATGATGTCCGTCTGTCTGTCCGTCTTACGTTTGATATGTGTTTTCCGGAGACTCCAGACATGATAGCGGCTAGGTTGTTTTACATTTATGTCACATATAGTCCACCATTTCGTGCTATTGAAATTCAGCAAGATCGGTCCACAAATGGCTGAGATATGACAAAAAACCACGACTACCTCTAATTTTTTCCAAAAATCCCTAGTGGTTGTTGTATTTTTATTACTTTTTGCTGTATATCTGGGGAACGGCAAAAGCCAAATTTTCCAAATTAGGTACACACATTAAGTTGCCAATACACACCATCCTACAAAATGTGGGCGGGATTGGAAAAGTGGGCGTGCTACCTCCTGTACAAAAAAAATTAAAAATTGTATAAAAACCTAAATTTTAGGGCTGCCATATGTCCTCTGGATATGACTTATATACCAAAATATCGTGTGATTTTTCTGCTATGAATTTACTAGCTGACGTAAAAAACCGGCGTCCCGGTTTGAGCAAAATAAAAAATGGTCACGTTATGTATATGTGATGCCTGTATAATATACTTTTTTCATTTACTCATTGCCACATTGCATTACACATTTTCGTAATACGATCAGGGTTGTCAAGTTTCTTGGCGACCTTATTTTCAATTTGGCGACATGGCGATTTTTTTTGGCGGCTTTTAAAATATGTGATTTTTCTGCTATGAATTTACTAACTGACGTAAAAAACCGGCGTCCCGGTTTGAGCAAAATAAAAAATGGGCACGTAATGTATATGTGATGCCTGTATAATATACTTTTTTCATTTACTCATTGCCACATTGCATTACACATTTTCATAATACGATCAGGGTTGTCAAGTTTGTTGGCGACCTAATTTTCAATTTGGCGACATGGCGATTTTTTGGCGGCTTTTAAAATATATGGCGATTTTGTTGGCTATTTGATAATGCTATGTTTACACTTGGGTTTGTTAACGCGTTAAAGCAAAATGTTGTTACATTTGGGATAATTAAGATGACAGATGGTTAAGTAAAAAACCCAACAAAAAATTTTATATTTCTTTTAAGTATTAAAAATGGATAAAAATACTTTTTAAAGTTATCAGAAGATTATTTTAAACATAATTATGATGAAATTGTGAAAATTTATGAATTACTTAAGGAAAAAAATAAAACATTAAACAGAAATCGTGGCCGGTTCTACACGTTCATATTCGGAGAATTCTGTATGTTGCTTAAACGAGCTTAAGAACCCAAGTGTGAACATAGTATAAGCCATGAATAAGTTTTGAGACTCGTAGACAAATTTACCGTTTGTTATTTGAAAAGGCTATTTCAATTATTGTATTCCATCCAATTTAAATCAGTTTTTGAAAAAAGAACTTTTTATGAACTTTTATGAAGAACTTTTTATGTAACTCTTTATTCAAAGAGTTCTTTTTAATAATTAACTCCAATAAAACTCGCCTTCAAAATAGAGAGCAATACAAACTTCTTGACACGTTAATACGAATTATAAATTATATAAATGTAAATAGCACTTTTGTAGCTTCACACGATATGTTGAATAAACTGAATCGTATACATGATTTTCCAAAAAAAAAAAAAACAGTAGGAATTACCTTGCCGGTGAAGTGTATATCGTTTTCGATATATATCCAATAATTCTTTAATACTAACCTAAAAAAATGTTTTGCTGCTTTAATAAGACTATTGTAAACTATTGTACCTTTTTTGGGTTCACCAATCATTTTATTTTAATTAAACAAAATATACATCATGGCGATTTTTTCCCATTTTTGGCAAATTTAAGCAATTAAGAAGACATTTATTTTTAGGATTTATACAAAATATTTTTAAAAATTTTTGAAATACATATTTTATATTGTTAAAAACGCAAAAAAATGGCTTTGGCGATCTTGAACAATCAATTTGGGGAAAAAGATCAAACTGAATCCGACAGCCCTGGCTGCTATTGACAATTACTCTACAATGTTTATGAGCGTTGCCAGTTGTTCTTAACATAAAACCCGCCAAATGCAAATTTTTTATTTAAGCAGAAAATATTATACATATATATTTCATTTAGTTTTAAAATAAGATCTTTAAATAAATAACCAAATTCAATATTCGACAGCTTTATTTATTAAAGCTAAGTCAAGTTTTAGAGCACGAAATTAGTATGGAAAACCCACTTTTAATGTATACATTACTTAAGCATTCGTTTATGAATAAAGCGGCTCATACACTTGCAATAAAATTGTTCAATTTTACGTATTTATATTGCCAATGTGTATGTAATATTCAAAGTTGCACAATATTAGCAATAATCAAAACACTTTTGATTTTTATTGCACAACGAAAATATAGTGAAGTCTTTTGGAAACATTGTATAATGCTGCTTATGTTAATCCTATAGGTTATGTTAACTTTTTATTAAATGAATGAAACCATTGTGCAACTTATTACATGAAATAGGACAAAATGGAAATAATATGGCGAATATCTTATACAATAATATTGCAAGTGTATCGGCCGCTTAAGACTGTTAAAATATAAAAAAAAATAGTTCTTAAGAAACTACTTATGAATTTTAAAAACTTAATCCAACCTGGTAAAACATCCAAGATGGCGGACTTATTATTTTTAATGCATTCCTACAACATGAGTATCAAATGGGAGGACCTGCTGAGAATAAGTCAAAAAATTAAGTGACTAAATCTCTAAATCAAATATAACGGACTTAGTTTTTATGCTCTCCTTCAATATGGGTACCAAATTAAATTAAAAGTTAAATAATATATAAATAACATCTTTAATTAAAATGCTCTAAAAAGAAAAAAAGAAAATTTTACTTAAAAACTTTTACTATCAACGACGTTATAACGTTACACAATTTAAATGATTTAAAGCCTGTAGCGAGATTTAAATAACTTGCGGCCAATTTCACCAAGTTCAGTGATAACTAACTTTTACTTTAACTTCCAGTTAACAATATGTGTTTGACACTTATAGCTGATAGTTAATTATTTATAGTTAGTTAATTATTATTGAAATTGACCGTTGATGTGATTGATTTTAACTACTAAATTTCTCAAACAAAGTAAATACGAGTTCTTAAATCTCGCGACAAGCTTTCATGTTTAAATAATTGTGTATTGACAAGCAACATGCTTTTAAATCATATAAATTGATTAATGACATTATAAGTTCTAAAAATAGGCAGTTAAAGTTGGTAAGTAATTCTTTCTCTTTAAATAAAGTTACATTAGCATTTAGAATATGAGAACACCAAACAATTTCTGCAATATTGATCTAAGACCCTATAAAGTATATACATTCTGGGTCCTTATGAGGAGAGAACTTGATTTAACCATGTCCGTCCGTCTGTCCGTCTGTCCGTCTTACGTTTGATATGTGTTTACCGGAGACTCCAGACATGATAGCGGCTAGGTTGTTTTACATTTATGTCACATATAGTCCACCATTTCGTGCTATTGAAATTCAGCAAGATCGGTCCACAAATGGCTGAGATATGACCAAAAAACCACGACTACCTTTTTTAAATACCCACTTTCTGGAACCATTGATTTTTCCAAAAAGGATATATATATAAGTTTGTCATTCCGTTTGTAATTTCTGCAATATTGATCAAAGACCCTATAAAGTATATACATTCTCGGTCCTTATGAGGAGAGAACTTGATTTAACCATGTCCGTCCGTCTTTTTATACCCTTCACCTCAGGTGGAAAAGGGTATATATAAGTTTGTCATTCCGTTTGTAATTTCTGCAATATTGATCAAAGACCCTACAAAGTATATACAAACTGGGTCCTTATGAGGAGAGAACTTTATTTAACCATGTCCGTCTGCATATCTTTGGAACGGAAAAAGCCAAAGTTTCCAAATTAGGTACACACATTAAGGTTGCCAATACACACCATCCTACAAAATGTGGGCGGGATTGAATAAGTGGGCGTGGTACCTCCCCTACAAAAAAAATAAAAAATTGTATAAAAACCTAAATTTTAGGGCTGCCATATGTTCTATGAACATGACTTATATACAAAAATATCGGAAATTTTTTAGTAGAACATATTTTATTAAAAACTCGGAAAAATCGGTTCAGATACAAAAAAGTTATGACCAAAATTAAATTTTTTTTTTTTTAAATACCCACTTTCTGGAACCATTGATCTCCCCGAGTCCAAGCTTTATAACTCAAGTAAATGGTAAATTTCTTCTTAAACACGTCGGTGTATAAATTTGTCAAATCGGTTAAAAAATAGTTATGAGCAAAAAACCACGACTACCTCTAATTTTTTCCAAAAATCCCTTGTGGTTGTTGTATTTTTATTACTTTTTTCTGTATATCTGGGGAACGGCAAAAGCCAAAGGTACACACATTTAGGTTGCCAATACACACCATCCTACTACCTCCCGTACCAAAAAACATTAAAAATTGTATAAAAACCTAAATTTTAGGGCTGCCATACTTTTTTCATTTACTCATTGCCACATTGCATTACACATTTTCATAATACGATCAGGGTTGTCAAGTTTCTTGGCGACCTAATTTTTCAATTTTAGGGTTGCCATATGTCCTCTGGATATGACTTATATACCAAAATATCGGAAATTTTTAGTAGAACATATTTTATAAAAAACTCGGAACATTCGGTTCAGATACAAAAAAGTTATGACCAAAATTAAATTTTTTTTTTAAATACCCACTTTCGGGAACCATAGATCACCCCGAGTCCAAGCTTTACAACTCAAGTAAATGGCAAATTTCTTCTTAAACACGTCGGTGCATAATGTCAAATCGGTTAAACAATGGCTGAGTTATACCCGAAATAGTGAATCCCCAAAAATTACTATTTTTATACCCTTCACCTCAGGTGAAAAAGGGTATATATAAGTTTGTCATTCCGTTTGTAATTTCTGCAATATTGATCTAAGACCCTATAAAGTGTATACAAACTGGGTCCTTATGAGGAGAGAACTTGATTTAACCATGTCCGTCCGTCTGTCCGTCTTACGTTTGATATGTGTTTTCCGGAGACTCCAGACATGATAGCGGCTAGGTTGTTTTACATTTATGTCACATATAGTCCACCATTTCTTGCTATTGAAATTCAGCAAGATCGGTCCACAAATGGCTGAGATATGATAAAAAAACCACGACTGCCCCTAATTCATTCCAAAAATCCCTTGTTGTTGTTGTATTTTTATTGCTTTTTTCTGTATATCTGGAAAACGGCAAGAGCCAAAGTTTCCAAATTAAGTACACACATTTAGGTTGTCAATACACACCACCCTACAACATGTGGGCGGGATTGGAGAAGTGGCGTGGTACCTCCCATACAAAAAAAATAAAAAATTGTATAAAAAACTAAATTTTAGGGCTGCCATATATTCTATGAACATGACTTATAAACAAAAATATCGGAAATTTTTTAGTTGAACATATTTTATAAAAAACTCGGAAAAATCGGTTCAGATACAAAAAAGTTATGACCAAAATTAAATTTTTTTTTTTAAATACCCACTTTCTGGAACCATTGATCTCCCCGAGTCCAAGCTTTATAACTCAAGTAAATGGTAAATTTCTTCTTAAACACGTCGGTTGATAGATCTGTCAAATCGGTTAAAAAATGGCTGAGTTATGAGCAAAAAACCACGACTACCTCTAATTTTTTCCAAAAATCCCTTGTGGTTGTTGTATTTTTATTACTTTTTGCTGTATATCTGGAGAACGGCAAAAGCCAAAGTTTCCAAATTAGGTACACACATTTAGGTTGCCAATACACACCATCCTACAAAATGTGGGCGGTATTGGAGAAGTGGGCGTGGTACCTCCCATACAAAAAAAAATAAAAAATTGTATAAAAACCTAAGTTTTAGAGCTGCCATATGTCCTCTGGATATGACTTATATACCAAAATATCGGAAATTTTTAGTAGAACATACAAAAAACTCGGAAAAATCGGTTCAGATACAAAAAAGTTATGACCAAAATTAAATTTTTTTTTAAATATCCACTTTCTGGAACCATTGATCACCCCGAGTCCAAGCTTTACAACTCAAGTAAATGGCAAAATTCTTCTGAAGCACGTAGGTGCATAAGTCTGTCAAATCGGTTAAAAAATGGCTGAGTTATACCCGAAATAGTGAATCCCCAAAAATTACTATTTTTATACCCTTCACCTCAGGTGGAAAAGGGTATATATAAGTTTGTCATTCCGTTTGCGATTTCTGCAATATTGATCTAAGACCCTATAAAGTATATACATTCTTGGTCCTTATGAGGAGAGAACTTGATTTAACCATGTCCGTTCGTCTGTCCGTCCGTCCGTCATACGTTTGATATGTGTTTTCCGGAGACTCCAGACATGATAGCGGCTAGGGTGTTTTACATTTATGTCACATATAGTCCACCATTTCGTGCTATTGAAATTCAACAAGATCGGTCCACAAATGGCTGATATATGACCAAAAAACCACGACTACCTTTTTTAAATACCCACTTTCTGGAACCATTGATCTCCCCGAGTCCAAGCTTAATAGCTCAAGTTAATGGTAAATTTCTTCTTAAAGACGTCGGTGCATAAATTTGTCAAATCGGTTAAAAAATGGCTGAGTTATGAGCAAAAAACCATGACTACCTCTAATTTTTTCCAAAAATCCCTTGTGGTTGTTGTATTTTTATTACTTTTTGATGTATATCTGGGGAACGGCAAAAACCAAAGTTTCCAAATTAGGTACACACATTTAGTTGCCAATACACACCATCCTACAAAATGTGGGCGGCATTGGAGAAGTGGGCGTGGTACCTCCCATAGAAAAAAAAATAAAAAATTGTATAAAAACCTAAATTTTAGGGCTGCCATATGTTCTATGAACATGACTTATATACAAAAATAACGGAAATTTTTTAGTAGAACATATTTTATAAAAAACTCGGAAATATCGGTTCAGATACAAAAAAGTTATGACCAAAATTAAATTTTTTTTTAAATATCCACTTTCTGGAACCATAGATCACCCCGAGTCCAAGCTTTATAACTCAAGTAAATGGCAAATTTCTTCTTAAACACGTCGGTGCATAAATCTGTCAAATCGGTGAAAAAATAGCTGAGTTATGAGCAAAAAACCACGACTACCTCTAATTTTTTCCAAAAATCCCTTGTGGTTGTTGTATTTTTATTACTTTTTTCTGTATATCTGGGGAACGGCAAAAGCCAAAGGTACACACATTTAGGTTGCCAATACACACCATCCTACAACATGTGGGCGGGATTGGAGAAGTGGCGTGGTACCTCCCGTACCCAAAAAACATTAAAAATTGTATAAAAACCTAAATTTTAGGGCTGCCATACTTTTTTCATTTACTCATTGCCACATTGCATTACACATTTTCATAATACGATCAGGGTTGTCAAGTTTCTTGGCGACCTAATTTTTCAATTTTAGGGCTGCCATATGTCCTCTGGATATGACTTATATACCAAAATATGGGAAATTTTTAGTAGAACATATTTTATAAAAAACTCGGAAAAATCGGTTCAGATACAAAAAAGTTATGACCAAAATTAAATTTTTTTTTTAAATACCCACTTTCGGGAACCATAGATCACCCCGAGTCCAAGCTTTACAACTCAAGTAAATGGCAAATTTCTTCTTAAACACGTCGGTGCATAATGTCAAATCGGTTAAACAATGGCTGAGTTATACCCGAAATAGTGAATCCCCAAAAATTACTATTTTTATACCCTTCACCTCAGGTGGAAAAGGGTATATATAAGTTTGTCATTCCGTTTTTAATTTCTGCAATATTGATCTAAGACCCTATAAAGTGTATACATTCTGGGTCCTTATGAGGAGAGAACATGATTTAACCATGTCCGTCCGTCTGTCCGTCTTACGTTTGATATGTGTTTTCCGGAGACTCCAAACATGATAGCGGCTAGGTTGTTTTACATTTATGTCACATATAGTTCACCATTTCGGCTATTGAAATTCAGCAAGATCGGTCCACAAATGGCTGAGATATGACCAAAAAACAACGACTACCTCTTATTTTTCCCAAAAATCCCTTGTGGTTGTTGTATTTTTATTACTTTTTGCTGCATATCTTTGGAACGGCAAAAGCCAAAGTTTCCAAATTAGGTACACACATTAAGGTTGCCAATACACACCATCCTACAACATGTGGGCTGGATTGGAGAAGTGGGCGTGGTACCTCGAATACCAAAAAAAATAAAAAATTGTATAAAAAACTAAATTTTAGGGCTGCCATATGTTCTATGAACATGACTTATAAACAAAAATATCGGAAATTTTTTAGTAGAACATATTTTAAAAAAAACTCGGAAAAATCGGTTCAGATACAAAAAAGTTATGACCAAAATTAAATTTTTTTTTTTAAATACCCACTTTCTGGAACCATTGATCTCCCCGAGTCCAAGCTTTAAAACTCAAGTAAATGGTAAATTTCTTCTTAAACACGTCGGTGTATAAATCTGTCAAATCGGTTAAAAAATGGCTGAGTTATGAGCAAAAAACCACGACTACCTCTAATTTTTTCCAAAAATCTCTTGTGGTTGTTGTATTTTTATTACTTTTTGCTGTATATCTGGGGAACGGCAAAAGCCAAATTAGGTACACACATTTAGGTTGCCAATACACACCATCCTACAAAATGTGGGCGGGATTGGAAAAGTGAGCGTGGTACCTCCCGTACAAAAAAAATTAAAAATTGTATAAATACCTAAATTTTAGAGCTGCCATATGTCCTCTGGATATGACTTATATACCAAAATATCGGAAATTTTTAGTGGAACATACAAAAAAACTCGGAAAAATCGGTTCAGATACAAAAAAGGTATGACCAAAATTAAATTTTGTTTTTTAAATACCCACTTTCGGGAACCATAGATCACCCCGAGTCCAAGCTTTATAACTCAAGTAAATGGCAAATTTCTTCTTAAACACGTCGGTGCATAAATCTGTCAAATCGGTTAAAAAAATGGCTGAGTTATACCCGAAATAGTGAATCCCCAAAAATTACTAATTTTATACCCTTCACCTCAGGTGGAAAAGGGTATATATAAGTTTGTCATTCCGTTTGTAATTTCTGCAATATTGATCTAAGACCCTATAAAGTATATACATTCTGGGTCCTTATGAGGAAAGAACTTGATTTAATCATGTCCGTCCGTCTGTCCGTCTTACGTTTGATAGTTGTTTTCCGTAGACTCCAGACATGATAGCGGCTAGGTTGTTTTACATTTATGTCACATATAGTCCACCATTTCTTGCTATTGAAATTCAGCAAGATCGGTCCACAAATGGCTGAGATATGATAAAAAAAACCACGACTGCCCCTAATTTATTCCAAAAATCCCTTGTGGTTGTTGTATTTTTATTGCTTTTTTCTGTATATCTGGAGAACGGCAAGAGCCAAAGGTTCCAAATTAAGTACACACATTTAGGTTGTCAATACACACCACCCTACAACATGTGGGCGGGATTGGAGAAGTGGCGTGGTACCTCCCGTACCAAAAAAATTAAAAATTGTATAAAAACCTAAATTTTAGGGCTGCCATATGTCCTATGGATATGACTTATATACCAAAATATCGTGTGATTTTTTGGCTATGAATTTACTAACTGACGTAAAAAACCGGCGTCCCGGGGGTCGATTCTGGTTTTGTGAAACTGTGAAATGAAAAAAAAACTTTTCATTTTCGTTTTCATAAGAACTTTTCATATTATCATTTCACAATTACAGAAATTGCGATTCCCGTTCATTTAATGAAAAAGTGTTTCATTCCATTGTAGTCGTGAAACTTTTGTATCTATGTTAATAAAATTTAAAAGTCAAATGCAGATATCGAAGCTTAGCAGTTTTGAACAGGCGGTAGCAGTGCTGCCGCTACTACTTCAATCGAAGTATTTTGCTTTATTTTCACAAAATTTACTTCGTCACTCCTTCTTCCAAAAATCTGCTTCACTTTTTGTTCTGCTTCAAATTTCAAGATTTTTTCCCTATATTACCTAATTGTTTTTCCTATTCCCTTAATTACGATGAAAATAGTGGTTTTAATCACTGAACATATGCAAACGCTATTTTTCATCGCTGGAATGGCAACCCTTTACTTTTGCTTTGTAAAAGTGTCATTGCGTGAACTGTCAAATTGTTGTGAGTTAATAACGTACGGACAAGTGATGTGCAAGATGAATCGGTAGTGCAATAATTTCCATAAAAAATATAAATATATTATTAATTATAAATTCTTTAATATCTTTAGCAAAGGAATACGCTCACCGACGAAGAACAGGTTAATAAGTAGGTATGTATGTTTATTTTAATCTTACTTTGCAAACAAGTATTTCTGCATGGTACGTTTCAATTTGTAATGTGAAAGAATAACTTAAAATTCAACTTTCTTTTTTAGCTATTTCCAAAAGGACAAAATTCAGATCCAGAAATTGAAGGGTTAGTATATCATTGAACAAATTTATTTGTGTTTTATACATATAAAAAAGCACATGAAAATCAAAATGGCGGCTATATCAAGTTTTGTCAATTGACTTTTACAGTGGCAGGTGCAGATCATCTTCAAGTGATTCGTCTCCTCAAAAAAAAAAAAACTTGTCTCGGCAGTGGCAGATCATCTTCTAGTGATTCGTCTCCTCAAAAATAAAGGACATGTGTAGGCAGTGGCAGATCATCTTCTAGTGATTCGTCTCCTCGAAAAGAAAGGACTTGTCTAGACAATAGGTAAATTTTGTTATCAAACACTTTCTCCGATTTTTAATAAAAGATATACATATGTACATATGTAACTGTTACAGTATTTCTTCTTCGGAATCTGACGACCATGAACCTGCAGCGACTTTTCCATCACGACAAAAAAAAAATATAAACAACATTTCAGAGAGGAATGGAAGCGTGATTTAAGTTGGGTAGATAACATCAAAGGCAAAGCATTTTGCAAAATTTGCCAAAAATATCTCTCTAACAATAAAACAAATATTGAAAGACATGGCTATGGTGAGTCACATAAAAAAAATTAATGCACATTGAAGCAGCAGCAGAAAATAAACCAAAATAAAAAAGTGCAAGCATTTGAATCGAAAATTCGAAAAATAAAAATTGCGGAGCTGAAAATAATATTATTTTTGTGTGTTCACAATTTACCTTTTGCACTGATTACACCATTAATTGGTCTTATTAAGAGTGTTGTTGTTGATGAAATAGTGAAAGAAATAAAGTGTGGTAGAACCAAAACAGCAGAGACAATTAATGGTGTATTGGCTGAAAATTGTATGGAAGATATGGCTAATTGTTTAAGACACAATAAGTTTTCGCTTATTATAGACGAATCTACTGACATAAGTACCTTAAAATGCCTAGGAGTAGTTGCTCGATATTTTGATCAACAAAAAGGTAAAATTCAAGACCGTTTTCTAAAACTGATTGAAGTACAAAAATGTGATGCAAGATCATTATTTGAGGCGCTAAAAAAATTGTTTATTGATTTGAAAATGTTGTTGGATTTGCCGCCGATAACGCCGCTGTAATGATGGGTGGCGTTTCAGGTGTTTAAACCTTATTAAAAGAATGGAACCCCAATCTTTATGTGATTGGCTGCATTTGCCATTCAATGCACCTATGTGCTTCAACAGCCACGAAAACCATACCTCCAGAAATAGAACAATTACTAAGAAACATTTATTATTTTTTTGCACATAGTAGTAAGAGGCAAGTGGAATTTCAAGAATTTCAAGATTACTTTGACTTAAAAAAGCATAAGATTTTAAAAAGAGCTGACACTAGATGGCTTAGTTTGGAACACGCCATAGTAAGAGTGTTAGAACAATGGCCAGCTCTTCAAACTTATTTGGCTAGCGCTGCTTTTGAGGAAAATAATGACATTGCTAAAAAAAATCTTAGAACAAATGACACCGTTAAATAAATGCTATTTGCTGTTTTAAAGCAGCAGTCTAAAAAACGTAAAAAAACAAGGAAGAGTGCTATATTCGGCTGTGCCGAATCTTATATACCCTTCACCATTGTGCGAGCAGAATACAGAGCAACTAGACAAAAACTAAATAATTTTTACATATACATACATACATATTTGCAATACCTCAAACTTCATTATAAATAAAATTTAAAAATCGAAAACTGGTAAATATTTTTTTTAAATCTTTTTTAGAACATAAAAAAAAATAAAAATATTAAAAAAAAAATTTTCTTTTTAAAAAACCAAGAATCGAACCGGGAACTCTCAGTTTCTAACAAACCCCCTACACAACTGAACCATGAAGGAACGTTAATCGAATATCATTAAAATGAAATATGGCACGTTGACTGTTCACAAAATTCAACAAAGTTTTGTTGTAATTACTTCTGATGTTTTTGTTCACCACAAAGTTGGGAAATATCCCAGCAAAAACTTACATTGCAAAGTAATGAGTTAAAAAGTAAATATAACGACTCTTCACTACTTATACATTGGCATTTTAACTCATTATTTTAACACGGTGATGTCATTGGAGGCAAGTACTTACCTCCCTCGCTTACAAATAGGGAGTTAAAAAGTTATTACTCCGATGTCACCAAAATTACAACTAACATTGAATGACTTTAAAAAAAATTTTTTTTTTTTACTTTTTTTTTATTATTTTTTCTTTCTATTTTTTCTTATTTTATTTTACTTTATTTTTTTTTCTATTTTTTCTTATTTTATTTTATTTTGTCTCTGGTGGGATTCGATCGCGCAACCTCGGTGCTGATAGACTAGCTCACTACCAGCTAGTCTACCGGGGCAGTGTAGTTTTTGTATAAAAAAACGTTGTTTTACTCAATTAAGAGCGTAAATATGAGATTAAATTATTGTAGGCAACTACTTACCACCCTCGCTTACAAATAGGGAGTTAAATAAGTCATTATCAAACTACTTCTATGTAATGAAGATGGTATGTAGTAGTCATTGAAAAGTAAGTTGTTCAGTAATGGCATGTCATTACCAAGTTTTTGCTGGGATATTCACCAAAATAGTTCGCGCCATGTATGTGTGTTTGTTTTCTTTTATCTTTTTTGGCGAGTTTTTAAGTAGCAAAAAACACAAAAATTCCTAGTTTCTATTTGTAAAAATATTTTCGTTAAATAGATGAAATAATAAAGAAGGGTGATAACGAAAATCATATTGGGCATTATGCTAGTATATGTAAGCAATTGAAAGGGGGGGGGGGGGGTAGAGGGACATCACATGGTTAAATCAAGTTATCTCCTCATAAGGTCCCAGAATATATATACTTTATGGGGTCTAAAATCAATATTGTGGAAATTACAAACGTTATGACAAACTTATATATACCCTTTTCCACCTGAGATGAAGGGTATAAAAAGAATAATTTTTGGGATTTCAGTATTTTGATTATAACTCAGCCATTTTTTAACCGATTTGACAGATTTATATACCGACGTGTTTAAGAAGAAATTTGCCAGTTAGTTGGGTTATAAAACTTGGACTCGGGGAAATCTATGGTTCCCGAAAGTTGGGTATTTAAAAAAAAAAAATTTAATTTTGGTCATAACTTTTTTGTATCTGAACCGATTTTCCCGAGTTTTTTATATTTTCCGATATTTTGATATATAAGTCATATCCATAGGACATATGGCAGCCCTTAAATTTAGGTTTTTATAAAATTTTTAATTTTTGTTGTACGGGAGGTACCACGCCCACTTCTCCAATCCCGCCCACATTTTGTAGGATGGTGTGTATTGGCAACCTAAATGTGTGTACCTAATTTGGAAACTTTGGCTCTGGCCGTTCTCAAGATATACAGAAATTAAAAAAATACAACAACAAGGGATTTTTGGAAAAATTTAGAGGTAGTCGTGGTTTTTTGCTCATATCTACGTCATTTTTGGACCGATCTGGCTGAATTTCAATAGCAAGAAATGGTGGACTGTATGTAACATAAATGTAAAACAACCTAGCCGCTATCATGTCTGGATTATCCGCAAAACACATATCAAACTTAAGACGGACAGACGGTCAGACGGACAGACGGACATGGTTAAATCAAGTTCTCTCCTCATAAGGTCCCAGAATATATATACTTTATGGGGTCTAAAATCAATATTGTGGAAATTACAAACGTTATGACAAACTTATATATACCCTTTTCCACCTGAGGTGAAGGGTATAAAAAGAGTAATTTTTGGGATTTCAGTATTTTGATTATAACTCAGCCATTTTTTAACCGATTTGACAGATTTATATACCGACGTGTTTAAGAAGAAATTTGCCAGTTAGTTGGGTTATAAAACTTGGACTCGGGGAGATCTATGGTTCCCGAAAGTTGGGTATTTAAAAAAAAAATTTAATTTTGGTCATAACTTTTTTGTATCTGAACCGATTTTCCCGAGTTTTTTATAAAATATGTTCTACTAAAAATCATGTCTGGATTATCCGGAAAACACATATCAAACGAAAGACGGACAGACGGACAGACGGTCAGACGGTCAGACGGACAGACGGACAGACGGTCAGACGGACAGACGGACAGACGGACATGGTTAAATCAAGTTCTCTCCTCATAAGGTCCCAGAATATATATACTTTATGGGGTCTAAAATCAATATTGTGGAAATTACAAACGTTATGACAAACTTATATATACCCTTTTCCACCTGAGGTGAAGGGTATAATAAATTTAGAGTTTCAGGCAACAGAACCACGCTTCCATCAGCTCTTAAAACATTAAAATTGTATTTAAAAAGTATTTTAAACAATTTCATGCACATAAACCTATTAAATTTTGAATCATTAAGTGAAGATACTATAGAAGATAGTACAATGTACAAAAAACTTGAAGATCTCTATCTTGGAGCACAAACTGAAATGTTTATTCTAGGAGGCACTTTAACCGCGGAAGAGATTTACTCTATTCAAAAAAATTGTTTACATTTTTACATTTCGCTAAGCAAGCAAATTTTAAAAAGAATAAATTTTAAGGACCCAGTTTTGAAAGCACTACAAATAATTGATCCATTATCGTAAGGTCCAAGCCTTGTGCCACTTATTAATATATTCCCTAATCTCGTTGGAAATATGAACATTGAAGATATTAATGAAGAATGGAGACTTTTATTATTACATGCATTTTACGAGGAAGAGATGACTCTTGAAATGTTTTGGCAAAATGTTTTTAAAGTAAAAAATAGTTTAGGAGAGCACATGTATCCACATTTGCGGCAATTTATAAGTTCTTTACTTTGCTTGCTTCATAGCAGTGCTTCCACGGAGCGTGTATTCTCCCAAATGAAATTAAATAAAACGGCTATCCGAAATTGTAGAAACAGTGAGTTCTATACTTCTAATTAAAGAAATAATGTCAGAATTTGAATTTGAAAACTGGGTTCCACCCAAAGAAATCATAAATAAATACCAAAAAATTAAGACCAATTGAAATTTAAAATTATTTTAACATATTTGTATACATATATGTACTTATCATAGCAACGAAATGTGATTTATATTATTATTTGTATGTTTATTTTATTATATGTATCTATATTTAAAATGAAATGTCATTTTTTTGTTTTTCTTATTAAATAAAATGAATTATATTGTTTTGTTTTCAATTTTATTCAATCTACTCCACTTTTTTCAAAAATCTACACTCACAATATTCTGTACGTAAAATTAACTGAAATTGTAATATAAAATAAATGAAACTTCAATTAAAAACCGGTCTACTTATTTTTCATTTATTTTTAACAAAAAGTTCATTTAATTTTTACTGTCAAAAATTCAACACCATATTCCGTAAAATCAAATAAATATTCAGTTATTTTGTAAAATTTTAGTGTCAAAAATTCAACACCATATTCAGTAAAAACAATTAAATATTCAGTTATTTTTTTAAATTTTACTGTCAAAAAATTGACCCCATATTCAGTAAAAACAATAAAATATTCAGTTATTTCATTAAATTTTCGTTTACTCCACAAAAGAGCCGAATTTCTAAAAAATACCAGACCAGGTGTCTGTCCGCTTGTTTTTCTTATAAGCGACATAGGGAGAATATTATTTTTTACTTACCCTGATACACACGTTTGTTTTACTTTTGTTGTACTGACCACGTTGTTTACAGAAGAACTCTCAATTATAAGACACCAGCAGCATGACCGAAATGGCTTCGCAATTATTTTACTTTTAAAATTTGATGTATTTAACAAAATTAAATTAATAAATAGAAAATGGGAATTGCTTACACAAAACAAGCAATTCATTTTTTATAGATAAGTAAAAATTAATTTTTGGTAGTTAAATTATATAAAATAACTGAATATTTAATTGTTTTTACTGAATATGGTGTTGAATTTTTGACAGTAAAATTTTATAAAATAACTGCATATTTATTTGTATTTACGGAATATGTAGTTAATTTTTTGACAATTATTTTATATAAGATAACTGAAAATTCATTTGGTTTTACGGAATTCGTGGTTGAATTTTTGACAGTAAAAATTAAATGAACTTTTCGTTGCTTTAAATAACATTTTTATTTAATTTAACATAAAGAAGAATTTAACTCAATCAACGGACAATATTAACTGCAACTGAAAATCCGTATTAATATGCACTTAGTTTTTTGAATAACTGTTAGAATCAGTTAAAAATAAATTTGCTTGGAATTTTAAATGTTTATTTATTTAAAAATGACTGAACGGAATATTTCTTAAATAAACTACAGTCCGTTACTGTAATAATATTGTGAGTGTACTTCACTCAATTTTTCTCTAGCGGCAGCACTGGGCGGTAGGCCGCAAATGAGTTTTTTTTAACTGATTAAGCCGCATGTATTTATTTTTTGCTGAATGCTTTCTAACCATGTTTTAGCCATTTTTATTCGATTTTTTAATTAAAAATATTAAGTATTACTTACAATAAGAATGCATATATGTTCTATACTTAGGCATATTATTGTAAATACATTTTATATCCACTGTACATAATATATGTACTTTGTTTATAAGAAATATTTTTAATCAATTTTTTTAATTGTAGAAAATATTCATAAAATGAGTAATGTAATTTGATTTTTCAAATCAAGCAAACCTTTAAATTTTTTATACCCTTCACCACAGGTGTAAAAGGGTACATATAAGTTTGTCATAACGTTTGTAATTTCCACAATATTGATTTTAGACCCCATAAAGTATATATATTCTGGGTCCATATGAGAAGAGAAGTTGATTCAACGATGTCCGTCTGTCCGTCTGTCCGTCT
This sequence comes from Pollenia angustigena, assembly GCA_930367215.1. Taxonomy (NCBI): domain Eukaryota; kingdom Metazoa; phylum Arthropoda; class Insecta; order Diptera; family Polleniidae; genus Pollenia; species Pollenia angustigena. Next base: position 90,724,335 of record OV884060.1, read on the forward strand.
TACGTTTGATTTGTGTTTTCCGGATAATCCAGACATGATGGCGGCTAGGTTATTTTACATTTATGTTACATACAGTCCACCTTTTCTTGCTATTGAAATTCAGTCAGATCGGTCCAAAAATGACGTAGATATGAGCAAAAAACCACGACTACCTCTAAATTTGTCCAAAAATCCCTTGTTGTTGTTGTATTTTTTTTATTTCTGTATATCTTGAGAACGGCAAGAGCCAAAGTTTCCAAATTAGGTACACACATTTAGGTTGCCAATACACACCATCCTACAAAGTGTGGATTGGAGAAGTGGGCGTGGTACCTCCCGTACAAAAAAAATTAAAAATTTTATAAAAACCTAAATTTAAGAGCTGCCATATGTCCTATGGATATGACTTATATATCAAAATATCGGAAATTTTTAGTAGAACATATTTTATAAAAAACTCGGGAAAATCGGTTCAGATACAAACGGTTTAAATACCCAACTTTCGGGAGCCATAGATCTCCCCGAGTCCAAGCTTTATAACTAAAGTAAATGGTAAATTTCTTCTTCAACACGTCGGTATATAAATCTGCCAAAATATCACACGTGTGATTATAGTAGGCACATGTGATTTAAAATCACGTGATTTGAGTTAAAGTGATTTTCAGAACAGGCCTGATAATATCTTCTGCACAAAAGCGATTTAAAAGCATGCACAATTTAAGCAATTTCTTGGTATGTTTATGTTGTATTATTGATAAATAAAAAACATTTAAATTGGTTTGCGACTTTTATTAACCAAAACGACAGTTTACGTTTCAAAACGGTTAATGGTAACTCTGTAAAATAGTTGTGTGTTGTTTTTTTTTGTGGTTTTTTTCATTTAAAATACTTGCGGTAAACTTCTTTTTTTTTTTTATTTAATATTACCTTCTGTATTATACACAAACAACAAACACATACATACTTTAATTTACTATTAATAATTATTGATATCACATACTCAAATCAACAACGGCTTTACATGCGGTTCGATGGTCGAACGGTCTAAACGGTCTGCCTCCTAACAATTTCCTATTGGTTTACTGGTTCGAATCCATTCATTCCATTTTTTTTTTTTTTTGTTTTTTATTTTTTGTTTTTTATAAATTCTTTTTATCTAAAAAGAAATTGGTCAGTTTTTCACTTTTTAAAATTTTTAAAATATATTTATGAACTTCATATACGTATATTTTATACATATTTACGCCTTTTAATTTACCCTTTTTATACCCTTATTTTTATTGATTTAATTTTTTTTTTTACTTATTTTATTTTTTTATAATTATTTTTTTATTTTATAGGTAATTGGTTTACATACATAAGTTTGTCATTCTGTTTGTTATTTCTACAATATTGATCTCAGACCATATAAAGTGTATGTATATATATTGGGTGCTTATGAGGAGAAAAGTGGATTTAGCGATGTCCGTCTGTCAGTCCGTTTGTCAATTTTTATAGAAACTTAATTTTTAGGCCTGCCATATATATGACCTATGGATACGCCTTATTTATTAAAACATCGGAAATCTTTAGTAAAACATATTCAACATATTCTCTGCAAAACTCGGAAAAATTGATTCAGCTACAAAAAACTTATGACCTAAATAGGTATACCTACATTTTTTTTCAAATAACCATTTGCGGGATCCATAGGTCTTTCCGAGTCCGAATTTTATAAACCAAGTAAATCACAAAAGTGATTTCAAATCATACACAATTTAAGCAATTGTTTGTTTTGTTTATGTTGCATTATTGATAAATAAAAATCATTAAAATATGTTTGCGACTTTTATTAACCAAAACTACCGTTTTTGTGCCTTTACGTTTAAAAATATGTGATGGTAGCCCTGTAAAATAGTTGTGTGTTTTTTTTTTTGTTTGTTAGTGGTTTTTTTTTTTCATTGAAAATATTCGTGGTGAATTTCTTTCCTTAACATTACATACCTCCTGCATTATACAAAAACAACAAACACATACTTCATTTTACGATTAATTTAATTGATATCAAGTACTCATATCAACAACAGTTGTTTATGTGGCTCGATGGCCGAATGGTCTAGCCGCCAGTCTGGTTTTAACAATTTTGTGTTAGCTTTGAGGGTTCGAGTCCCAGTCATTACTATTTTTTTTTTGGTTTTTTTAATTTTTTTTTTAACTAAAAAGAAATTGAAGGGTTTTTGACTTTTTAAAATTTGTTAAATATATTTATTAATTTTATATACCTACATATATTTTATACATATTTACACCTTTTTATTTAACCTCTTTTTTATTTTATTTTTATACCCTTTTTATACCCTTCACCACAGGTGTAAAAGGGTATATATAAGTTTGTCATAACGTTTGTAATTTCCACTATATTGATTTTAGACCCCATAAAGTATATATATTCTGGGTCCATATGAGAAGAGAAGTTGATTTAACGATGTCCGTCTGTCCGTCTGTCCGTCTGACCGTCTGTCCGTCTTACGTTTGATATGTGTTTTCCGGATAATCCAGACATGATAGCGGCTAGGTTGTTTTACATTTATGTTACATACAGTCCATCATTTCTTGCTATTGAAATTCAGCCAGATCGGTCCAAAAATGACGTAGATAGGAGCAAAAAACCACGACTACTTCTAATTTTTCCAAAAATCCCTTGTTGTTGTATTTTTTTTATTTCTGTATATCTTGAGAACGGCAAGAGCCAAAGTTTCCACATTAGGTACACACATTAAGGTTGCCAATACACACCATCCTACAAAATGTGGGCGGGATTGGAGAAGTGGGCGTGGTACCTCCCGTACAAAAAAAAATAAAAATTGTATAAAAACCTAAATTTTAGGGCTGCCATATGTCCCCCCCCCAAAATCCCCAAAAATTACTATTTTTATACCCTTCACCTCAGGTGGAAAAGGGTATATATAAGTTTGTCATTCCGTTTGTAATTTCTGCAATATTGATCTAAGACCCTATAAAGTATATACATTCTGGGTCCTTATGAGGAGAGAACTTGATTTAACCATGTCAGTCCGTCTTACGTTTGATATGTGTTTTCCGGAGACTCCAGACATGATAGCGGCTAGGTTGTTTTACATTTATGTCACATATAGTCCACCATTTCGTGCTATTGAAATTCAGCAAGATCGGTCCACAAATGGCTGAGATATGACTAAAAAACCACGACTACCTTTTTTAAATACCCACTTTCTGGAACCATTGATTTTTCCAAAAAGGGTATATATAAGTTTGTCATTCCGTTTGTAATTTCTGCAATATTGATCAAAGACCCTATAAAGTATATACATTCTGGGTCCTTATGAGGAGAGAACTTGATTTAACCATGTCCGTCCGTCTGTCCGTCTTTTTATACCCTTCACCTCAGGTGGAAAAGGGTATATATAAGTTTGTCATTCCGTTTGTAATTTCTGCAATATTGATCTTAGACCCTATAAAGTATATACATTCTGGGTCCTTATGAGGAGAGAACTTTATTTAACCATGTCCGTCCGTCTGTCCGTCCGTCCGTCTTACGTTTGATATGTGTTTTCCGGAGACTCCAGACATGATAGCGGCTAGGTTGTTTTACATTTATGTCACATATAGTCCACCATTTCGTGCTATTGAAATTCAGCAGGATCGGTTCGCAAATGGCTGAGATATGACCAAAAAACCACGACTACCTCTAATTTTTTCCAAAAATCCCTTGTGGTTGTTGTATTTTGATTACTTTTTGCTGTATATCTGGGGAACGGCAAAAGCCAAAGTTTCCAAATTAGGTACACACATTAAGGTTGCTAATACACACCATTCTACAAAATGTGGGCGGGATTAGAGAAGTGGGCGGGTACCTCCCGTACAAATTTTATAAAAACCTAAATTTTAGGGCTGCCATATGTCCTCTGCATATGACTTATATACCAAAATATCGGAAATTTTTAGTAGAACATATTTTATAAAAAACTCGGAAAAATCGGTTCAGATACAAAAAAGTAATGACCAAAATTAAATTTTTTTTTTTAAATACCCACTTTCGGGAACCATAGATCACCCCGAGTCCAAGCTTTATAACTCAAGTAAATGGTAAATTTCTTCTTAAATACGTCGGTGTATAAATCTGTCAAATCGGTTAAAAAACAGCTGAGTTATGAGCAAAAAAACAACGACTACCTCTAATTTTTTCCAAAAATCCCTTGTGGTTGTTGTATTTTTATTACTTTTTGCTGTATATCTGGGGAACGGCAAAAGCCAAAGTTTCCAAATTAGGTACACACATTTAGGTTGCCAATACACACCATCCTACAAAATGTGGGCGGGATTGGAGAAGTGGGCGTGGTACCTCCCGTACAAAAAAAATTTAAAATTGTATAAAAACCTAAATTTTAGGGCTGCCATATGTCCCCCCCCACAAAATCCCCAAAAATTACTATTTTTGTATTATCCGGAAAACACATATCAAACGTAAGACGGACAGACGGTCAGACGGACAGACGGACAGACGGACATGGTTAAATCAAGTTCTCTCCTCATAAGGTCCCTGAATATATATACTTTATGGGGTCTAAAATCAATATTGTGGAAATTACAAACGTTATGACAAACTTATATATACCCTTTTCCACCTGAGGTGAAGGGTATAATAAATTTAGAGTTTCAGGCAACAGAACCACGCTTCCATCAGCTCTTAAAACATTAAAATTGTATTTAAAAAGTATTTTAAACAATTTCATGCACATAAACCTATTAAATTTTGAATCATTAAGTGAAGATACTATAGAAGATAGTACAATGTACAAAAAACTTGAAGATCTCTATCTTGGAGCACAAACTGAAATGTTTATTCTAGGAGGCACTTTAACCGCGGAAGAGATTTACTCTATGCAAAAAAATTGTTTACATTTTTACATTTCGCTAAGCAAGCAAATTTTAAAAAGAATAAATTTTAAGGACCCAGTTTTGAAAGCACTACAAATAATTGATCCATTATCGTAAGGTCCAAGCCTTGTGCCACTTATTAATATATTCCCTAATCTCGTTGGAAATATGAACATTGAAGATATTAATGAAGAATGGAGACTTTTATTATTACATGCATTTTACGAGGAAGAGATGACTCTTGAAATGTTTTGGCAAAATGTTTTTAAAGTAAAAAATAGTTTAGGAGAGCACATGTATCCACATTTGCGGCAATTTATAAGTTCTTTACTTTGCTTGCCTCATAGCAGTGCTTCCACGGAGCGTGTATTCTCCCAAATGAAATTAAATAAAACGGCTATCCGAAATTGTTGAAACAGTGAGTTCTATACTTCTAATTAAAGAAATAATGTCAGAATTTTAATTTGAAAACTGGGTTCCACCCAAAGAAATCATAAATAAATACCAAAAAATTAAGACCAATTGAAATTTAAAATTATTTTAACATATTTGTATACATATATGTACTTATCATAGCAACGAAATGTGATTTATATTATTATTTGTATGTTTATTTTATTATATGTATCTATATTTAAAATGAAATGTCATTTTTTTGTTTTTCTTATTAGTATGTGTATATTGACAGTTTAGCGCCAATGTGAACAAAAAGTCGTTAAAAGGTCAACTTCCTATAGGTTTAGTATGGGGGAAAGTAATAAAAGCCATTAAAGGTCATCGTTGAATTTTTAAGTCGTTAAAAATTTTTTTAAATCGTTAAAATGTCAATTAAAAGGTCATAAATTAAAAAAAGCAATAAAAATGTCATAAATTTTTTAAAAAAGCCATAAAAATGTCATAAAATTTTAAAAAAGCCAAAATTAGGGGGGAAATTCCTGAACACGTGTTAAAGTAGGTGAAATTTTTAAAAAATTTCAAAACAAAGTAATAAAAAAGTCGTTAAATTTTATAGGAAAGCAATAAAGCTGAGATTTAGAAAAATGTTGGGGGAGCAATGCACAAGTGTTGGGTGCATTGTTGAAGCCTTTCATTTGTTGTGATCGACAGACGGTCTTACTGTGTAGATGAACTTGAGAAAGATGTGATTTAGTTTTTGTGGATATGTATGCATGTAGATCAATAGGCAGAGAGACATACTGTGTACAAGTACACAGATGCACTTGATTTTGAAAAAAAATTTTGTGGACAATTTTTTCAAAGCGATGATATTAAAATTAATAATTTATGGGGTGTGAGATGATAAGGGTATTGTATTGGAGTGTGTTTTGAACATGGACAGATACACAGATAGATCTTGTAGAAGAAAATTGAAAAAATATTTTTTTTATATTTTTGTGTGTGTTTATGGATTGTTTGGGAGAAAAAACACACATTTCTGATAAGCCCTTTTTTTTGACGGACAGACAGACCTTGAGGAAGAAATTGGAAAAATATTTTTTTCTTTATTTTTAACTTAAGCAATTTTAAAAAGGCTGTATTTTCTTTTTTGTGGACAATTTTTTCAAAGCGATGATATTAAAACTAATAATTTATGGGGTGTGAGATGATTAGGGTATTGTATTGGAGTGTGTCTTGAACATGGATAGAATCATGGACATGGAAAATTCATGAGCAAGTGTAAAAGTAGGTCAAATTTTTAAAAAATTTCAAAGTAATGAAAAAGTCGTTAAATTTTATAGGATAGCAATAAAGCTGAGAGTTTGGTAGAAAGAGCAATGAACTATTCTTTTGCTGAAAGACAACAGACCTTGAGGAAGAAATTCTAAATGTGGGTCAAGTTTCTGTGAGAGGAAAAAATGTAGGTCATGTTAAATAATAGAAATACAAAGAATTTATGTCAATAATGCTATCAGAATGTTGTTTTTTGCTTGTTTGGATGATCGACTGACGATCAACCAGAAAATTATTGGATAGACAGACAGACAGATAGACAGACTGACAGACAGATAAATCTTGTAGAAGAAAATTGGAAAAATATTTATTTTTATTTTTTGTGTGTGTTTATGGATTGTTTGGGAGAAAAACACACATTGCTGATAAACCTTTCTTTAGTTTTGTTCTGAATTAGGTGTTGAAAAATTAATTGAGCGATTGCCATGTGTTAAAAGCGGTAGTTAATGTAGGTCAACATTTTTTAAACGCTAGTAAATGTAGGTCAACATTTTTTAAACGCTAGAATATGTAGGTCAACATTTTTTAATCGCTAGAAAATGTAGGTCAACATTTTTTTTTCTGGTGGATAAATATTTTATTTTGTTTACAATGGGTGTGGTGGATAAAAAAAATTAAAAAACAATATCGATAACTTTAATAAATTAGAGCAAATAACATATGTTTAAACTATGTGTAGCCAAAAATTTTTTTCTATAAATTATGAATTTATTGAGTTATTTATTACATTTCATTATAAATTATCAAACGATGAATATTAACGCGGAATTAATTGCTTCATTTAATAAATTAAATATGAAACATATTTTAAGTGTAAAAAATATGGTAGATGGAAAGGACTATCCTATTACAGGAGCTGAACGGGTAACTACAAAATATGGAGATGTTATAGTCTTGGAATTGGATGGAGCTATGCTTTATCTTCCTAAAAGGTTTAATGCCTTGACTGAAAACGATGTTGGGTACCTATCAACTGGCTCATATATCATTTCAAAGATTCCTTTAGATGACGAAAAGGATACCATTAATTATAAGCTGGAAATTAAGATGGCTGCTCCTATGAAAGGATATTACCCTTATACTCATTTTAATACTTTTAAATAAAATAATTTTTCAATAAAAAAAAATTTGTAAACAATAAATTATTATAAATTCTTGTGTTTTTTTTTCTTCTTTTTTTTATTAGTATACAGATATGTATAGGTATATATAATAAAGAAAAATTAGTATTTCTATAAGTTGTAAATGAAATCTTAATGTGGAAAGATGGAGGTTATTGAAGCTTTTCTACAAGAATTCGGAAGTGTTATCTTTGAAGAACATTTGGAATTATTATGTGCATTCAAAAGAGAATATACAGATTTTAATGTATATAGTATACCTTGCTCTCACGAAAGTACAAGTGGAGATGTCGTGGGTTTGTGTGGATGTTACTTTTTCTTTAAGAGAAAGAAGGAGGTTATGAGAATTATCGAAAACTATAAAAAAATATTAAAACATCTTAAATGTCTAAATTTATGTGCAAGAAAAACAAAATGATGAATTTGATTAAACTTTTTTTTTTTATTAGAATTTAATAATAAATGTACCTTATTTAATTATAGTTAATACATATACATACAAATAGTTTTAAAAAAAAATATAAAAGCGCATTTTTTTCTTTAAATAGAGATTTTCAAAGTAAAAATATTATTAGTATACATTTAAAATTCATCGAGAATGTTTCATCTCAAGAGAAACCCGAAAATACACGATATGGTGTTTGAACTGGAGTATTTTCTAACTTTAAAGTTAAAAGTTGCATGCGGTTTTTCAACATCCCTTGGTTTTAAGCCTATTGTCTGGTTGCATTATAAGGATAGAAACTTCATTGGATTGGACCGGGATGAATGGATAAACCTTATGAGCTATAAGGAATACATTCAGGCAACACTTAATCAGTATGAATTCCTAGATTGTATGAATCTAATTAATAAGGATGAAAAGAAGGATGTTCAATATACATTTCAGTATAGGAATAATATTTGCTATCTCATCCTACAACAGGGAAACTATAAAATTAAAATTGATTCTGAGACATGGAAATCTCTAACTCAAATTGGAATATTCTTGACGACATTTTTAAGCTGGAATACAATTCTTCGCAAGCAAATCTTATATTTTTATTATGAACATTATATTCCAAATTGCTCTATTTTAAATAAAACAAATGTACAATATTATGAAATTAAAGATATAAATGAAAGAGATGTAGAAATTGATTTAACCAGACTTTGCTATGAGTTTGGAAAAAAAATGCAAAATAAAATTAAAACAGATGTTAAAATCTATAGACTATTATTAAGAATGGATAATAAATAAAAAAAAAAACAAACAAAAAAAATAATAAAAATATATTAAAACAAACAAATATTTGAGTTTTTTTATTAATTCTTTATTTTGAAATTTATTAAAAATTTTAAACATAAATGACCACAAATAAATGTATTAAATTTTTGATATCTTAAATAGTTATATTTAATGTTTTTACCCAAGTATCTTAAAACTTCCATAGGTGGTTGGAGATTACCAAAACTATCAAAGTATTCTACATTATCATTATTTTTATAAAATGCTACCCAATGTGTTCCATATCCTCTATTTGAGTCCAAGTTTATAATTCCATTCTCTATTCGGTGTGGAGTTTTAGGAAGTTTATCCCTCATATAAACTCCTCTAAAATAAGGAATATACGTCTTCCCAAATGTTTTCAAGTCCACATCTGTTAGTGGTCTATTAGGTAGCTGTTTCAATAGTTTTTTGATGAGGTATAAAATATTCCATAGCCTTTTTTATAAGGTTTAAGATATAGACCTTTACCCATAACTATTGACTCTAATGTTTTGTTATGACGCTTACTTTCTTCGAGCTGTTGTCTACCATTTTTAGCTAAAGTAATAGTTTTAGCGATTGCTAACCCACCAGAAGCTATTGTTCCCAACGCTCCAAGTGCTGTTAGAATAGGAACAAGTGGTAGAAAACCACCAAGTTTAGGTATGTTGATAATTCTAGGAATTTTTACTATAGATTTTTTTCCAAGAAATGAATGTCGTATAGCTTTTCGTGCAGTTTTAATAGCGGTTTTGATGTCATTTGGTTTTTCCTTTTTTAAAATATCGGTTGCTGATTTAACGGCATTCTTAAAAATATTTCGTCTACACTTTTTCTTTTGGTTACCAGTTTTAACTCCCAAGCCTAATTTAACTTTTGACTTCATTGCGTTAGTGACAAGGTATGCGTTGAGTTTTTCTCCAAAAGTACTATCTTTAGCTTTAACTCTACTCCAAGCTTTTTCTGCTAGTTCTTTATCTGCTTGATGTCGCTTATGAATATCAGTGTTCTGGGAATAAGCAATATCATGAATTTTGCAAGCTGCATCCAAAGGATTGATACCTTTATCACCCCTTTGTAATCGTTTTTCTAATTTAGTTCCTGGTCCACAAAATTGATAACCCGGCAAATGGAGTTCAAGAGGTAGTGAATTAATTAAGCTATTAACAAGTCCTTTTCCAAGGACGAATTGTTTTCTACTAAATTCTTTTTTTTTATACACAATCATTTATATATAAAAATTGCTTTACTGAAATTAAAAAAAAAAAAAAATCGAAAGTAAATAAAACGTAACATTAAGCAAACGTATGCTTTCAGTTATAAAGATGCGTTTGGTAAAACAACAATCGAATATTTCAGTGAGAAACTTGGATTTAACGGAAAACAGAAATGGTTTTAAACATAGCTGCCTTTTACCAAATTCTATTACAGCACTAATAGTTGGTCCCTCAAACTGTGGCAAAACAAATATAATGCTAAGTTTAATTGAAAGTCCGAATGGTTTAAAATTTAAGAATATTTATATATACTCAAAATCATTAAATCAACCAAAATATAAATATCTATCAAGATTAATTTCATCAGTAAAGGGTATGGGACTTTATACATTTTCAGATAATGAACATGTCATACCACCCGAAAAAGCTAAAGTATATATATATTATGATATTTGACGACGTTGCTTGTGAAAAGCAAAATAATATAAGATCATATTTCTGTATGGGTAGACATAAGGATATTGATTCTTTTTATTTATGTCAGACTTATACACACATTCCAAAACATTTAGTACGTGATAATGCAAATATGATTATTTTATTCAAGCAAGATGAATTAAATTTAAAGCATATCTACAATGATCATGTTGGTAGTGACATGAGTTTAAATATGTTTCGTTACATTTGCGGAGAATGTTGGAAGGATAAATATGGATTTCTTGTAATAAGCAAAGATGATGAAATGAAGCAAGGACGTTATAGAAAAGGCTTTGATCTATTCATTCAGATTTAGTCATATGTATACTATTAACTACATCAGACGTATACCTATTAATATTAAATACGTTTTTTTCCACTTGGAAACTGTTAAAATTATTCCACGAAGCTGTTTATCTGTTTTAAGAAGCTGTTTAGCTGTTTTCAAAAGCTGTTTAGCTGTTTTCAAAAGCTGTTAAGCTGTTTTAAGAAGCTGTTTAGCTGTTTTTTTCAAAAGCTGTTTAGCTGTTTTAAGAAGCTGTTTAGATGTTTTAAGAAGCTGTTTAGCTGTTTTCAAAAGCTGTTTAGCTGTTTTAAGAAGCTGTTTAGCTGTTTAAGAAGCTGTTTAGCTGTTTTCAAAAAGCTGTTTAGCTATTTTTCAAAGTTATAATGATGGAAGAAAATATTTTAAAAGAGTTGGTGAAATCCAAAAAAATTTTAAAGAAGAAATTTCAAAGCATAAGACTTGGAGAATTGGAAAAATTTTATAATTTAGAAAGAACATTTAAACCTTTAACAGAACCTCTAAAGAAACTAGTCAAATTGTCAGATTCGTCAAATTTAACAATACCCATAGACGAAAAACATAAATGTAAGCACAATACTAAAATAAAAACGGAAAATAAAACTATATTCACCAGCACCCCTAAGAAAAACTTAATGAAAGAGAAAAACATTGATTCAGCACCTAATAGAATAAAAAAAGATAAAGAAGAAGAAGAAGAAGACTATAACAGTAATAGTGAAGATGAAGTAAATAATACATCGAAAAATGAACAATTTTATTCTCAGTCATCCGATTGGGAGTTTGATTTATCAACTCTAAATGGAAATAAAAAGCTTGACACTATATTTGGACCTCATAAGACGGAAAATGGAGACTGGAAATTTGGAAATTCTATTTTAAAGCTAACCGATGATAAAATAATAATTGGGCATTAACCACAGGGTTATACTCATTACTTTTTCATAAAAATCCAAAACAATTCGATTCTTCAGAGCTAGCAATATATAAACATATTTTACTTGATACAAACGCACATCGAAGAAACTATGATCCTAATAATCAAATTAATGGAAACAGAGGTTATAAATATAAAAAAAAAAAAATAAATAAATTGTTTACTACAACTACTCACGTTGGTAAGGGTTTAATGGAGGTTAATCTTAATAAACCAAACTATATATACTGGGATAATCCTAATGAAATTGTAGACCGATTGAGGCTGTTAATAGCGTCACAACATGCTGGTAACAATAATCATTCTAATGAAATAATATCTATAGTCGAAGAACTAAGGGAAGCAAATATAATTGAATAAGTTTTAAATAAAAAAACAAATTATGACTGTTGACAAATTTGGTCATTACTATAATCAAAAATATATAGGAGATATAACAAGAAACAACCTTTTAAAAAAATTTCGGTATCACACTTAACGGAAATAATATTGACATAGAGAATAAAAGAATTTTAAATTTGTCACCTCCAATTAATGGGGCAGATGCTGTTAACAAAAATTATGTGAATACACAAATTACCCATATGCAAGAACATTTAAAAAGGGGTATAAACAAAGAAGTTTTAATTGTTCGAAATGAAATTAAAGATTTAAATAAAATAATTTCTGACATATATAGTTTAATGATTACGCTTTCATCACAACAACAACAACAACAACAACAACATAATGGAAAAAAGAACGATAATAAATGAACTACATTCTAGAGCGCGCAAAAATTTCTTACGACGCAAAGTAATTACAAAGGGAATTGATGATCTTTGGCAAGCAGACTTAGTAGAGATGGGCAACTATTCGACTATAAACAACGGCTATAAATATATGATAACAATTATTGATACATTTTCAAAATTCCCTTGGGCTGCAGCAATTAAAGCAAAAACCGCATCTGAAGTATCCAAAGCTTTTCAGAAAATATTAAGTAAGGGGCGAGTACCTAAAAATTTACAAACAGATGATGGTAAAGAATTTTTTAATAAGGAATTTGGTTTGCTAATGCGCAAATATTCAATTAATCATTACTCTACATATAGTGTAATGAAAGCTTCAATAGTTGAACGGTTTAATCGAACACTAAAAGGTATGATGTGGAGAGAATTTAGTTATAATGGAACATTTCACTGGATTGATATTTATAAAAAACTAGTTGATCAATATAACAGAAAAACTCATAGTAAAATCAAAATGGCGCCTATTGATGTAAAACGTGAACATGAACAACATCTACTGAAAACTGCATTTAGCAGTTTAAAAATGTTTAAGTCATCACGATTTAAAGTCGGTGATTATGTTCGCATAAGCAAATACAAACATATTTTTGAAAAAGGTTATACACCAAATTGGACTACAGAAATATTTAAAATAAAATCTATACAGAACACCTATCCAATCACATTCTTACTAGAAGATTACCAAGGAAATCCTATAAAAGGGGCATTTTACAAAGAAGAAATACGTCACACACATTATCCCAATACATATCTAGTGGAAAAAATTTTAAAAGAGAAAGGTGATAAAGCGTATGTTAAATGGCTAGGGTTTCCAAACCAACATAATTCATGGATTAATAAAGATGAAATATTATAAGAATAAGTATTTATAAGATTTTTTTTTTTAATAAATACCTAAATTTAATAAAAGAAAAAAACCCCAGCATTTTATTTCATTTAAAGTTTAGCGCTCATAATGTCAATTACATTAGCGTTAAGTGGCAATTCATCAGTTTTAACAGCAAATTATTTCCCACCAATAGATCTTAAAGATGACTATGAATGCTCTTTAGTTGATTTTCATTCATATAACTCTATTCCCAATGTAGATTATGATAATAATTTATTTCATATAGGAGATAAAATAATTGAAATTCCTATCGGATCATATGAGTTGCAAGATATTGTGGACTATATAGTTGGACAGTATAAAGCAGAAAATTTCAATAAATCTATTCTGATTAAAGCTAATAATAATACTTTACAAATTGAAATTACTTCCTCCCACGATGCAATTTTCTTTGATCGAAAACGATCTATTGGTAAATTATTAGGTTTAAGTAGGCGATTATTAGAAGCTGGAAGAAAACATGTATCAAATCAACCTGTAAATATATTAAGAGTTAATGCTATACAAATTCAGTGTAACATCATAACTGGAGCTTATATGAATAACTCTCCAGCGCATATACTTCACGAGTTCGCATTAGACGTACCACCAGGCTATAAATTAGATGTTATTGCTAATAACCTAATTTATTTACCAGTAAACGTCAAAGAAATAACATATCTCAAGATTTGGATTGTTGATCAAGAAAATCGTACAGTAAATTTCAGAGGTGAAGAAATAACACTAAGATTACACCTAAGACCACGGAAAAAATGATAATTTACAATAAAACTAGGCACATTAACGTTAATAGAGACATTCCTACTAATCATATTAAAGCTACAAGACCATCATTAACGAAAGAAAATACAACCTTTTTAAAATTGCTTAAGTTAAAAATAAAGAAAAATGTCTGATATACTCAATGTTATTGGAAAACCATATTCTGATGAAAATATAATAAAAAAAGATTATCATAGCTATGTGCCCTATATTCAATCATTTAAAAACAATGATGAAATTCGAATTACACTACAAAATCAAGACTTATATGTTCTTCCGTCTGAAAGCTACTTATATATAGAAGGAAACATACAAAACTCTAAAGGTGAAGAAGCATCACAAAATACTAGATTGAGGAATAATTGTGTTACATACTTATTTGATGAAATACGGTATGAGATTAATGGTGTTGAAATTGATCGTACTCGATACTTGGGAATATCTAGTACAATTAAGAATTATGTCTCACTAAATGAATTTGAAAGTAATATGATGAGAAATGCAGGGTGGAATATTTCTGAAGACCTATCAATGCGAAAATTTAATTTTTATATTCCCCTAAAACTACTGTTGGGTTTTGCTGAGGATTTTAATAAAATAATTTTAAATAGCAAACATGAACTTATTCTTTTACGAAGTTCAAATGATGATAAGGCGTATTACTCAACAGATGCTAATGAAAAATTGAGTTTATCGATTAAAAACATTACATGGAGAATACCACATATTCACCTATCGGATGCACGAAAAATACAAATAATGAAGATTATTAAGGAGGGTGTTTCATTACCCATAGCATTTCGCAGTTGGGATCCAACATTTTCCGAAGGTAGAAATCATAACTGGAATATTAAACTATCAGTGAATAGAGAAAGGCCAAGATTTATTTTATTCGTATTAGAAAATGATAATAAATATATACACTCGGACTTAAAAAATGTTAAAGTACATTTAAATTCAGAATCCTATCCATATGATGATTTAAATTTAAAATTTGAGGAGAATCGATATGCTATTCTATATGACATGTACGCTAAGTTTCAACAAAATTATTATATGAGAGAAGCACAACCTCTTCTCTCCTGCGAGAAATTTAAAAATATTCCAATTGCCGTAGTTGATGTTAGCTATCAAAATGAAATTGTTAAAAATGGACCTATTGATGTAAAAATTGAGTTCGAGACAAGTAGTCCAGTACCAAAAAATGCAAATGCTTATTGTTTAATCCTACATGATCGTATGATGGAGTACACACCTTTAACTGGAATTGTTCGAAAAATTATATAATCTAATATACATTCTAATACTTACTTTTTTTTTCATTTAATTTCTATTAAATAAAGAATAAAACTGTTGGTTTGTTTTTCTTAATAAATTTTGTGGTTCTTTATTTCATATAGTATGAATGTATGGTATGGTATGTATGAATATGTTTACATATTTATTATTATTATTATTCTTACATATGTATATTATTATATTTACATAATTTTATTATTACAAGATAATATAAATTTATTAAATATTCTATTAATTAAAATTATTCTTATTCAACCTTATTCTATTAATACTAATTATTTAGGGACTCAATATCACTAATTATTCTACTTAATTCTAAATCACCATTATCAGTATCTAACTGATAATGGTGCCATGCATAAGTATTAATTTCATCATTTTTTATCTTCCGCTTACTATCAATAAAATTTAAAGCTATCTTATTCACTTCATTTGTTAATATTGTGTGTAGCTTAGATGTGAATGTATACATATGTATATGCTGCTACTGTTTCCTTATTAAATAAGACATTTTTATAATCATTAATACAATAATTTTCTACCACGCACTTTTTAACCCCCTTAGCTTTCTTAACATCTCTATCATCTTCAACTGTGAAGGAATAAACTTTGGGTCCTAAGCCTACATATTCAGTGATGAATTTACCCTCAGTTTCATCTTTCATCATTCCAATGACTTTTTTATTTAATTGCGGAAAGTTAAATGGATTGTTTTTTGAATATGCAGATGTGTCAAAGAGTGTTTTCAAATCTCCTCTTATATCGTCATAGAGATCGTCAGTTTTAATTGAATAAATAAAAGAGTCAGTGTCCATGTAATTAAGATTTATATTATCTCCGAATTTAGGTTTCATGTACTCATAATGGAAATCATACATTTTCCATTTTGAAAGATCAAGTACACAAAAGCCTAAATAAATTGGTTTATTATAATATGTCAAAGTTTTATTCATTTGTACAGCCCAAAATTTATCGGTAAACTGTGAAATACTATGAAAATTTGGTTTTGCTATAAGTTCACCTACACCTAATCGGTTACGGTTGGTACGACCCCATTCACTAACCAACCGAACGTCTTTTCTCTTATCGACGTTTTCCATGTGTCAAAGGATAGCACTTGTAAATTAATTAAACGTTTTTAATATTGGTTTTGACTTTTATTAATTAAGAAAATATTAAGTTTATAAAATATGTTTGTTTAGCTTCTAGCTTGTTCTAATGCGTGACTATGAATGACCGTTTGTTTTAACCCTTTACGGCGTCATGTTGTATTTCTGCAACATACCCTTAAAGTAATTGTAAAAAAATTATATATGGTAGTATAGCAATTTAAGGCGATGTTGGAGTTTGGCAACATAGCATTCTTGCGGTTTAAAAACTAAAAGTTTTCTAAACAGCAAAAAGTTTGTAATTATTTCATTCAAGTGACACGTGTGTAGAAATCTGCTGTACGCTATTTAAATTATTTTTCAAAAAATTAATTTTTTAAGTAATAGCGATATTTGGCTATTGAAATTTGTTTGAGTGAAAGGTAAGAGGATATATTTCAATAACCAATTACTAATTCTTATCGCAAAACCAATTTCGTTTACGTTTTATACTAATTTTGGTTTGTTGTATATATGCAACATTGCCTATTTATACTGATTTTGGTGTGTTGTATATATGCAACATTGCCTATTGAGGTGTATTATTTTACTATTTTTTCATCATTGTAAATGATTTTTCTTTAGTATCAAAATGAGCCATTAATTGCGTAATATAGCTCCTAAGGACCTAGAAATGATTCTATCACAATGGGAAGATAGTGAAGATGGCCTTGATTTTTCTGATAACGATGAAAGAAGGGCCGGCTTAACACGTTTCACCGAAAGATGTCAGGTTGGACCAATATGGGCCCTGGCCAGTTTGGGTCAATAAACGCATGAGAAGCAAATTTTCAGAATGCAAAGGCTATACGCAGACATCTTGGGAAAAATAAGGGGTTAGTGTGTGCTACAATAAGCAAAACAACTGCTTTAAAAATTCTCATATTCTTAATTTCAACTTTAATTTTGAGAGCTACTGCTGCAATGTTGCATTTCTGCAACATATAATTTTTTTCAATAAATTAGATCTTTAATATGAATAAACATTTTTTTATTAATTTTTCCATTAATAGTAGCCAATTTACCACCTATTAACTAAAAACTAACGAAATTGGCGTTCTTACGCCGTAAAGGGTTAAAAAAAGAAACATACCGAGTCTTCTCCGCCGTATGTTTAGTGACTATAAGACAGAGTTGTTTTAAACGTTTATTTGACAGGGTGTTTCTAACTTGACAGTTCGGCCGTTCCTGACCCCAAGTCGTCCTCGGCTTCATTATCATCATCACCAAGTTCGGGTGAACCATCACACCATCTTTTCATTTTGTCCGAACTAAAAACGGAACAAAACTTTCGAGTCTTTATCTGAACCCCTGGTACGTCTTCAATTAGATATCGATCATTTCCAATCACTCGCTTAACGATATAAGGACCTCGATACTTAGGAAGAAGTTTTCGCGATTCACCGGTTGCCTGGGCTTCATTCTCAATCAGCACTAAATCGTCTTCATTATATGAGGTAGGCCGACGGTGCTTCCCATCAAACCTTTTCTTCCACTGTTGCCGTTCCCGATCGATGTTGTCCACGGCCTCTTGCCTTTTCTCACTCATGGGTATAACCGTTTCAGGGCATTCATCATCTTGTATAGCTGCTACAATACGGTTCTGAATCACGTCAATTAGTTTGTAGTCAAAAATTAGCTCATTCGGCGTAAAACCCGATGTTGAATTCTTTTGGGAGTTAATTGACCATTGTAGTCTGTACAATGCCACGTCCCAATCTTTTGAATCCTCGGTAGTCGTACGCAGAAACGACAAGATAGTGTGGTTGACTCGTTCAACCTGTCCATTGGCCCTGGGGGTACGTACAGCATTCTTAATGTGTTGTATAGAGTTATCATTGCAATATTGTTCAAAAATCTTTGAAGTGAAAGCTGTGCCACGGTCAGAAATTATGCGCCTTGGTAACCCAAAATAACTAGACAGCTCATTCAAATAAGTAATAACTGGAACAGATTTCGTATTTCGTACGGCTTTTATGACGGCATACTTCGTAAAAGCATCAGAGATAACCAAAATATGAGTGTTACCCCGTTTACTCTTAATGAAAGGTCCCAGATGGTCCACATGTATTTGGCGGAAAGGTAGTGGTTCCAAATCGCTATAGTGTAAACATCCTTCGGGCTTACCACCTTTCGATTTGTTATAGCAACACTCTACGCACGCTGCTATATACTCCTTCATATATTTCCGCATACGAGCAAACCAAAAATATTGCTGAACGCGCTCAAGACTTTTCTCCAGTCCGTAGTGACCCACATCATCATGGCAATATTTCGCAATTCGCCATCGTACAGCCTTTGGTATAACCAGTTTTGGTCCCAGTTGCGTTTCGCGATATAAACGATTGTTTTTCAAAACGTAGTCCGATTGGACTTGAGGATACTGCTCAGATTCTACCTCCCTACGCAGGATCCTAACAATGTTCATAAGTTCCTCATCCTTAATTTGCATCGTAAATATCCAGTCGTCACTACCCACCTTCACGCTCATTATGAAACCCGCAGGTTCGGTTTCAACAGCTGGCAAATCAGGTGATCTACTTAAGGCGTCAACGTGAGCCATACGGGAACCTTCCCGATGAACAAACTCGCAATCAAATTCCAATAATTTTAACAGCCACCGTGCAACTTTCGGTTGTAGCTCCCTCGTAGTCTTAGTTCTTGTAATTGCTGCGCAATCCGTTACCACACGAAAATGTTTTCCCAATAAATAAATACGAAAACGCTCCAAAGTATCTACGACAGCTAGTACTTCCAATTCATAGCTATGATACTTAGCCTCAGTGTCAGAGCAATGTCTACTAAAATAAAATACGGGTTGCCACTTACCCTCACCGTTAGACTGCAACAGAACACCAGCCAATCCTAAACAGCTAGCGTCCGTATGTACTTCGTGTTGTGCCGATACATTATATATTGCAAGTACAGGCTTACTGCAAAGGATTTCAATTAAGCTTTCAAATGATTTATGCTGCGACTCGCCCCATTTGAAATCGTTGGACTCATTTTTACGTAAGAGCTCCGTGAGTGGTCGTGAAATTATAGAGTAATTTTCTACGAATTTCCGAAAAAATCCAGTAAGACCTAGAAAACGACGCCATTCCGTAATATTTGTTGGCACCTTGAAATTTTTAATAACACTGATCTTCTCGACTCCAGGCGTAATACCATTTCTATTCACCGTGTGGCCCAAGTATGATATCTCGCTCGCCAAAAATTTACATTTGTCCAAACGCAAGGTAAGTCCACAGTGTGCTAGTATATCCAAGAACTTATCTAATCGTTCTATTCCCTCTTTTACAGTTTTGCTAGGAATTACAACATCGTCGAGGTACGCCAATACTTCACCTGGGTTCATAAACTCCAAAATACGATTCATAACCGTTTGAAAAACAGCAGGGGCATTAACCAAACCAAAAGGCATCCGATTATACTCGTAGTGGCCATCAGAGGTGACGAAAGCTGTAAACTTTTTAGATTCCTCCTGAATCTCAATTTGATGGTAACCCATTCGCAAATCCAGTGTTGTAAAATAATAATTCCCGGAAAGTTGGGCGAATTGTTCGTCCATTACCGGCATAGGGTACGGTGTTTTAACGGTTATCTTATTCAATTGACGGTAATCTACGCATAGACGATGTTCCCCATTTTTCTTGTCCACAAGAACTATTCCGGAGGCGTATGGTGAATCCGATTTACGGATTATGCGATTCTCGAAAAGTTCCTTAACGATATTGGCCACAACAGGACGTTTTGCAAATGGTATCTTATACGGTTTTGTACATACCGGTTCCTCAGTGGTTAATTTTATCTCCATTTGAACTAAATTACATTTGCCCAATTCGTTTATACTTCCAGCGAAGCACTGCTTATGCGTGTTTAGAATAATTTTTAACTGCTCGCTCTCATCAGGCGTAGAAATTCCCTGAGACTCTATCGCATTTATATTTTGTAGCCAGCACTTGCCCTCTTCTATAATTGTACGTTTCCCTTTACGGCACAGCAGGTCATGACCAATTAGTACATTTTCAGGAATCATCAAATCTTCAACAACAAGAAGTTCCGCTTTACATGTTGTGTCGTCCATTAAAACGTCTGCATTTATTTTTGAAGTACAGATGTATTCACCTCCTGCAAACCCTTTCAAAACAATTTCGCACTTCACAACATCACCGATTTCAACAGAAAATGTTTTTCTTATAAGGCAACGATCACTACCAGAATCAATAAACGCTCTAGTAACAACATTGTTTATTTTAACGGCTTTAGAAAGTCTCTCCATCGACTCTGAAGTTTCGTGTATGATTCTGTTTACATTTGCAGATTCGTTTTGTCTAGACTTACAATCACTCGTTTTATGAGAAGTTCGGTGGCAAATATCACAACGAGGTTTTTTCTGAGGTTCGGGACACTTAACTGAATAATGTCCATAGTTGGAGCAATTAAAACATTTAATTTTACCCAATGGATTACCATCGACCTTCTTCGCCGGTGCGGTGTGGGCCTTGTTCTCAGTCGTATGCACTTTCGTCTTGTTGTTGTTATTTATTGGTGCCATTTTTATTTCATTATAGTTGCAATAACTTATTATATCGTTAAGAAGCTGGTTGCACGATGTATATTCGTTTGAAATTTTCCTCTTCAAATTGTAGTCGTTAATACCATTAACAATATGTCGTGCTATGGCTGAATCGCCCAGATAGCCTTTTTTTCCAAACGCATACATTCTATAGTAATACTCCTGGGGAGTCTCGTGTGCATAACGTATCATGGCTGTCATTTTTATATGAACATCAGCCGCGTTTTCAATGTGGGGAAAATCTGCAACGAATTTATTAGTAAACTGTGGCCAAGATAAAAATACTTCCTGTAACGAATCGACCCAATATTTAGCGGGTCCTTTAATTTTCTGTTGTACTGCAAATACAACAGAACGATCGTCCCATCGATAAGCTGATTTTAACAGCTCAACCCGTTTAACAAACTGTGTTGAATTAACAGACTCGTCCGCTGATGGATCAAAATCCGGCAATAGAGAAATAATCTCCCGTACTTGGCCATATGGATTGAACATTTGTTGATTTTGTTGAATAACAGGTTGCGTTGATGAAAATGGTGTTGACATTACATTTGTCGTGATGGGCGTTGTAAATTGGTGTTGATCGTACGTTGGTTCGCGTTGCGCATAAATTGGTGGTTGATGCATTTGTTGAAAACAACCGTTGGTTGGTACTCCAGCTTGAACGAAAGTTGGATTAACGTGTTGCGAAAAAGTAGTGCTTAACGGAATACTTTGGGCGTAAGTATTTACTTGATGTGGACGTGGTGCATCATAGCATGACGTTATGGTTTTCGTTGTAGCCGGAATATTATTTACGTACATATTCGTTGGCTGTACGTGGTGTGCGTTGTGGTTCGTTACCGCCGGAACCTTATACATATAATTAGAATTGTGCGGTTCGTGATGTACGGTGTATTGCGGCAAAACAGACGTTGTTTGTGGAACTTCTCTACCGTGAGATGTGGTTGACGATATTTGTGGTACGTTATAGTACGATGAGACAGTGTTCGTTGTCTCCAATGGGCGGTCTTGCACAATAGAAACATAACTGGATTTTACTGGTGCGGGGGACGTTACTGCATTCGTGTGTGTCTGAGAACGTATGGGGGACACCTCCGGTGACAAGAACTCTTGTAATGGTGATGATGCATCCAACGAGTCGAACTCGGATGCTCTGTATCTTTCGACCAACGAACGCGTGTTGGCAACTTGATTCTCCAGTGTTAGTATTCGTTGTGTCATACCATGGGGTGATAATTCCAGTAATTTCTGAGAATTCAATTCGTTGGAATTCTCAATACGATCAATTAACTGCTTTTTGTTCCCAGAACACGATATTCCCATTTCCCTGCATTTAGCCTGCAGTTTCTTCACGGTTAGTGTGTGTATATTTTCCATCGTAAAAAAAATCAAAACAAGACGCGAAAAATCCTGATCCCACTTCCGATATGTCAAAGGATAGCACTTGTAAATTAATTAAACGTTTTTAATATTGGTTTTGACTTTTATTAATTAAGAAAATATTAAGTTTATAAAATATGTTTGTTTAGCTTCTAGCTTGTTCTAATGCGTGACTATGAATGACCGTTTGTTTCAAAAAAAGAAACATACCGAGTCTTCTCCGCCGTATGTTTAGTGACTATAAGACAGAGTTGTTTTAAACGTTTATTTGACAGGGTGTTTCTAACTTGACACATGGTTTTACCATACACAGCATTATTGAGCAATTTAAAGAAGTCTTTTTCAAATTGGTTATTAGCTTCTGCTCTATATGAAGTATTTAAATCTATGTATGTTTTTAACCATGGTTTTTGATTGAATTTTAAAATTCGGTGAACTTTTTCCAAAACCAATCCATTATTTAAACATTGCTCTAATGTTTTATAATGTATGACATATTTATTTTTGTCAGATAGGTCAGCAATTAATTTTTCATATTTAGTGCCACCTATTATTTTATTTTCCACACAGAATGGTAGGTCATTATGGTAATCATGACAGTTGAACGGGTATGATAAATCGACTTCATAAATATAACCAACATCTGAGTTATGTGGAATATTTTTGGGGTGAATGAAGTCATTTGTCCAACTGAAGCCTCCATATGGTAGTGATTCTGACATTGCCCAACCATAAAGATTATTTGCGTCTAAATATAAAATGTATTCGGAAGGTTTCGTAGGATCATAATCGTTAAAATATTTATGATTAGCCTTACTATACCTCTTACTACATTGTGAAAGGCCACCACGAATTCCTCGTTTAATAAAATAATACATTTCTAAATCTGTTAATAACTCTAGCTCAATTCTTGTATATTTTAACATTGCATCCCAAGAAAGGCCTGGGATGGTATAATAATGTGGAGGATCTAGGTTATAAATCTTCTTACAGAGTCTTCTGAAGTTTTCAAATACATCTGTAAGTAATAATACGTCAGTTTTTAAGTATAGTTCCATGTAATCTCTAATAGTCTCACAATCAAATTTTGTCCATATATTCTGTGCTAGTAAATAGTCTTCTTCTGAGCATTTTTTATCATTCAGTCTACTGTAAAATGCTTCAATTGGTGGAAGTTGCTTTTCATTTAATTTTTCAAATGAATTTAAATATTCATAAGGAAAAACACCCTTTCGCTTCATAAGAGAAAATTTCTCAGCATCTGGAAAATATTTTCTAATAGCATTTAAATCTTGGTCATTGAGGTTACTAGCTAATGATTCCAAGCCAGATGCCATAAATCTTAAAGAGTCTAAAAACCTAAGCTCAATTTTTTTTCCAGTTTTATAGTCTCGCACCTTTGCAAGTTGTTTTGAAATTATATGCTGAAGAATATTTTGCTTCACTTTTCTTATGTACAACTCATTTATATAATCATCAATTTCTTCATCGGTATATACCCGAACAGTATGCGACAAAGAAATGTATAATTCTTTATTTATGGGAATTACATTAGTCTCGCCTTTAATACTAAGTAATTCTTTAATAAATAAGTGACAATCATATTTCGAAAAATTGTGGAAAAATATAGGAATAAAATTTGGAATTTTAAAATTTAAATTACACGAATTGTGTGCAGCCCCTCTATATTTTCCCGATAAGTGACAGTGATCTCTCACAGCTAGTTCATCGCCTAGTGCTAAACCGCAAATATGACAGTTGATAGATTTTAAAAATTGTTCTTCTTCTAAGGGGGTTAATGGATGCATTGGGACAATTTTCTCATAATAAGTCTTATAAATTTGTCTACATTCATTTATTAAATTATCAAAAAAATGTTGTCCTACATTCACACTGCTACTATCACTACTACTAAACATTTTAAACTTATCTAAATTTTCATTAAAATTACACTTAATATTAAAACCATATGCACATGGTATATGTTTTTTTATAAATCTACTATTTTCATTAATACTACTTACATCTACTTCCTCAAGAACACATTCGAAATCTGCATATACTAAGAATGGAACTTCCATCTGCCTTTCATAATGCTGATATTTAACTATAGATTTTTCCCCCTCTGGCATCTTGGGAATACATTCTCCACACTCTCTCTCCTTATGGATTACCATTCTCTCCGGTATAGTTGTATGGTAGAGACAACTATTACAAAATATTATACTACCATCATGTGCTGATAGTTGATTTGAAAGTAGTCTAAAAATAAATAAAAATTAATTAATTTGATAGAATAGATTTTTTTTCTTTATAAAGTTTTATGTTAATTTTATACTAATTACTAATTACCTAGAAATATTCTTTATTAGAATGTAGTGCATTTTACTCCCGCATGCACTTTCCAACAGTAGCAAATTAATGTGAACTTCCTTTTCACTTTTGATGTAGTACGGACCAACAATAGTTTTCAATTTTCGGTCGAACCCGAACACATTTATACTTATTTCCTTATTGTTCTTTTCAAAATGCTTAATATCCTTCACATCAGTTGGAAATTGCATTGAAGTGAAGTTAAGTATTCTACCGGAATCAAGTGAAATAATTTGTTCAGAAATATCACTTATTTTATAAATTGTCTGTCTGTGTACATGACTGTCATCCCCATTATAAAATGCTGCTATAATACTCCATTTAAAACAGAAAACGTCATTATTTTGGACGTTTATACAAGCACGTTTTCGTATTAGCTCTTTAGGAGTTGGTATGTATTGCGATCCTGATAATGGTGATGCCTTGTTAATATTAATTTCCAGACATTTTATTTGGATAAGCGTCCAACCAGAATCTCTTTCTTGAAACTCTGACATTTTAGCTTTAATTTTTTCAATTTGTGTTGTCAAAGCTAAGTCTATGTCATCCGCTCTCGATATACGCATCATTTCCGTACAATGATACATATTTGTTTCTGGCTTATCAGGATAGGCTGGTAATTTGTATCGAGCAGTAAGTTCCAAATTGAATTTCACTATTATGTGCTCAGACACGATATGTTAAAAGTCGAGATTTGAATGAATTTTTTATTAGTTGAATCCGGTTTCCAATTTTTTCCTGTACATTTTTCTGGTGTTCGGGTTGCGAGCAATGAATAAACCATTGCTGAGGTTGAATTTTAGCATTACAATCCTCACACATAGTAAAAGTTTCTGCATATAACTCAGGCTGTTGTTGTTTACATGGTATATTTGATTGCAACATCGATATACGTTTCCTAGATGCAGCCGATGTTGAAAGATATTCGTTAATTTCTTCTACTTGTTGTTGGTGTTGTTGTTGTTGCGGTTGTTGATGCTGCTGCTGTTGTTGCGGTTGTTGTTGTTGCTGGTGTTGTTGTTGCGGTTGTTGATGCTGCTGCTGTTGTTGCTGTTGTTGTTGTTGCAGTTGTTGTTGTTGTTGACGAAGAAAATCTTTATGAATTTTAACATGTTTCTTTTTTTCCATATATGTCATGGATATATGATTACATATATCACATGGCATATAAATTATTGTATGTTTTTTTAAAATGTTTTTATTTTTGTATATATTTTGGCATATTTCACATATGATAACACTAGCCATTATTATTTTTAAATTTTTATTTATTTTATTTTTTATTTTTAAAAACACTAACTTTCTTTAGCAAGTTTACTTTAGAAACTAATTGAAAAGAATATATTAAAAACCTTATATACACTTCAAATATCTATACAGTCGATCACCCAAACCAGTCTGTCTGTCTGTCCATCCAAAATTTGTTTTTCCTATACAGTCGATCATCCAAACAAAGCAAAACATCATTCTGATAGCATTATTGACATGGTTTTTTATGTATACACGTAAATTCTTTGTAATTCTAGTTTTTCTCCCAAAAAAAAAAATGTTGACCTACATTTTCTAGCGTTTAAAAAATGTTGACCTACATTTTTTTTTCCTCTCACAGAAACTTGACCCACATTTAGAATTTCTTCCTCAAGGTCTATCTTTCAGCAAAAGAATAGTTCATTGCTCTTTCTACCAAACTCTCAGCTTTATTGCTATCCTATAAAATATAACGACTTTTTCATTACTTTGAAATGTTTTAAAAATTTTGACCTACTTTTACACTTGCTCATGAATTCCCCCTCTCCATGATTCTGTCCATGTTCAAGACACACTCCAATACAATATCCTAATCATCTCACACCCCATAAATTATTAGTTTTAATATCATCGCTTTGAAAAAAATTGTCCACAAAAAAGAAAATACAGCCTTTTTAAAATTGCTTAAGTTAAAAATAAAGAAAAAAATATTTTTCCAATTTCTTCCTCAAGGTCTGTCTGTCCGTCAAAAAAAGGGCTTATCAGAAATGTGTGTTTTTTCTCCCAAACAATCCATAAACACACACAAAAATATAAAAAAAATATTTTTTCAATTTTCTTCTACAAGATCTGTCTGTGTATCTGTCCATGTTCAAAACACACTCCAATACAATACCCTTATCATCTCACACCCCATAAATTATTAATTGTAATATCATCGCTTTGAAAAAATTGTCCACAAAATTTTTTTTCAAAATCAAGTGCATCTGTGTACTTGTACACAGTATGTCTCTCTGCCTATTGATCTACATGCATACATATCCACAAAAACTAAATCACATCTTTCTCAAGTTCATCTACACAGTAAGACCGTCTGTCGATCACAACAAATGAAAGGCTTCAACAATGCACCCAACACTTGTGCATTGCTCCCCCAACATTTTTCTAAATCTCAGCTTTATTGCTTTCCTATAAAATTTAACGACTTTTTTATTACTTTGTTTTGAAATTTTTTAAAAATTTCACCTACTTTAACACGTGTTCAGGAATTTCCCCCCTAATTTTGGCTTTTTTAAAATTTTATGACATTTTTATGGCTTTTTTAAAAAATTTATGACATTTTTATTGCTTTTTTAAAAATTAACGACTTTTTTATTGCTTTTTTTAATTTATGACCTTTTAATTGACATTTTAACGACTTAAAAAAATTTTTAACGACTTAAAAATTCAACGATGACCTTTAATGGCTTTTATTACTTTCCCCCATACTAAACCTATAGGAAGTTGACCTTTTAACGACTTTTTGTTCACATTGGCGCTAAACTGTCAATATACATATACTCTTATTAAATAAAATGAATTATATTGTTTTGTTTTCAATAATGTATACTACTTCAATTTTATTCAATCTACTCCACTTTTTTCCAAAATCTACACTCACAATATTCTGTACGTAAAATTAACTGAAATTGTAATATAAAATAAATGAAACTTCAATTAAAAACCGGTCTACTTATTTTTCATTTATTTTTAACAAAAAGTTCATTTAATTTTTACTGTCAAAAATTCAACACCATATTCCGTAAAATCAAATAAATATTCAGTTATTTTGTAAAATTTTAGTGTCAAAAATTCAACACCATATTCAGTAAAAACAATTAAATATTCAGTTATTTTTTAAAATTTTACTGTCAAAAAATTGACCCCATATTCAGTAAAAACAATAAAATATTCAGTTATTTCATTAAATTTTCGTTTACTCCACAAAAGAGCCGAATTTCTAAAAAATACCAGACCAGGTGTCTATCCGCTTGTTTTTCTTATAAGCGACATAGGGAGAATATTATTTTTTACTTACCCTGATACACACGTTTGTTTTACTTTTGTTGTACTGACCACGTTGTTTACAGAAGAACTCTCAATTATAAGACACCAGCAGCATGACCGATATGACTTCGCAATTATTTTACTTTTAAAATTTGATGTATTTAACAAAATTAAATTAATAAATAGAAAATGGGAATTGCTTACACAAAACAAGCAATTCATTTTTTATAGATAAGTAAAAATTAATTTTTGGTAGTTAAATTATATAAAATAACTGAATATTTAATTGTTTTTACTGAATATGGTGTTGAATTTTTGACAGTAAAATTTTATAAAATAACTGCATATTTATTTGTATTTACGGAATATGTAGTTAATTTTTTGACAATTATTTTATATAAGATAACTTAAAATTCATTTGGTTTTACGGAATTCGTGGTTGAATTTTTGACAGTAAAAATTAAATGAACTTTTCGTTGCTTTAAATAACATTTTTATTTAATTTAACATAAAGAAGAATTTAACTCAATCAACGGACAATATTAACTGCAACTGAAAATCCGTATTAATATGCACTTAGTTTTTTGAATAACTGTTAGAATCAGTTAAAAATAAATTTGCTTGGAATTTTAAATGTTTATTTATTTAAAAATGACTGAACGGAATATTTCTTAAATAACCTACAGTCCGTTACTGTAATAATATTGTGAGTGTACTTCACTCAATTTTTCTCTAGCGGCAGCACTAGGCGGTAGGCCGCAAATGAGTTTTTTTTAACTGATTAAGCCGCATGTATTTATTTTTTGCTGAATGCTTTCTAACTATGTTTTAGCCATTTTTATTCGATTTTTTAATTAAAAATATTAAGTATTACTTACAATAAGAATGCATATATGTTCTATACTTAGGCATATTATTGTAAATACATTTTATATCCACTGTACATAATATATGTACTTTGTTTATAAAAAATATTTTTAATCAATTTTTTTAATTGTAGAAAATATTCATAAAATGAGTAATGTAATTTGATTTTTCAAATCAAGCAAACCTTTAAATTTTTTATACCCTTCACCACAGGTGTAAAAGGGTACATATAAGTTTGTCATAACGTTTGTAATTTCCACAATATTGATTTTAGACCCCATAAAGTATATATATTCTGGGTCCATATGAGAAGAGAAGTTGATTCAACGATGTCCGTCTGACCGTCTGTCCGTCTTACGTTTGATTTGTGTTTTCCGGATAATCCAGACATGATAGCGGCTAGGTTATTTTACATTTATGTTACATACAGTCCACCATTTCTTGCTATTGAAATTCAGTCAGATCGGTCCAAAAATGACGTAGATATGAGCAAAAAACCACGACTACCTCTAAATTTGTCCAAAAATCCCTTGTTGTTGTTGTATTTTTTTAATTTCTGTATATCTTGAGAACGGCAAGAGCCAAAGTTTCCAAATTAGGTACACACATTAAGGTTGCCAATACACACTATCCTACAAAATGTGGGCGGGATTGGAGAAGTGGGCGTGGTACCTCCCGTACAAAAAAAATTAAAAATTTTATAAAAACCTAGAGCTCGTGCCTTAGCTTTAACAATAATTAGTATTGTGGTTATTTTGTTGAACTATTTATGGTTTTTAATCCAAATTTTTCAATATTTTTTAATTAGGCTTAAGTTCATCAAATTTAATTTTCATTAAATTATTTTTATGAAGAAAGGAATTTTACAACATGAAAATTAATTAAAATTGTTATTGATAATCTTTCATTCTTGACGTGACTAGGGGTTGAACCGGCAGGTTACTATGACATGTTTCGATCGGAACCACTCGATCTCCTCAGATAGTTTTGCCGTCTTACACTCGCAGCTATCGAAGGCTGCTGACGTCAGTAGTCAAATATCAATCCTTAAACCAAATTTGTATTTTTAACACTTTCCTTTGGTAGATCGAAATTTGCTTTTTTTTTTTTTTTTTTTTTTACTGAATGATTATCCATTTTAATTGACTTTACATGTTTTTTCCTTACTTCTGTAAAAAAAAAAAAAGCAAATTTCGATCTACCAAAGGAAAGTGTTAAAAATACAAATTTGGTTTAAGGATTGATATTTGACTACTGACGTCAGCAGCCTTCGATAGCTGCGAGTGTAAGACGGCAAAACTATCTGAGGAGATCGAGTGGTTCCGATCGAAACATGTCATAGTAACCTGCCGGTTCAACCCCTAGTCACGTCAAGAATGAAAGATTATCAATAACAATTTTAATTAATTTTCATGTTGTAAAATTCCTTTCTTCATAAAAATAATTTAATGAAAATTAAATTTGATGAACTTAAGCCTAATTAAAAAATATTGAAAAATTTGGATTAAAAACCATAAATAGTTCAACAAAATAACCACAATACTAATTATTGTTAAAGCTAAGGCACGAGCTCTATGTTTACATTTGTCCTTCAAGTTGTGCTGAAAAAGGTCAACAGAAAAGAGAAAGATAGAATGAAAAAATAAAACAAACAAAAAAATGTACTTGGACTTCAAGAAAAATTCTTGACAAAGTACGAAAAAACAGAAGTAAGGAAAAAACATGTAAAGTCAATTAAAATGGATAATCATTCAGTAAAAAAAAAAAAAAAAAAAAAGCAAATTTCGATCTACCAAAGGAAAGTGTTAAAAATACAAATTTGGTTTAAGGATTGATATTTGACTACTGACGTCAGCAGCCTTCGATAGCTGCGAGTGTAAGACGGCAAAACTATCTGAGGAGATCGAGTGGTTCCGATCGAAACATGTCATAGTAACCTGCCGGTTCAACCCCTAGTCACGTCAAGAATGAAAGATTATCAATAACAATTTTAATTAATTTTCATGTTGTAAAATTCCTTTCTTCATAAAAATAATTTAATGAAAATTAAATTTGATGAACTTAAGCCTAATTAAAAAATATTGAAAAATTTGGATTAAAAACCATAAATAGTTCAACAAAATAACCACAATACTAATTATTGTTAAAGCTAAGGCACGAGCTCTATGTTTACATTTGTCCTTCAAGTTGTGCTGAAAAAGGTCAACAGAAAAGAGAAAGATAGAATGAAAAAATAAAACAAACAAAAAAATGTACTTGGACTTCAAGAAAAATTCTTGACAAAGTACGAAAAAACAGAAGTAAGGAAAAAACATGTAAAGTCAATTAAAATGGATAATCATTCAGTAAAAAAAAAAAAAAAAAAAAAAAAGCAAATTTCGATCTACCAAAGGAAAGTGTTAAAAATACAAATTTGGTTTAAGGATTGATATTTGACTACTGACGTCAGCAGCCTTCGATAGCTGCGAGTGTAAGACGGCAAAACTATCTGAGGAGATCGAGTGGTTCCGATCGAAACATGTCATAGTAACCTGCCGGTTCAACCCCTAGTCACGTCAAGAATGAAAGATTATCAATAACAATTTTAATTAATTTTCATGTTGTAAAATTCCTTTCTTCATAAAAATAATTTAATGAAAATTAAATTTGATGAACTTAAGCCTAATTAAAAAATATTGAAAAATTTGGATTAAAAACCATAAATAGTTCAACAAAATAACCACAATACTAATTATTGTTAAAGCTAAGGCACGAGCTCTATGTTTACATTTGTCCTTCAAGTTGTGCTGAAAAAGGTCAACAGAAAAGAGAAAGATAGAATGAAAAAATAAAACAAACAAAAAAATGTACTTGGACTTCAAGAAAAATTCTTGACAAAGTACGAAAAAACAGAAGTAAGGAAAAAACATGTAAAGTCAATTAAAATGGATAATCATTCAGTAAAAAAAAAAAAAAAAAAAAGCAAATTTCGATCTACCAAAGGAAAGTGTTAAAAATACAAATTTGGTTTAAGGATTGATATTTGACTACTGACGTCAGCAGCCTTCGATAGCTGCGAGTGTAAGACGGCAAAACTATCTGAGGAGATCGAGTGGTTCCGATCGAAACATGTCATAGTAACCTGCCGGTTCAACCCCTAGTCACGTCAAGAATGAAAGATTATCAATAACAATTTTAATTAATTTTCATGTTGTAAAATTCCTTTCTTCATAAAAATAATTTAATGAAAATTAAATTTGATGAACTTAAGCCTAATTAAAAAATATTGAAAAATTTGGATTAAAAACCATAAATAGTTCAACAAAATAACCACAATACTAATTATTGTTAAAGCTAAGGCACGAGCTCTATGTTTACATTTGTCCTTCAAGTTGTGCTGAAAAAGGTCAACAGAAAAGAGAAAGATAGAATGAAAAAATAAAACAAACAAAAAAATGTACTTGGACTTCAAGAAAAATTCTTGACAAAGTACGAAAAAACAGAAGTAAGGAAAAAACATGTAAAGTCAATTAAAATGGATAATCATTCAGTAAAAAAAAAAAAAAAAAAAAAGCAAATTTCGATCTACCAAAGGAAAGTGTTAAAAATACAAATTTGGTTTAAGGATTGATATTTGACTACTGACGTCAGCAGCCTTCGATAGCTGCGAGTGTAAGACGGCAAAACTATCTGAGGAGATCGAGTGGTTCCGATCGAAACATGTCATAGTAACCTGCCGGTTCAACCCCTAGTCACGTCAAGAATGAAAGATTATCAATAACAATTTTAATTAATTTTCATGTTGTAAAATTCCTTTCTTCATAAAAATAATTTAATGAAAATTAAATTTGATGAACTTAAGCCTAATTAAAAAATATTGAAAAATTTGGATTAAAAACCATAAATAGTTCAACAAAATAACCACAATACTAATTATTGTTAAAGCTAAGGCACGAGCTCTATGTTTACATTTGTCCTTCAAGTTGTGCTGAAAAAGGTCAACAGAAAAGAGAAAGATAGAATGAAAAAATAAAACAAACAAAAAAATGTACTTGGACTTCAAGAAAAATTCTTGACAAAGTACGAAAAAACAGAAGTAAGGAAAAAACATGTAAAGTCAATTAAAATGGATAATCATTCAGTAAAAAAAAAAAAAAAAAAAAAAAGCAAATTTCGATCTACCAAAGGAAAGTGTTAAAAATACAAATTTGGTTTAAGGATTGATATTTGACTACTGACGTCAGCAGCCTTCGATAGCTGCGAGTGTAAGACGGCAAAACTATCTGAGGAGATCGAGTGGTTCCGATCGAAACATGTCATAGTAACCTGCCGGTTCAACCCCTAGTCACGTCAAGAATGAAAGATTATCAATAACAATTTTAATTAATTTTCATGTTGTAAAATTCCTTTCTTCATAAAAATAATTTAATGAAAATTAAATTTGATGAACTTAAGCCTAATTAAAAAATATTGAAAAATTTGGATTAAAAACCATAAATAGTTCAACAAAATAACCACAATACTAATTATTGTTAAAGCTAAGGCACGAGCTCTATGTTTACATTTGTCCTTCAAGTTGTGCTGAAAAAGGTCAACAGAAAAGAGAAAGATAGAATGAAAAAATAAAACAAACAAAAAAATGTACTTGGACTTCAAGAAAAATTCTTGACAAAGTACGAAAAAACAGAAGTAAGGAAAAAACATGTAAAGTCAATTAAAATGGATAATCATTCAGTAAAAAAAAAAAAAAAAAAAAGCAAATTTCGATCTACCAAAGGAAAGTGTTAAAAATACAAATTTGGTTTAAGGATTGATATTTGACTACTGACGTCAGCAGCCTTCGATAGCTGCGAGTGTAAGACGGCAAAACTATCTGAGGAGATCGAGTGGTTCCGATCGAAACATGTCATAGTAACCTGCCGGTTCAACCCCTAGTCACGTCAAGAATGAAAGATTATCAATAACAATTTTAATTAATTTTCATGTTGTAAAATTCCTTTCTTCATAAAAATAATTTAATGAAAATTAAATTTGATGAACTTAAGCCTAATTAAAAAATATTGAAAAATTTGGATTAAAAACCATAAATAGTTCAACAAAATAACCACAATACTAATTATTGTTAAAGCTAAGGCACGAGCTCTATGTTTACATTTGTCCTTCAAGTTGTGCTGAAAAAGGTCAACAGAAAAGAGAAAGATAGAATGAAAAAATAAAACAAACAAAAAAATGTACTTGGACTTCAAGAAAAATTCTTGACAAAGTACGAAAAAACAGAAGTAAGGAAAAAACATGTAAAGTCAATTAAAATGGATAATCATTCAGTAAAAAAAAAAAAAAAAAAGCAAATTTCGATCTACCAAAGGAAAGTGTTAAAAATACAAATTTGGTTTAAGGATTGATATTTGACTACTGACGTCAGCAGCCTTCGATAGCTGCGAGTGTAAGACGGCAAAACTATCTGAGGAGATCGAGTGGTTCCGATCGAAACATGTCATAGTAACCTGCCGGTTCAACCCCTAGTCACGTCAAGAATGAAAGATTATCAATAACAATTTTAATTAATTTTCATGTTGTAAAATTCCTTTCTTCATAAAAATAATTTAATGAAAATTAAATTTGATGAACTTAAGCCTAATTAAAAAATATTGAAAAATTTGGATTAAAAACCATAAATAGTTCAACAAAATAACCACAATACTAATTATTGTTAAAGCTAAGGCACGAGCTCTATGTTTACATTTGTCCTTCAAGTTGTGCTGAAAAAGGTCAACAGAAAAGAGAAAGATAGAATGAAAAAATAAAACAAACAAAAAAATGTACTTGGACTTCAAGAAAAATTCTTGACAAAGTACGAAAAAACAGAAGTAAGGAAAAAACATGTAAAGTCAATTAAAATGGATAATCATTCAGTAAAAAAAAAAAAAAAAAAAAGCAAATTTCGATCTACCAAAGGAAAGTGTTAAAAATACAAATTTGGTTTAAGGATTGATATTTGACTACTGACGTCAGCAGCCTTCGATAGCTGCGAGTGTAAGACGGCAAAACTATCTGAGGAGATCGAGTGGTTCCGATCGAAACATGTCATAGTAACCTGCCGGTTCAACCCCTAGTCACGTCAAGAATGAAAGATTATCAATAACAATTTTAATTAATTTTCATGTTGTAAAATTCCTTTCTTCATAAAAATAATTTAATGAAAATTAAATTTGATGAACTTAAGCCTAATTAAAAAATATTGAAAAATTTGGATTAAAAACCATAAATAGTTCAACAAAATAACCACAATACTAATTATTGTTAAAGCTAAGGCACGAGCTCTATGTTTACATTTGTCCTTCAAGTTGTGCTGAAAAAGGTCAACAGAAAAGAGAAAGATAGAATGAAAAAATAAAACAAACAAAAAAATGTACTTGGACTTCAAGAAAAATTCTTGACAAAGTACGAAAAAACAGAAGTAAGGAAAAAACATGTAAAGTCAATTAAAATGGATAATCATTCAGTAAAAAAAAAAAAAAAAAAAAAAAAGCAAATTTCGATCTACCAAAGGAAAGTGTTAAAAATACAAATTTGGTTTAAGGATTGATATTTGACTACTGACGTCAGCAGCCTTCGATAGCTGCGAGTGTAAGACGGCAAAACTATCTGAGGAGATCGAGTGGTTCCGATCGAAACATGTCATAGTAACCTGCCGGTTCAACCCCTAGTCACGTCAAGAATGAAAGATTATCAATAACAATTTTAATTAATTTTCATGTTGTAAAATTCCTTTCTTCATAAAAATAATTTAATGAAAATTAAATTTGATGAACTTAAGCCTAATTAAAAAATATTGAAAAATTTGGATTATAAAAACCTAAATTTAAGAGCTGCCATATGTCCTATGGATATGACTTATATATCAAAATATCGGAAATTTTTAGTAGAACATATTTTATAAAAAACTCGGGAAAATCGGTTCAGATACAAACGGTTTAAATACCCAACTTTCGGGAGCCATAGATCTCCCCGAGTCCAAGCTTTATAACTAAAGTAAATGGTAAATTTCTTCTTCAACACGTCGGTATATAAATCTGCCAAAATATCACACGTGTGATTATAGTAGGCACATGTGATTTCAAATCACGTGATTTGAGTTAAAGTGATTTTCAGAACAGGCCTGATAATATCTTCTGCACAAAAGCGATTTAAAAGCATGCACAATTTAAGCAATTTCTTGGTATGTTTATGTTGTATTATTGATAAATAAAAAACATTTAAATTGGTTTGCGACTTTTATTAACCAAAACGACAGTTTACGTTTCAAAACGGTTAATGGTAACTCTGTAAAATAGTTGTGTGTTGTTTTTTTTGTGGTTTTTTTCATTTAAAATACTTGCGGTAAACTTCTTTTTTTTTTTTTATTTAATATTACCTTCTGTATTATACACAAACAACAAACACATACATACTTTAATTTACTATTAATAATTATTGATATCACATACTCAAATCAACAACGGCTTTACATGCGGTTCGATGGTCGAACGGTCTAAACGGTCTGCCTCCTAACAATTTCCTATTGGTTTACTGGTTCGAATCCATTCATTCCATTTTTTTTTTTTTTTGTTTTTTATTTTTTGTTTTTTATAAATTCTTTTTATCTAAAAAGAAATTGGTCAGTTTTTCACTTTTTAAAATATATTTATGAACTTCATATACGTATATTTTATACATATTTACGCCTTTTAATTTACCCTTTTTATACCCTTATTTTTATTGATTTAATTTTTTTTTTTTACTTATTTTATTTTTTTATAATTATTTTTTTATTTTATAGGTAATTGGTTTACATACATAAGTTTGTCATTCTGTTTGTTATTTCTACAATATTGATCTCAGACCATATAAAGTGTATGTATATATATTGGGTGCTTATGAGGAGAAAAGTGGATTTAGCGATGTCCGTCTGTCAGTCCGTTTGTCAATTTTTATAGAAACTTAATTTTTAGGCCTGCCATATATATGACCTATGGATACGCCTTATTTATTAAAACATCGGAAATCTTTAGTAAAACATATTCAACATATTCTCTGCAAAACTCGGAAAAATTGATTCAGCTACAAAAAACTTATGACCTAAATAGGTATACCTACATTTTTTTTCAAATAACCATTTGCGGGATCCATAGGTCTTTCCGAGTCCGAATTTTATAAACCAAGTAAATCACAAAAGTGATTTCAAATCATACACAATTTAAGCAATTGTTTGTTTTTTTTATGTTGCATTATTGATAAATAAAAAAATAAAATAGTTGTAAAATAGTTGTGTGTTTTTTTTTTGTTTGTTAGTGGTTTTTTTTTCATTGAAAATATTCGTGGTGAATTTCTTTCCTTAACATTACATACCTCCTGCATTATACAAAAACAACAAACACATACTTCATTTTACGATTAATTTAATTGATATCAAGTACTCATATCAACAACAGTTGTTTATGTGGCTCGATGGCCGAATGGTCTAGCCGCCAGTCTGGTTTTAACAATTTTGTGTTAGCTTTGAGGGTTCGAGTCCCACTCATTACTATTTTTTTTTGGTTTTTTAAATTTTTTTTTTTTAACTAAAAAGAAATTGAACGGTTTTTGACTTTTTAAAATTTGTTAAATATATTTATTAATTTTATATACCTACATATATTTTATACATATTTACACCTTTTAATTTAACCTCTTTTTTATTTTATTTTTATACCCTTTTTATACCCTTCACCACAGGTGTAATAGGGTATATATAAGTTTGTCATAACGTTTGTAATTTCCACTATATTGATTTTAGACCCCCTAAAGTATATATATTCTGGGTCCATATGAGAAGAGAAGTTGATTTAACGATGTCCGTCTGTCCGTCTGACCGTCTGTCCGTCTGTCCGTCTTACGTTTGATATGTGTTTTCCGGATAATCCAGACATGATAGCGGCTAGGTTGTTTTACATTTATGTTACATACAGTCCATCATTTCTTGCTATTGAAATTCAGCCAGATCGGTCCAAAAATGACGTAGATAGGAGCAAAAAACCACGACTACTTCTAATTTTTCCAAAAATCCCTTGTTGTTGTATTTTTTTTATTTCTGTATATCTTGAGAACGGCAAGAGCCAAAGTTTCCACATTAGGTACACACATTAAGGTTGCCAATACACACCATCCTACAAAATGTGGGCGGGATTGGAGAAGTGGGCGTGGTACCTCCCGTACAAAAAAAAATAAAAATTGTATAAAAACCTAAATTTTAGGGCTGCCATATGTCCCCCCCCCAAAATCCCCAAAAATTACTATTTTTATACCCTTCACCTCAGGTGGAAAAGGGTATATATAAGTTTGTCATTCCGTTTGTAATTTCTGCAATATTGATCTAAGACCCTATAAAGTACATACATTCTGGGTCCTTATGAGGAGAGAACTTGATTTAACCATGTCGGTCCGTCTTACGTTTGATATGTGTTTTCCGGAGACTCCAGACATGATAGCGGCTAGGTTGTTTTACAAATATGTCACATATAGTCCACCATTTCGTGCTATTGAAATTCAGAAGGATCGGTTCACAAATGGCTGAGATATGACCAAAAAACCACGACTACCTCTAATTTTTTCCAAAAATCCCTTGTGGTTGTTGTATTTTGATTACTTTTTGCTGTATATCTGGGGAACGGCAAAAGCCAAAGTTTCCAAATTAGGTACACACATTAAGGTTGCTAATACACACCATTCTACAAAATGTGGGCGGGATTAGAGAAGTGGGCGGGTACCTCCCGTAAAAATTTTATAAAAACCTAAATTTTAGGGCTGCCATATGTCCTCTGCATATGACTTATATACCAAAATATCGGAAATTTTTAGTAGAACATATTTTATAAAAAACTCGGAAAAATCGGTTCAGATACAAAAAAGTAATGACCAAAATTAAATTTTTTTTTTCAAATACCCACTTTCGGGAACCATAGATCACCCCGAGTCCAAGCTTTATAACTCAAGTAAATGGTAAATTTCTTCTTAAATACGTCGGTGTATAAATCTGTCAAATCGGTTAAAAAACAGCTGAGTTATGAGAAAAAAAAAAACAACGACTACCTCTAATTTTTTCCAAAAATCCCTTGTGGTTGTTGTATTTTTATTACTTTTTGCTGTATATCTGGGGAACGGCAAAAGCCAAAGTTTCCAAATTAGGTACACACATTTAGGTTGCCAATACACACCATCCTACAAAATGTTGGCGGGATTGGAGAAGTGGGCGTGGTACCTCCCGTACAAAAAAAATTTAAAATTGTATAAAAACCTAAATTTTAGGGCTGCCATATGTCCCCCCCCACAAAATCCCCAAAAATTACTATTTTTGTACCCTTTACCTCAGGTGGAAAAGGGTATATATAAGTTTGTCATTCCGTTTGTAATTTCTGCAATATTGATCTAAGACCCTATAAAGTATATACATTCTGGGTCCTTATGAGGAGAGAACTTGATTTAACCATGACCGTCCGTCTGTCCGTCTTAGGTTTGATATGTGTTTTCCGGAGACTCCAGACATGATAGCGGCTAGGTTGTTTTACATTTATGTCACATAAAGTCCACCATTTCGTGCTATTGAAATTCAGCAAGATCGGTCCACAAATGGCTGAGGTATGATCAAAAAACCACGACTGCCCCTAATTTATTCCAAAAATCCCTTGTTGTTGTTGTATTTTTATTGCTTTTTTCTGTATATCTGGAGAACGGCAAGAGCCAAAGTTTCCAAATTAAGTACACACATTAAGGTTGTCAATACACACCACCCTACAACATGTGGGCGGGATTGGAGAAGTGGCGAGGTACCTCCCGTACCAAAAAAATTAAAAATTGTATTAAAACCTAAATTTTAGGGCTGCCATATGGCCTATGGATATGACTTATATACCAAAATATCGTGTGATTTTTCTGCTATGAATTTACTAACTGACGTAAAAAACCGGCGTCCCGGTTTGAGCAAAATAAAAAATGGTCACGTTATGTATATGTGATGCCTGTATAATATACTTTTTTCTTTTACTCATTGCCACATTGCATTACACATTTTCATAATACGATCAGGGTTGTCAAGTTTCTTGGCGACCTAATTTTCAATTTGGCGACATGGCGATTTTTTTGGCGGCTTTTAAAATATGTGATTTTTCTGCTATGAATTTACTAACTGACGTAAAAAACCGGCGTCCCGGTTTGAGCAAAATAAAAAATGGTCACGTTATGTATATGTGATGCCTGTATAAAATACTTTTTTCATTTACTCATTGCCACATTGCATTACACATTTTCATAATACGATCAGGGTTGTCAAGTTTCTTGGCGACCTAATTTTCAATTTGGCGACATGGCGATTTTTTTGGCGGCTTTTAAAATATATGGCGATTTTGTTGGCTATTTGATAATGCTATGTTTACACTTGGGTTTGTTAACGCAATTAAGCAAAATGTTTAACATTTGGGATAATTAAGATGACAGATGGTTAAGTAAAAAACCCAACAAACAATTTTATATTTCTTTTAAGTATTAAAAATGGATAAAAATACTTTTTAAAGTTATCAGAAGATTATTTTAAACATAATTATGATGAAATTGTGAAAATTTATGAATTACTTAAGGAAAAAAATAAAACATTAAGCAGAAATCGTGGCCGGTTCCACACGTTCATATTCAGAGAATTCTGTATGTTGCTTAAACGAGCTTAAGAACCCAAGTGTGAACATAGTATAAGCCATGAATATGTTTTGAGACTCGTAGACAAATTTACCGTTTGTTATTTGGAAAGGCTATTTCAATGATTGTATTCCATCCAATTTAAATCAGTTTTTGAAAAAAGTTTATAGCTATAAGGATACCTCCGGTACGTACCATTTTAAAGAACTTTTTATGTAACTCTTTATTCAAAGAGTTCTTTTTAATAATTAACTCCAATAAAACTCGCCTTCAAAATAGAGAGCAATACAAACTTCT
Source organism: Pollenia angustigena (assembly GCA_930367215.1). NCBI lineage: Eukaryota > Metazoa > Arthropoda > Insecta > Diptera > Polleniidae > Pollenia > Pollenia angustigena. The sequence continues at coordinate 90,765,610 of OV884060.1, forward strand.
TGACACGTTAATACGAATCATAAATTATATAAATGTAAATAGTACTTTTGTAGCTTCACACGATATGTTGAATAAACTGAATTGTATACATGATTTTCCAAAAAAAAAAAAAAAACAGTAGGAATTACCTTGCCGGTGAAGTGTATATCGTTTTAGATATATATCCAATAATTCTTTAATACTAACGTAAAAAAATGTTTTGCTGCTTTAATAAGACTATTGTAAACTATTGTACCTTTTTTGTGTTCACCAATCATTTTATTTTAATTAAACAAAATATACATCATGATGATTTTTTCCCATTTTTGGCAAATTTAAGCAATTAAGAAGACATTTATTTTTAGGATTTATACAAAATATTTTTAAAAATTTTTGAAATACATATTTTATATTGTTAAAAACGCAAAAAAAATGGCTTTGGCGATCTTGAACAATCAATTTGGGGAAAAAGATCAAACTGAATCCGACAGCCCTGGCTGCTATTGACAATTACTCTACAATGTTTATGAGCGTTGCCAGTTGTTCTTAACATAAAACCCGCCAAATGCAAATTTTTTATTTGAGCAGAAAATATTATACATATATATTTCATTTAGTTTTAAAATAAGATCTTTAAATAAATAACCAAATTCAATATTCGACAGCTTTATTTATTAAAAATTTTAAAAAACTTTTGAGCCTAAGGTCTTTTTTTATAAAAAACTTTTAACTTTTATTTAAAATCCAATATTTCGGCACTTCCTTGAGTGCCTTCTTCAGGGTTATTTTTTCTTTCCTTATTTTATAAATTATTTAACACAAATGTAACAATAAATGACAAATTAAAAAATTTTTCTAATTCAAAAACAAAATAAAATATTTTTGAAATCAAACTTGATCTATTACAATATAAATAAACTTTTAACTTCCGTTTCTATTTTTATAAATTAAGTGTCTATAATTTTGTGCTACATTTTCAGTGCCTGACTTGAAATTAATTCTAGAAATTGACGGAACCTTTATAATTTGTAACATTTCTAACATTATTTTTATACCCTTCACCTCAGGTGGAAAAGGGTATATATGAGTTTGTCATAACGTTTGTAATTTCCACAAAATTGATTTTAGACCCCATAAAGTATATATATTCTGGGACCTTATGAGGAGAGAACTTGATTTAACGATGTCCGTCTGTCCGTCTTACGTTTGATATGTGTTTTCCGGATAATCCAGACATGATAGCGGCTAGGTTGTTTTACATTTATGTTACATACAGTCCACCATTTCTTGCTATTGAAATTCAGCCAGATCGGTCCAAAAATGACGTAGATATGAGCAAAAAACCACGACTACCTCTAAATTTTTCCAAAAATCCCTTGTTGTTGTATTTTTTTAATTTCTGTATATCTTGAGAACGGCAAGCGCCAAAGTTTTCAAATTAGGTACACACATTTAGGTTGCCAATACACACCATCCTACAAAATGTGGGCGGGATTGGAGAAGTGGGCGTGGTACCTCCCGTACAAAAAAAATTAAAAATTTTATAAAAACCTAAATTTAAGGGCTGCCATAAGTCCTATGGATATGACTTATATATCAAAATATCGGAAATTTTTAGTAGAACATATTTTATAAAAAACTCGGGAAAATCGGTTCAGATACAAAAATGTTATGACCAAAATTAAAATTAAATACCCAACTTTCGGGAACCATAGATCTCCCCGAGTCCAAGTTTTATAACCCAACTAACTGGCAAATTTCTTCTTAAACACGTCGGTATATAAATCTGTCAAATCGGTTAAAAAATGGCTGAGTTATAATCAAAATACTGAAATCCCAAAAATTACTCTTTTTATACCCTTCACCTCAGGTGGAAAAGGGTATATATAAGTTTGTCATAACGTTTGTAATTTCCACAATATTGATTTTAGACCCCATAAAGTATATATATTCTGGGACCTTATGAGGAGAGAACTTGATTTAACCATGTGATGTCCCTTATTATATTATTATATTATGTATTATTATCACATACTCAAATCAACATCGGCTTTACATGCGGTTCGATGGTCGAACGGTCTAAACGGTCTTCCTCCTAACAATTTGTTATTGGTTGACTGGTTCGAATCCCATTCATTCCATTTTTTTTTTGTTTTTTATTTTTTGTTTTTTATAAATTCTTTTAATTTACTTTTTTTATACCCTTATTTTTATTGATTTAATTTTTTATACCCTTCACCACAGGTGTAAAAGGGTATATATATTATTTCTGTATATCTTGAGAACGGCAAGAGCCAAAGTTTCCAAATTAGGTACACACATTTAGGTTGCCAATACACACCATCCTACAAAATGTGGGCGGGATTGGAGAAGTGGGCGTGGTACCTCCCGTACAAAAAAAAATAAAAATTGTATAAAAACCTAAATTTTAGGGCTGCCATATGTCCCCCCCCAAAATCCCCAAAAATTACTATTTTTATACCCTTCACCTCAGGTGGAAAAGGGTATATATAAGTTTGTCATTCCGTTTGTAATTTCTGCAATATTGATCTAAGACCCTATAAAGTATATACATTCTGGGTCCTTATGAGGAGAGAACTTGATTTAACCATGTCGGTCCGTCTGTCCGTCTTACGTTTGATATGTGTTTTCCGGAGACTCCAGACATGATAGCGGCTAGGTTGTTTTACATTTATGTCACATATAGTCCACCATTTCGTGCTATTGAAATTCAGCAAGATCGGTCCACAAATGGCTGAGATATGACTAAAAAACCACGACTACCTTTTTTAAATACCCACTTTCTGGAACCATTGATTTTTCCAAAAAGGGTATATATAAGTTTGTCATTCCGTTTGTAATTTCTGCAATATTGATCAAAGACCCTATAAAGTATATACATTCTGGGTCCTTATGAGGAGAGAACTTGATTTAACCATGTCCGTCCGTCTGTCCGTCTTTTTATACCCTTCACCTCAGGTGGAAAAGGATATATATAAGTTTGTCATTCCGTTTGTAATTTCTGCAATATTGATCTAAGACCCTATAAAGTATATACATTCTGGGTCCTTATGAGGAGAGAACTTTATTTAATCATGTCCGTCCGTCTGTCCGTCCGTCCGTCTTACGTTTGATATGTGTTTTCCGGAGACTCCAGACATGATAGCGGCTAGGTTGTTTTACAAATATGTCACATATAGTCCACCATTTCGTGCTATTGAAATTCAGCAGGATCGGTTCACAAATGGCTGAGATATGACCAAAAAACCACGACTACCTCTAATTTTTCCCAAAAATCCCTTGTGGTTGTTGTATTTTGATTACTTTTTGCTGTATATCTGGGGAACGGCAAAAGCCAAAGTTTCCAAATTAGGTACACACATTTAGGTTTCTAATACACACCATCCTACAAAATGTGGGCGGGATTGGAGAAGTGGGCGTGGTACCTCCCGTACAAAAAAAATTAAAAATTTTATAAAAACCTAAATTTTAGGGCTGCCATATGTCCTCTGCATATGAAAAATCGGTCCAGATACAAAAAAGTAATGACCAAAATTAAATTTTTTTTTTAAATACCCACTTTCGGGAACCATAGATCACCCCGAGTCCAAGCTTTATAACTCAAGTAAATGGTAAATTTCTTCTTAAATACGTCGGTGTATAAATCTGTCAAATCGGTTAAAAAACAGCTGAGTTATGAGCAAAAAAACAACGACTACCTCTAATTTTTTCCAAAAATCCCTTGTGGTTGTTGTATTTTTATTACTTTTTGCTGTATATCTGGGGAACGGCAAAAGCCAAAGTTTCCAAATTAGGTACACACATTTAGGTTGCCAACACACACCATCCTACAAAATGTGGGCGGGATTGGAGAAGTGGGCGTGGTACCTCCCGTACAAAAAAAAATTTAAAATTGTATAAAAACCTAAATTTTAGGGCTGCCATATGTCCCCCCCACAAAATCCCCAAAAATTACTATTTTTAAACCCTTTACCTCAGGTGGAAAAGGGTATATATAAGTTTGTCATTCCGTTTGTAATTTCTGCAATATTGATCTAAGACCCTACAAAGTATATACATTCTGGGTCCTTATGAGGAGAGAACTTGATTTAACCATGTCCGTCCGTCTGTCCGTCTTAGGTTTGATATGTGTTTTCCGGAGACTCCAGACATGATAGCGGCTAGGTTGTTTTACATTTATGTCACATAAAGTCCACCATTTCGTGCTATTGAAATTCAGCAAGATCGGTCCACAAATGGCTGAGGTATGATCAAAAAACCACGACTGCCCCTAATTTATTCCAAAAATCCCTTGTTGTTGTATTTTTATTGCTTTTTTCTGTATATCTGGAGAACGGCAAGAGCCAAAGTTTCCAAATTAAGTACACACATTTAGGTTGTCAATACACACCACCCTACAACATGTGGGCGGGATTGGAGAAGTGGCGTGGTACCTCCCGTACCAAAAAAATTAAAAATTGTATAAAAACCTAAATTTTATATACCAAAATATCGTGTAATTTTTCTGCTATGAATTTACTAACTGACGTAAAAAACCGGCGTCCCGGTTTGAGCAAAATAAAAAATGGTCACGTTATGTATATGTGATGCCTGTATAATATACTTTTTTTATTTACTCATTGCCACATTGCATTACACATTTTCGTAATACGATCAGGGTTGTCAAGTTTCTTGGCGACCTAATTTTCAATTTGGCGACATGGCGATTTTCTTGGCGGCTTTTAAAATATGTGATTTTTCTGCTATGAATTTACTAACTGACGTAAAAAACCGGCGTCCCGGTTTGAGCAAAATAAAAAATGGTCACGTTATGTATATGTGATGCCTGTATAAAATACTTTTTTCATTTACTCATTGCCACATTGCATTACACATTTTCATAATACGATCAGGGTTGTCAAGTTTCTTGGCGACCTAATTTTCAATTTGGCGACATGGCGATTTTTTTGGCGGCTTTTAAAATATATGGCGATTTTGTTGGCTATTTGATAATGCTATGTTTACACTTGGGTTTGTTAATGCGATTAAGCAAAATGTTGTTACATTTGGGATAATTAAGATGACAGATGGTTAAGTAAAACCCCCAACAAACAATTTTATATTTCTTTTAAGTATTAAAAATGGATAAAAATACTTTTTAAAGTTATCAGAAGATTATTTTAAACATAATTATGATGAAATTGTGAAAATTTATGAATTACTTAAGGAAAAAAATAAAACATTAAACAGAAATCGTGGCCGGTTCTACGCGTTCATATTCAGAGAATTCTGTATGTTGCTTAAACGAGCTTAAGAACCCAAGTGTGAACATAGTATAAGCCATGAATATGTTTTGAGACTCGTAGACAAATTTACCGTTTGTTATTTGGAAAGGCTATTTCAATGATTGTATTCCATCCAATTTAAATCAGTTTTTGAAAAAAGTTTATAGCTATAAGGATACCTCCGGTACGTACCATTTTAAAGAACTTTTTATGTAACTCTTTATTCAAAGAGTTCTTTTTAATAATTAACTCCAATAAAACTCGCCTTCAAAATAGAGAGCAATACAAACTTCTTGACACGTTAATACGAATCATAAATTATATAAATGTAAATAGTACTTTTGTAGCTTCACACGATATGTTGAATAAACTGAATCGTATACATGATTTTCCAAAAAAAAAAAACTGTAGGAATTACCTTGCCGGTGAAGTGTATATCGTTTTAGATATATATCCAATAATTCTTTAAAACTAACCTAAAAAAATGTTTTGCTGCTTTAATAAGACTATTGTACCTTTTTTGTGTTCACCAACCATTTTATTTTAATTAAACAAAATATACATCATGATGATTTTTTCCCATTTTTGGCAAATTTAAGCAATTAAGAAGACATATATTTTTAGGATTTATACAAAATATTTTTAAAAATTTTTGAAATACATATTTTATATTGTTAAAAACGCAAAAAAATGGCTTTGGCGATCTTGAACAATCAATTTGGGGAAAAAGATCAAACTGAATCCGACAGCCCTGGCTGCTATTGACAATTACTCTACAATGTTTATGAGCGTTGCCAGTTGTTCTTAACATAAAACCCGCCATATGCAAATTTTTTATTTGAGCAGAAAATATTATACATATATATTTCATTTAGTTTTAAAATAAGATCTTTAAATAAATAACCAAATTCAATATTCGACAGCTTTATTTATTAAAAATTTTAAAAAACTTTTGAGCCTAAGGTCTTTTTTTATAAAAAACTTTTAACTTTTATTTAAAATCCAATATTTCGGCACTTCCTTGAGTGCCTTCTTCAGGGTTATTTTTTTCTTTCCTTATTTTATAAATTATTTAACACAAATGTAACAATAAATGACAAATTAAAAAATTTTTCTAATTCAAAAACAAAATAAAATATTTTTCAAATCAAACTTGATCTATTACAATATAAATAAACTTTTTACTTCCGTTTCTATTTTTATAAATTAAGTGTCTATAATTTTGTGCTACATTTTCAGTGTCTGACTTGAAATTAATTCTAGAAATTGACGGAACCTTTATAATTTGTAACATTTCTGACATAAATCTACGTTTATAATTATTTTCTGTATTTAAAACAGTTGTATTTTCAAAATCTGGATAATGGTTTAGATTAGCACAGTGAGTTGATAAAGCTGTTTTTTGTGATGAAATATTTCTATATTTTTGATCTGATTTATGTCCTGCTATCCTAGTTTTTAGTTTATTTTTTGTTGTACCTATATATTCTTTATTACACTGTCCACTATCATTAACCTTACATGGTATTTTATAAACTATATTTGACATATCCACCCTCTTTACTTTGTCTTTCATTTTAGTAAATAGTTTACCTACTGTGTTAAAAGATTTATGAGCTATTTTGTATATTTTGCTATCATATATATTTGATTTTTCTAATCTTTCTGAAAATTTTGGAATATATGTTACCGACTTAAAAATCCTCTGTTCTGTAACACTATTTCGGTTATTTAATCTACAATTATTATGTTGTATTAATAAATCTGTTATTAATTGTTTAGGAAAGCTATTATCAGTTAAAATACCTGAAATCTTCCTTTTATTATCTCTATGAAATTCTGAATCACTTATTTTTAGAACTCTTTCTATAAAATTTTTAGCTGTATTAATAATTATTCTCTTTGGATGTTTCGAGAAATAATTAATAATTCTGCCAGAAGATGTTGGTTTTTGATACCAATCTATTAATATCTTATTTCCTCTTCTAATTATCAAGGTAGATTAAATAACCGAAATAGTATTACAGAACAGAGGATTTTCAAGTCGGTAACATATATACCAAAATTTTCAGAAAGATTAGAAAAATCAAATATATATGATAGCAAAATATACAAAATAGCTCATAAATCTTTTAACACAGTAGGTAAACTATTTACTAAAATGAAAGACTAAGTAAAGAGGATGGATATGTCAAATATAATTTATAAAATACCATGTAAGGGTAATGATAGTAGACAGTGTAATAAAGTATATATAGGTACAACAAAAAATAAACTAAAAACTAGGATAGCAGGACATAAATCAGATCAAAAATATAGAAATATTTCATCACAAAAAACAGCTTTATCAACTCACTGTGCTAATCTAAACCATTATCCAGATTTTGAAAATACAACTGTTTTAAATACAGAAAATAATTATAAACGTAGATTTATGTTAGAAATGTTACAAATTATAAAGGTTCCGTCAATTTCTAGAATTAATTTCAAGTCAGACACTGAAAATGTAGCACAAAATTATAGACACTTAATTTATAAAAATAGAAACGGAAGTAAAAAGTTTATTTATATTGTAATAGATCAAGTTTGATTTGAAAAATATTTTATTTTGTTTTTGAATTAGAAAAATTTTTTAATTTGTCATTTATTGTTACATTTGTGTTAAATAATTTATAAAATAAGGAAAGAAAAAAATAACCCTGAAGAAGGCACTCAAGGAAGTGCCGAAATATTGGATTTTAAATAAAAGTTAAAAGTTTTTTATAAAAAAAGACCTTAGGCTCAAAAGTTTTTTAAAATTTTAAATAATAAAGGTCGAATATAATACATAATTTATTTATTAAAGCTAAGTCAAGTTTTAGAGCACGAAATTAGTATGGAAAACCCACTTTTAATGTATACATTACTTAAGGATTCGTTTATGAATAAAGCGGCTCCTACACTTGCAATAAAATTGTTCAATTTTACGTATTTATATTGCCAATGTGTATGTAATATTCAATTGCACAATATTAGCAATAATCAAAACACTTTTGATTTTTATTGCACAACGAAAAGATAGTGAAGTCTGTTGGAAACATTGTTTAATGCTGCTTATGTTAATCCTATCGGTTATGTTAACTTTTTATTAAATAAATGAAACCATTGTGTAACTTATTACATAAAATAGGACAAAATGGAAATAATATGGCGAATATCTTATACAATAATATTGCAAGTGTATCGGCCGCTTAAGACTGTTAAAATATAAAAAAAAATAGTTTTTAAGAAACTACTTATGAATTTTAAAAACTAAATCCAACCTGGTAAAACATTCAAGATGACGGACTTATTATTTTTAATGCATTCCTACAACATGAGTATCAAATGGGAGGACCTGCTGAGAATAAATCAAAAAATTAAGTGACTAAATCTCTAAATCAAATATAACGGACTTAGTTTTATGCTCTCCTTCAATACGGGTACCAAATTAAATTAAAAGTTAAATAATATATAAAAAACATCTATTCAATATGTGTGTTGTTCGACCTTTTGTTGTAATTTTAATGTAAATAATTCGTTAAGCTCAAGGTCAGGTTTTTTATATTTTTTTATTTATTTAAAAAAAATTTTTTTTTTCCAATATTTCGAAATCCACTGGATCTCATCTTCAGGGTAAAGAGGAACAATAATAAAAAACACGTCACACACGGTTTTACATTTAAAATTGCACTCAATTTGCAATTGACCTTGAGCTTAACGAATTATTTACATTAAAATTATAAAAAACATCTTTAATTAAAATGCTCTAAAAAGAAAAAAAGAAAATTTTACTTAAAAACTTTTACTATCAACTTATAACGTCGTTACACAATTTAAATGATTTAAAGCTTGTAGCGAGATTTAAATAACTTGCGGCCAATTTCACCAAGTTCAGTTATAACTAACTTTTACTTTAACTTCCAGTTAACAATATGTGTTTGACACTTATAGCTGATAGTTAATTATAACTGAACTTGGTGAAATTGACCGTTGATGTGATTGATTTTAACTACTAAATTTCTCAAACAAAGTAAATACGAGTTCTTAGACAAGCTTTCATATTTAAATAATTGTGTATTGACAAGCAACATGCTTTTAAATCATATAAATTGATTAATGACATTATAAGTTCTAAAAACAGGCAGTTAAAGTTTTTAAGTAATTCTTTCTCTTTAAATAGAGTTACATTAGCACTTAGAATATGAGAACACCAAACAATTTCTGCAATATTGATCTAAGACCCTATAAAGTATATACATTATGGGTCCTTATGAGGAGAGAACTTGATTTAACCATGTCCGTCCGTCTTTTCGTCTTACGTTTGATATGTGTTTTCCGGAGACTCCAGACATGATAGCGGCTAGGTTGTTTTACATTTATGTCACATATAGTCCACCATTTCGTGCTATTGAAATTCAGCAAGATCGGTCCACAAATGGCTGAGATATGACCAAAAAACCACGACTACCTTTTTTAAATACCCACTTTCTGGAACCATTGATTTTTCCAAAAAGGGTATATAAGTTTGTCATTCCGTTTGTAATTTCTGCAATATTGATCAAAGACCCTATAAAGTATATACATTCTGGGTCCTTATGAGGAGAGAACCTGATTTAACCTGTCCGTCCGTCAGTCCGTCTTTTTATACCCTTCACCTCAGGTGGAAAAGGGTATATATAAGTTTGTCATTCCGTTTGTAATTTCTGCAATATTGATCTAAGACCCTATAAAGTATATACATTCAGGGTCCTTATGAGGAGAGAACATGATTTAACCATGTCCGTCCGTCTTTCCGTCTTACGTTTGATATGTGTTTTCCGCATACTCCAGACATGATAGCGGCTAGGTTGTTTTACATTTATGTCACATATAGTCCACCATTTCGTGCTATTGAAATTCAGCAAGATCGGTCCACAAATGGCTGAGATATGACCAAAAAACAACGACTACCTCTTATTTTTTCCAAAAATCCCTTGTGGTTGTTGTATTTTTATTACTTTTTGCTGCATATTTTTGGAACGGCAAAAGCCAAAGTTTTCAAATTAGGTACACACATTTAAGTTGCCAATACACACCATCCTACAAAATGTGGGCGGGATTGGAGAAGTGGGCGTGGTACCTCCCGTACAAAAATAAATAAAAAATTGTATAAAAACCTAAATTTTAGGGATGCCATATGTTCTATGAACATGACTTATATACAAAAATATCGGAAATTTTTTAGTAGAACATATTTTATAAAAAAATCGGAAAAATCGGTTCAGATACAAAAAAGTTATGACCAAAATTAAATTTTTTTTTTAAATACCCACTTTCTGGAACCATTGATCTCCCCGGATTGGCAACCCTGTGTTTGAAGAATTAAAAAGTCCAATAAATTTTCTGCGGTATAATTTTAAATTGTTTTTACGAATAAAAAGAAATTAACTACTTATATAAACAAGAACTGTTTGGAAGTGATTCGCGTTGGCGCAAGGAGTGGTTATACGTGCAAGTGTTGCATCGAGGATCGTTTTAACAACATTTTCTTCAAAATTTACATTTGTGGTTCTGGTGTTGGTGGTTGGTGTCTCACGACCGCTTCTTGTTGTGGAAGATCTCAAATTGAAATAAAATTTACTAAAAAACGTATATCTTGGATTTTGTATACGTGGGTGATTTATAATTGAGGTGGTTTTCTTTAATTTTGCAATTATTTCTAATATAATATTGTTGGTTGTGGTTGTGTTTATTATTGTTGATTGCCGCCTATGTTGTTTTTATTTACATCTGTTTTATACAAAAAGTGCTGCCAAGTTTTTTACTATTCAATTAATAAACGTATGCTTTAAAACAAATGAGTTATAAACGAGCAATACAATTAACATCACCAGATTACACTAAGAAAAACAATTGTAAAAAATTTGTAAGTTGTGAAAATATGCCAAACTCAAATCAAAACAGTGAACAAGACATTTTTTCGTGGGAAAAACTGTGCCACCTTTTGGATGATAAATTGAAAGATGTCACAAGAAAATCTGATTTAGTTGCGATAAAAACGGATATTGAAGAACTGAAGAATGAAAATTTAAAACTAAAGAACGATATTAAAAAACTTACAAACCGTCTTAAATTTATTGATCGCAGATCTCGGTCAGCAAACGTTGTTGTTACTGGCTTAAGCAGTAATAATATAAAGGCTGCCAAAGCTGAATTTTTAAAATTATGTTCAGATGTGCTTAAGGTAAACGTTAATATTATGACAACCCGTATAATAGCTGGCGGAAAATCTTTTTGCTTTACATTAGAAACTAGTATGCAGGCATATAATGTCACTGCTGCTAAAAAGAAGTTAAATGGTCTAACGTTATATATACAAAAAGATTACACAGAAGAAGAACAAAATGTGCGATATAATTTGCGACAACTAAGCAAAAATATAAGTGAATATAATAAAACCGTTAAAGTAAGGCTTGGAGAATTCTGTATATTTATAGACGATAATAAATATATATGGTCTAATGGAAAAATTATGGCAGATTCTGCTGACAAAGCTGAATATTTGTCCAAACTGTTATCAGAAAGTAACAACCCGATTGAAGTGTGTATCAGAGAGGGTCACAAAAATAGTAATGAGCAAATAGAAAACTCTTCATCACAATAGCAATTTAATTCTTTCTATTTAGTGTCATACAATGTAGCTAATCTATCTAAATCAATAAACTTTGGTAATTTTCTAACCTATATAAATAAATTTTATGTATTTTTTCTGTTTGAAACCCACGTAGTTGCAGATAAACAACATCTTTTTAAATCTTACTTTAAAAATTACTCTCTACATTGGATAGAAGCAACGAAAACACATACAGCAGGTCGTGCAAGTGGTGGCTTTTTGTTTGGTTATAAAACTGAACTTCAAAAAATATATACTTTTAAATTTTTAAATATACACAACAACGCAGTATTAACAGTTAAACTAGAAGGAAGCATTTTTTATTTAATCCCAAGGTATTTAAACTGTACAAATTGGTATTCCGACTTAGCAAAGTTTGAAGAATTTTTGCAAGAGCTCAAACCTACAAATTTTTGCATTGTTGGTGATTTAAATGCCAGAATTTCTGATTTACAAATTTTGGACTCACATTTTTTGCAAGACTTACCACATATCCGTGATTATAGATGTTCGAAAGATAAAACTTTAAATACTCAAGGTAAAAAACTCATGGAATTGATTGAAGATATTGGCGGTATTGTGCTTAACGGAAGGACGGGTAACGATGCTCAAGAAGAATACAGCTTTTGCGGTGTTATGGGTAGTTCTGTCATTGATTATTGTGTTTGTTCTCACAGCTTTCTGCAATATGTTGATGATTTCTCGATTGCATCAAAACCTTACTCTGACCACATGCCGTTATGTTTAAAAATAAAATGTTTAAACCCAAATGTTGAAAGAATAGAAAATGTTTCACTTCACAGATTGCGCTGGAAAGACAAGCATTCACCTAAATATGTGGAAAAACTTTGCGCCCTTACAACTAACGTTGATCTACAAACAAATGTTCCCATAGATGATTTGGTTTCTTCAGTGGCATCTAAAATAAAACAAGCTGCAATAGGAAATGTTAATAAACAGTATTTTGAACCCAAGCAAAAATGGTTTGACTGGAAGTGTGAACGTTCTCGAAAATTTATGTTAAGAAAGCTTAGACTATACCGAAAAAACCACACAACCATAAACAAATCTCGTTATTTCTTATCTCGAGCTAAATATGTAAAATTATGCAATAAAAAAGGTGATTCATCTTTACCAGAAAACTACCGAGGGTTGTCTCTTATTGATGCTGCATGCAAAATTTTCAACACAATCTTATTAAACAGAATAACAGAATGGTTAGAAAATAACAAAATACTAAACGAGTATCAAGCGGGTTTTAGAAAGAATTACTCAACCGTAGATAATATTTTCAACTTGGTAAACATTGTAAAACTAAATGAACTAAATGGAAAAAATACTTATGCCTTTTTTTGTAGACTTCTCCTGTGAATTTGACACTATTCCTAGAAATAGTTTATTTTATAAGCTCTCCTGTATTGGACTGTCTTCCAAAATAATTCGTATTTTGCAGAATGCATATGATGAAACCGAAAGCCGTATTTGGGACGGCAGCACTTTTTCTGAGCCGTTCTCTGTTGATGTAGGTGTTAAACAAGGATGTATATTAAGTCCGATACTATTTTCACTATATCTTAATGATCTTGTTGATGTACTCCCTGGAGGGGTAAATGTTGCTGGTACAACTGTGAAAATCCTGCTTTACGCCGACGATATTGTTATTTTGTCTGAGTCACCAACTGAGCTACAAACCATGATCGATGCACTATACCATTACTGTTTAAGGTGGAGCTTGACAGCAAGATCGGTCCACAAATGGCTGAGGTATGATCAAAAAACCACGACTGCCCCTAATTTATTCCAAAAATCCCTTGTTGTTGTTGTTGTTGTTGTATTTTTATTGCTTTTTTCTGTATATCTGGAAAACGGCAAGAGCCAAAGTTTCCAAATTAAGTACACACGTTTAGGTTGTCAATACACACCACCCTACAACATGTGGGCGGGATTGGAGAAGTGGCGTGGTACCTCCCGTACCAAAAAAATTGTATAAAAACCTAAATTTTAGGGCTGCCATATGTCCTATGGATATGACTTATATACCAAAATATCGGAAATTTTTAGTAGAGCATATTTTATAAAAAACTCGGGAAAATCGGTTCAGATACAAAGAAATTATGACCAAAATTAAATTTTTTATACCCTTCACCTCAGGTGGAAAAGGGTATATATAAGTTTGTCATTCCGTTTGTAATTTCTACAATAGTGATCTAAGACCCTATAAAGTATATATATTCTAGGTCCTTATGAGGAGAGAACTTGATTTAACGATGTTCGTCTGTCTGTCCGTCCGCCCGTCTGTCCGTCTTACGTTTGATAAGTGTTTTTCGGAGACTCCAGACATGATAGCGGCTAGGTTGTTTTACATTTATGTCACATATAGATACCTTAGTATCGAATAAAAAGGTATATATATAACTGTAATTTCTACAATTGTGATCCTACACCCTATAAAGTATATATATTCTGGGCCCTTATGAAAATCGAAGTTCAAAACCGGTTGTCTCTTATTTTAAAAAATATTTACCAGTTTTATTTAGTATTTGTCTAGTTGCTCTGTATTCTGCTCGCACAATGGTGAAGGGTATATAAGATTCGGCACAGCCGAATATAGCACTCTAACTTGTTTTTCTTTACAGCTGTCTCACTTAAAAAACAAACAAAATTTTCCCTTTTGTATATAACACTGCCTTATCATCCTTAGGGTGACCATAACAACCGTCCTGTTGGTTCTAGGGAATCTTAACTAAATTCTATAATTTTCGATTAAAATTGTGAAATTTAAAACTTTTTTAAGTTATAACATTTTAAAAAAACACAATTTAATATAAAAACAAAATCAAATATTTGTTTGAATTTTTGACACAACGTTAAAATATTTTACAGTTTTGTAAAACGTTTCCAAAATAAGACCACCTTGTATGAATTCGCCTTGAATCCAATACTACTAAGTCATCCAAGCATAAGAAAGCTTGATTTGGGCTTAAGTCACTAAAAGTAGTGTGATGACACTTTGAAAAGAATTTGGGGCTATTTTGAGACCATATGGTAGTGTTGTAAATCTTTATTGGTTTAAAATGATGTTAGATCTCTAGAATCTTTTTCAAGGCTAATTTAGTGGAATCCTGACATTAGATCTAAACAATAAAAATATTTCGCTCTACCTAGTTGATCTTAGTCTGGGATCACACTATGAAAGTTTTCTTTCAGAAAGTCTGAGTTTATGGGTAAGAGGAGAAAAAGGAACATTATGTTCTCTTCCCCTCTCACCAATAAACTCAGACTTTCTGAAAGAAAACTTTCATAGTGTGAACCCAGACTAAGATATCATCTGTTCTTGGCAATGGAAATTTATCCGCCAATAGTTTTTTTATTTATTTGTCGATAATCAACAACAAAGTCTCCATCTTTTGGAATTTGGAAGTGATTTATTTGGAACTAACAAGATTGGACTGTTATTTTCAGAATTTGATGGTTCTACAATTTCGTCTTCTATCATTTCTTTACATGATTTTCTATTTCTTCTTTGTATGTATGTGGTATACGGTAATTTTTGATGAATGCTGGTTCTTGATCTTTTACTCCTTACTTTTGTTCATAGAAATTGTTAGTTGTAACCAGGGCTGGCAGGTACTTTTTTCCTCCTCCCAAAACTTAAAAAAAAAATTCCCCAATAAAAGAGAGAATCCCCAAAGATAAACCCCTGTAAAAAATACATAATTTTTAACGGATAATTTAAATATTTATTTGAGTTTTACTTGTACTCTATTCTACAAGAAATCATTTTTATTGTAGGGAAATATGTAGTTGTATTAAAAACATATATAGTTTATATATATGTATGTATATCTACTGCCAAACTTCCCTATAATGAATCTGCATTGAAAACATAATTGTATTTACACTTTGATTACTTTATCATCTAGAAAAAAAGTTTAAGACATTTAATAAATTGACAAAAACTAAAATAAGAGATTTTTTCGCGTTGTATTCACTATTCAACTTAACAATCGACTTTTCTTTACCCAATTGTCACCAAACTTCATAATTTATGTTTTTATATACAAAGAAACAAAATTAGCCCATTCATTGACTTAAGAGTTCATTTTAATTTTTTTAACACCTTTAATAAGTATATGTACATTAGACTGGTCGCATCTTCTATGGGATTTTTTTTTTTTTTAATTTAATTGTTTGTGCTGCTTAAAATATGAGGTTTGGTGTAAGAAATCATGATCTAATTTTTCAGGTCAATCCGACGGTGCCTAGCCGTGCCGGGTGGGGCCCAAAGTTCCCCATATTATAAAAAAACATCTTTTCTATCAGATCTTTATAGTTATGCTAGTTGAAAAGCCGAAAATCAAAAATATGGCTTCGTTACGATCTTCCGCAGAGCTTCCTATGTCATCATATGGCTTCAGAAAGTTGCGGAAAGAATAGGACATACATTCAAACATCCTGACATACTAAGAAATTATATATTGTATAGATAGATTAACATATGTTCGTGCAACTCAAAAACGCTGTAGGTTATTGAAAAACTAAAAAAAAACAAAATTACGTAATAAAATTTACTTTAAGAAAGGTAAAACATTTTTCTTATATGCGAGTGGTTTTAGAAACATAATTTTTTATCTGGAAAAAAAAATAATTTTTTTATTAAAATTTCGGAATTTTTGTTTTTAAAAATTCATTAAAAATTGAAAAATGCAGCTATGCTTCTAATTTTATGCAGACATATAAAAAACAACATTGCAAACAAAACAAGCTATATATGATTAAAATCTGTAAACAACTTTTGATTTTATGTATTCACAAAAGATGTGGCGGTTTAATAAAATTCTTAAATTAATTAAAATTTTTCGTCTTTTGTGAATACATAAAATCAAAATTTGTTAACAGATTTTAATCATTTATAGCTTATTTTGTTTGCAATGTTGTTTTTTATATGTCTGCATAAAATTAAAAGCAAAGCTGCATTTTTCAATTTTTTATGAAATTTTAAAAACAAAAATTCCGAAATTTTAATAAAAAAATGATTTTTTTTTCTGGAAATGTTTCTAAAACGACTGCGCATATAAGAAAAACGTTTTACCTTTCTTAAAGTAAATTTTATTGCGGAATTTCGGTTTTTTTTTTAGTTTTTCAATAAACTAAAGCGTTTTTGAGTTACGCGAACATATGTTGTGCAACCTCCTTAATTTTCGAAATAACGGTATATCTCGAAAACCAAAGCCAACATAAAGAAAAAAGTTTTAACTTTCTTAAAGTAAATTTTATTGCGGAATTTCGGTTTTTTTTAGTTTTTCAATAAACTAAAGCGTTTTTGAGTTACGCGAACATATGTTGTGCAACCTCCTTAATTTTAACGGTATATCTCGAAAACCAAAGCCAACATAAAGAAAAAAGGTTTAACTTTCTTAAAGTAAATTTTATTGCGGAATTTCGTTTTTTTTTAGTTTTTCAATAAGCTAAAGAGTTTTTGAGTTGCGCGAACAAATGTTAATCTATCTATACAATATATAATTTCTTAGTATGTCAGGATGTTTGCATGTATGTCCTATTCTTTCCGCAACTTTCCGAAGCCATCTGATGACATAGGAAGCTGAAATTTGGCACACTTGAAGTACTTTCTCTGCGGAAGATCGTAACGAAGCCATATTTTTGATTTTCGGCTTTTCAACTAGTATAACTATAAAGATCTGATAGAAGAGATGTTTTTTTATAATATGGGGAACTTTGGGCCCCAACCGGCACGGCTAGGCACCGTCGGATTGACCTGAAAAATTAGATCATGATTTCTTACACCAAACCTCATATTTTAAGCAGCGCAAACAATTAAATACTTTTCAGATATTTTTTTTTGATAAAAAACAACTTTTTTTACCCAGTGTTTATTGATATTAAGTGATATTGCAAAAATGGCCACCCTAATGGTTATGTGTGCATAAAACGTAGTTATCTCCTATAGAAAAATTAAACTCATATTTTTTACACAGAAATAAGTTTATTTTCTAAAGTAACCAATTTTCTTTCTGAACACAGAAAATCCAATAATAGTTTTATGATTTTAACATATTTTGTTCGTATTTAGTAAAACATTTTCTCATGATCAAAAAACTCGTGTTTTTGGTATAATAATTTCTTAAGACAAGAAATACAAAAGAAGCTTGTTTTTATTAAAACTAAGAAAAAAGTTACATTTTTTTATACCCTCCACCACAATTAGTTGTGAAGAGGGTATATTAAGTTTGTCATTCCGTGTGAAACTTTTTTATTATTCATCTCAGACCCCATAAAGTATATATATTCTGGGTCCTTGAGTAATTCTAAGGCAATTTAGCCATGTCCGTCTGTCTGTCAAGTATATGTATATTGGGGTTTCATTCACAACTTTCCTCAAAAGCAATTAAAAGGTCAACTTCCTATAGGTTCAGTATGGGGGAGAGCAATAAAAACCATTAAAGGTCATCGTTGGCCCCTATAGCAATTAAAATGTCAATTAAAATGTCATAAATTAAAAAAAGCAATAAAAAAGCCATAAAAAAGTCGTTAATTTAAAAAAAAAGCCATAAAGCTGAGAATTTGGAAAAATTAGGGGGGAAATTCATGAACACGTGTTAAAGTAGGTCAAATTTTTTAAAAAATTTCAAAACAAAGTCGTTAAATTTTATAGGATAGCAATAAAGCTGAGATTTAGAAAAAAATGTTGGGGGGAGCAATGCACAAGTGTTGGGTGCATTGTTGAAGCCTTTCTTTTGTTGTGATCGATAGACGGTCTTACTATGAAGATGCACTTGAGAAAGATGTGATTTAGTTTTTGTGGATATGTATGCATGGAGATCAATAGGCAGACAGACATACTGTACTTGTAGATGCACTTGATTTTTGGAAATATTTGTTGTGGACAATTTTTTCAAAGCGCTGATATTAAAACTAATAATTTATGGGGTGTGAGATTGTAAGGGTATTGTATTGGAGTTTGTCTTGAATATGGACAGATACACAGACGGACAGACAGACTTTGAAGAAGAAGTTGGAAAAATATTTTTTTTATTTTTGTGTATGTTTATGGATTGTTTGGGAGAAAAAACACACATTTCTGATAAGCCCTTTTTTTGTGTGTTTTATGGGTAGCCAGATGGTGAGATGTTGTTGTTGTTGTTTTGCTTGTTTGGGTGATCGACTGACGATCAACGAGAAAATTATTGGATGGACAGACAGACAGACTGACTGACATACAGATAGATCTTGTAGAAGAAATTGGAAAAATATTTTTTTTTTTTTTGGTGTGTGTTTATGGATTTTTTTGGGAGAAAAACACACATTTCTGATAAGCCCTTTTTTCGTGTGTTTATGGGTAGCCAGATGGTGAGATGTTGTTGTTGTTGTTTTGCTTGTTTGGGTGATCGACTAGCGATCGACGAGAAAATTATTGGATGGACAGACAGACAGACTGACAGACAGTGGATCTTGTAGAAGAAATTGGAAAATGAAAATATTACTGATAAGCCTTTCTTTTAGTTTTGTTCTGAATAAGGTGTTGAAAAATTAATTGAGCGATTGACATGTGTTAAAAGCGCTAGTAAATGTAGGTCAACATTTTTTCAAAGCTAGAAAATGTAGGTCAACATTTTTTGGGAGAAAAAAACAAAATTTCTGATAAGCCCTTTTTGATGGAAATTGATTAGATGAACAGTTTACATGGATTTTTTCTAATATAAGTTTAAAAAAGTAAAAAGGCTTAGTGGAATGTTTTTCTGAAAACTAGGTTTAGTTAAATTTTAACACTAAAGAGTAAAACATGAATTCGAGTCAGAATATATTTGAATTTGTGGACGAAAATTCTGTAGAAGCCGTAGAGGATAATACACAGGCACGCATAAATGCGTTAATCGACGCAGCTTTAGAGAATTTCTTGTTAAATCCAACATCAGATATTAAAATCCTCAACAACCAGCTGGCGTATTATGACTTCTTGTGGGAAATTGAAAATTTCTTAGATGATGAAGAGGGAGATGTCATCATCTTAAATATAAATGATGAATTTTACACAGATGAAGAAGGCGATCGCTATATCAGGGAATTAGATTTTTAGTTTCAATGAAAATATATAAAATTATTTAATAAAAATATAGAGCAATTCCATATGAAAACGATCAAAATTGGCAAATTTTTGGACGACCCCTCACCGATTTTAAAATAAATAGTCTCAATAGATTGCCCAGCAAAAAATAATGTACCTACATATTTTTTTTTTTTTTTTTTAATAGTGACTGGTTTAGTGGTGGTGTACACCACTGTCATGTGACAAAATTGAAGAATTCTTCAAAGGGACCTCATTGAAAGTTGTTTTAAAAAAAAACTACTATAGCGATCGCAACGAGTGATAGCTCGTTGGAAAGGTATTTTCCTAATTTTTCTTAGAAATTTACCTTTAAATTTTCCCATGAAAATTAAATTTTCCGATTTTCCACAGAAGCTCCTAAATTTGCCGGCTAATTTTTTTTTTTTTGGATTCCTCATAATTTTTGCTTTAAGAATCAGCAATAAAAAAATGGGCCCCGACTCCTTGTTTGGACAGGAGAAGAGCATTTAAGAGACCACCTTGTTAAAAATACATTTTAAAAATTATTTTACAGTTAAAAATACATTTATGAAGAAAAAATCTTTCTTATTTTGCTGCTTATACTTAATTACAATATTTATTAAAAATTTCAATTGTCTTGGCATCATTATAAAATAAAAGTAACTTTAAATTTAGCACGTCGGCAGACGAAGAGTACCGCTTAACATTAATTGACATATCAGAAATATTTGGTATGAAGCAATGAAACTTTTGCGTTCCAGTTATAGTTTTGACATTATTATATCTGTTTTGAATTCGTCGCTCCATGGCATCGTGTTCTTTTTGAGTGCATAAAACTGTGTTAATGGCAATTTCCTTGCTTTGAATCCACGAAAACAAATGTTGTACATTTAAGATCTGGTCAGTATATGGCCTTTGCAAACTTGCCTTAGTCGCCATGCGTTTTAGGGTTCCCCCTAACGCATCGCATGGGCCCTTACCGTGGGACGTCGCGAAAAAGTGCCATTCGACCTTGCAGTTTTGTTCTTCAATTATGCAAAGATTGTAAAAATTTTTTTTATTCTTGTACTGAGAAGCCGCGCCGTCTGAGAAAAACGTTACTTTGTCGATTGCATCGAATTTTGATCTTAAGAATTCAAACAGTTTCATATGAAATAAATAAACGGACACATAATTATGAGCTAAACTCTCCGCGACAACAACAAGGCTTACGGTCTGTAGTTCGTTATCTTCGTTTTTGAAATAAATGCAAAAAGGATGCACCGTGCACTGGTCGTTTGCCCAGTGATAAGCCTGAATTTCATCCTGAACGAGAAAAGTGTAATTCTCGGCAAAGTCGCTTATCACAATGAATTCATTTTGGGCTAATTTCTCCTTACTTTCCTTTAGAAATTTCGATTGCATCTCGGATATGAAATGGTGCGCCTTCAGTTCATTCAACTTGAATCCGAATTCCTCGATGAATTCCGGAATCTGCTTTACCACGGTCTCAAGGGAACATCTGTCGCTGCTAATTATCCACTGTTTGAAATGCACCTCCTGAATTAACAGCTGTTCAAACTTTTCCGCCAAATATTGCTCTAGCTCGTCAATCTTCGAACAATTGTCGCATTTGGACAGATGACAATTTTCCGTGGGGTATGCGCACAACGACTTCGACTGGAGGTCCCTATATGTTTCAATTTCACCGTGAAATACTTTCAATTTCTTGCATGGAAAGAAAATTAATTTGATGTTTTGATGAAACATGCAAACGCAGACTGAATGCGTTCCGTGCCTGTCTAATGCCAGCACGCATTCTTTTGGTCGTAGGATGGCAAACTTAGAAAATCCCACTTTTTCTGCTGGGTATTTCTCATTGAACTGATGGTATGCTTCGGATAGATTACATAATAATAATCTGCGCTGCTTGTGTACTTTTTCTCCATCTTCACGTGTGATAACATAGTCACGTGTACCTGGGCAGGCGCGGCTGTTTTCATCATTGCAGTAAAAATCTTGAATCAATTTCACCGTTGCTTCGCTGAGGATCCTTGAGCCAAATTTCTTGGTGGGAGTCGCCAATATGCCCTTCTGTCGAACTAATTCTTTGCTTCTTCTCGCGATGTAAAAAGATGTTTGAGGCAGCACAGATAAAATGAGATATTTCTCCGGAAAAGTGGTCGCTAAATTGAATTATCTTTTCAACTGCTCAATCATTTGTTTGCCGTCATCAACGTCATCTGCTTGACTGCATTCGTTATCAGAGCCTTCATCAAATATTGTCGCGATTGCACTCATAACCTTGCCTTTTTTCTCTTTCCTGTATGTTTCACTTCGCAACTTTCTTTTTCTAATAGGCGTTTCACCTAAAGTGGTAATAGCCTCATTCAAAGAACTCAAAGACATATTGACCATCGGAATGTCTGCCTCACTATCAGATGAAACATTTTGTTCACTTGTCATTTCACTATCGGATTGTGGCTGCATTTGTTTCAATGCATTTGCTTGTTGAGACAAATCGATTTTACACTTGCGGCAAATGAATTCTGCTTCTTCACCGTATTGTATATTTAATTCATTCATGTATCGCTTCGAAACACCAGTTAATTTTAATACTTTTATCTTTTTCGAACGATGTCCACTCTTGTTAAACGGATTGCAGCAAAATTTATTCATTTTACTTTAAATTGTCTTTACAGCTTCACTCTTTACTTTACAAAAAAAAAACACTTAAACACTTTCACGTTTAGTATTCAACTGAAATTTGACTCAGAGTGTGTGAAGTATTTATATTTATTTTTTGGTAAAAAAAAAATAAGCGATACTTGCTTTTCTTTAATAGGAAAATTTGCGTGAACTACTGGTCATAAAATGTTTTTTAAGGAGGGACTTAATTGGTTACTGCCAATAAGCCGACCACAGGTCATAAAATGTTTTGCAAATTTTTTAAATTACCAGGTAATAAATATTTCGCCATATTTATGGAAAATCCGTGTTTTATGACTTGTTTCTGCACGTGTCATTTTAGGCGAAATATTTATTACCTGGTAATTTAAAAAATTTACAAAACATTTTATGACCTGTAGCCTCAGTCGGGTTTGGTGTGCCATTACATGCCACTGCTGCTATTATCCATGGATTTATGGCCGATCTTGTGAAGGCAGGCAGACCATATTCACTACACACTCAACTTGGGGCTCTTAAAAAAAATTTATTTTTTCTTCATAAATGTATTTTTAACTGTAAAATAATTTTTAAAATGTATTTTTAACAAGGTGGTCTCTTAAATGCTCTTCTCCTGTCCAAACAAGGAGTCGGGGCCCATTTTTTTATTGCTGATTCTTAAAGCAAAAATTATGAGGAATCCAAAAAAAAAAAAAAAATAGCCGGAAAATTTAGGAGCTTCTGTGGAAAATCGGAAAATTTAATTTTCTTGGGAAAATTTAAAGGTAAATTTCTAAGAAAAATTAGGAAAATTTTATTTTTCAATTAAAGCCTGATTCAATACCTTTCCAACTAGCTATCACTCGTTGCGATCGCTTTAGTAGTTTTTTTTTAAACAACTTTCAATGAGGTCCCTTATGAAGAATTCTTCAATTTTGTCACATGACAGTGGTGTACACCACCACTAAGCCAGTCACTATAAAAAAAAAAAAAAATATGTAGGTACATTATTTTTTGCTGGGCAATCGATTGAGACTATTTATTTTAAAATCGGAGAGGGCTCGTTCAAAATGTGATCGCTTTCATATGGAATTGCTCTATATATATATATATGTATATGTACATATAATAAAACTATTTAAATTTAAACTAAACAATTTTATTTTGTTTGCAATGGTTGTGGTGGGTAAAAATTTTATTTTGTTTTACAATGGGTGTGGTAGGTAAAAAAATTAAAAAAACATTATCGATAACTTTAAAGAATTGTAGCAAATAACATATGTTTAAACTATGTGTAGCCAAAATTTTTTTTCTATAAATTGTGAATTTATTGAGTTATTTATTACATTTCATTATAAATTATCAAACGATGAATATTAACGCGGAATTAATTGCTTCATTCAATAAATTAAATATGAAACATATTTTAAGTGTAAAAAATATGGTAGATGGAAAGGACTATCCTATTACAGGAGCTGAACGGGTAACTACAAAATATGGAGATGTTATAGTCTTGGAGTTGAAAACGATGTTGGGTACCTATCAACTGGCTCAAATATCATTTCAAAGATTCCTTTAGATGACGAAAAGGATACCATTAATTATAAGCTGGAAATTAAGACGGCTGCTCCTACGAAAGGATATTACCCTTATACTCATTTTAATACTTTTAAATAAAATAATTTTTCAATAAAAAAAATTAGTAAACAATAAATTTTTATAAATTCCTGTGTTTTTTTCTTTTTTTTATTAGTATACAGATATGTATAAGTATACATAATATAGAATAGTTAATATTTCTATAAGTTGTAAATGGAATCTTAATGTGGAAAGATGGAGGTTATTGAAGCTTTTCTACAAGAATTCGGAAGTGTTATCTTTGAAGAAAATTTGGAATTATTATGTGCATTCAAAAGAGAATATACAGATTTTAATGTATATAGTATACCTTGCTCTCACGAAAGTACAAGTGGAGATGTCGTGGGTTTGTTTGGATGTTACTTTTTCTTTAAGAGAAAGAAGGAGGTTATGAGAATTATCGAAAACTATAAAAAAATATTAAAACATCTTAAATGTCTAAATTTATGTGCAAGAAAAACAAAATAATGAATTTGATTAAATTTTTTTTTTTTATTAGAATTTAATAATAAATGTACCTTATTTAATTACAGTTAATACATATACAGCCCAATTATGAATAAAAATTCCCCGGGAGTTTTCTCCCTTTTCCCATTTTTCCTATGTTAATTCAATGGTAAAAATGGGAAAAGGGAAAAAACTCACGGGGAAATTTTATTCATAATTGGGCTGATAGTTTTCAAAAAAAAAATTTTAAAAGCGCATTTTTTTTTCTTTAAATAGAGATTTTCAAAGTAAAAATATTATTAGTATACATTTAAAATTCATCGAGAATGTTTCATCTCAAGAGAAACCCGAAAATACACGATATGGTGTTTGAACTGGAGTATTTTCTAACTTTAAAGTTAAAAGTTGCATGCGGTTTTTCAACATCCCTTGATTTTAAGCCTATTGTCTGGTTGCATTATAAGGATAGGAACTTCATTGGTTTGGACCGGGATGAATGGATAAACCTTATGAGCTATAAGGAATACATTCAGGTAATACTTAATCAGTATGAATTCCTAGATTGTATCAATCTAATTAATAAGGATGAAAAGAAGGATGTTCAATATACATTTCAGTATAGGAATAATATTTGCTATCTCATCCTACAACAGGGAAACTATAAAATTAAAATTGATTCTGAGACATGGAAATCTCTAACTCAAATTGGAATATTCTTGACGACATTTTTAAGCTGTCATACAATTCTTCGCAAGCAAATCTTATTTTTTTATTATGAACATTATATTCCAAATTGCTCTATTTTAAATAAAACAAATGTACAATATTATGAAATTAAAGATATAAATGAAAGAGATATAGAAATTGATTTAACCAGACTTTGTTATGAGTTTGGAAAAATAATGCAAAATAAAATTAAAACAGATGTTAAAATCTATAAATTATTATTAAGAATGGATAATAAATAAAAAACAAACAAAAAAAAATAATAAAAATATATAAAAACAAACAAATATTTGAGTTTTTTTTATTAATTCTTTATTTTGAAATTTATTAAAAATTTTAAACATAAATGACCACAAATAAATGTATTAAATTTTTGATATCTTAAATAGTTATATTTAATGTTTTTACCCAAGTATCTTAAAACTTCCATAGGTGGTTGGAGATTACCAAAACTATCAAAGTATTCTACATTATCATTATTTTTATAAAATGCTACCTAATTGTTCCATATCCTCTATTTGAGTCCAAGTTTATAATTCCATTCACTATTCGGTGTGGAGTTTTAGGAAGTTTATCCCTCATATAAACTCCTCTAAAAAAAGGAATACACTTCTTCCCAAATGTTTTCAAGTCCACATCTGTTAGTGGTCTATTAGGTAGCTGTTTCAATAGTTTTTTGATGAGGTATAAAATATTCCATAGCCTTTTTTATAAGGTTTAAGATATAGACCTTTACCCATAACTATTGACTCTAATATTTTGTTATGACGCTTTCTTTCTTCGAGCTGTTGTCTACCATTTTTAGCTAAAGTAATAGTTTTAGCGATTGCTGACCCACCAGAAGCTATTGCTCCCAACGCTCCAAGTGCTGTTAGAATAGGAACAAGTGGTAGAAAACCGCCAAGTTTAGGTATGTTGATAATTCTAGGAATTTTTACTATAGATTTTTTTCCAAGAAATGAATGTCGTATAGCTTTTCGTGCAGTTTTAGTAACGGTTTTGATGTCATTTGGTTTTTCCCTTTTTAAAATATCGGTTGCTGATTTAACGGCATTCTTAAAAATATTTCGTCTACACTTTTTCTTTTGGTTACCAGTTTTAACTCCCAAGCCTAATTTAACTTTTGACTTCATTGCGTTAGTGACAAGGTATGCGTTGAGTTTTTCTCCAAAAGTACTATCTTTAGCTTTAACTCTGCTCCAAGCTTTTTCTGCTAGTTCTTTATCTGCTTGATGTCGCTTATGAATATCAGTGTTCTGGGAATAAGTAATATCATGAATTTTGCAAGCTGCATCCAAAGGATTGATACCTTTATCACCCCTTTGTAATCGTTTTTCTAATTTAGTTCCTGGTCCACAAAATTGATAACCCGGCAAATGAAGTTCAAGAGGTAGTGAATTAATTAAGCTATTAACAAGTCCTTTTCCAAGGACGAATTGTTTTCTACTAAATTCTTTATTTTTATACACAATCATTTATATATAAAAATTGCTTTTTCTGAAATTAAAAAAAAAATCGAAAGTAAATAAAACGTAACATTAAGCAAACGTATGCTTTCAGTTATAAAGATGCGTTTGGTAAAACAACAATCGAATATTTCAGTGAGAAACTTGGATTTAACGGAAAACAGAAATGGTTTTAAACATAGCTGCCTTTTACCAAATTCTATTAGAGCACTAATAGTTGGTCCCTCAAACTGTGGCAAAACAAATATAATGCTAAGTTTAATTGAAAGTCCGAATCAAGGCGAATTCAACAAGGTAAACTCGTCGCTACAACAATTACAACTCTAACAAAAATAACAGGCATTTTGTTAGTGTTACATATCCGAGTTGTCAAAATAGTTGTTTACAAAAAGTGTGAATAAAAAGTAAACAATAAAATTTTTTATTGATTTTTTATACCCTTCACCACAGGTGGAAAAGGGTATATATAAGTTTGTCATTCCGTTTGTAATTTCTACAATATTGATCTTAGACCCTATAAAGTATTTATATTCTTGGTCCTTATGAGGAGAGAAGTTGATTTAACGATATCCGTCCGTCCGTCTGTCCGTCTTACGTTTGATATGTGTTTTCCGGAGACTCCAGACATGATAGCTGCTACGTTGTTTTACATTTATGTCACATATAGTCCACCATTTCTTGCTATTGAAATTCAGCCAGATCGGTCCACAAATGGCTGAGATATGAGCAAAAAACCACGACTACCTTTAATTTTTCCAAAAATCCCTTGTGGTTGTTGTATTTTTATTACTTTTTTCTGTATATCTGGAGAACGGCATGAGCCAAAGCTTTAAAAATATGTACAAACATTAAGGTTATAAATACACACCATCCTAAAAAATGTGGGCGGGATTGGAGAAGTAAGCGTGGTACCTCTCATTACAAAAAATATTAAAAATTGTATAAAAACCTGAATTTTTTGACTGTAATATGACCTATGGTTACGCCTTATATATCAGAAGATCTGAAAAACTCGGGAAAATCGGTTCAGATACGAAAAAGTTATGACCAAAATATTAATTTTTTTTTAAAAATACCCATTTTCAGGAACCATAGATCTTCCCGAGTCCAAGTTTAATAGCCAAAATAACTGGAAAATTTCTTCTTTAACACGTCGGTATATAAACCTGTCAAATCGGTTAAGAAATAGCAGAGTTATGTTTAAAATACTGAAATCCCAAAAATTACTCTTTTTTATAATTAAGTTTGTTTTTATACCCTTCACCGAAGGTCCTACACCCTATAAAGTATATATATTCTGGGTCCTTATGCAAAGCGAAGTTCAAATCCGGTTGTCGTCTTTTCTTCCAATCCCCCCACCCCCCCCCCCCCCCCTCCCCCCCCTTCGTATTTGTTAACATATACTAACATAATGCCCAATATGATTTTCGTTATCACCCTTCTTTATTATTTCATATATTTAACGAAATAATTTTAACAAATAAAAACGATTTAAAAAAAATATTTACCAGTTTTCGCTTTTTAAATTTCATTTATAATGAAGTTTTAAGTATTGTAAATATGTTTGTGTATGTATATGTAAAAATTATTTAGTTGCCCTCTATTCTACTCGCACAATGGTGAAGGGTATATAAGATTCGGCACAGCGGAATATAGCACTCTTACTTGTTTATATTTAAAGTTGTGTGTTTATGAACCGATCTAAACAAAATTTAATGCATTCTGTGTTTTTGAAGATTTAATGTTAAGGGTGCATTCTGCCATGCATTTATATTAGTTTTTTTTAACCAAAGTGTGAATAAATTTTAAGGCACGATGTTTCACATTGGGTTTTTTGGCTCGTTTCCAACTTAACCAATTGTGTTGGAGTTCAATTCAGAAATGCTTAGGAGAAGTGGAAAGAATTTTACACCAATATTGTTCTTTTATTTTGAGTTTTTTCGAAAGTGAGAGTGATTTGAATAGTCGGACATGGCTAAATAGACTAAAAATTGCCCAAGGACCCAGCATATGCATAAAAATTGGAAACAAATGTAGCTTACCAACGCAGCTCCAACAAAAAAGGACATAGAGGAATAGAAAATTGAAAAATAAGAAGAACAAATTTCATGGTAAAATTCTACAAAACGCATAGTTTCAGAGTAATGGACTTCTGAAGTTTTCATATGAATTTGCGATTTTCCACTACATTTGTAAACGTATATGGCCATTATTAGTGTCTTTTGAAAGCTTTTTAACAGATCTTTCTGAAAATGTAAAATTTATTGTAAACTTTTTAACTCTTTACCTCCTAATACAGTTTTTACAAAATTTTATATCAAAACGTCACGGAAGTGCACTAGGAATCAAACATTTAATCAAATAAACCCCAGCTTCGCTTAATAAACCTTCTCCTCATAGCCGGCCTTCGGTTGGGCGCAAGGATTTTCTCATCTATGGTATAACAAACACCGACTTTGCAAAATAAAGGTTCTTCTCATAGCAATTGATATGCTTACTATAATATTTTCGAAAACTCATCGCCGCTCCTTTATGGATTAAGAATTAATATATAAGATATAAGATTAAAAATAAAAGCTCTTAAATTATACCAATATTAGCTATATACGTTCAGATATGTAGTGGGAAACCGCAAATTTATATGAACAGTTCAGAGATCCATGACTCGGAAACGAAGCGTTTCCGAGAATTGTGCCATTTTATTTTTTCATTTTCTATTCCCCTTTGTTTTTTTTACTTGGAACTGCGTTGGTTACCTAGAATTAAGCCACAATTAATTTTTTTGT
This sequence comes from Pollenia angustigena, assembly GCA_930367215.1. Lineage (NCBI taxonomy): Eukaryota > Metazoa > Arthropoda > Insecta > Diptera > Polleniidae > Pollenia > Pollenia angustigena. The sequence goes on from OV884060.1 coordinate 90,795,342, forward strand.
CACAAAATTTCACAAATTAACACAATCACAATATTTTTTAAATGAAAAACAAAAATAATTAAAAAATACAATTTATTGACAACTCGGATAATACAGCTGACGAACAGATGTTCTAAAGAGTTTACCTTGTTGAATTCGCCTTGATTTCAATGATGCAAATGTTTTGGTTTTATAATGTTATTACTTTTAAGCGTCTAAAATCACTTAAATAGATCTTAATTTGAAAAGTAAGCAGCATTAGTATTTGAAGAAGTGCGAAAATGGTTTTTTGCGTTCCAGCAGTTTTGGGTAATTCGGCAAATTTAGAGAGTAATTTTCATTTTACTCTCATTAGTCCGAACTTGCCCGAGTTCTTGTGGAACGCACCTAATAACGATAATAAATGTACTGTTTTAAAAATATTGATTGAGTAGTCAATTTTAAACACAAAAAAGCTTGTTTTTTATAAAGGTTTTTTATTTTTAATATTGTTTAAAATACAGTTCAATCTATATACAGTCGAACTTCCATAACTCGAATCACCATTATCCCAAAAAAAACTTCGACTTATGGAGACTTCGAGTTACAGAATTTTCTTGTTGAAAAGAGAATAAATTGCAAACTTGTGTACATTTTGTATTTTTTGTTTAAAACAGGCACTATTTGAAAGCTTCATACCTAAGCATGTTGGTATGTATGTATTTGTAATAAACAAGTTACAATGAAGTAAAATATCGGCATGGTTTGACTTCTAGCTGCTGTAAACCAATTGAGGACTGCTATGTCAATAATTTTGTCTATTTGGGTCTTAATCATTTTACTAAAGAGATGAGATACTGACTCAAACGAGTTGATAATTAATTCTTTATTTTTAAAATCTATGAGACCGTACTAGCTGGGACACCATATTTATTGTCTGCTTCCTTTTTCTTGAATCCACCCTCGAATTCTTTTATAAACTTATATTTCCCTCCATCGACAAACATTATAAAACACGTTTACTTGCAATGAAATAAACACACACAAATAATTTAACATATTTAGGCAAACCAAAAGACACACGTAATGTACAAAAAGGGATTTCCCCGATAAAAAAGAGCAAAGTAAAATATACAAACCTGCTAAACAAGCAAAAGAAAGAGAAATAAATAAACAAAACAAGCAAAAAACTTCGAGTTATAGAATACAAATTTGAGTATTTGGTTCGAGTTATGGAGAATTTCGAGTTAAGGAAGTTTGAGTTACGGAAGGAGAATTGTATGTAGTTTATTGTTTTAGAGCTACTGCCAATCAAATTGGTTCGAGTAAAAGAAAATTCGAGTTAGAGAAGTTCGAGTTATGGGAGTTCGACTGTACATATATAAACTTTCATATTATTCGAATGTGTATTCTAATGGCCATTTTCTCAATGTATCGACAAACTGTCTGTTACTTAATGTCAACATAAATTCATTGGATCGTTAAACTGTCCGTTAACGATTTTGGGTTTCTCAATATACCGACAAAAAACATTGTTTTCAGCTGGCAACGCCACTCAAAATACATGTAAAAGTTGGGAGTCAGCTGATTGAATTTATCTGTACGGCAAATAAAAGGAAAATAAATAATTGGCAGATGAGTGCCGGTTAGCTTTGCGATAAAATCGAAGCAAATGAGACATTGAGAAAACCAAATTTCTTTAATGTGCAGTTTTTCGTTGGGAAAAAAGATAATTGCCTAATGAGAAAATGGCCATAAGTCCAATAACAATCCTCAAAAGCTTTTATCCCTACTACAATCTTCCAAATGATTGTTTTATCAAAAATCACCTAACTAAGTCTTCCTCGAGTACTTTTGACGATTAAAAACTGATTAAGCACTTGCGCGCTTGAAAAAAGATTCGAAAATGATTCGTTCTTATGCTTTAAAAGTAATTTATTGAAAATGCAATAACAAAACATACAGCAATCGAAAATGGATCATACAGGTGTTTGAAATATGACTGTTTTGACTTTAAAACTTATATAAATTTATTAAAATATTTAAAAATCTGCCAAATAGAAAATAATTGTTTTCTTTAAATTAAATATTTTTTCTAGCATCTACGCCATTTTAGATCATTGTACATATAAAATAAATAAATAAAAAACTGCCTAGTGTGAAAGCTCAAGCGAGACTTTTGGGTTTATTCAAGTGATCAAGAGTGCACGTAGGTCTGTTTTAAAGTAAATTATTTATAAACAAATGTATTTTTCATATAATAAAACGTAAGTTTATTTTCTTTACAAATTTTTTTTTTATAAACAGACTTATTGTATTTTTACTTATATTTTTATGTGCGGTTGCTTGCAAATTGTCCATTGAACTAATCAAAAAACGTTCAACAACTGCCGGAAATAAAATTAATAAAGCAAACATCTTTTTCTTAGACCACAAGTTAAATATAATCATCCCTATTGTATAAGTTGTTGTCAATGTCGATGTTAATTTTACGTTGTTGTTACATCAAATCGACGGCTACATCACTTTGACGTTAATTTGGTATTTTCCAAGAATAAATGAATTTTATGTACACAGGCATTTGGTGGAGTAATTCAAACATAAAATTTTAGCAATTATTACGTATTTAAAAAAACTTGAATATATTTACTTTTTTACTAAAATTTCTTTAACTTTCATTTGAGTCGTCACAATACTTTCTGTCAATTCTACTCAACGCCACACAGAGGGGTATTATGCCAATCTGGCCGGACATTCCTGTTTTTTAGTTTATATTGCTTCTTAAAAATTATAGATCTAGGGGCAGATCTATGAAATTTGGAAGAAATATGTGTTATGGTCATAGGCTAGTAGAGCTCGTAAATCATTCGCAAACGATTAGAATTAGGACTGAAAAAGGAGTCGAAAAAGGCTCTTAGACGATCAGAATTACGACCAAAAAATGAGTCGAAAAAGACTCGAAATCAATCAGAAATACGACTAAAAAATGACTCGAAAAAGACTCGCAAATCATTAAAAATATGAGTCATAAATGAGTCGAAATTGATCAGAAAAACGGGTAATAAAAGACTCATCAAGAAGAGTCCCGGGTAGGGTACCATTTCCTCCCGAGAAAACAATCATTTATGATCAGAAAATTAGCTCATATATGCCTATTTTAATCGCGCAGAGGAGTCATAAATGACTCGTATATGATCAATTTTTTTCATAAAAAGGGTATACTTTAATAGGCTTATTCCTTCAATATTTTTTAGGAATATTTTCTATACACTATCAGAATTTTTCGTTTGTATATTTCTGTTACGAGGCTTTAGGTATCCTTTGGCTAGCAATAAATGGCCCGCTAAGGCCTTCGTCAGCATTCTCTGCATCTTATAACTGAATAGTTCCTATTGAAAATTTTATGTATTTAACTTAATTATTTTAACAAATAGAATAAATAAAATTTACAATAGGCACTATCCAGTTATAAGATACAAAGAATGCTGACGAAGCCGTAGCGGGCCAGAAAATGCATTACATTCTGCTGGTATCTTGTTGTTGTATACATTTTCTTTACAATTAACTTAATTGCTAGCTAAAGTAAGCCTCGTAACAGAAATATACAAACGAAAAATTCTGATAGTGCATAGAAAATATTCCTGGAAAATATTGAAGAAATAAGACTATTAAAGTATAAAAGCTTTTGAGGATTGTAATTTGGCTTAGAATACACATTCGAATAATATGGAAATTTATACAATAAATGTAACTCCCCATGAGAAATAAATTCCCAGAATCTATTTGTTATATATATAAACGTTTGTGCCGTGTATGTGCTACTTGAAGTCAAGAACCGCTGGACCGATTGACACCAAACTTGGACAACACATTATTTAAGTTAGGAGTCAGGTTTCTCTAAGTTTGATACCAATAGGTGGCGCTGTTGTCGTGAGTTGCAAAACTCGGTCGTTTCAAAAATTGAGATACATAATTGATTTTGACAGATCTTTTAGCTCTTTATGAGAATAAATATTTAGACTGTATTGAACCATGTCCTTTTCTATGTTTTTATGTAACCTAAAATTGCAGTTGGTAACAAAACTGGTTCGTTCCACTTAGCAGACAATTTCAAAACTATCTCTGCATTTTCTGTAATAAAACTCGCTGGTTTATTGTTTTAACCTTTTTGTTTGAAGTGCGCAATAATATCGATGAAATATAGTCGAATTAGGAAGTTTAAAAATGCGAATTTGTAAACAAGTTCGCTTTGACATATTTGTTTTTTATAAATCGTATATTGAAAAATATTTTTGTAACGATGTTCATATATATGACTGAAAATCTGCTGTAGCTCCTGTGGTGAAAGCATTTAGTGAACTACATTTAAAATGCCAACCTTCAAAGTGAATTATAATGCAAAAAAAGAAAAGGAACTCGGAAAAATACATGATATCAATGTGGGGGTTAATCCAAAAAATGATTTGAGAATACTTTTATTTACTCACTTTAGGGAAAATTGGAGAGAAAATAAAGACTTGCAATTTCATATTTCGGTCTTGGACAATAATAATATTGATTATGGAACGGAAAAAAAGAATGGCGAGTACGATAAAGAAAAAGATTTCAATTTATTTGATAATAAAAAATATGGTAGATGGAAAGGACTATCCTATTACAGGAGCTGAACGGGTAGTACTTTAGATGACGAAAAGGATACCATTAATTATAAGCTGGAAATTAAGACGGCTGCTCCTACGAAAGGATATTATCCTTATACTCATTTTAATACTTTTAAATAAAATAATTTTTCAATAAAAAAAATTAGTAAACAATAAATTTTTATTAATTCCTGTGTTTTTTTCTTTTTTTTATTAGTATACAGATATGTATAAGTATACATAATATAGAATAATTAATATTTCTATAAGTTGTAAATGAAATCTTAATGTGGAAAGATGGAGGTTATTGAAGCTTTTCTACAAGAATTCGGAAGTGTTATCTTTGAAGAAAATTTGGAATTATTATGTGCATTCAAAAGAGAATATACAGATTTTAATGTATATAGTATACCTTGCTCTCACGAAAGTACAAGTGGAGATGTCGTGGGTTTGTTTGGATGTTACTTTTTCTTTAAGAGAAAGAAGGAGGTTATGAGAATTATCGAAAACTATAAAAAAATATTAAAACATCTTAAATGTCTAAATTTATGTGCAAGAAAAACAAAATAATGAATTTGATTAAATTTTTTTTTTTATTAGAATTTAATAATAAATGTACCTCATTTAATTACAGTTAATACATATACATATAGTTTTCAAAAAAAAAATTTTTTAAAAGCGCATTTTTTTTTCTTTAAATAGAGATTTTCAAAGTAAAAATATTATTAGTATACATTTAAAATTCATCGAGAATGTTTCATCTCAAGAGAAACCCGAAAATACACGATATGGTGTTTGAACTGGAGTATTTTCTAACTTTAAAGTTAAAAGTTGCATGCGGTTTTTCAACATCCCTTGGTTTTAAGCCTATTGTCTGGTTGCATTATAAGGATAGGAACTTCATTGGTTTGGGCCGGGATGAATGGATAAACCTTATGAGCTATAAGGAATACATTCAGGTAATACTTAATCAGTATGAATTCCTAGATTGTATCAATCTAATTAATAAGGATGAAAAGAAGGATGTTCAATATACATTTCAGTATAGGAATAATATTTGCTATCTCATCCTACAACAGGGAAACTATAAAATTAAAATTGATTCTGAGACATGGAAATCTCTAACTCAAATTGGAATATTCTTGACGACATTTTTAAGCTGTCATACAATTCTTCGCAAGCAAATCTTATTTTTTTATTATGAACATTATATTCCAAATTGCTCTATTTTAAATAAAACAAATGTACAATATTATGAAATTAAAGATATAAATGAAAGAGATATAGAAATTGATTTAACCAGACTTTGTTATGAGTTTGGAAAAATAATGCAAAATTAAATTAAAACAGATGTTAAAATCTATAAATTATTATTAAGAATGGATAATAAATAAAAAACAAACAAAAAAAAATAATAAAAATATATAAAAACAAACAAATATTTGAGTTTTTTTTATTAATTGTTTATTTTGAAATTTATTAAAAATTTTAAACATAAATGACCACAAATAAATGTATTAAATTTTTGATATCTTAAATAGTTATATTTAATGTTTTTACCCAAGTATCTTAAAACTTCCATAGGTGTTTGGAGATTACCAAAACTATCAAAGTATTCTACATTATCATTATTTTTATAAAATGCTACCTAATTGTTCCATATCCTCTATTTGAGTCCAAGTTTATAATTCCATTCTCTATTCGGTGTGGAGTTTTAGGAAGTTTATCCCTCATATAAACTCCTCTAAAAAAAGGAATACACTTCTTCCCAAATGTTTTCAAGTCCACATCTGTTAGTGGTCTATTAGGTAGCTGTTTCAATAGTTTTTTGATGAGGTATAAAATATTCCATAGCCTTTTTTATAAGGTTTAAGATATAGACCTTTACCCATAACTATTGACTCTAATATTTTGTTATGACGCTTTCTTTCTTCGAGCTGTTGTCTACCATTTTTAGCTAAAGTAATAGTTTTAGCGATTGCTGACCCACCAGAAGCTATTGCTTCCAATGCTCCAAGTGCTGTTAGAATAGGAACAAGTGGTAGAAAACCGCCAAGTTTAGGTATGTTGATAATTCTAGGAATTTTTACTATAGATTTTTTTCCAAGAAATGAATGTCGTATAGCTTTTCGTGCAGTTTTAATAACGGTTTTGATGTCATTTGGTTTTTCCCTTTTTAAAATATCGGTTGCTGATTTAACGGCATTCTTAAAAATATTTCGTCTACACTTTTTCTTTTGGTTACCAGTTTTAACTCCCAAGCCTAATTTAACTTTTGAGTTCATTGCGTTAGTGACAAGGTATGCGTTGAGTTTTTCTCCAAAAGTACTATCTTTAGCTTTAACTCTGCTCCAAGCTTTTTCTGCTAGTTCTTTATCTGCTTGATGTCGCTTATGAATATCAGTGTTCTGGGAATAAGTAATATCATGAATTTTGCAAGCTGCATCCAAAGGATTGATACCTTTATCACCCCTTTGTAATCGTTTTTCTAATTTAGTTCCTGGTCCACAAAATTGATAACCCGGCAAATGAAGTTCAAGAGGTAGTGAATTAATTAAGCTATTAACAAGTCCTTTTCCAAGGACGAATTGTTTTCTACTAAATTCTTTATTTTTATACACAATCATTTATATATAAAAATTGCTTTTTCTGAAATTAAAAAAAAAATCGAAAGTAAATAAAACGTAACATTAAGCAAACGTATGCTTTCAGTTATAAAGATGCGTTTGGTAAAACAACAATCGAATATTTCAGTGAGAAACTTGGATTTAACGGAAAACAGAAATGGTTTTAAACATAGCTGCCTTTTACCAAATTCTATTAGAGCACTAATAGTTGGTCCCTCAAACTGTGGCAAAACAAATATAATGCTAAGTTTAATTGAAAGTCCGAATCAAGGCGAATTCAACAAGGTAAACTCGTCGCTACAACAATTACAACTCTAACAAAAATAACAGGCATTTTGTTAGTGTTACATATCCGAGTTGTCAAAATAGTTGTTTACAAAAAGTGTGAATAAAAAGTAAACAATAAAATTTTTTATTGATTTTTTATACCCTTCACCACAGGTGGAAAAGGGTATATATAAGTTTGTCATTCCGTTTGTAATTTCTACAATATTGATCTTAGACCCTATAAAGTATTTATATTCTTGGTCCTTATGAGGAGAGAAGTTGATTTAACGATATCCGTCCGTCCGTCTGTCCGTCTTACGTTTGATATGTGTTTTCCGGAGACTCCAGACATGATAGCTGCTACGTTGTTTTACATTTATGTCACATATAGTCCACCATTTCTTGCTATTGAAATTCAGCCAGATCGGTCCACAAATGGCTGAGATATGAGCAAAAAACCACGACTACCTTTAATTTTTCCAAAAATCCCTTGTGGTTGTTGTATTTTTATTACTTTTTTCTGTATATCTGGAGAACGGCATGAGCCAAAGCTTTAAAAATATGTACAAACATTAAGGTTATAAATACACACCATCCTAAAAAATGTGGGCGGGATTGGAGAAGTAAGCGTGGTACCTCTCATTACAAAAAATATTAAAAATTGTATAAAAACCTGAATTTTTTGACTGTAATATGACCTATGGTTACGCCTTATATATCAGAAGATCTGAAAAACTCGGGAAAATCGGTTCAGATACGAAAAAGTTATGACCAAAATATTAATTTTTTTTTAAAAATACCCATTTTCAGGAACCATAGATCTTCCCGAGTCCAAGTTTAATAGCCAAAATAACTGGAAAATTTCTTCTTTAACACGTCGGTATATAAACCTGTCAAATCGGTTAAGAAATAGCAGAGTTATGTTTAAAATACTGAAATCCCAAAAATTACTCTTTTTTATAATTAAGTTTGTTTTTATACCCTTCACCGAAGGTCCTACACCCTATAAAGTATATATATTCTGGGTCCTTATGCAAAGCGAAGTTCAAATCCGGTTGTCGTCTTTTCTTCCAATCCCCTCACCCCCCCCCCCCCCCCCCCCCCCTTCGTATTTGTTAACATATACTAACATAATGCCCAATATGATTTTCGTTATCACCCTTCTTTATTATTTCATATATTTAACGAAATAATTTTAACAAATAAAAACGATTTAAAAAAAATATTTACCAGTTTTCGCTTTTTAAATTTCATTTATAATGAAGTTTTAAGTATTGTAAATATGTTTGTGTATGTATATGTAAAAATTATTTAGTTGCCCTCTATTCTACTCGCACAATGGTGAAGGGTATATAAGATTCGGCACAGCGGAATATAGCACATAGCAAAGTTGTGTGTTTATGAACCGATCTAAACAAAATTTAATGCATTCTGTGTTTTTGAAGATTTAATGTTAAGGGTGCATTCTGCCATGCATTTATATTAGTTTTTTTTAACCAAAGTGTGAATAAATTTTTAAGGCACGATGTTTCACATTGGGTTTTTTGACTCGTTTCCAACTAAACCAATTGTGTTGGAGATCAATTCAGAAATGCTTAGGAGAAGTGGAAAGAATTTTACACCAATATTGTTCTTTTATTTTGAGTTTTTTCGAAAGTGAGAGTGATTTGAATAGTCGGACATGGCTAAATAGACTAAAAATTGCCCAAGGACCCAGCATATGCATAAAAATTGGAAACAAATGTAGCTTACCAACGCAGCTCCAACAAAAAAGGACATAGAGGAATAGAAAATTGAAAAATAAGAAGAACAAATTTCATGGTAAAATTCTACAAAACGCATAGTTTCAGAGTAATGGACTTCTGAAGTTTTCATATGAATTTGCGATTTTCCACTACATTTGTAAACGTATATGGCCATTATTAGTGTCTTTTGAAAGCTTTTTAACAGATCTTTCTGAAAATGTAAAATTTATTGTAAACTTTTTAACTCTTTACCTCCTAATACAGTTTTTACAAAATTTTATATCAAAACGTCACGGAAGTGCACTAGGAATCAAACATTTAATCAAATAAACCCCAGCTTCGCTTAATAAACCTTCTCCTCATAGCCGGCCTTCGGTTGGGCGCAAGGATTTTCTCATCTATGGTATAACAAACACCGACTTTGCAAAATAAAGGTTCTTCTCATAGCAATTGATATGCTTACTATAATATTTTCGAAAACTCATCGCCGCTCCTTTATGGATTAAGAATTAATATATAAGATATAAGATTAAAAATAAAAGCTCTTAAATTATACCAATATTAGCTATATACGTTCAGATATGTAGTGGGAAACCGCAAATTTATATGAACAGTTCAGAGATCCATGACTCGGAAACGAAGCGTTTCCGAGAATTGTGCCATTTTATTTTTTCATTTTCTATTCCCCTTTGTTTTTTTTTACTTGGAACTGCGTTGGTTACCTAGAATTAAGCCACAATTAATTTTTTTGTCACAAAATTTCACAAATTAACACAATCACAATATTTTTTAAATGAAAAACAAAAATAATTAAAAAATACAATTTATTGACAACTCGGATAATACAGCTGACGAACAGATGTTCTAAAGAGTTTACCTTGTTGAATTCGCCTTGATTTCAATGATGCAAATGTTTTGGTTTTATAATGTTATTACTTTTAAGCGTCTAAAATCACTTAAATAGATCTTAATTTGAAAAGTAAGCAGCATTAGTATTTGAAGAAGTGCGAAAATGGTTTTTTGCGTTCCAGCAGTTTTGGGTAATTCGGCAAATTTAGAGAGTAATTTTCATTTTACTCTCATTAGTCCGAACTTGCCCGAGTTCTTGTGGAACGCACCTAATAACGATAATAAATGTATTGTTTTAAAAATATTGATTGAGTAGTCAATTTTAAACACAAAAAAGCTTGTTTTTTATAAAGGTTTTTTATTTTTAATATTGTTTAAAATACAGTTCAATCTATATACAGTCGAACTTCCATAACTCGAATCACCATTATCCCAAAAAAAACTTCGACTTATGGAGACTTCGAGTTACAGAATTTTCTTGTTGAAAAGAGAATAAATTGCAAACTTGTGTACATTTTGTATTTTTTGTTTAAAACAGGCACTATTTGAAAGCTTCATACCTAAGCATGTAGGTATGTATGTATTTGTAATAAACAAGTTACAATGAAGTAAAATATCGGCATGGTTTGACTTCTAGCTGCTGTAAACCAATTGAGGACTGCTATGTCAATAATTTTGTATATTTGGGTCTTAATCATTTTACTAAAGAGATGAGATACTGACTCAAACGAGTTAATAATTAATTCTTTATTTTTAAAAAACTATGAGACCGTACTAGCTGGGACACCATATTTATTGTCTGCTTCCTTTTTCTTGAATCCATTCTCGACTTCTTTTATAAACTTATATTTCCCTCCATCGACAAACATTATAAAACACGTTTACCTGCAATGAAATAAACACACACAAATAATTTAACATATTTAGGCAAACCAAAAGACACACGTAATGTACAAAAAGGGATTTCCCCGAAAAAAAAGAGCAAAGTAAAATATACAAACCTGCTAAACAAGCAAAAGAAAGAGAAATAAATAAACAAAACAAGCAAAAAACTTCGAGTTATAGAATACAAATTTGAGTATTTGGTTCGAGTTATGGAGAATTTCGAGTTATGGAAGTTTGAGTTACGGAAGGAGAATTGTATGTAGTTTATTGTTTTAGAGCTACTGCCAATCAAATTGGTTCGAGTAAAAGAAAATTCGAGTTAGAGAAGTTCGAGTTATAGGAGTTCGACTGTACATATATAAACTTTCATATTATTCGAATGTGTATTCTAATGGCCATTTTCTCAATGTATCGACAAACTGTCTGTTACTTAATGTCAACATAAATTTATTGGATCGTTAAACTGTCCGTTAACGATTTTGGGTTTCTCAATATACCGACAAAAAACATTGTTTTCAGCTGGCAACGCCACTCAAAATACATGTAAAAGTTGGGAGTCAGCTGATTGAATTTATCTGTACGGCAAATAAAAGGAAAATAAATAATTGGCAGATGAGTGCCGGTTAGCTTTGCGATAAAATCGAAGCAAATGAGACATTGAGAAAACCAAATTTCTTTAATGTGCAGTTTTTCGTTGGGAAAAAAGATAATTGCCTAATGAGAAAATGGCCATAAGTCCAATAACAATTCTCAAAAGCTTTTATCCCTACTACAATCTTCCAAATGATTGTTTTATCAAAAATCACCTAACTAAGTCTTCCTCGAGTACTTTTGACGATTAAAAACTGATTAAGCACTTGCGCGCTTGAAAAAAGATTCGAAAATGATTCGTTCTTATGCTTTAAAAGTAATTTATTGAAAATGCAATAACAAAACATACAGCAATCGAAAATGGATCATACAGGTGTTTGAAATATGACTGTTTTGACTTTAAAACTTATATAAATTTATTAAAATATTTAAAATATTTAAATCTGCCAAATAGAAAATAATTGTTTTCTTTAAATTAATTATTTTTTCTAATTGTATCGCATTTACGCCATTTTAGATCATTGTACATATAAAATAAATAAATAAAAAACTGCCTAGTGTGAAAGCTCAAGCGAGACTTTTGGGTTTATTCAAGTGATCAAGAGTGCACGTAGGTCTGTTTTAAAGTAAATTATTTATAAACAAATGTATTTTTCATATAATAAAACGTAAGTTTATTTTCTTTACAAATTTTTTTTTTATAAACAAACTTATTGTATTTTTACTTATATTTTTATGTGCGGTTGCTTGCAAATTGTCCATTGAACTAATCGAAAAACGTTCAACAACTGCCGGAAATAAAATTAATAAAGCAAACATCTTTTTCTTAGACCACAAGTTAAATATAATCATCCCTATTGTATAAGTTGTTGTCAATGTCGATGTTAATTTTACGTTGTTGTTACATCAAATCGACGGCTACATCACTTTGACGTTAATTTGGTATTTTCCAAGAATAAATGAATTTTATGTACACAGGCATTTGGTGGAGTAATTCAAACATAAAATTTTAGCAATTATTACATATTTAATAAAAACTTGAATATATTTACTTTTTTACTAAAATTTCTTTAACTTTCATTTGAGTCGTCACAATACTTTCTGTCAATTCTACTCAACGCCACACAGAGGGGTATTATGCCAATCTGGCCGGACATTCCTGTTTTTTAGTTTATATTGCTTCTTAAAAATTATAGATCTAGGGGCAGATCTATGAAATTTGGAAGAAATATGTGTTATGGTCATAGGCTAGTAGAGCTCGTAAATCATTCGCAAACGATTAGAATTAGGACTGAAAAATGAGTCGAAAAAGGCTCTTAGACGATCAGAATTACGACCAAAAAATGAGTCGAAAAAGACTCGAAATCAATCAGAAATACGACTAAAAAATGACTCGAAAAAGACTCGCAAATCATTAAAAATATGAGTCATAAATGAGTCGAAATTGATCAGAAAAACGGGTAATAAAAGACTCATCAAGAAGAGTCCCGGGTAGGGTACCATTTCCTCCCGAGAAAACAATCATTTATGATCAGAAAATGAGCTCATATATGCCTATTTTAATCGCGCAGAGGAGTCATAAATGACTCGTATATGATCAATTTTTTTCATAAAATGCTTGCAGGGTATACTTTAATAGGCTTATTCCTTCAATATTTTTTAGGAATATTTTCTATACACTATCAGAATTTTTCGTTTGTATATTTCTGTTACGAGGCTTTAGCTATCCTTTGGCTAGCAATAAATGGCCCGCTAAGGCCTTCGTCAGCATTCTCTGCATCTTATAACTGAATAGTTCCTATTGAAAATTTTATGTATTTAACTTAATTATTTTAACAAATAGAATAAATAAAATTTACAATAGGCACTATCCAGTTATAAGATACAAAGAATGCTGACGAAGGCCGTAGCGGGCCAGAAAATGCATTACATTCTGCTGGTATCTTGTTGTTGTATACATTTTCTTTACAATTAACTTAATTGCTAGCTAAAGTAAGCCTCGTAAAAGAAATATACAAACGAAAAATTCTGATAGTGCATAGAAAATATTCCTGGAAAATATTGAAGAAATAAGACTATTAAAGTATAAAAGCTTTTGAGGATTGTAATTTGGCTTAGAATACACATTCGAATAATATGGAAATTTATACAATAAATGTAGCTCCCCATGAGAAATAAATTCCCAGATTCTATTTGTTATATATATAAACGTTTGTGCCGTGTATGTGCTACTTGAAGTCAAGAACCGCTGGACCGATTGACACCAAACTTGGACAACACATTATTTAAGTTAGGAGTCAGGTTTCTCTAAGTTTGATACCAATAGGTGGCGCTGTTGTCGTGAGTTGCAAAACTCGGTCGTTTCAAAAATTGAGATACATAATTGATTTTGACAGATCTTTTAGCTCTTTATGAGAATAAATATTTAGACTGTATTGAACCATGTCCTTTTCTATGTTTTTATGTAACCTAAAATTGCAGTTGGTAACAAAACTGGTTCGTTCCACTTAGCAGACAATTTCAAAACTATCTCTGCATTTTCTGTAATAAAACTCGCTGGTTTATTGTTTTAACCTTTTTGTTTGAAGTGCGCAATAATATCGATGAAATATAGTCGAATTAGGAAGTTTAAAAATGCGAATTTGTAAACAAGTTCGCTTTGACATATTTGTTTTTTATAAGTCGTATATTGAAAAATATTTTTGTAACGATGTTCATATATATGACTGAAAATCTGCCGTAGCTCCTGTGGTGAAAGCATTTAGTGAACTACATTTAAAATGCCAACCTTCAAAGTGAATTATAATGCAAAAAAAGAAAAGGAACTCGGAAAAATACATGATATCAATGTGGGGGTTAATCCAAAAAATGATTTGAGAATACTTTTATCTACTCACTTTAGGGAAAATTGGAGAGAAAATAAAGACTTGCAATTTCATATTTCGGTCTTGGACAATAATAATATTGATTATGGAACGGAAAAAAAGAATGGCGAGTACGATAAAGAAAAAGATTTCAATTTATTTGATAATAAATTCATAATTTTTTAACTCTGAAAGTGGGAGATAAGCTACACCAAGACACTGAAAACTTTACAGCAGACCGCAAAAACATGTTGAAAATCAAAAATGCTTTTATTTCCGTATTTAAAATTTTTTCTGGCCATATGAAGATAAGCTGCAAGAAATTTTACCGCAATATCTATATCGGCTACGGTTTAAGGCGCATTTAATTATTTTACCAGAGTGGGCTTTATATGGGGCCTAGGGTAAATTATGGAGCGATCTTCACGAAATTTTACGGTGTAATTGCTAGTTCTAAAAAACTGTGACAACCAATTTCTGTTATGATAGCATTGTTAATTACAGTATAAGGCGTACTAAACTGTTTTCCGGGAGTAGGGTTTATATGGGGCCTAGGGTAAATTATGAACCGATCTTCACGAAACTTTACAGTGTCATTTCTATTCCTATTAAACTGGGACGTGCCAAAATTTGTTATGATAGCATTGGTATATGGTGTTTTAGGCATACTTTACTGTTTTTCGGTAGTAGGGCTTATATGGGGACTAGGGTAAATTATGGAGCGATCTTCACGAAATTTTACGGTGTAATTGCTAGTTCTAAAAAACTGTGACAATTAATTTCTGTTATGATAGCATTGTTAATTACAGTATTAGGCGTACTAAACTGTTTTCCGGGAGTAGTGTTTATACGGGGCCTAGGGTAAATTATGGACCGATATTCACGAAATTTCACAGCGTTATTTCTAGTACTATTAAACTGTTAAGATTATGATAGCATTATTTTTTACGGTTTAATGCTTACAGAACTGTTTTCCGGAAATAGGGGTTTCTATGGGGCCTAGGGTAAATTATGAACCGCTCTTCACGAAATTTCACAGTGTCATTTCTAATCCTATAAAACTGTGACGTCCCAAATTTTGGTATGATAGATCTTCACGGAATTTCACAGTCTTATTTCTACTCCAATAAAACTTTGATGTACCAAATTTTGTTATAATAGCATAATTTTTTACGGTTTTACCGTACTAGACTGTTTTCCGGAAGTAGGGTTTATATGGGGCCTAGGGTAAATTATGGACCGATCTTCACGAAACTTTACAGTGTCATTTCTATTCCTATTAAACTGGGACGTGCCAAAATTTGTTATGATAGCATTGGTATATGGTGTTTTAGGCGTACTTTACTGTTTTTCGGTAGTAGGGCTTATATGGGGCCTAGGGTAAATTATGGAGCGATCTTCACGAAATTTTACGGTGTAATTGCTAGTTCTAAAAAACTGTGACAATCAATTTCTGTTATGATAGCATTGTTAATTACAGTATTAGGCGTACTAAACTGTTTTCCGGGAGTAGTGTTTATATGGGGCCTAGGGTAAATTATGGACCGATATTCACGAAATTTCACAGCGTTATTTCTAGTACTATTAAACTGTTAAGATTATGATAGCATTATTTTTTACGGTTTAATGCTTACAGAACTGTTTTCCGGAAATAGGGGTTTCTATGGGGCCTAGGGTAAATTATGAACCGCTCTTCACGAAATTTCACAGTGTCATTTCTAGTCCTATAAAACTGTGACGTCCCAAATTTTGGTATGATAGATCTTCACGGAATTTCACAGTCTTATTTCTACTCCAATAAAACTTTGATGTACCAAATTTTGTTATAATAGCATAATTTTTTACGGTTTTAGGCGTACTAGACTGTTTTCCGGAAGTAGGGTTTATATGGGGCCTAGGGTAAATTATGGACCGATCTTCACGAAATTTTACGGTGTAATTGCTAGTTCTAAAAAACTGTGACAATTAATTTCTGTTATGATAGCATTGTTAATTACAGTATTAGGCGTACTAAACTGTTTTCCGGGAGTAGTGTTTATACGGGGCCTAGGGTAAATTATGGACCGATATTCACGAAATTTCACAGCGTTATTTCTAGTACTATTAAACTGTTAAGATTATGATAGCATTATTTTTTACGGTTTAATGCTTACAGAACTGTTTTCCGGAAATAGGGGTTTCTATGGGGCCTAGGGTAAATTATGAACCGCTCTTCACGAAATTTCACAGTGTCATTTCTAGTCCTATAAAACTGTGACGTCCCAAATTTTGGTATGATAGATCTTCACGGAATTTCACAGTCTTATTTCTACTCCAATAAAACTTTGATGTACCAAATTTTGTTATAATAGCATAATTTTTTACGGTTTTAGGCGTACTAGACTGTTTTCCGGAAGTAGGGTTTATATGGGGCCTAGGGTAAATTATGGACCGATCTTCACGAAACTTTACAGTGTCATTTCTATTCCTATTAAACTGGGACGTGCCAAAATTTGTTATGATAGCATTGGTATATGGTGTTTTAGGCGTACTTTACTGTTTTTCGGTAGTAGGGCTTATATGGGGCCTAGGGTAAATTATGGAGCGATCTTCACGAAATTTTACGGTGTAATTGCTAGTTCTAAAAAACTGTGACAACCAATTTCTGTTATGATAGCATTGTTAATTACAGTATTAGGCGTACTAAACTGTTTTCCGGGAGTAGGGTTTATATGGGGCCTAGGGTAAATTATGGACGCATCTTCACGAAATCTTACAGCGTGATTTCCAGTCGAACAAAACGAATTTTTGCAAAATCTTATGTCATTCTGTGCATTGTTCCACCATTTATGTTAGTTTTTGTAACAAAATTATCAATTTTTTTTTAGGTGGTGGTTCCACATTTTGATTCATAGCTCTGATCCTACTGAACCGATTTTGCTGGATTTTAATACCAAACTGCTTAGGACAACTACAAGCAATTTGACACCAAGTTTGTTTATTTCTTCCGAGGTTTTCGAAAGTGAGAGTGTATTCAACAGACGTACAGGCAGACGGACATGGCTGAATCAACTTAGAATTACTCAAGGATCTAGAATATATGTATATACTTTATGGAGTCTGAGATGAATAATAAAAAAGTTTCACACGGAATGACAAACTTAGTATATCCTCTTCACAAATAATTGTGGTGGAGGGTATAAAAAGGGCAAGGCAAAAAGTGCGGATATTTTTTTTGTGATTTTTAAATTGGCAAAAGACAGATACTTGTAAAATATAAATACAGCAAGATATGTTTTAAGCAAATAAATATTATTTATTTTGCACCCTTCATCGAAGGTAAAATGGTTTGTTTTTAAATGTAAGAAAATTAATTAAACATCGGCTTCGGCCGGCTTAAAGCCGCCGCCAGCTAGTTTTCTGCAAGCCACCGCCGCCAGCTAGTTTTCTGCAAGCCGCCGTCCCTGAGATGTATTTATCGGCTTGGACATCTGGCTAGCAGTGGCATGTGTAAATGCTAGGTTATGTACACCATTGCTTTTTGTTTACATATGACACGTTTTTAAACGTTTTATAAGTGCACCAACGTTTGTCTATAGGCTCAGTTAGGCGAACGTTGCTGTACCCGTAATGTACCGCACCGTACTGTAAGCACGTTGGTGCACTTATAGAACGTTTTAAAACGTGTCATATGTTTTCCCATACATAAACAAAAAGCAATAGTATACATAAAACAAAACACACAGTGCTTACGGAAGGAGAATTGTATGTAGTTTATTGTTTTAGAGCAGGGATGTCAGCGCCTTGCACAATTGTGCAAATTAATTCACATGTACGCTTACGCTCTTTTATTTTGCGAGCGTAAAATATAATTGTTTACTGAGAAACACTCTCATTCAGCGGGAAATATCGCAAATATTGCAAGGCCTGTTTTGAGGCCTCTAAATATATTTATGTAGTTAGTTAGTTAGTTAGTTAGTTAATTGTTCTTTATTTAAAATTCATTTCTTTTTTAAAATTCTTAAGATGTTAATACTATAAATAGAACATACGACTATGACCAATGTCGTCAGTCGGGTAGAGATAATAATTTAAATTATAACAATTGTGTTTAATGTTTGATTCAGATTAATAATTATATTCATCAATAAGTTGTTTTCTATAACCTATTGCATCTATAACAAACAGATATATATTTTTAAAGTTTTCTTTTGCATTGTTTAAGATATTTATTAACTCATTTTCAGTTATGGTGTTTTTTTTTAAATATTGGTAGCGAATTTCACGTAAAATTGGACATCTGGCAATAAAGTGTAGTATATTTTCTTTTTCGTTTATATTACATAAAGAGCATAAGCTGGACCTCTGCGTCTGAAATCTTGTTCCATTAAGCTCAATCAGGTCGCACCTGGCTTTAAAGATGTAGCTTATTATCGTATTATTATTTATTTCAAAATATGTTTGTTGCTCCCTGTAGTTGAGTTTTGAATAAAAACGGTTTGTTCCAGTAGCTTGTTGTAAGTGGTTGTCTCTTTCTTTTCTTTTAAGTCCAGTTAGTATTTCTAGTCTAAGGCGTTCCGAGTCCTCTCTTGAAACGCATTCAGAAATTTGTATCGAGCCTACATAATTAGCTAATTTTTCAATGTGTTTATACCAATACGATTTTTTTTCTATAGTTAGTTTGGTTAGCTTACATGGTAAACGGTTACTATTATAATCAAATAAAGTTTTTATAATGTATGTAACTCAGATGCAAATCTAGTGTGTATATATAATTATTTTCTATACCAGTTTCCAACATTAATGCGTATGTTGGAGTAAATGAGGGCAGTTTAAGGATCTTTTTTAAAAAAAAAAGTTGAAGTTTATCCACTTCTTCAAATAACGAATACCCCCATACTTGGGCACCATACGACTGGATTGCACGACACACTGATTGGAAAAGATTCCATTTTGCCTTTAAACCGATTTCTTTTTTTGCTAAAAATTCTTTCCAAGTGGCGTTAATATTGTTTTTTGCAGATTCATTCCTTTTTTCTATGTGCTTTCTAAACGACATTTTAGGTGTTATTATTACTCCGAGATAAGTATATTCGTTTTTCACTCTAATAGGTTCCCCCTTAAATAGCCATTTTTCACGGGCAGAAAGTCTGCCCCCATTTCTCAATACCATCATTTCAGATTTGTTCAAATTAAGTTCTAGATTCCAAATTTCACAATACGTCTCTAGCTTCTTAATCATAGATTGCATTATGTTGATATTATCTGCCAGAATCTCAATATCATCAGCATACAATAAAAGTCTTATATTTTCAGTGCCTACCGTAACACCTCCTTCTATATAATCGTGTAAATCATTGAGATACACCGAAAAAAGCGTTGGAGATAACACACATCCTTGTTTCACGCCAGACCTTGTTTCAAACTCCTCGGACAGTTGCTCTCCGTTCCAAACTTTAAATTTTGTATGGCTGTATATACTTTCAATCATTTGAGACAATTTTGTTGAGACGCCAATGCTTTGCAGTTTATATATAAGCGACTTTCTCGATACTTTGTCAAATGCTGCTCGAAAGTCCACAAAAAAAGCATATAACTTCTTTTTTTCATTAACTTTAAGATGAGCAATCGCTGCTAAATTGTACAGATTATCTGAAGTTGAGTACCCTTCCCGAAAACCAGCTTGAAATTCTGTTATTTTATTGTGTTTGTTAAGCCATTGGTTCAGTCTAGTATTCAAAATACTCATAAATGTTTTTGCTACTGTATTCATAAACGCTATTCCACGATAATTATTTGTATTCTCCCTTTCTCCCTTTTTAAAAATTGGAAAAATTATACTGTTTGTAAATGTTTCATCTAATTTTGACTTTTCGTATATAATGTTATAGCAGATCGCTATAATTCTTCCAAAAGTCTTCCACCAGTCTTTGTTATTTTTTACAAGATTTATTTAATTTTCTATACCTTTGTAATATTCGATTTTACTGTTTTCACATATTTCTTTGTACTTCTTGTTTTTTTCAAGATACTTTTTCTTGCTATCATTTGTGGGATTTTGACGAAATTGATGCAATGCATTGAAGGATTTTTCTCTTAAGTTGTGGCATCTGTAATTATATCATATCTTTTAGATCCAAGTTATTTTTAAGCTGTTTTATAGTGCATAATTCTCGATTGAGATTTTCTTTATATATCTCTGTTTTTCTTTCATCCCATCTAAGTTTTGGAAGTAAATTCATCGAATTATCGACAGTTCTCACTTTTACATTTAGGGTTAACTTTATAGGCATGTGGTCAGACCAAGGCTGATTTTCTACCACAAAAGACTCAACTAAATCTAAGTTATCATGTGATAAAGCACAAATATCATTAACCGATACGCCAACACCACTCATAAAAGTAAAATTTCCATTTTCATCACCTCTTGTACATCCATTCATTATATGTAAACCAAAATCTTGACACAGTTCAAGAAATGCTCTACCCTTTGCTTCAACTTGTGTATCTCGAGATTTTCTTATGTCAAGACCAGCTTTGAAAGTGGATTTTATAAACTCGTCTAGGTACTGTTGTTCGTTTCCTATTCGTATATTTAAGTCTCCAATTAGTACGAGATTTTCTACATCTTGATTTATTAAGAAATGTTTTACTATTTCAAAACTTTCATACCAAGTAGCTGCTCTTAGATATAATGGCATTATATTTATTGTCTTCACAGAGGTTTTCAGGACAATAAGCTCAATATTTTCTTTAACACTAAACTCATATGAGATATTGTACTTTTTAAGTTCTTTTTTAACGCCATATACACATCCTGCAATTGCTCTTCCAAATCTGCTATTTCTGGACGCTGCTTTCCAATACGTATCATAGCCACTGAAAAATTTATTAAATCTGACTACCTTATCTACCGTAATATGAGTTTCTAATAAAAAAAATATATCGCTTGTTTTAATAAATTGGAAAAAATCATTGTGAAAAACTTTATTTTCTAAGCCATGACAGTTATATGACAAAACATTTAAAGACATTGAAATATTTTCATTATAGATGCATTTAGGTTTTACAATTTTAATTTTAGAACATTTTTTATTTGTTTTTATATTTTTTAATGTCTTTTTGAGTTTTTTGAGTTTAAATTAGTAATAATTTCATTATAGTTTAGAGATATTGAGTTTAAAGTATCTCCAAATATTTTATTGAGAGTTTCGACTCCGTCCTGCTTCCCGCATATCAGCTGTTTATTTTTGTTCCACCAGAACCACTTATCTTCAATTTTCATTCTATCATTTCTTACTGATATACGATGATCCTTGTTCACATCTATAATAAGTTTTTTAAGCTCAAGAAAAACACGTTTGTCTTTTTGCTTATCGCTGTTTAAATCGCGTTCCAAAATGATTTTGGTTGCCGCTAAATTTTTTGTATTTTGAAAAATCTCTTTTACCATTTCTCTTCTGTATTTTCTATATATAAATCGGCTAAGGCAAAACAGTTAAGAACACTTTCCTCATCTGTATTTCAACCGATTTGAACAAATTATACACCATTTGGAAGGTATTTACTCACCGAAGTGCACAATATATATTTTATTAAAATCTGTTTAATCATTTCAGAGTTATAAGCGTTTAAATTTGGTACTATCACATATGCGGAACACATAATAAAAAGTTTGTTTTTTTCAATTATCAATTAATAAAAAATAGGGTGGTCGATTATTCAACATTTTTCAGAAACCGGTTTTCGAATATTACTATATAAATCATATATATATATATATATATATATATATATATATATATATATATATCGGAGCAATAAAGAACGTTCTCCTTTGTTGGTCAACCGAACCTCTATGGGGAGAAAAAAGTATCAAAAAGGGGAAATACGGGAAATTAAGTTTCTTTCTTTTGCATTTCTGTACTGCACGTGATAATTTAAAATTTTCTATAAAATTGAAATTATCAACATAATATTATAGGTGCAGGATCCTGAGTGAATGAAAACCTGTAAGATGGAAATTATGGTACTTTCTGTTTTTCATCTGGAAATTTTTGAATTTTCGTTAATATTCGACATATAAAGATAAAATTATACGTTAAACTGGGTGTGGGGAGCTTTTTGGTACTTTTTCGTTCAACATCTGGTACTTTGATTCATTTTCGCTAATATTAGACATAAATACATAAAATTAAACATGCAATGTTCTGAGTAGATGCCAGTCTATAAAGGATACTTTTTGATACTTTTTGGTTTTTCAATTGATATTTTTTATATTGAACTTATAAAATTACATTAACTCACGAAAAAGATAAAATATGAACCGGAGGTTGCTCCCTCGCCAAATCGATCCACAAAGACGGAAAAAATAAATGCTCGAAACATGTAAATTTATATAAACTTAGATGTGCTATGTTTTCTTCATATGTCCATAAAAATTTATGGTCGAATTTTGACCATTAGGCGAACACTAGTATAAATAAATATACAATAACTGTATGTAGGTACATCTTTTTTTTTTGTTTTATTATCTTTTTTATTTTATTTATTTTTTATGTTTTTGTTTTGTTTTATTTCTGTTTTTGACATTGTACAATGATTTTAAAACAGGGATTTCCATTTCTTTGCACAATTGTGCAATTGTGGTTATTTTTTAAGATAGAATTTTAAAATTTTATAAAAATATATATGTAAAGTGAATCCTAATCAACAAAAATTTCAAATTTTCAAAATAATTGTTTTGCATTTAAGCTAACGATATGTGTTTTGTTTGTGAAAAAAATTCGTTGATGCCTGTTACAGGGTCCCTTTTTCTTTCGTTAAAAAGACGTACCTAAATGCAGAAATTATTAAGAAAAGAAAAAGCCACAAGAATTTGTTGTATTTTGTGATTGTAAAAATATTTTTGTTTCTGTACCAATCGCGTCGGTGGGTTTTTTTTTTTTTTGAAAACTCTTTTCTTAAGTAGGTAAAAATATTTAAAAAACAAGTTAAAAAAGTCTTGTTTTGCTACAATTTATGTGTAAACCTATACACATAAAAGCAAATGTGACAGCAGGTAAAATTTTTGGGTAAGAAGATGTGTTTTATTGATGTATTAATGAAACTTTATTGTTTCGCACTATTTTTATTGCTTACTTTTTTATGCTACAATTATATGACCGAGTCTAAAGAGTAAACCTTACTACTTTATGGTATTTATTTAACGTAACTTTGACCTGTTATAATGACTTTATACATTTTTGCAGGCAAACTCAGGTGCGCATTTGGTATTTTGTAAAAAGTTATGATATACCATTAGCTAGAATTAAAATGTATGCACAGATGTTTGAAGTATGAGTAACCCAACACCGTGAATACCCTTTCTATTTTACTTACCACTATGAATACCCTAACTTTTTACTAAAATAACTTTTTCACGTTATAATTCGCATGTAATTCATTTTATTTTTGAATAAATAGACCAGGGAAATCCATTTCTATGTACAATTGTGTATACCTGTAAACTTCAAATTAGAATTTCATTTAATAGTCTTGTAGACAGCGATAACGGACGTGCAAGCGGATGAGTTTATTAAAAAAAAGATAAATGATGCCATATAAAAAATATTTTATGATAAAAAATGCATTTAATTATTTTCAATGTCTCTTATGTTTTAAAACATTTGAACTTAAGAGATTGTATACTTTGAAAAGGCATTATGATCGTTTCCATAATGATATTAAACAATATGAAGTAAAAGAAAGGGAAAACCAATATAAGATTAAAAAAAAGGTTTATTTGGATAGCTTGAAAAGTTGGGTATCACAAGAAGAAGAGCATGAAGATAGGATAGAAGAGTTAAAAATAGAAATATCAAATTTACTAACTTTGGAAATAGTAAAACAGGGAAGACCATTTTCCGATGGGGCATTTGTAAAAAAGCTTTTCAATGCAGTTTTGGAAAAACTGAAAATCGATTGCAGCGTAATAAAAACGCTTCCCATGAGCCGAAATAGTGTCGTCAAGCGCACATCAATTTTAGCTGCACATATACAATCTGTGATTAGGGAAAAGTTAAAAAATTGTGAATATTTTTCTTTTTGCCTCGACGAAAGCACCGACATTAATGATCTTTGCCAATTGGTCATTTGTGTTCGATGCATAGATAGTGAGTACAATGTTTTTGAAACTATGTACTCACTTGAAACGTTTTACGGTAATGTAACAGGTAAGGTATTATACGACGTAGTCTTTGAAAACCTGATATCTGTTACACAAGCTTCAAAATTAGCAGGAGTTTGCACGGATGGTGCAAACGTTATGGCCGGGAAGTATGAAGGTTTCGTAGGACAGCTTAAGCAAAATGGAATTGATGTACATGCTTTCCATTGCATAATTCATCAGTCCATGCGTGCCTCAAAATTTATAAGTGATCATGCCGCTATTAAGACTGCAGAGCGGATAATCAATAGAATACGGGGGGGTCATCATTCATTAACGCACAGAAAATTTGTAAGTTTTCTTAAAAACGTAAACGCCAATCACCATGACTTAAAAATGTTTACGGAAGTTCGTTGGCTTAGTCGGGGTGATTGTCTAAATAGGTTATTCGATCTTAGCAAAGAGGTGTTGCGTTTTTGGGAAACTGAAAATTTAGACGAATGTGAATTAATACAGTTGAATGATTATGAGTTCATTTTAGACCTTGCGTTTCTGGCGGATACAAGCAGTATTTTAAATGATCTAAATTTGGAACTACAACGAAAAGGGAAACAATTTATGTGACATATATACGATTGTTTTTAATTTTAAAACCAAATTATTTTTATTAACCAATGAAATAAACAATGAAGATTTTTCCATTTTTCCTAAAACTTTGCTTATTTATGACAAGGAAAAATATTTGAAAAAATCTGAGTATTTGGCAATTTTTGAAAACCTTTTTTACAACTTTCAAGATCGTTTTCAAGATTTTGAGGATATAAAACCACTACTTAACATATTCCAAAATCCCTTTAAGTGCGACATTGCGAGTTATGAATTCAGCATCCAGTCGGAACTAATCATACTTAGGAGCGAAATTTATCCTCCAGACAGGGAAAATATTATTGAGTTCTGGAAAAATTTAGACGGGGCGCTATATCCTATATTAAAAAAAAATTCCTTCAAATGTGTGTCGCTTTTCTCCTCAACATATCTTTGCGAACAAATATTTTCCGATTTGAAATACATTTGCTCAAAACAACGCAATAAATTAACATCCGCAAACCTAAAAAATGTTTTGTTGTTACGAAACTGCAATATAAATTTAGAAGATATTATTGGTAAATAAAAGTATTTATTATAGGCTAGTAAAATCTTCTCTTTTTATAATGGTGGTAAATACTTACAGAATATTTTTAAACTTAATATTTGCATTAGTATGAGCAAATGAATTTTCATTGTTAGAATTCGCAAAGGTATGTTGAGCAAAAAACGAAAAATATTGGAAAGAATTGTATTAGGTTGTAAAAAGACTTCAAATATTGTGAACTGCGCAATTTTTCCAAAAAATAAGCAAAGTTTCTGAGGTTCCAACTTAAATTTATTTAAATAATAACTGATTGTGTCTGTCCATAACTCAACATTTTTCGATAATTGTATTATTATTTATTGCTTTTAAGTCTTCATAGCAATAAATGTAAGTTAACTTTAAATGGACTGATGAAAAATGAATGGAAAGCATGAACTATATTTCCTCGCATAATGCTGGCCCTGGTGTTTGCATCGCCCTTTCATGAAAATGTTTTGTAAGTTTTAATACCTTACCTGATTCCCAACAATTTAATCGAACATAGATGACCCTTAGAAAAGGTCTTTAATAAGGCCTCGCAATAGGCCTGGCAACCGCATATTTCGCCCGCTGGGCATGTAAGAGATAAGAGTAATCTCACCAACACAATCATAATTGACATCACTGTTTTAGAGCTACTGCCAATCAAATTGGTTCGAGTAAAAGAAAATTCGAGTTAGAGAAGTTCGAGTTATGGGAATTCGACTGTACATATATAAACTTTCATATTATTCGAATGTGTATTCTAAGACAAATAACAATCCTCAAAAGCTTTTATCCCTACTACAATCTTCCAAATGATTGTTTTATCAAATCTTCCTCGAGTACTTTTGACGATTAAAAACTGATTAAGCACTTGCGCGCTTGAAAAAAGATTCGAAAATGATTCGTTCTTATGCTTTAGAAGTAATTTATTGAAAATGCAATAACAAAACATACAGCAATCGAAAATGGATCATACAGGTGTTTGAAATATGACTGTTTTGACTTTAAAACTAATATATAGATTTATTAAAATATTTAAAAATCTGCCAAATAGAAAATACTTGTTTTCTTTAAATTAAATATTTTTTCTAATTGTATCGCATCTACGCCATTTTAGATCATTGTACATATAAAATAAATAAATAAAAAACTGCCTAGTGTGAAAGCTCAAGCGAGACTCTTGGGTTTATTCAAGTGATCAAGAGTGCACGTAGGTCTGTTTTAAAGTAAATTATTTATAAACAAATGTATTTTTCATATAATAAAACGTAAGTTTATTTTCTTTACAAAATTTTTTTTTTATAAACAAACTTATTGTATTTTTACTTATATTTTTATGTGCGGTTGCTTGCAAATTGTCCATTGAACTAATCGAAAAACGTTCAACAACTGCCGGAAATAAAATTAATAAAGCAAACATCTTTTTCTTAGACCACAAGTTAAATATAATCATCCCTATTGTATAAGTTGTTGTCAATGTCGATGTTAATTTTACGTTGTTGTTACATCAAGTCGACGACTACATCACTTTGACGTTAATTTGGTATTTTCCAAGAATAAATGAATTTTATGTACACAGGCATTTGGTGGAGTAATTCAAACATTAAATTTTAGCAATTATTACGTATTTAATAAAAACTTGAATATATTTACTTTTTTACTAAAATTTCTTTAACTTTCATTTGAGTCGTCACAATACTTTCTGTCAATTCTACTCAACGCCACACAGAGGGGTATTATGCTAATCTGGCCGGACATTCCTGTTTTTAGTTTATATTGCTTCTTAAAAATTATAGATCTAGGGGCAGATCTATGAAATTTAGAAGAAATATGTGTTATGGTCATAGGCTAGTAGAGCTCGTAAATCATTCGCAAACGATTAGAATTAGGACTGAAAAATGAGTCGAAAAAGACTCTTAGACGATCAGAATTACGACCAAAAAATGAGTCGAAAAAGACTCGAAATCAATCAGAAATACGACTAAAAAATAACTCGAAAAAGACTCGCAAATCATTAAAAATATGAGTCATAAATGAGTCGAAATTGGTCAGAAAAACGGGTAATAAAAGACTCATCAAGAAGAGTCCCGGGTAGGGTACCATTTCCTCCCGAGAAAACAATCATTTATGATCAGAAAATGAGCTCATATATGCCTATTTTAATCGCGCAGAGGAGTCATAAATGACTCGTATATGATCAATTTTTTTCATAAAATGCTTGCAGGGTATACTTTAATAGGCTTATTTTTCGTTCAATATTTTTTAGGAATATTTTCTATACACTATCAGAATTTTTCGTTTGTATATTTCTGTTACGAGGCTTTAGCTATCCTTTGGCTAGCAATAAATGGCCCGCTAAGGCCTTCGTCAGCATTCTCTGCATCTTATAACTGAATAGTGCCTATTGAAAATTTTATGTATTTAACTTAATCATTTTAACAAATAGAATAAATAAAATTTACAATAGGCACTATCCAGTTATAAGATACAAAGAATGCTGACGAAGGCCGTAGCGGGCCAGAAAATGCATTACATTCTGCTGGTATCTTGTTGTTGTATACATTTTCTTTACAATTAACTTAATTGCTAGCTAAAGTAAGCCTCGTAAAAGAAATATACAAACGAAAAATTCTGATAGTGCATAGAAAATATTCCTGGAAAATATTGAAGAAATAAGACTATTAAAGTATAAAAGCTTTTGAGGATTGTAATTTGGCTTAGAATACACATTCGAATAATATGGAAATTTATACAATAAATGTAACTCCCCATGAGAAATAAATTCCCAGAATCTATTTGTTATATATATAAACGTTTGTGCCGTGTATGTGCTACTTGAAGTCAAGAACCGCTGGACCGATTGACACCAAACTTGGACAACACATTATTTAAGTTAGGAGTCAGGTTTCTCTAAGTTTGATACCAATAGGTGGCGCTGTTGTCGTGAGTTGCAAAACTCGGTCGTTTCAAAAATTGAGATACATAATTGATTTTGACAGATCTTTTAGCTCTTTATGAGAATAAATATTTAGACTGTATTGAACCATGTCCTTTTCTATGTTTTTATGTAACCTAAAATTGCAGTTGGTAACAAAACTGGTTCGTTCCACTTAGCAGACAATTTCAAAACTATCTCTGCATTTTCTGTAATAAAACTCGCTGGTTTATTGTTTTAACCTTTTTGTTTGAAGTGCGCAATAATATCGATGAAATATAGTCGAATTAGGAAGTTTAAAAATGCGAATTTGTAAACAAGTTCGCTTTGACATATTTGTTTTTTATAAGTCGTATATTGAAAAATATTTTTGTAACGATGTTCATATATATGACTGAAAATCTGCCGTAGCTCCTGTGGTGAAAGCATTTAGTGAACTACATTTAAAATGCCAACCTTCAAAGTGAATTATAATGCAAAAAAAGAAAAGGAACTCGGAAAAATACATGATATCAATGTGGGGGTTAATCCAAAAAATGATTTGAGAATACTTTTATCTACTCACTTTAGGGAAAATTGGAGAGAAAATAAAGACTTGCAATTTCATATTTCGGTCTTGGACAATAATAATGATTATGGAACGGAAAAAAGAATGGCGAGTACGATAAAGAAAAAGATTTCAATTTATATGATTATAAATTCATAATTTTTTAACTCTGAAAATGGGAGATAAGCTACACAAAGACACTGAAAACTTTACAGCAGACCGCAAAAACATGTTGAAAATCAAAAATGCTTTTATTTTCGTATTTAAAATTTTTTCTGGCCATATGAAGATAAGCTGCAAGAAATTTTACCGCAATATCTATATCGGCTACGGGTTAAGGCGCATTTAATTATTTTACCAGAGTGGGCTTTATATGGGGCCTAGGGTAAATTATGGAGCGATCTTCACGAAATTTTACGGTGTAATTGCTAGTTCTAAAAAACTGTGACAATCAATTTCTGTTATGATAGCATTGTTCATTACAGTATTAGGCGTACTAAACTGTTTTCCGGGAGTAGTGTTTATATGGGGCCTAGGGTAAATTATGGACCGATATTCACGAGATTTCACAGCGTTATTTCTAGTACTATTAAACTGTTAAGATTATGATAGCATTATTTTTTACGGTTTAATGCTTACAGAACTGTTTTCCGGAAATAGGGGTTTCTATGGGGCCTAGGGTAAATTATGAACCGCTCTTCACGAAATTTCACAGTGTCATTTCTAATCCTATAAAACTGTGACGTCCCAAATTTTGGTATGATAGATCTTCACGGAATTTCACAGTCTTATTTCTACTCCAATAAAACTTTGATGTACCAAATTTTGTTATAATAGCATAATTTTTTACGGTTTTAGGCGTACTAGACTGTTTTCCGGAAGTAGGGTTTATATGGGGCCTAGGGTAAATTATGGACCGATCTTCACGAAACTTACAGTGTCATTTCTATTCCTATTAAACTGGGACGTGCCAAAATTTGTTATGATAGCATTGGTATATAGTGTTTTAGGCGTACTTTACTGTTTTTCGGTAGTAGGGCTTATATGGGGCCTAGGGTAAATTATGGAGCGATCTTCACGAAATTTTACGGTGTAATTGCTAGTTCTAAAAAACTGTGACAACCAATTTCTGTTATGATAGCATTGTTAATTACAGTATTAGGCGTACTAAACTGTTTTCCGGGAGTAGGGTTTATATGGGGCCTAGGGTAAATTATGAACCGATCTTCACGAAACTTTACAGTGTCATTTCTATTCCTATTAAACTGGGACGTGCCAAAATTTGTTATGATAGCATTGGTATATGGTGTTTTAGGCGTACTTTACTGTTGTTCGGTAGTAGGGCTTATATGGGGCCTAGGGTAAATTATGGACGCATCTTCACGAAATCTTACAGCGTGATTTCCAGTCGAATAAAACGAATTTTTGCAAAATCGTATGTCATTCTGTGCATTGTTCCACCATTTATGTTAGTTTTTGTAACAAAATTATCAATTTGTTTTAAGGTGGTGGTTCCACATTTTGATTCATAGCTCTGATCCTACTGAACCGATTTTGCTGGATTTTAATCCCAAACTGCTTAGGACAACTACAAGCAATTTGACACCAAGTTTGTTTATTTCTTCCGAGGTTTTCGAAAGTGAGAGTGTATTCAACAGACGTAAAGGCAGACGGACATGGCTGAATCAACTTAGAATTACTCAAGGATCTAGAATATATGTATATACTTTATGGTGTCTGAGATGAATAATAAAAAAGTTTCACACGGAATGACAAACTTAGTATATCCTCTTCACAAATAATTGTGGTGGAGGGTATAAAAAGGGCAAGGCAAAAAGTGCGGATATTTTTTTTGTGATTTTTAAATTGGCAAAAGACAGATACTTGTAAAATATAAATTCAGCAAGATGTGTTTTAAGCAGATATATATTATTTATTTTGCACTCTTCATCGAAGGTAAAATGGTTTGTTTTAAATGTAAGAAAATTAATTAAACATCGGCTTCGGCCGGCTTAAAGCCGCCGCCAGCTAGTTTTCTGCAAGCCACCGCCGCCAGCTAGTTTTCTGCTTGGACATCTGGCTAGCAGTGGCATGTGTAAATGCTAGGTTATGTACACCATTGCTTTTTGTTTACATATGACACGTTTTTAAACGTTCTATAAGTGCACCAACGTTTGTCTAAAGGCTCAGTTAGGCGAACGTTGCTGTACCCGTAATGTACCGCACCGTACTGTAAGCACGTTGGTGCACTTATAGAACGTTTTAAAACGTGTCATATGTTTTCCCATACATAAACAAAAAGCAAAAGTATACATAAAACAAAACACACAGTGCTAGGAATCAAAAATATTCAAATGGTGACCGTTGTGCAGAAAAGGTACCACGTGATTTAGACAAAAAACAGTATTTTGTGTATGTAAAAAATGTTAATATTTATATTATAGATTTACAATAACTAGATTTGTATTTTAGCATATACTATAAATTTTTAGCATACATATATTGTAAATGTACTTGCATTTGTTTACTTTAAACATCTAAACATAAATATATTTGGAAATATGTTGCATTGTAAGTTGTTTTGTCGCAATTCCATACATAGCGTTTACATTTGCCAGTACTGGCAAGACAGTAGCAATTCATTCAAACTTTTTCACTAATACATAAACACTTTTACAACTATTTTGTTTTTGCATTGTTTTGCCAACTAATATGTATATGCTTACTGTCTTGCCAGTACTGGCAAATGTAAACGCTGTGTTAGATATACTGAAAAAAGTACCAAAAAAAAAGAGTAAAATTACCCGCATTCAATGTAACACACAAGCCGCGCATCACTGTTTTACAAATGTCGCGTAACAACGGCATGAAATTCTATTTTATGCAGATTGATACGTTACATTGCATTTCGGTAAGCTTTTGTATTGGTTTTCATATAACAAAAAGCGAAAAGCTGATGGATACGGTACAGCAACGTTCGCCTAACTTAGCCTTAACTCAGCCTCTCTCCGCTAATTTATTTTATTTGTTTATTTTTTGGTGTACTTAAACTATATAGGTGTACTTAAACTATATTTGTTCACTGTATGTGCATACATACATATGTACTTACTGTAGTCATTTCCATTAGCCATAGGTTTTATAACTATTGGATATAAAGTAATTCCGATAACTCCACCAAATGCAGCTATAAAAGCTACAAAACGAAATCCTCTAAGTCTAGCCATAATTTAAGTAGATATACTTTTCCACAAAAACAATTGCACAAATTATGTGAGCCTATTGTGACCCAGAATAAAGGAGAATTTACCCGCGAGAAAATAACAAACTTTTGCTGACAAACTTTTTTTTCACTCAATTCAAAGAGAACAAGTTGTAAATCACTGCGAAATGTTGCAGACAGAATTGAGTGATTTTATTTTGCTTTACCCTGCCTTTACACATGCAATTAGTGGCATGCCACTACTGTATACATATTATAAAAGAAAATTTGTTCGAAATAGTCGAATCTCATGCCATTTGCTTTTGTGTTTACATATGCCACTGCGAGTTTATTTTCAAAATGTCGTTGATGCGCAAACTTGAAAAAATTTGTTTACTTCTCAAATTAAGAAAAATTATTTCAGAAAACGATCAATTAATGGAAAAACGTATAAAGAGGAGGTGTTGGGTAAAACCTCTTTTAATTAAAAGGTGCGATGTAGACATCGAAGCACACTTGTTAAAAGATTTGCTTTGGGAAGACGATGTCAAAGATTTTAAAAATTTTTGCCTGTTGAACATTAACCAATTTGAGCAAATTCTTAGTCTGGTAAGTTAAAGCATATGAGCTTATTATACCCTTCACCGAAGGTAGAAAGGGTATATATAACTTTGTCATTCCGTTTGTAATTTCTACAATATTGATCCTACACCCTATAAAGTATATATATTATGGGTCCTTATGAAAAGCGAAGTTCAAAACCGGTTGTCCGTTTGTCCGTCTGTCTGTTGAAATGGGTTTTCCGAAGCCCCCAGATATGATGAGGACTTCGTTGGGGTATCTTTATGTCAGGTATTCTTATTATAATTGCTATTGAAATTCAGCCAGATCGGTCCACAAACGGCTGAGATATGAGCAAACAACCACGACTACCTCTAATTTTTCCCAAAAATCCCTTGTGTTTGTTGTATTTTTATTGCTTTTTGCAGTATATCTGGGGAACGGCAAACGCCAAAGTTTCCAAATTAGGTATACACATTAAGGTTGCCAATGCACACTATCCTACAAAATGTGGGCGGGATTGGAGAAGTGGGCGTGGTACCCCCCATACAAAAAAATTAAAAATTGTATAAAAAACCTACATTTTAGAGCTGCCATATGTCTTATGGATATGACTTATATACCAAAATATCGGAAATTTTCAGTAGAACATATTTCATGAAAAACTCGGAAAAATCGGTTCAGATACAAAAAAGTTATGACCAAAATTAAATTTTTTTTTTAAATACCCACTTTCGGGAACCATATATCTCCCCGAGTCCAAGCTTTATAACTCAAGTAAATGGTAAATGTCTTCTTTAACACGTCGGTATATAAATCTGTCAAATCGGTTAAAAAATGGCTGAGTTATGAGCAAAAACCACGACTACCTCTAATTTTTTCGAAAAATCCCTTGTGATTGTTGTATTTTTATTACTTTTTGCTGTATATCTGGGGAACGGCAAAGGCCAAAGTTTCCAAATTAGGTATACATATTTAGGTTGCCAATACACACCATCCTACAAAATGTGGGCGTGATTGGAGAAGTGGGCGTGGTACCTCCCGTACAAAAAAAATTAAAAATTGTATAAAAACCTAAATTTTAGAGCTGCCATATGTCTTATGGATATGACTTATATACCAAAATATCGGAAATTAAAAAATGGCTGCGTTATGACCGAAATACTGAATCCCCAAAAATTACTCTTTTTTATAATTAACGTTGTTAAAATATATGTATACAAGTATATATAAATGTTTATATATAAATATAACTTTAGTAAATGGTAAAATTCTTCCTTAACACGTCGGTATATACAACTATCAAATCGGTTAGACAATGGGTAATTTATGAAAATACTCCAAAAATGGGCTAAAAAACATCAAAATTTTTATAAAAACCTAGATTTTAAGGCTGCCATGTAAAATGACTTATATACCAAAATATCGGAAATTTTTATGAGTTATAACCGAAATACTGGGGTCTTATCACTGCATACGATATCGAGCAAAATTGATCGAAGTGATTTATTTTGGTGTCTTGAAACTCGATATCGAATGAAATGTATTGAATTTAAAATAATAGCATTCGACATCGTGTAACTCGACATTACATTTATCGAGTTTTCATTCGATACGCCAGTGTCTATCGTATGCAAAAAAATTCAATAGTTTATTCGATACGATAGTATCGTATGCGGTGATTAGACCCCTGAATTCCAAAAAATTAAACTTTTTATACACTTCACCGAAGGTAAAAAAGGTATATATATATAACTGTAATTTCTGCAATATTGATCCTACACCCTATAAAGTATATATATTCTGGGCCCTCTTATTTAAAAAAAAAATATTTACCAGTTTTATTTAGTTTTTGTCTAGTTGCTCTGTATTCTGCTCGCACAATGGTGAAGGGTATATAAGATTCGGCACAGCCGAATATAGCACTCTTACTTGTTTTTCATTAAAACCATTAATTACACGTGTATATACATAATTACAATTAGGTTGAATCACAAATTAAAAAAAAATGACACACAGATGCGGGCAGCGATTTCTGCCAGAACAAAGTTGGCAATTACTTTAAGGTACCTGGCTACTGGTGATTCCTTTAGTTCTTTGGAGTTCCTGACTAGAGTGTCAAGAAGTACAATTTCAATTTTTATCCCCAAAGTGACTCGCGCTATATGCGATGCATTAAAAGGTGATTACTTAAAGGTAACTATCCACAAGATTTTTAGCATTTTAAGTAGACTAGCTGTTTCTGTGATGATCTAACGATGTCCGTCCGCCCTGCTTGCTGGTTGTTTGTCCATGTAACTTTGTCTGCAAAGTATATGTAGGTCGCAGTTATGCAGATAATTTTATGAAAATTGATAAAAGGACGAAGTCCATTGAAAATGGTGAGAATCGTTCCATAATATAAAATAGCCCATACAAACTTCTTCACGTAATAGTCTTTGGGCCCATATACTACCTTAATATATTGATATTTATGTATATTAAATTTAGCTCAAAAATATTTTATTACAACATGATTCGTAAAATAAAAATGTTTTTAAAAATGCTCCATATTTGACTTTAGCTCCCAACAAATACTACTCGCGGCTCGAAAATTTGTCACAAAATACAGTGGTGTAGGGTTTTATATGGTCGGGCTTGATCGAGTATACTTTCTTACTTGTTTATTATTCAACCAAACTCCACAAAGTATATAGGTATACAACCCAACTATGAATAAAAATTTTCCAAGAGTTTTTTCCATTTTCCCATTGTTACAATTCAATTTAAATAGGAAAAATGGGAGAAGGGAAAAGACTCCCGGAAAGTTTTTATTCATAATTAGGATTATAACCTGGGCTCTTTAATAATCTTAAGTCAATTTAAACACTCACTTTTGAACAACTAAAAAGAAAAGAACAATAATCAACCGTACAACAATTGATGCAATGGGAAAGCACTTTTACAAAAGAAATCAAAACGTTTTGCCAATGCTATTTAATAAAAATCGTTTTTATTTATTTGTTTTAATTTTTATTTATTTAAATATAAATTACATACATACATAAGTAAATATATTGTAATATTTATGTAAAAGACTGATCGGAACTGTTCGATTTTAAAATTTGATAAGAATACACTAAGCATTACCATATTTTAACCTATTTCAACTTCTTTCTGGTCTAAATCTTTAACGACATAAAATCCTATGTCCATGGATGACAATGGATACCAAAAAAAATCAAGCATTTTGTTTGTCTTTTAAGTAAATATTATTACATTTGTATATAGAACATTTCTAGCCATTTTTCAACCGATTTGACTGATTTTAAACAGCGGAAGCATTACCAATTGATAAAGACATATATGTTGCATCTTTTTATTAATGATTGAATTAAAATTTGTATATGTCTTAAATTGTATGGATTCGATAAAGTTTTTTTCTTCCCTTGTACACTAACAAAAAATCGGATTACGCCTTTTTTATATTTAGCAATCGATGCATACTTTAAAGGAATAAACAACTTATATAAACTCTTTTACCTTTGGTGAAGGGTATAACAAACATATATTATCTGGAGTGTTTACGATTAAAGTGTATCTCAAATATTAAAAAAAATAACATAGATAAAAACATAACATAAAAAATGGTCCAATACAATTCAGGGATCAAAGCGAATTTACACGAGGTAACCTTATCTTGCTACATAAGCCACAGCTGATAACTAACCTGGTGTCAAAATGGTATACCGTTCTGGTGGTTCTGGGGAATCTTTTCTAAATTCTATCATTTTCGTTAAAAATTATGAATTTAAAAATTTTTTTTTAAGTTATTACATCTGAAAACACACAATTTAAAATTAAAAACAAAATGAAAAATCTGTTTGAATTGGTCCTTTATAAAAGATTTCCCAGAACCATCTGAATGAAAAATCTGTTTGAATTGGTCATTTAGAAAAGATTCCCCAGAACCACCAGAACGGTATACCATTTTGACACCAGGTTAGTTATCAGCTGTTGCTTATGTAGCAAGATAAGGTTACCTCGTGTAAATTCGCCTCGTCAAGGACTTTAACATGGCGTTTACATTTGCCAGTACTGGCAAGACAGTACCAATTCATTCAAACTTTTTCACTAATACAATAACACTTTTACAGCTATTTTGCTTTTGCATTGTTTTGCCAAGTAATATGTATATGCTTACTGTCTTGCCAGTACTGGCAAATGTAAACGCTGTGTAAAATAAATTGTTTTCAGTGTTGTTAAATTTACGAAGATTCGTAATCCGTTTTTAACTCTATTTCGGCATCTGTGAGAGCTAAAGTTAAAGTGTCAGAAGACGGAGTTGAAATATTGTTACTGCTGTTGGAGGATTCTGAGTTGACAGATAGTGGACGGAAGCAAGTTTTGCGTAGCTCTTTAATTTTTTTCTGGCATATAAGGTTCTGTATTTCACTCATTAATTCATATGCAGGCTCTTTGGGCATATTTTCCAATTGCTGCGCAATGCTTGTGCCAAATGTGGTGAATTCGGTTTCATTTTCATTAATAAGTTTTTCCAAAACTTTATCAATTTTATGCGTCGCTGCTGAGGATGTCGCATTTCTAGGCGGTTTTTTTTGAAAATTCGTGGTATTCTGTTTTTCTAGGGCTATTATTGAAGTATTCTTCAAATTCAGACTCTACAGTTTCCTCAATGATTTCTGAAGTTAAAACATCCTGAAAAAGAAGAGTAATTTATAAAAAATTTATTTTACAGGTCCCCGATACCGAGGAAGAGTGGTTGGACATTGCTAGAGATTTTAATGATATATGGCAATTTCCACATACTCTAGGAGCATTAGATGGAAAGCATATTCGGATTAAGGCCCCTTCAAACAGTGGATCGCAATTTTACAATTTTAAGGGATTCTTTAGTATTGTGTTATTTGCTGCGGTAGATGCACATTGCCGATTCACCTTTGTGGATGTTGGGTCAAACGGAAAGGCATCCGACAGTACAATTTATCGGGACTCTTATTTATACAACTCACTTGAAAATGGAATCCTTAATATCCCAAGGAATAAAGAGTTCATTTCTGGTAGAAGAGGCAAAATACCATATTTTTTTATCGGCGACGATGCGTATTCCCTAGACAAACATCTTATGAAACCATTCAGTCGGTCTTTAAAATTAAATATCCATCAGGAAGTATTTAATTACCGACTGTGCCGAGCACGGATGGTTGTAGAGTGCGCATTTGGAAGGTTGGCCAGGCGGTTTGGTATATTTAATAGACCAATTGAAGTTAACACTTCAACAGCCGACTTAATTGTGATGACCACTTGCGTTTTACACAATTATTTGACAAGAAAAACAAACCAGCCCATAACACAAGACACCACAACAGACAATGAAGGCATTTTAACTACATTTACTCCAATGGGTAAAACTTTTTAAATCTTTAGCTCCTAATACTGTTTTTACAAAATTTATATCAAAATGTTACGGAAGTGCACTAGGTAATAAAAATGTAATCAAATAAACCGCAGTTTCTCTAAATAAAGCTGCTCTGCATAGCCGGCCTTCGGCAGGACGTAATTCCTTGTAATTACGTTTTTGATAGGATAAGTTACATTCTTTTTGTTTTTTCACTCTACTTATAACTAACTATATTTAAATATCGCTCGCACGCCAGTCTGTTTGAATAATAGCATAATTCCACAAGAATGCGATGGCTTAATTCACTTGTTGTGTTTCTATAATATGTTGATTTTCACGAAGCTGACTTTCACTGTTTGGTTCGGTACGATATGTTTAGAACTGTTTTGTTCACTGTCCATTGATGACTTTAATTTCTGAAGAACAGGAGCCCTTATATTAATGTTGGCAGTATACCAAGGGTACTAATAGATAAATACGTAAAACTATAACGTTACCTTGGAAACCTGCATACCTACAGACGTAAATATGTACGCACAAAAGATAAAGTTTTATTGTGTATGCGCAAAATGCGATTAAAATTAAAAACTGCCAAAATTTTTGTAAAAATAAAAAAATCGATTTTAAAAGCCCAATAATCGATTTTAGTATAAAATCGCATACGTAAATTCGATTGCAAAAAGTCGATTTTTTTACTACAAAATCGATTTTCGATTTGAATCGAAATCGATTTACAATTCCCTATATTATTTCTATCTACCCGCTGTAGAAATATCGAGCTATTTTGTGTACCTTTTGATAAAGAAACGGTTTGTTTAAAAATATTTTTTTTTGTGTCTTTCATATTAAATTAAAAATGGTTTTGCTTCTACTGAAAGTTTTGAGTTAATACAGTATTGTTTAAAAAGTGCGATGTGTAGTATTTTTTTTTTAAGTTTTGTACTTATTTTTTGTCAAAGCTTTAATATATGGGCATTTCCCCAGAATGGTCTACCAGGATGAAAAAATAAAATGTTGATTATCATCGTCTTTTATTGTTTATTATTAGAAAAAAATTCTGTGTTCTTATAAAATAATGCTTTCCTAGCATATCTGAGCAGTTTTACTTGAGCAAATTGGGCTGGAAACTGGAAAATTTTATATTTTTCTGTATTTTCTACTTTTAAAGACATTTTTATATACTTATTTTACATGCAAGAAATATGTTATGTTTACACTCTTTCTTCATAATCTCTCCATTACAATCAATTGTAAAAGGAGTATTAAGTTTTTTTGTTAAGCAAATTTTAAGACATTTATGGGAAAATGCGTGGAAATAATAATAAAAAAACATATATGTATGAAGGTAAAAAGTGTCACGTGCGTAATTTACAATTTATTTTTTTCTTCGCCAACCCATGCATAGTTGCTTTTGAACAAAACATGATTATAAAGGCCCATTACTAACCTTTATAAAAACATTTTTTCCGAAATAAAAACCTCCTACACTTACTTTCGCACTTTTTCTTACGGTCCTAAAAGGCACTTCTATCTACGTGAGTAAGTCAACTTTGATTGCATGGCATTTGGGTACCCAGTGCTCAATTTACCATCCCAGTAAAAAATGGAGTTTCCAACGAAGCAGGTTTGTAAGGGAGAAACATAAGAGTTGCGCTTACCATTGCGCATACGGAAGACATGAATTTTATATGGCGAGTTCCCACTTTGAAGCAATACATTTTTGACACATGAAGCGCATTATTCAGCGCATAAAAAAATGTTGGATGTAACGATCAGCTTTACACACTGTATGTTTTGATACAGTTATTTTCTAGTATTCTCCCTTACAAACCTGCTTCTTAGTAAGGGAATGCCGTAGCACTTGAAATGTTATTTTTTTTTTTTATAAAAGTTGTTGAGAGTTTTTTCACTTACTTTACTGCATTTCTGTATGTCTTATTGCGTAGCGCATAATTCTGCGCTTATTTTTTTAAATGTACCATTAGTGCTTCGCAATATGATACAATTTTTTATTGGGATTATATATACTTTTTAGAAAGAACTCATCACAAACAATGTAACTATTCTAGAATTCATTCTAAAATTCCAATCCACTTCTATTGTTTTAATATTCAAACACAATAAAACGCGTACAAATGTCGCGTGCATAACCAGAGAAACACCCATATATATTCAAACAAAATTTATTTTTAAGTATAATGTGTTTTCTTCTATTTTAATGGCAATAATGCGTAAGGATTTTTGTAGTGGAAATTTTTTAAACGTGTAGGGAAAAATCGGTTTTTTTTAGCATGTGTAGGTATTTTTTCGAAAAACCCACTGGCAGTACTGGTCACACCGATAGTTGGGAACTGATAGTTCAAAAAAGAGAACTAAAATTCTAAAAATAATTGGGCCAAGAAATTGGTATCAATCTCGATTTTAAATCGATGAACCGAAACATGTTTATTTTATTATAAACTAGCGGACCCGGCGAACTTCGTCTCGCCCCAAAGTTATTCGTTATATTATTATTTGGTAAAAAATAGAAAAAGACTATTAAAAACCTATAGATATTTGGTGTATTAAATAAAACGCAATTATTATTTTATTATTAAAAACCAAAAGAAGCCTTCTTTATTTCCACTTCAAAATGAAAGATAAATCAAGACTACTAAAGGCGCCCGTACACGACATGTATTTGTCATCTGACATGTCAAATTTTCAAGTCACATGTAATTGTTCATGTCTGTCAAAATTGCTGTTTTACATAAGGTTTATAATATTCGGTCACAAACGTACATGTAATTTGCTTCTGACATTGTCTCTGTTTTTTTTCGCATTGTTATTGCAGAAACCAAAGTAGTTCTCGGTTTCAAAATAGCTTGCTGCCGCCACGAAAATATTTATTTTCGCCGTAAAATAATTTAGCCGTCTTAACATTTTTTTTCTTTTATGTTAAAGATAATAATTTAGAATTTTATAATTAAACGGTTTTTATGTATATATTTACATAAAATATATTCAATGGTGAGATGAGCATACATATCTTGGTATTGTAAAATATTAACTTCAGCCGGCTAATGATTCTGTCAATAATTGACGCCGCTGCCAGTTTCTTCTCGGCATAGATTTCTGATGTCAGATGGTTTGTCAGAAGAAAATTGAAATTTTGTCAGATGACTTTGCGTCTGACTTTTACAGAAGCAAGTTAAAAATGTAACACACGACATGTATGTGTTTTGAAGTGGGAAATTTGACATGTCAGATGACAAAAACATGTCGTCTATACGCTCCTTAAGTCAAGAGCAAAAACTATTGACGACGTCAAATAGTTCGTTTAATTCAAAATACTGTCAAAATACAAAATGCGATGTCAAGGACAGAGATGTCAGATCCTAAACGAGTGGGCGCACACGCTACACCACCCCCCTCCTAGAGTCATGGTACTCATATGGAAGTTGATTCAAAAATCGAACCTGGCGAGGCCTAAAGCAACGCCTCTCCAATTCCGAAATTTCCATAGGGATGTAGGCTGGCTTAAGTCGATGCACCGATACTGTTTTAGATTTGGTTCCCACTTTTATTGTGTATGTTTTGGGTTGTCTTTCGAGGACCTCATAGGGCCCTACGGGGCTTTCAAAGGAGCGTGTACCGTATCATCTCTGAGGAAGACGAAATTACAAAAACGTAAGTCCTTTGGTATATAAACCGCTTTTTTGACATATTGCGTAGTTGCAGTTGGGCGCAAGCTTTCAAAGTGTTGTTGAAGTTTTACCAAAAATTCGTTCTTTCTAATCTGGGTGCTAGGTTCATCCATAAGGAAGTCTGCCGGTAGCCTGATTGCCTGTCCGTACACCATTTCGGCTATTGACACACCCAAATCTTCCTTCACCGCTGTTCGGAGGCCCAACATCACTATAGGTAGTACATCCGTCCAATTTGCATTTGCCTCGTGGCATTTTAACGCCGCCTTTAAAACTCGATGCCAACGTTCTATAAGACCATTAGACTGAGGGTGGTATGGGATTGTATGGATATGTTTAATGCCTAACATTTTCGAAAGGTGATTAAATAGGGTGCTCTCGAATTGTCGACCCTGGTCCGTTGTTATAAATTTTGGTACGCCAAATCGACTTATCCAACAATCCACTCAACAATGCTTTCGCCACTGTTTCGGCCGTGATGTCCGTTATTGGAATAGCCTCGATCCACCGTGAATACCTATCCACACAAGTTAAACAGTACATACAGTCATTGGATAACGGTAATGGACCGACTAAATCAATATTTATGTGCTCGAATCTTTTATCCTGTACTGCAAACGTCTCTAAATCACTTTTCGTGTGTCGTGTTATTTTACATAGTTGGCACTGTTGACAACTTTTCACAAATGCTCTTATTTCCGCATTCATTTTATTCCAAACGAAACTTTTCGAAATTAACTTTATTGTCGCCCTTACTCCCGGGTGTGACAAGCTGTGTAATGCCGCCATTACCATCGCACGCATAGTTTTCGGAATATACGGGCTTAGCCTACCTGTTAATGTGTCGCATACGATTTCACCATTTGCATTCGGCGCCTTTACTTTCTGCAGTGTAAGTGAAGAAGAATTAGATTCAATTATGTTCAGCAATTCGGTGCATTTCGCCTGTTCCTCAGTCAATAATTGATAGT
Source organism: Pollenia angustigena (assembly GCA_930367215.1). NCBI lineage: Eukaryota > Metazoa > Arthropoda > Insecta > Diptera > Polleniidae > Pollenia > Pollenia angustigena. Next base: position 90,838,353 of record OV884060.1, read on the forward strand.
CGATTGTTGCCGGTAATTGTATAGTTTCCACCCTCGATAGGACATCCGCCACAATATTTTCTACGCCGCTTATGTGTTGGATGTTAACGCTAAATTGGCTTATGAAATTCAGTTGTCTGGTTTGTCGTGGGGATAATCGTTCCTATTTTTGTTCAAAGGCATGTACCAGTGGTGAATAAAACAAACTGCGCGCCTTCTAAATAAAACCGGAAGTATTTGATCGCAGTGTACATGGCCAGAAGTTCGCGATCGTATGTGCTGTAGCGCTGTTCAGTGACGGTAAACTTTTTTGAAAAAAATCCAAGTGGTTGCCAAGCACCTGCAACTTTTTGTTGAAGGGCCGCTCCCATCGCTTTATCTGAAGCATCTGTCATTAATGCAACCTGGGCTCCTCTACAGGAAAAATGACAGCAACGCCGCGTTCGCCAGCGCCGCTTTAATATTTTCGAATGCTTAGTTGCTCACTGTAGACCACTTTAACTAAGTGCGATCCCGTTTTTTGCAAGGGCCCATTATTTGTTGAAAGGGTAGTTCTATTTCAGCGGCATGTGGCAGGAATTTTCTATAAAAATTTACGGCACCAAGAAAACTACGCAGGGGTTGTACCTCTTCAGGTTTCTTACGATCCAAAATTGCCTGGACCTTATGACGCAGTGGTTTAATACCACTTCCATTCACCAAGTGCCCCAAAAGTTCCACTTCAGCTTGTCCCAATTGACATTTCTCCAACCCTTTCTCTCTATACACCTCAAAGAGTTGTCGTAAGTAAGACAAGTGCTCCCCCACTGCCGTTGACGCAACCAAAACATCGTCCAAGTATGGAAAAACAAAATCAACTCCCTTAACTGCATCGTCCATAAATCGCTGGAATGTTTGCGCGGCATTTCGCAAGCCGAATGTCATATATTTAAATTCGAATAAACCAAACGGAGTTACTACAGCTGTTTTCTCGACATCCTCCTGGTTAACCGCAATATGGTGATAAGCTTTCTTACAATCTATTACAGAGAAAACAGTCTTACCATCCAACTCGCTAGCAAAATCATGAATGTGACGGACCGGATAACTGTCGTGGACTGTTCTCGCATTCAGAAGTCGAAAATCTCCACACGGGCACCACGAACCGTTCTGTTTTCTTACCAAGTGTAGGGGGCTGGCCCATTGACTTTTAGAACGCACACAAATACCCCGGTCTAGTAGATAATCGAATTCTTTTTTCGCTGCTTCTAATTTTTCGGGTGACAATCTACGAACCTTTTGTGATACCGGGGGACCTTTTGTCTCGATACAGTGCCTTACTTTAGATGGTTTTTTAGCAAGAGTGCGGGAGTCATCCGTAAGATCCACGAATTGAGCGAGAAGATTATGAAAAGCATTGTTTAATTTACGTACGGTAACGACCGAAGACGGACACTTTGTTAATTGGCACACCCAGCGTAGCTGTGTTGTTCCATCTATTAGTACCTTGCCTCTCATATCGACCAATATGTTAAAATTTTGCAAGAAATTCGCCCCAATTATGGCGTGAGAAACATCCACGATATCTACTGAAAGAAGTTTCCTGCCGTAAGTGTTGATTTCAGTATTGTTAGCTGCCAGTAATTTTATTACCGACGCACAGTAGCGCCCGTAGAGCAAACGAGGTTGCAAAAATCAAAATTTTCATGAGCACCGACGAAGTTTTGAATAAACTCATGTTATAGGAAACTTTTCAACGATTTCAAATCTGCCACTCTTAATAATATCACATTTTTAGTTTAGAAGATATAGCCGTTCAAAGTTGACCGACTTTCGGTTTTCAAAAAAACACACAATTTTTAGTAAATTTGTTGCGATTTCAGGTGTAATATCACGAAAAATAGGTAACGAATCGCCTTATTTTTTGTTTGTATTGATTGATGCATTTATTAAATGTGTAATGATAAAAAAAAAATGAACTGTTTGCTTTGTGTTTCTCCTGGTAAATCACTATTTAAAAACTATCCGTTTTTTCACTATTTTTCAACTTTGACGGAAAATAACAAAAATCTATATTTTTCTATATTTGCCATATTTGCAAAATCTGTTCTTTGATTATTTCTTTACATAATTCAAAAATTTTATCTGCCCGTACGTGCCCGTTTGGCTTCTAGAGGTAAAAAAGGTTAAAAAGACATGGTTGCCATACTAATATTGCGGTTTAATAAAATTCTTTAATTTGGCCCCTACAGCGCGTAGGATGCTCCTAGATGGGTCAAATGTATGACCAACCCCACTTTATTATTTATTGCCGAATTTCGGTTTTTTTAGTTATTTCAATAAACTAAACCATTTTTGAGTTACGCGAATATATGCTGTGCAGCGCCTTACATTTTCGAAATAACGGTATATCTTGAAAACAAGAGCTAATTTAAAAAAACGGTTAGCACCACTGAATTCAGCGTCCCCAATTAGGGTGAAATGCCAGGTGCGCGGCTGGTCTGTTTTTTGCAACTTGCACAGTGTACTTATTGCTCAAAATTACAATATTAAAATTCTATTTTAATATTATTTTTTTAAAGGTTGCGAAAGGAAAAAAATCATATCTTAAAAAAAAAAAAAACACCTCCTTCAAAGTTTCAGAATTTTTAAAGAACAGTTTGAGGTATTATACAAAAAAAAATCAGCCAAATAAAAAAATAGGTTTTTGACTTAGTCCGTTTTTAAAATTTAACATTTTGCAGATATTACATTTTTCAAAAAAAAATTTATTTTTTCAATATATGGTTTGTAGCCCCAAGTATTCTCTTTAAAATGACATTAAAATCATCTTCGTATGTCAAGTAGTTTTCGAGTTATTGAAGAAATAAGCTCAACACATTCGGCTAATTCGGCGAAATTATGACATTTTGAGTATGACATAACTTTTGAAAAAAAAATTTTAAAATTTTTTTTCGTTCATATATGTTCCTTATAAGATAAAAGGAACATTCTCACCAAATTTCATTAAAATCGGAAGGGGTCGTGTCCCACTCTTGGTCGTTTTGACATGGAATTACCCATATACCGAAAATACAGAAAATTGAAAAAATAAATTTAAAAAAAAAAAATTTTTTTTTTTAATTTGTTGGGTAATAATTTAGAACCCTAAAGAAAAAAAAAATAAAAACAATCTAAAAATGTAAAAATAATTTTTTTTTAGGTACCATAAAATTGATTTTTCTACTAATTTTAACTTTGATAACCCATAAGTAGGCCCCTACACAGCGTAGCACCCTTTTCAAATGCACATTTCATAGGCTGAACAGTTATCTATCATATGCTGTTTAAACTGTTCAATTACCTTATTCGGTTCAAAAGATATGATTTTTGCAACGAAAAAACTCAAATGGCGCCACTGTGCGACGGTGGTTGTTGAATATTCGATGACTTAGGAATTACGGACAATTCCGCACCTGTGTCAATTAAAAATTGCAAATTTATATTTTTGTCTCTAACATAGAGGCGGCGTGTGTTGTTGTTGAGTCCCTCCTGGTTCGCCGCAGAAAATGGAGGGCTAACTAGTTTTCCGACAAGCAGGGACGAAAGTTGCAAGGTGGGCGGCATTAAGTGGCCCTTTCCTTAAACGTGCGATGATACCAACAAATTTCATAAGATGACGAACGGGATGTACGTGCACGTGGTGAGCTTTGTCGAAGTGGTCGACGGTGTTGGACAGAGTCCCCTGTCGTTTGGGAGGCCTTACGGTCCCGCTCTAAACGATCAAATCTTTTCGACAACTCCATGATGGCTCTGTGTACCTCTGTACCTTCATTTACCACCTTGACCTTTGGTTGCTTTGTACGTCCACTATGCAATCAGCCTTTTTAGCCAACATGGTCACATCCCCCTCTACTGTTGTCAAAATCTGTTGTACCTGTGTCGGTAGTTGACGCATCCATAATGATTTCAAAACTTCGTTGTCTAGCCTAAAAGAAACCAATGATAAACAACATAAACTGTCTTTCGCTGAAACAGTAAAGAAAAATACAATGTTGCCAGATTTAAAAAAACAAGTACCCCTAATAGTAAAGCCAAAAGAAAAACAAAAAATTTAAAAAACAAAAGAAGATTTGAACAATAAAGTGGATCCAGTTAACTTAAAAATAACTAACATTGAAAATAGAAGAAATGGAACAATTGTTATAGATAGTGAAAATGATGAAGAAAGGAGCAAAATCAAAAATGCTATAGAAAAAGAAATGAGTGAAACTTATGATATCAAAGCCCCAAACGAAAATGATTTGTCATTAATAATAACGGATATGTCATTTAAATACACGGATGAATAATTAATAGGAAAAATCAACAATTGAGTGAAAATGAAATAAAAATAGTAATATCATACGAATTTAAACGATTTAATAAAGTAATTTATAATACAAATAGATAAAGAAACGTACACAAAGATCAAGGCAGCACAAAAATTAAACATTGGATGGGAAAAGTGTAGAATATTTGATGGAACAGATATAGTGCGATGTTTTAAATGCCAGGGTTATTGAATGTAAAAATGAAGAAACGTGTTAAAGATGTCATGGAAACCATAAATCTAAAGATTGCGTAAAAGAAATTACAAAAAAGTGTATCAATTGCATTAGAACAAATAGAAGGCTTAACATGGGACTTGATGAAAATCATGTATCATCAAGTAAAGAATGTCTAGTTTACCAAAATAAACTTGACATCAAAAAGAAAAGATTAGGTTTAATGGCATAACAGTCACTGCAAATTAAAGGTATCTACACAAATATATGTGGACTGACTAACAACTTCAATCAATTGAAAATTATTACAGAGGAACAAAACCCAGAATTTATAATACTGACGGAGACACATTTAACAAAAGAGATAGGTGAAAAGGAAATACAAATAAAAGAATATTACAATTATATTACACACTCAAATTCAAACAGGACAGGTGGAGTTCTTATTTACTTTAAAAAACAATGGAATGTGACACCAATTCGTGAAATAACACTAGATTCAAATTATTGGATAAGTGCATATTTGGCAAAAGTAAGAAACTTTCAAATAATAATAATGGCATATAAAATCAGAATGGAAAATATTTTAAATGATAATGAACTCAAACAAGTAGTAAACGAATATACTGGAATCACACAAAACTCAATGACATTAATAGAATATGTAATAACAAACATATCGCACCTGTTCAACAATACTGTATTAACTCAAAATTTTTAGTTTTTCACTTTTTGGAAATAGTCGACAGGTATTATTTATATCTACCCACTGTAAAAATATCGAGCTATTTTGTCCACTTTTTTGTAAAATAATGGTTGGTTTAAAAATATTTTTTCCTATGCCTTTCATATTAAATTCACCCCTATCGTGAATAAAAATTCCTTGGGAGTTTTTTCCCTTTTCCCTTTTTTACAATTGAATTAACATAGGAAAAATGGAAAAAGGGAAAAAACTCCCAAGGAATTTTTATTCACGATAGGGGTGATTAAAAATTGTTTTGCTTCTACTGAAAATTTTAAAATTTTGAGTTAATACAGTATTGTTGAACAAGTGCGATATGTAACATTTCAACTGCAAATAATAATGAAAATAAAATAACGGACCATGAAGCAACATACATTAAAATCGAATATAGGAATGAAAATCAAACAAACATAATAAAAACAGAAATTGAAATGTTTAAATACAATAAAGATTTATTTAACAAGGAATTGGGTGCAATATTAAAAGATAATGAAAATGACAATATTAATAGTAGTGTCGATAAAATGGAATTGTGTCTCGAGAGAACAATTAAGAAATTTACGAAGAAGAAAATAATACAAAATTCGAGATTAACAAATGGTTCAACGAATAACTAAAAACACTCAAAAGAGAAAAAATTATAAAATACCAAATTGCTAAAGCTGAAAATACTGAATATGCATGGAGTAATTACTAAGTGATAAGAAATATGTATAAAAACAAAATAGAGTATGAAAAAAATAAATATATCAATAATAAAATAAATAATGCCAAAGACTAGAAACAAATGTGGAGAAAAATAAAAGACCTAGTACTTAGAAAAAGCACAGATGTGATTAAAACTGTGATATTTAATGAAATAGAGTAAAAGGATAACTATGAAATCGCCAACCAATTTAATAATTATTTTGTCAATAGTATTAAGTCAATTAGAGATACAATAGAAAACGTGCAATATATAAACATAATACCTGTGATAACCTATAGATTTAAATTTCGTGCAATATCCATACTGGAACTGAAGAACATATGTAAAGGCATTAATAACAAGCCAGCCTTTAATAAAATATCAATAAAAATAATCTTAGACAACTGGAACATTATTGGTAAAAACGTGCTTATAGTTATAAATAAATCTTTTGAAACTGGTATCTTTCCTGAAAATTGGAAATACTCAATGATAATACCAATAGAAAAAGTGTTTAATGGTCGGGCAAATCGCGTTTTTTTCATCATGAGGAATTGGAATGTGAATTTTTTTAAATTTTTCATATATGAGAACACCAGTGCATGCTCGTACAGCTCGTACTGCAGAAAATATTGCTGCTGTTCGCGATAGTGTGGCTGAAGAGCCGTCCACCTCAACTCGTCGTCGTGCCCAACAATTGCACCTCTCACGCTCGTCGTTGATGAACATTATGCATAAAGACTTGCATTTACACGCTTACAAGGTGCAATTGGCTCAAGAACTAAAGCCTCTTGACCATTCCAAACGTCGTGAATGGGCAGAATGGTGGCAAGAAATGGTAACAGTGGATGATAAATTTTCGAAGAAAATCATCTTCAGTGATGAGGCACATTTTCACCTCAGTGGATTCGTCAATAAACAGAATTGCCGCATTTGGGCGAATGAGAATCCAAGAGTGATTGTCGAAAAACCAATGCACCCACAAAGAGTGACTGTTTGGTGCGGTTTATGGGCTGGCGGCATCATCGGGCCGTATTTTTTCCAAAATGAGGCCGGTCAGGCAGTTACTGTGAATGGTGTTCGCTATCGTGAGATGATAACGAACTTTTTATGGCCCGAATTGGAAGATATGGATGTGGACGATATGTGGTTTCAGCAGGACGGTGCCACTTGCCACACAGCTAACGAAACAATGGCTCTTTTGCGCAACAAATTCAATGGCCGTGTTATCTCACGTAATGGCCATGTCAATTGGCCGCCAAGATCATGTGATTTGACACCGTTGGACTTTTTTCTTTGGGGTTATTTGAAAGAAAAGGTGTACGTCGATAAGCCAGCAAAAATTCAAGAGCTAAAGGATGAGATAATTCGGCACATTAACGGCATAGAACCTCCATTATGCCTCAGGGTCATCGAAAATTTGGACCATCGGATGGAGGTGTGCCGCCGTGGTCGCGGCGCCCATTTGGCCGATATTTTGTTCCATACATAATTGAGTAATACCAATATATCATAATAAAATAAAATTACAATAATTTCCTAAATAGTTTGTGTTTTATTCAAAATCAACATCGGCCTTTGAAATTTAACCACCCTTTACAAGGTATCAAAACCTTGTTTGGTGTATGCACATTTACAATATATATTTTTTTTTTTTTTTTTGTCATTATTTTTTAATGAATCTTCATATGTATATTAAATATGAACTAACAATAATTAATCAAATCTTAACCTAATACGTTAGTTTATGTCCTGCCAGTGTCAGGCAAAATTTTCTTCATCACTGGTTCTGTTCACCTATATAGGTGTTTATCGCTCATCTAATTGGGTAAGTGCTGCAGTGTCTCTTCTTCTTAAGCGAGTGTGGCCGCCATGATTTTAAATATTTCGAGCGGGTGGATTTGGGTGTTGTTCAAGTCTTTTTAAATATTTTATTGCATATTTTGTAATCATAGTTTTAACTAATGGCACATTGAGATCCTTATGAATGTTTGAGTTTTTAACATACCAGGGAGCGGCTGTGATTATTCGAAGAAGTTTATTTTGGCGCCTTTGAATTTTATCGATATTAGAGGCCGAGGCAGTGCCCCATAGGTGAATATCGTAGCACTAGATAGGCTTTAAGATAGAGTTGTAAAGTAGAAGCTTGAAATCGAGACTAAGGACAGAATTTCATCCAATAAGCCAATGAATTTGAATGGCTTTTAGTTTCATTTGAGTTAATTTTGCCTCTATATGGCATTTCCATATTAATCGCCAATCCAGATGTATACCGAGATATTTTACATGCGAATGTTGAGGAATTATTTGATTATTGATTGTAATAGGCGGGCAAGATTCGCGGCGCAAAGTAAATGTTATATGTACGCATTTTTGCTCATTGACCATTATCCTCCATTGTCTTAACCATATTTCTAGTTGAAATATATGATGCTGTAATAAGCCTTCATGCCAGACTTTATCAAATGCTTTTCTTATGACATTAACTATTTGATGAGTCTGTTCGATTGTGCTGTGTTTTCTTCTAAATCCGAACTGATTGTTTGGAATACATCTATTTTCACTTAAAATCGGTGTTAATTTTGAAACTAATAATTTCTCAAACAGCTTTGACATATTTGATAATAAGCTAATAGGCCTATAAGACTCATTTTTTGTATGATCTTTACCTGGCTTTGGTATCATGGTAACTAAGGAAACCTTCCATTTTTGAGGATAGTATTCAAGGCGTAAAATAGCATTAAAAATAAAAAGAATAATTTTCTTTGCTATGCGAGGTAGCTCCAAAAGCATTTTATTACTGATTTTATCAATACCAGGTGCCTTCTTAGTGTTTAAGTCACAAATAGCCTTTTCGATTTCTCTTATCTCAAATCTGAGGGGAATAGCTGCTCTAGCAGCAACAGGTGGTAACTCGACCGCAATATTGTGAGATATATTTGGTGTAAATACGTTTTTCGAGTGACTAACAAACAAATTTCCTTTTTCAATATCGTTTCTTGCCCAACTACCTTTCAAGTTTCTTAATGGTGGCTTAGATATAACTGGCCTTTTTAGATTTCTAGCTGCACGCTATAATGAGTAGTCAGATTGTGGAGTTGCATCAAGTTCCTAAAGATTTTTTTCTAGAGAAGCCGTTTTCTGATTCTGCAGTAACTTTCTTAGCCTTTTTGTGCACTCTTTTAACCCTACGATTCATAACCGGGTACCCGTGTACCTTTTTTGACTTTAAAGTGCTGCTGTGCCTATAATTTTTGAGATATGGACATAAAACTCCGAATCATGAGAGATTTTGGCTAAACTAAGATTTAAATACGAAAAAATTCAAAATATTTTCAATATTTTCTTTAAAAAATGATTTTAAATGTTTTACCCCCATAAACACACAACCGGGTCCCCGGGTACCCTAATGCAATTCCTATGTAAATGCCTGACATGTAAATGAAAATACGTTTTTTTTGTGTTGTTTTTATTGGAAATAAATGTCTTTTTTATTTATTTTATCATATTTTATATATATTATATTATAATTCATCCGAATCACTATCGTTGTTATTGTGGCAATTGTAGCATTTAGTAATTGTTATGGCGTGCTCATCGCATATCGGCGTGCTACATATGCTGCAATTTTTTCTAGTTTTTCTTCTGCGCTTATTTGTTGACGGACCTGCAGCACAAAGCACACTCTCCAACGGCCTTCCGATGATGCTTTCAATTGCATTTTTTGTTGAAAATTGGCGCACGCTTGGCACATTTGAAATTCTATTTTCTATAACAGGAATGCACAGGTTTTCTGCCAGTTGACGCAGGAAATTCTTCCTGCGCGTCGTGGTGTATCGTGCAGTTGGATTATTTTCATAATATATGATGTGTGATGCAAATGCGCTCACATCAATGATGTTATAGAAAAATGCCATCGGCCATCTTCTTGTTTGTCGCTGGGTCGTGTATTCTTGGAGCGTTTGGTCCATTACGTCCACCCCACCTTTTGTTTGATTATAAAAATTTATAATTTCTGGTTTCCCATTCTCGTCAATTTGTGCATCATCATGCATACTAGAAAGAAGGATGACCGAGTTGGACTTCCGCTGCTTATATGAGAGCAGTGTTACGTTGTCGTAGAAGCCAAATAAACTTGAACCAACGTCTTTTTTTTTTGTCTTCTTTCATCTCCGCAGGGATGTAAGCTTTGTTGCGGCGGAGTGTACCCACAATGCTGAGCTTTTCTACTTTTAGTTGCCTAGCCAACGGCAGCGTCGTAAAAAAATTATCCATTGTTATATTTCGTCCACTACCGTAGTATGGCCCAACTAAATCTCTCACCACTCTTTCGCCAACACCAACTTCACGACCAGTTTCTTGTTTGCCAGTATATATTTGGCCATGAAGTGGATATGAGTTTTTGGCATCGCAAATCCACCATACTTATATGCCATATTTTGCTGGCTTCGAGGGTATATATTGGGTGAATTTGGTTCTACCATGGTATGGATATAATTGTTCATCAATGGTCAAATATTCTGATGGCACATAATATCTGGCAAGATTTGCATTGAGCATTATCCAAATATCGCGAATTGGCGCCGCTTTGTCTTGACGCTGCCGCTCTACCCGTGTTCTGGGGTCGTCAAACCGCATAAAACGCAGCAAATCGAAAAACCTGTTTATTCCCATGGTGGCGCGGAATATTGGGTGAGCCTGTGACGTCCACAAATCTCTTGCGTTTTCGTCATTAGAATGATTTGTGCCAGCCATCAAAATCATTCCAATGAACGCATAAATTTCGTTGATTGTCGTGTCTTTCCACTTCAACTGACGTCTATTGGGATTCGCTTCATTGTACGCATTATATGTGGCATGCGCTTTTCTATTTGTGTGGCGCACTATTATATCCACCATTTCCACTGTGAGGTATGATTTGAAACACTGCAAAGGCGTCATATTTTCAGTAATCCGCGCTGGACCACAGCGGTCTCTGAATATATTGTGGCTTCTCACTTGTTGGCAACTACGTGGTGTTCGCTGCCATTGTGTGCCGTCACGTGCAGTCATGTAGTCTGCTGGGTTTGTTGTTGGTGCATCTTCTTGCATATCATCATCTTCACTTTCATCATCAAAGAAAATTTCCTCTGGTGCGTCAATAGCAGCTGCAATTTCGTTTGCGTTGTCAACATTCAAATCTTCATTCTCTGATTCCGAAACTTCGCCAGTATAGGCCACATTTTCTTCATGTTGGTCTTCCTCAGGGTCCACTTCAAGGTCCTCATCTTGAGTCACTTCCTCAAATAAACGTTGAATATATGTGCTTCTTGCTTCATCACTCAAATTCCAGTATTCCCTTGTAGACAATTTGTATAATTTGTGCTCCAGGTATTTAATAACAGACGGGAAGGTTGATTTTCAATGGAAGAAGCTGAACATCAATCATTAAATTGGTGGCAACATATATTCTCACACAGACTGAAAGTGGCAGTGTTACCAAATTAAATAAAGTTATTCAGGGATGGAAAGTTTATTTTATTTAAAACAAAAATACTTTTTTTAATAGTGTATGTTACTTTAGTTTACAAAAACAGATAAGGAAATAAAATAATTTGTTAAAATGTTAATTACATAATAAAATGTTTGGATTGTAAAATCATTTAATTTTTTTTATTGTAGGTATAAAAAATATGTTGTTAGCTGTAATTTTTCCTGATGATGATACACATCGATATCGAAATATTGGTTAATATAATAAAATTAACATTATATTGTTAAAAGTTTGAAAATTTAATTTTTTTGATATTTAAAAAGTACCACACACATATAGAAAAAGTTGGATAAATCAAATTTAATTTAAAGCCAGTTGTTTAAAACTGGCTATAATATACTGGTTTTAAACTTTGTATTATAAAAAAAACTTTTCATAACCTTAACAATAAACTTTTCACCACAACAAACCACGTAATACCTGTATATATAAATTCCGGTATAAATATATTTTTATTCACTAAAAATAGCTCAGATTTATATAAGGTCCTTTAAACTAATTTTATGAAAACGAGGTTCAATATATAATTACGCTTACTTTTGTAATTTCGAACGTTTACGTTCGTATACAAAATTTAAATTTAAGGTTTTAGTGGCTTTTTTCGGAGCAAAAAAATGTTTCGTTTGGGAATTTAAATTGAAACAACAATAAAAAATATAAAATGAATTTTTGTTTACAAAGCTGAACTTGTAAAATATTTATTCTTTTTGCACTAATTTCCGCATACATGAAAACATTAAAAATACGCCCTGTAAGCACATCAAATTGTATGCTCCCACAGACGAAGTTTATTCCGTTTCCCCACACACGATTAAGTTAAGAGCGAAACATCAGTATTGCGTGTTTCTATTTAGTGCCCGTATTATTTATGAATCTATATATATAACAAGTAGGTTAGGTTAGGTTAGGTTAAGAAGGGTTGTGTGCCCACAGGCACACCTCCACTCGGTGACCGAATACGATCCATTGTGATTCCCTTCAATGAAAATATGAAGTAAGAGATAGAGATAAGAGGAAGTGAAAAGTAGAGAAAAGGAAGTAAGATATAGACAGAAAATTTGAAAGTAGGACCAATACCCCCCTTACAGTCCCCTCAACAGAAACAGCCGCGTTATTTCCCTGACAAACCCCAGTAGATTGGCCGGATTACATCCAGCTATGCACCCCAGTTCGTCGTGAAACCTATCTCCTAGCCACTTCAGTCTGAGACCCTGCATCCTAGGACAATGGCACAGTACATGCTCGTACAAGTAAGAGTGCTATATTCGGCTGTGCCGAATCTTATATACCCTTCACCATTGTGCGAGCAGAATACAGAGCAACTAGCCAAAAACTAAATAAAGCTGGTAAATATTTTTTTTTTTAAATAAGAGACAACCGGTTTTGAACTTCGCTTTTCATAAGGGCCCAGAATATATATACTTTATAGGGTGTAGGACCAATATTGTGGAACATACAAAAGGAATGACAAAGTTATATATACCCTCTTACCTACGGTGAAGGGTATAAAAAGAGTAATTTTTGGGGATTCAGTATTTCGGTTATAACTCAGCCATTTTTTAATCGATTTGGCAGATTTATATACCGACGTGTTGAAGAAGAAATTTACCATTTACTTTAGTTATAAAGCTTGGACTCGGGGAGATCTATGGTTCCCGAAAGTGGGTATTTAAAAAAAAAATTAAATTTTGGTCATAACTTTTTTGTATCTGAACCGATTTTCCCGATTTTTTTATAAAATATGTTCTACTGAAAATAAAAATATTTTAATATATAAGTCATATCCATAGGACACATGGCAGCCCTAAAATTTAGGTTTTTTTTTTTTGTACGGGAGGTACCACGCCCACTTCTCCAATCCCGCCCACATTTTGTAGGATGGTGTGTATTGGCAACCTTAATGTGTGTACCTAATTTGGAAACTAATTTGGCTCTTGCCGTTCTCAAGATATACAGAAATAAAAAAAATACAACAACAAGGGATTTTTGGAAAAATTTAGAGGTAGTCGTGTTTTTTTGCTCATATCTCCGTCATTTTTGGACCGATCTGACTGAATTTCAATAGCAAACTTAAACGGAGTATATGTGACATAAATATACATCAACCTAGTCCACATCATTTCTGGGGTTTTCGGAAAACCCATTTCAACATACACAGGGACAGACGGACAACCGGATTTTCATAAGGACCCACATTTTGTGTCCATATCGGTTTGTGCTTTGTTGTGATACAGACGTGTATTTTTAGCCCCGCATACGATTTGAACTATTAATTAAACACATTTGATTTTGTAATATAAGCAGCGAATGGGCGCTTAAAAAAAACAAAATAATATATTTTGTTAACTAAATTATTTATGAACAATTTAAAACGATAAAATAAAACAGTAAAAATATATATGTACGTATGAATGTCCATACATGTGTATACATATTCCGAACAAAAACATTTAAATTTAAATTCTTGTTTTTTTTGTTGTTGTTGTAAAATACAATAAATAATAAAAATATTAAAGCAAAGCAAAACTGTGAAAAACAAAAACAACTCTTTGCATGAGTACGAACAGTGAAACAACACTAAGACAAAATGAAAGAAACGTTTACGTTTTAGTTCAAGCAAACGAAAATAATGCAGAAATAAATAAAACTAAACAAAACAATATAAACTATTTAACGGCTAATCCAATTATTCTAACACGTTCCCTATCACCCTCGGTGTTTACAAAAACAGTGGATAGTGACTCATTAAAAAAACTACAACTGGATTTGGTGACAAGTGTTGCCAGGCCAGCAAGTATTGCCGTGACGTCAAAAACAAATTTAGTGGGAAATGATACCATGAACTTAAACACAAATGCAATGGAAAACCCCCCTGTAAAAAGTTGTCAAAAGCCTACAGTACAAGTTTTGCGATTTTGGAGGATGAATCCTCTGAAGCACCAAACGTCATTAAATCGTCTAAGCCGCCCCCGATATACCTTAGAGAGCAAAACTCTAATGAGTTAATAAAAAGTTTAATTTCTGTGATAGGTGAAAATGCTGCAATAAAGCGCGGTATCATTAACGAGACTAAAATACAGGTGAATCACGAGGATGATTTTCGAAAAGTAATTACAAGATTTGAGACTCTGAATAAAAACTTTTATACGTATCAACTGAAGAGCAGTAAAGGTCTTCAGGTAGTAATCAAGGGCATAGACTCATGCGTAGACCCAGGGAAAATTGAAGCTTTTTTGGAAGAGAAGGGCTTTAAAATCAAAAATAGGGAAAAAATCCCCAACCGCTATTTCGAGTGGAGCTTGAACCCGGCGACGTTAAGCTCAAAAAAAATGAAACGCATCCAATTTATAATTTAAAATATATTCTGTACAGAAGGGTAACTATTGAGGAGCCGCACAAAAGAAATGGTCCTGTTCAATGTCTAAACTGCCAGGAATTTGGCCATACTAAGGAATACTGCTACTTACCCCTGTTTGCGTAGTATGTGGTGAATTACATGGAACAGTTCTTTGCGACAAGTCTAAAACCGACCCCAACGTAAAAAAATGTAGCAACTGTGGCGGTAATCACACTGCCAATTATAGAGGATGCCCTGTATATTCTATCGTCAAGCAGTCGGTCGGACCGAAAACTAATCCCCCTCAAATGCAGGTAAACACAAATGCAATTCAAGCCCCCCAGCCTAGTAATAACAGAACCTCTGACGCTAACGTCCTAAAATCAAACCATGAGCCAATGCAAGGTGCCTCGCCAAGTAATGATGAAACTCAAGTTTCTAATTTAAGTCGTTTAGAAAAAACCATGGAAACATTAGTGCAAACGGTAAATAATTTTACGAACACAATGGGTAATATGATGCAGGAAATGCTTAGAATGCAATCGATGTTATTGCAAGCTGTACTTAACAAATCATGAACTGTTTAAAAAATTGTTTTTGGAACGCAAAATGAATTAGAATACTTTCTTAAAAATAAACAAATTGATGTCATGATGATTTCTGAAACTCATTTGACCTCAAGAAATACGTTAAAAATAAATGGTTATATACTATATGATACCAAGGACCCTCAAGATAGAGCTTGTGGAGGTTCTGCCATTTTAATAAAGGCCCGAGTCAAACACTACCTAATGTGTGATCATCGTGAAGATTATCTCCAGGCAACGAACATTTGCGTTGAGAAATTAAATAGAAACCTAGTAATTTCATCGTTATACTCCCCGCCTAGATTTTCAATATCGGAGGACCAATATTGTAAATATTTTAAATCATTAGGACCGTGTTTCCTAGCCGCTGGCGATTATAACGCTAAACATACCCTCTGGGGGTCGCGACTTATAACACCAAAGGGTCGTGTTTTATTTAACATAATTTCTAAAATGGATTTAAATGTGGTAGCGAGCGGACAACCAACATATTGGCCCACTGATCATCAAAAAATTCCAGATGTCATCGATTTCTTATCTCAAATCTGAGGGGAATAGCTGCTCTAGCAGCAACAGGTGGTAACTCGACCGCAATATTGTGAGATATATTTGGTGTAAATACGTTTTTCGAGTGACTAACAAACAGATTTCCTTTTTCAATATCGTTTCTTGCCCAACTACCTTTCAAGTTTCTTAATGGTGGCTTAGATATAACTGGCCTTTTTAGATTTCTAGCTGCACGCTATAATGAGTAGTCAGATTGTGGAGTTGCATCAAGTTCCTTAAGATTTTTTTCTAGAGAAGCCGTTTTCTGATTCTGCAGTAACTTTCTTAGCCTTTTTGTGCACTCTTTTAACCCTACGATTCATAACCGGGTACCCGTGTACCTTTTTTGACTTTAAAGTGCTGCTGTGCCTATAATTTTTGAGATATGGACATAAAACTCCGAATCATGAGAGATTTTGGCTAAACTAAGATTTAAATACGAAAAAATTCAAAATATTTTCAATATTTTCTTTAAAAAATGATTTTAAATGTTTTACCCCCATAAACACACAACCGGGTCCCCGGGTACCCTAATGCAATTCCTATGTAAATGCCTGACATGTAAATGAAAATACGTTTTTTTTGTGTTGTTTTTATTGGAAATAAATGTCTTTTTTATTTATTTTATCATATTTTATATATATTATATTATAATTCATCCGAATCACTATCGTTGTTACTGTGGCAATTGTAGCATTTAGTAATTGTTATGGCGTGCTCATCGCATATCGGCGTGCTACATATGCTGCAATTTTTTCTAGTTTTTCTTCTGCGCTTATTTGTTGACGGACCTGCAGCACAAAGCACACTCTCCAACGGTCTCATGATGATGCTTTCAATTGCATTTTTTGTTGAAAATTGGCGCACGCTTTGCACATTTGAAATTCTATTTTCTATAACAGGAATGCACAGGTTTTCTGCCAGTTGACGCAGGAAATTCTTCCTGCGCGTCGTGGTGTATCGTGCAGTTGGATTATTTTCATAATATATGATGTGTGATGCAAATGCGCTCACATCAATGATGTTATAGAAAAATGCCATCGGCCATCTTCTTGTTTGTCGCTGGGTCGTGTATTCTTGGAGCGTTTGGTCCATTACGTCCACCCCACCTTTTGTTTGATTATAAAAATTTATAATTTCTGGTTTCCCATTCTCGTCAATTTGTGCATCATCATGCATACTAGAAAGAAGGATGACCGAGTTGGACTTCCGCTGCTTATATGTATGAGAGCAGTGTTACGTTGTCGTAGAAGCCAAATAAACTTGAACCAACGTCTTTTTTTTTGTCTTCTTTCATCTCCGCAGGGATGTAAGCTTTGTTGCGGCGGAGTGTACCCACAATGCTGAGCTTTTCTACTTTTAGTTGCCTAGCCAACGGCAGCGTCGTAAAAAAATTATCCATTGTTATATTTCGTCCACTACCGTAGTATGGCCCAACTAAATCTCTCACCACTCTTTCGCCAACACCAACTTCACGACCAGTTTCTTGTTTGCCAGTATATATTTGGCCATGAAGTGGATATGAGTTTTTGGCATCGCAAATCCACCATAGTTTTATGCCATATTTTGCTGGCTTCGAGGGTATATATTGGGTGAATTTGGTTCTACCATGGTATGGATATAATTGTTCATCAATGGTCAAATATTCTGATGGCACATAATATCTGGCAAGATTTGCATTGAGCATTATCCAAATATCGCGAATTGGCGCCGCTTTGTCTTGACGCTGCCGCTCTACCCGTGTTCTGGGGTCGTCAATCCGCATAAAACGCAGCAAATCGAAAAACCTGTTTATTCCCATGGTGGCGCGGAATATTGGGTGAGCCTGTGACGTCCACAAATCTCTTGCGTTTTCGTCATTAGAATGATTTGTGCCAGCCATCAAAATCATTCCAATGAACGCATAAATTTCGTTGATTATCGTGTCTTTCCACTTCAACTGACGTCTATTGGGATTCGCTTCATTGTACGCATTATATGTGGCATGCGCTTTTCTATTTGTGTGGCGCACTATTATATCCACCATTTCCACTGTGAGGTATGATTTGAAACACTGCAAAGGCGTCATATTTTCAGTAATCCGCGCTGGACCACAGCGGTCTCTGAATATATTGTGGCTTCTCACTTGTTGGCAACTACGTGGTGTTCGCTGCCATTGTGTGCCGTCACGTGCAGTCATGTAGTCTGTTGGGTTTGTTGTTGGTGCATCTTCTTGCATATCATCATCTTCACTTTCATCATCAAAGAAAATTGCCTCTGGTGCTTCAATAGCAGCTGCAATTTCGTTTGCGTTGTCAACATTCAAATCTTCATTCTCTGATTCCGAAACTTCGCCAGTATAGGCCACATTTTCTTCATGTTGGTCTTCCTCAGGGTCCACTTCAAGGTCCTCATCTTGAGTCACTTCCTCAAATAAACGTTGAATATATGTGCTTCTTGTTTCATCACTCAAATTCCAGTATTCCCTTGTAGACAATTTGTATAATTTGTGCTCCAGGTATTTAATAACAGACGGGAATGTTGATTTTCAATGGAAGAAGCTGAACATCAATCATTAAATTGGTGGCAACATACATTCTCACACAGACTGAAAGTGGCAGTGTTACCAAATTAAATAAAGTTATTCAGGGATGGAAAGTTTATTTTATTTAAAACAAAAATACTTTTTTTAATAGTGTATGTTACTTTAGTTTACAAAAACAGATAAGGAAATAAAATAATTTGTTAAAATGTTAATTACATAATAAAATGTTTGGATTGTAAAATCATTTAATTTTTTTTATTGTAGGTATAAAAAATATGTTGTTAGCTGTAATTTTTCCTGATGATGATACACATCGATATCGAAATATTGGTTAATATAATAAAATTAACATTATATTGTTAAAAGTTTGAAAATTTAATTTTTTTGATATTTAAAAAGTACCACACACATATAGAAAAAGTTGGATAAATCAAATTTAATTTAAAGCCAGTTGTTTAAAACTGGCTATAATATACTGGTTTTAAACTTTGTATTATAAAAAAAACTTTTCATAACCTTAACAATAAACTTTTCACCACAACAAACCACGTAATACCTGTATATATAAATTCCGGTATAAATATATTTTTATTCACTAAAAATAGCTCAGATTTATATAAGGTCCTTTAAACTAATTTTATTAAAACGAGGTTCAATATATAATTACGCTTACTTTTGTAATTTCGAACGTTTACGTTCGTATACAAAATTTAAATTTATGGTTTTAGTGGCTTTTTTCGGAGCAAAAAAATGTTTCGTTTGGGAATTTAAATTGAAACAACAATAAAAAATATAAAATGAATTTTTGTTTACAAAGCTGAACTTGTAAAATATTTATTATTTTTGCACTAATTTCCGCATACATGAAAACATTAAAAATACGCCCTGTAAGCACATCAAATTGTATGCTCCCACAGACGAAGTTTATTCCGTTTCCCCACACACGATTAAGTTAAGAGCGAAACATCAGTATTGCGTGTTTCTATTTAGTGCCCGTATTATTTATGAATCTATATATATAACAAGTAGGTTAGGTTAGGTTAAGAAGGGTTGTGTGCCCACAGGCACACCTCCACTCGGTGACCGAATACGATCCATTGTGATTCCCTTCAATGAAAATATGAAGTAAGAGATAGAGATAAGAGGAAGTGAAAAGTAGAGAAAAGGAAGTAAGATATAGACAGAAAATTTGAAAGTAGGACCAATACCCCCCTTACAGTCCCCTCAACAGAAACAGCCGCGTTATTTCCCTGACAAACCCCAGTAGATTGGCCGGATTACATCCAGCTATGCACCCCAGTTCGTCGTGAAACCTATCTCCTAGCCACTTCAGTCTGAGACCCTGCATCCTAGGACAATGGCACAGTACATGCTCGTACAAGTAAGAGTGCTATATTCGGCTGTGCCGAATCTTATATACCCTTCACCATTGTGCGAGCAGAATACAGAGCAACTAGCCAAAAACTAAATAAAACTGGTAAATATTTTTTTTTTTAAATAAGAGACAACCGGTTTTGAACTTCGCTTTTCATAAGGGCCCAGAATATATATACTTTATAGGGTGTAGGACCAATATTGTGGAACATACAAAAGGAATGACAAAGTTATATATACCCTCTTACCTACGGTGAAGGGTATAAAAAGAGTAATTTTTGGGGATTCAGTATTTCGGTTATAACTCAGCCATTTTTTAATCGATTTGGCAGATTTATATACCGACGTGTTGAAGAAGAAATTTACCATTTACTTTAGTTATAAAGCTTGGACTCGGGGAGATCTATGGTTCCCGAAAGTGGGTATTTAAAAAAAAAATTAAATTTTGGTCATAACTTTTTTGTATCTGAACCGATTTTCCCGAATTTTTTAAAATTTAGGTTTTTTTTTTGTACGGGAGGTACCACGCCCACTTCTCCAATCCCGCCCACATTTTGTAGGATGGTGTGTATTGGCAACCTTAATGTGTGTACCTTATTTGGAAACTTTGGCTCTTGCCGTTCTCAAGATATACAGAAATAAAAAAAATACAACAACAAGGGATTTTTGGAAAAATTTAGAGGTAGTCGTGTTTTTTTGCTCATATCTCCGTCATTTTTGGACCGATCTGACTGAATTTCAATAGCAAACTTAAACGGAGTATATGTGACATAAATATACATCAACCTAGTCCACATCATTTCTGGGGTTTTCGGAAAACCCATTTCAACATACACAGGGACAGACGGACAACCGGATTTTCATAAGGACCCACATTTTGTGTCCATATCGGTTTGTGCTTTGTTGTGATACAGACGTGTATTTTTAGCCCCGCATACGATTTGAACTATTAATTAAACACATTTGATTTTGTAATATAAGCAGCGAATGGGCGCTTAAAAAATACAAAATAATATATTTTGTTAACTAAATTATTTATGAACAATTTAAAACGATAAAATAAAACAGTAAAAATATATATGTACGTATGAATGTTCATACATGTGTATACATATTCCGAACAAAAACATTTAAATTTAAATTCTTGTTTTTTTTTTGTTGTTGTAAAATACAATAAATAATAAAAATATTAAAGCAAAGCAAAACTGTGAAAAACAAAAACAACTCTTTGCATGAGTACGAACAGTGAAACAACACTAAGACAAAATGAAAGAAACGTTTACGTTTTAGTTCAAGCAAACGAAAATAATGCAGAAATAAATAAAACTAAACAAAACAATATAAACTATTTAACGGCTAAGCCAATTATTCTAACACGTTCCCTATCACCCTCGGTGTTCACAAAAACAGTGGATAGTGACTCATTAAAAAAACTACAACTGGATTTGGTGACAAGTGTTGCCAGGCCAGCAAGTATTGCCGTGACGTCAAAAACAAATTTAGTGGGAAATGATACCATGAACTTAAACACAAATGCAATGGAAAACCCCCTGTAAAAAGTTGTCAAAAGCCTACAGTACAAGTTTTGCGATTCTGGAGGATGAATCCTCTGAAGCACCAAACGTCATTAAATCGTCTAAGCCACCCCCGATATACCTTAGAGAGCAAAACTCTAATGAGTTAATAAAAAGTTTAATTTCTGTGATAGGTGAAAATTCCTTTTATGTAGCTGCAATAAAGCGCGGTATCATTAACGAGACTAAAATACAGGTGAATCACGAGGATGATTTTCGAAAAGTAATTACAAGATTTGAGACTCTGAATAAAAACTTTTATACGTATCAACTGAAGAGCAGTAAAGGTCTTCAGGTAGTAATCAAGGGCATAGACTCATGCGTAGACCCAGGGAAAATTGGAGCTTTTTTGGAAGAGAAGGGCTTTAAAATCAAAAATAGGGAAAAAATCCCCAACCGCTATTTCGAGTGGAGCTTGAACCCGGCGACGTTAAGCTCAAAAAAAATGAAACGCATCCAATTTATAATTTAAAATATATTCTGTACAGAAGGGTAACTATTGAGGAGCCGCACAAAAGAAATGGTCCTGTTCAATGTCTAAACTGCCAGGAATTTGGCCATACTAAGGAATACTGCTACTTACCCCTGTTTGCGTAGTATGTGGTGAATTACATGGAACAGTTCTTTGCGACAAGTCTAAAACCGACCCCAACGTAAAAAAATGTAGCAACTGTGGCGGTAATCACACTGCCAATTATAGAGGATGCCCTGTATATTCTATCGTCAAGCAGTCGGTCGGACCGAAAACTAATCCCCCTCAAATGCAGGTAAACACAAATGCAATTCAAGCCCCCCAGCCTAGTAATAACAGAACCTCTGACGCTAACGTCCTAAAATCAAACCATGAGCCAATGCAAGGTGCCTCGCCAAGTAATGATGAAACTCAAGTTTCTAATTTAAGTCGTTTAGAAAAAACCATGGAAACATTAGTGCAAACGGTAAATAATTTTACGAACACAATGGGTAATATGATGCAGGAAATGCTTAGAATGCAATCGATGTTATTGCAAGCTGTACTTAACAAATCATGAACTGTTTAAAAAATTGTTTTTGGAACGCAAAATGAATTAGAATACTTTCTTAAAAATAAACAAATTGATGTCATGATGATTTCTGAAACTCATTTGACCTCAAGAAATACGTTAAAAATAAATGGTTATATACTATATGATACCAAGGACCCTCAAGATAGAGCTTGTGGAGGTTCTGCCATTTTAATAAAGGCCCGAGTCAAACACTACCTAATGTGTGATCATCGTGAAGATTATCTCCAGGCAACGAACATTTGCGTTGAGAAATTAAATAGAAACCTAGTAATTTCATCGTTATACTCCCCGCCTAGATTTTCAATATCGGAGGACCAATATTGTAAATATTTTAAATCATTAGGACCGTGTTTCCTAGCCGCTGGCGATTATAACGCTAAACATACCCTCTGGGGGTCGCGACTTATAACACCAAAGGGTCGTGTTTTATTTAACATAATTTCTAAAATGGATTTAAATGTGGTAGCGAGCGGACAACCAACATATTGGCCCACTGATCATCAAAAAATTCCAGATGTCATCGATTTCGGCGTGGTTAAAAACATTCCCATAGAAACGATTCATGTTGAAGCCTCCCTTGATTTATCTTCCGACCACACACCTACAATTGTTACTATAATGAACCCCAATAGAATTGTACCTCCGACGACAGCTACGCAAATTAATTGGTTAAAATATAAAAAATATCTGAGTACCCATTGCACAGAAAATATTCCGCTCAGTACACTAGATTATGTAGATCGCTCTATTGACAATTTTGACAGTTTTCTGAAACTAGCTGTTCAACATTCCAATATTGTCCCCAAAAAAACAAAAACTATTAAATTCCAATCTTATTTATTAAGCTTGAGGTTTTTCTTTTTATGTGTATCATCGTCAGGGAAATAATTAAACAATAAAAATAACGTTCACAAAAAATAATGAAAAAATAATAACAATTGTCACAATAGAAAAAATTATTTACAATTAGAAAAATTTTTATACAAATAATCTATTACATTCTAAAAAATTTTTTAATTTCCTGTATTGTTTTTATACACTAAATGTCTATAATTTTGTGCTACATTTTCCGTGTCTGATTTGAAATTAATTCTTAACAATTCTGGTACTTTAATGATTTGCAACATTTCTAGCATTAAACGTCGTTTATAATTTTTTTCTGTGTTTAAAACTGATACATTCTCAAAGTCCGGAGAGTGATTTAAACTGGCACAGTGGGCTGTTAATGCTGTTTTTTTTGATGAAATATCCCTAAACTTTTGATTTGATTTGTGACCTGAGATTCTAGTTTTCAGTTTGTTTTTTTTTCGTACCTACATATACTTTGTTGCATTGTCCATTATCGTTTCCCTTACAAGGTATTTTATAAACTATATTCGACATTTCTAACTTATGTACTTTATCCTTAGTCTTACTGAACAACCTAAACAAAAGCGGCAAGCGTTTTTTTAAAAATGAAAATTTTATTTAAATACAATTTTAATAAAACAAACCGACATAGCGATCTGTCAAATAAGATTTATCAGCCGGGTGGTTTCTAATTCGCATTCTAATGGTTTGTTTCGTATAAATTGTATGCAAATGAGAAGTTTTGACAAACAAAAAACGCTTCCGCTCTTATTTAGGTAGCTCAGTTAGTGAATAATTTACCAACTGTATTATATGATTTATGTGCAGCGCAATGACGCATTTACGAACGTACCCTTTCCACACATTTTCTTCTTGTTTTTCAATTTGTACATCATTTTTTGTTTGGAGCTGTGGTGGTAAACTAGATTTGGTCCTTCCCTTTTCAGTTAGGCTTAACCCGTATAAATTTTTTTGTTAAAATTACAAATTTTTCTTATCAAAATCATTATTTTTAATTTATTTTAAGAGAAAAGAATATATCGTCATCTTAAAGACCTAATAACCTATCTGCAAAAATTTCAAAATTGAGTTTTTTACGGATTTTTATTCCCTATATCATAACGCATATGAGTGCAAAATTTTGAACATGTAATATTACAAATGACAAAGTTTTTGTAACTAGAGGACCGGTACGCAACAAAAAAAGAGAAAAATAAATCATCAAAAATCACGATAAAAGTTTAATTTTATTGCATAATATAATTTAAACAAACATTAAGTACTTGTTTTTGCTTTAACCAGTAAAAGAAACTACTACTGTAATTATTTAATGTATATAATATTCTTGTGTATAAACAAATTTTTATTTATTCATACTAATTAGTACTGCAGATAGGTTATTTGGTTTCAGATTTTTACAATTCTAAAATACCTAAGTGTCATAACATAAGCTGTTATTACAAAAACTTTCTCAACCGATATATATTACAGGTTTCATTTTAATCAAAATGAGTAATTTTCGTTTCAATAAAGCTAATAGTTCCAATTTTATAACGTTTTTCCCCTCTTCTGTAAACTTTTGAAAACTGCAGATAGGTTATTTCGTCTTTTAGGTGAGGATATGTATGAAAAATATTTATTCGTGCTGCCAAGTTTAAAATGGCACTAAATATTGCTTATTGCTATCAGCGTTGCCAGAAGTTTTGGTAATAAATCATCATTTGCAAAAATTCATATTTTGAAGAGAAAAATCATGAAATTCTATAAATATATATCGATATAAATACTATATATATCTTTTATTTGTTTTAATTATTTAACAAACTTATTTTCTGTGCAGAAAAATAATTTAATAACCATTTAGATAATTAACAAACTATTTCCATCCCTGAATCTAAGTGCACGTAAATTTATATGGCAATATCATAAAGCAAACATTTTTAAAACTACGGTGAGTGCATGTTCTTCTTCTTCTTTTTTTATTCTCGGCTTTCAACAAACTTTTTGCAAAACCTGAACAAGTTAAAAAATGCGTTACTTTTGTAAAGAGTTTGTCCGAAAAAAATAACTTGATGAGAAAAAACTGGATATGAGGAAATATAGTCAAGATCTTCCTCTGTAACCCCCCACTTGCACATTTTTCTTACAAGTCATAAATTTTGCACAATGGGTCAAAATATGAACGAGTGACTGGTGTGAAAGTTTGTTCGAAAAAAATTGTTCGAAAAATAACTTGATGGGAAAAAACCGAATATGAGGAAATGTAGCCAAGACCTTCCTCTATAACGCCCCGTTTTCACATTTTTGTCACAGATACTAAATTTTGCATAATGGGTCCAAATATAGTATGAGTAACTTTTGAAAAAAGTTTGTTGGAAAAAAATCGTTCTACAAAAAATTTTAACGTAAAAAACTGAATATGAGGAAATGTAGCCAAGACCTTCCTCTATAACGCCCCGTTTTCACATTTTTGTCACAGATCCTAAATTTTGCATAATGGGTCCAAATATAGTATGAGTGACTTTTGAAAAAAATTTTGTTGGAAAAAAATCGTTCTACAAAAAACTTTAACGAAAAAAACTGAATATGAGGAAATGTAGCCAAGACCTTCCTCCATAACGCACTATGGGATTTCTGCTGCAAAAAAGGCATTTTTTGACTATTACTTTTAAAAAATCTAGTGATGCTATTTTAAAGAGAAGAGTCTGGCAAACCAAAAACTGCATTTCTTTTAAGATATATGTATATATATTCTTAGAAAAGATCGGTTGAAATCAGGTTAATGTTGTGAAAGGTAAATATATGGTAATTTTGTTAAAATTCCGAGATTTATATATCGAAGATGTTTCGAGCGGAAAAATCTGGGTGTCGACTTTATTTAAGTCCAAAGCCTTGTTTTTAATTTAAAGGAAAAGAAAAAGTTATTGCATACATAGTTTGGGAGATATGAGTGCATCAAAATTGTCCTTAAAAATTCAGCATTGGCTGTTTTTGTTGGAGAAAAAGTCAGTTAGCTCGGTTTACCTCCGTGCTCTCAGTATAACGAAATTAAAGGTAAAAGGCTCTTCTTTCTAAATAGTCAAAAAAATTCACCAACTTTTGTCAATCTTTTAAAAAAATCCAAATTTAGTAAAAAAAAGTCACGAATATTGCACCCTAGTATTTGTAATAAAAAAGTTTTGCATACCTTTAGGCTTAACGGTTTAAAGAAATTTGAGTTATTAATTATAACATGCAGTCTACAACTGACATGAAATGCTTAACTTTAACACTAATATGATGTTAGCGTTAGGTATAGACTCATCATATTAGAAGTCTTCTCATGTTATAACACTGTTGTTAAAGCAAATGTTTTAACAACGCTTTTATAACTTCAAGTTATAACAGCAAATCATGTCAGTTGTAGACGGGCAGTAACATCAATTTCTTAATAAATTGTTGACAAATGTAAGTGAATAAGATTAAAAAAAAATAAACAAAATAATATGTTTTAATAAAAGAAAATGTATAGAAGAAAACCGCTTAAATTGAAAACAAAATTTGCAACCAGTAAACAGTTAACGTTAATAAATAAATAATAATAAATATTGTAATAAAATTTAAAATATAATTCTAAAAATGATTTTATTTTCTGTGTCATATAGTGAATTGTGCCCGGAACTTATTGATGGTGGTAGCAATGTCAATTTGTTAACAAATTTTATAAAACAGGAAAATTCGTTTATTGATGAAATTGAAATAGTGAAAAAGGCAGTTCAAAAAAAGGTTTTTGGTAATTTTTTAAATCGTTGGGGAGAAGCGCGACTTGGTTAGAAAGTAAATACATCTTTAAAAAATAAATTAATTAAAAATAATTTATTTTGAATATAATGAAATTTCTTTTCATCGTTTGCTTGAGTCGTCCGATCCATATATTAGTAGCTTAAGACGTCAACCTCATAAGAATATTGTAGAATTGGATGATGTGTTTAAAGATATGATAGTTAATGAATAAAATGCATTTCTTTAATTAAATATTACTAGTATTTTCAATGAGAATTATATTTATACGAAATTTGTTCATTCAGGTTACATAAAAGACGACGCATTTCAACCAAAATTGTTAGTTTTTTCTTTTATCAATTATTACGCCAAATTTAATCAAATTCTATTGACAATTGCGCCCTATACATTGAAAAGAAAATTACGTGGAATAATGGGGGTCCATGGGAGGTACCACTAGGAGTCGACGGATTTCAACCAAAATTTATGGTGCTCTTCTTTAGATCAACTTATGCACATCTGCTAAATTTTATCAAATTCCGTTGCGAATTGCGGCCCATACGTTGAGAAGAAAAATAAGCAAAAAAATTGGGGTCCAAGGGAGGTACCCCTAGGAGTCGACGGATTTCAACCAAAATTTGCAGTGCTCTTTTTTAGATAAACTTATGGACATCTGCTAAATTTTATAAAATTCCGTTGCGAATTGCGGCCCATACATTGAGAAGAATAATAAGCAAAAAAAAATGGGGGTCCAAGGGAGGTACCCCTAGGAGTCGACGGATGTCAACCAAAATTTGTAGTGCTCTTTCTTGGATCAACTTATAAACGTGTGCCAAATTTCGTAAAATTCTATGAAGAATTGCGACCTATACATTGAGGACAAAAATTCGAGGAAAAATGGTGTTCCAAGGGAGGTACCCCAAGGAGTCCACGGATTTTAAATATTTTTTGTATTTTTCTTTTCTACTTAAATTTAAACATGCGTGCAAAATTTCATAGTTGTAGGATCACTCCTTCTATTTTTTGCAGGTTGATGTATGAAGAAATACCACTGTGTAACGCCCCGTTTTCACATTTTTGTCACAGATCCTAAATTTTTCTTAATCGGCCAAATAGGTGATCGGTTGTTTTCATAAAAGTATCACTCTTATTTACTCAGAGTATATTTCTTAATTATGGGTTTCGTAAAATAAAAAAATTCTTTTTTATAAGTGCATTGTTATGTTTTATTTATTTTTAAATATATGAAGTTGTTTTTCGACCTTTTTATTAATATATTTTATTTATTTATTTATTTATTTATTATATTTATTTATTTATTTATTTTATTTATTCCAATTACTGAGTAAGATAATGACGACGGTAACAGCAACACACTAGCTTATAGGAATTTTTGTGTGCGTAAATTATTATTTGACTGTCCCTGATGATGTTATTCAAAGAATAACGAAATATTGGAATAAATAAAATAAAGAATATTTTATACAAAAAAAGGACCTCGAGCTTGAAGATTTATTTGTTATATATATTTTATTTATTTTTAATTAAAAACACTTTTAAATCATTTATTAAATAAAATAAATCCTAACGAATTAACAAATTCGCGCAGGTTTGTTAAAAAGTTTGTTGAAAACCGAAAATTCTCTCCCATATAGCAAATAAGAAGAAGAACAGGCATTCACATTTAATGTATGAATATTTGTACTAAAAACACTTTTTTGAACTTGGTAGCACTAAAATTTAGTCTGCAACGCATAAAATACTCATTCGCAATATTGTTTTCATGATAGATTTCTGCACACTCTCTATGCACAATGAGTGGAAAAAAAGTTTGTTAAAAAGTTTGTTATGTTCACGGAGATTTATATTTCCAAACTCAATGTTCCTTTATGTGTATCGAAGTATAAATACCTAAATCTGGCAGTACTATACGCATTAAATATTGCCATACCAATAAACTATATTTAGTACAATTTTAAACTTGGCAGCACTAAAAACTTGTGAAAAGCAATTCCAAGTAAAACTAAGCGTGGTAAAGTACGTGGAATTAGAGTTGGGCAAAATCGTTCCTTTTGTGGAATCGTTCCGACCGATCCGAAAGATCAAAGGAACTAGGTCGTTCCTTTCGTTCATCGTTCCGCTTTTTACTTTGAACAATGAATGAACGAGAAACGAAAAAACTTCTCTGTCGTTCGTTAAAACGTCAACAATAAAATATTTGTTATTGTTTGTTTTTATGTTGTGGCGTAGCAACTACCTACATAAGAATTATGTATGTATTTTTTAAAATGTTTGTAAAAAATAATAATCAGTGGCATATTGCTAAAATATATTGCTTTGGATCACATTAGTAATACAAAAAATAACCCTACAAAAATACATGTGATCATTCAACGGATTGCAATTGCGGAACGAGGAACGACAAAAAATGAACTATTGAAAAAGTCCGCACCATTCCTTTTAGGGAATCGTTCAATGGAACTAGGTCGTTCCGGAACGACACAACTCTACGTGGAATTAATTAATCAATATTATATATTGAAGAAGGGCTTTGCTATTGTTTTAATAGCCATATATTAAAGTAACACACAACCTGTGTTATATAATCTACTACAAAAAATATCATCCTGTACGACAACCGCAATAAGTGTCGGTTCACACACGTCAAGTTTGACTTATCAAGTGTTGAGCTTTTAGGAGAGAAGGGTAAAGAGAATGCCGTTACTTTTCCCCTCTCTCCTAAAAACTCAAGACTTGACGAGTCAAACTTGACTGTGTGAACCGGTACTAGGTTAGGTTAGGTTAAGAAGGGTTGTGCGCCCACAGGCACACCTCCACTCGGAGACCGAATACGATCCATTGTGATTCCCTTCAATGAAAATATGAAGTAAGAGAGAGAGATAAAACGAAGTGAAGAAATAGAGAAAAGGAAGTAAGATAAAGACAGAAAATTAGAAAGTAGGACCAATACCCCCCTTACAGTCCCCTCAACAGAAACAGCCGCGTTATTTCCCTGACAAACCCCAGTATATTGGCCGGATTACATCCAGCTATGCACCCCAGTTCGTCGTGAAACCTATCTCCTAGCCACTTCAGTCTGAGACCCTGCATCCTAGGACAATGGCACAGTACATGCTCGATCGTCTCTAGCTCCTCTGAATCCTCGCATAGCCTGCAGAAGTCCGGTATGGCGTTGTCCCATCTGATCGCAAAAGCCCTGACAGGACAATGACCCGTCAAGAACCCTATAAGTGTTCTGAGACTACCCCTATCCAATCCCAGTAGAACCCTGGTTGCCCCCGCGACCAATTTGGGCCATAGTGCCCTAGACACCCTGCAATCCATTCTGCCCCTCCAGGATCGGTCAACGTCATCACGGAATTTCTCCCGTATCACCCCATAGTAGTAGCATAGGGGGGGTTTTTCCCCCTGTCCCCCACCACTAAGTCGAGACCCGAACCCTCTCTCGCGAGTTCGTCCGCCACCTCATTCCCCTCAACCATGCAGTGTCCTGGTACCCAACACAGCCTCACGTTGAATGCACCCATGAGTTCCCTAAGAGCGCTCCTACACCGCGCAACCAGGCATGATCGCACCGTATGGTTCTTCAATGCCCGAAGCGCCGCCTGACTATCGACGTAAATTGTCACCTCAGATCCACCCACGATGTGATCCAGTATCACCTCCGTCGCCCTCCAGATCGCTAGGATCTCAGCCTGGAAGACACTGCACTCATCAGGGAGTCTGAATGACCTTTTTACCTCGGTGTCCGCGATATAAACACCGGCACCAGTGCCGGTTTCCATCTTGGATCCATCCGTAAACACTGCCCACCCCTCAAACAACCCATTGGATCCACTCCAAATTTCCCTATCTGGGAACTCCACTGGTGGTGAACCGGCACTAAGGATGAATACATTTGCCAATTTTTTTTTATCCATAATAACTCGACTAATTGCCGGTCTCGTGGTATCTTATACGGTTGGTATTTGCATTACAAATGGTAATGAGTTTAAATAAATCTTTTCTTTTTAGACTGATCGCTCTGAACTGGAGATAGATTTTGCCGTATCCGCCTTATTTTTTGCAGCCGGCAATCTTGTTTTTCTCGTCTTCGGAACTACAAATCTGAAGACAGGTTGTGTGGTACTTCAATCTGCTACAACAAACGACTCGGGCGTATACGTCAACCGTAATCAAGCTGAATAAAAATTTCCTCATATCAAAGGATATAAAAATGCAAACTGTGAAAAAGTTTTATTTATTTTTATTAGATTAGTTAAAACCAAAGTATACAGGCATGTTATGAAAATCACTTTTAGTGAAAAGGATTTGAAATCACAAGAAAGGTGTTCTGGACAAAAAACTAGCTTCATAATCGTGATTTTAAACTGGTAAGCTAAGTGGCCGCCTATTAAAAATTACTTGCTTATTTTTTCATAACTTTTAACCAACTTGTGGTTTTCAAAACACCCTTAAATTACAATAGTGATTTGAAATCTTGTGATTTTCAGAACATGCCTGTATATACTTTGGTTGAAACAATTCATGTGGTATTAAAAAGTAGTGGGATTCACGCTTAGTAGTACATCTGAAACCCTTTTACATGAACTAGGATTTTAAACTACAAAGTGTGAACGTCCGTTTGTGGTTGATGGATGTTTTTTTTCTGATAGCAGAAATATTTTGTTTGATTATTTGTATCGCATAATATTAAAATTACAGCTTAGAAATGCCTAAAATCAATTTTGGTTTTTTTTTTTACCAAATTTTTCTTTTTATTAGTAAGCTCTATATCATTAAGTACATATTCATTAAATGTGCAAATAACCTATGTAAGAGGGAATGCGACCGATTTTGTAAGTGTAGGGCAACAGTATGTGTATTATTTTTGTAAAACTTAAACTATATCGATTTGCACCGAATTATAATTCCATTTACTAGATAATTTAATTATGTAATTACAATGTGTGTATGTATATATCAAACGAATTTTTAAATAAAAAGAGTTATTCAGGTATGTGATGGAAACCGATTTTGAAAACAAAACGATTTGAAAACGATAATATCGTTTTCGGTATCTTTAAAAATTGATTTCTAATAAATTTTTCTCCGTTTTTATTTATATATTCTGTTAAATTCTTTATTAAATATATTAATTGAACTATATTTTGAACAAATAATAAAGACTTTCAGCAAAGAATATAAATCTTATAGAATGCGCATCATGTAGAAGCAAAATTTCTTATGGCGGGGTTTATCATTACGCCCCGGTCTCATATAATTTCGCTCACAAATTTTGCCAACAATTTGTTGTTGGTTTGTGTTTTCACTTAGAGAACTGAAGAGAGCATCCAAAATGTGCAGCATTAACACATACACATGTTTGCTGTTTTTGCCAGCCAAAATGTGTGTGTGTTTGTGTTTTTTTCTTCGTTGAAACCGGTTTTTGGTATTTTTTTAATTGATTTCGTTTTGTTTTAAAACAATTTATGTGCAAATAACCTACGTAAGAGCGAATGCGACCAATTGCGTAATTGTAGGGCAACAGTATGTGTTTTATTTTTGTAAAAACTAAACTATATCGATTTGCACCGAATTATAATTCCATTTTTTAGATTATTTAATTATGTACTTACCATGTATGTATATTAATGGAATTTATAAATAAAGGAGTGGCATAATTATAAATAGGTATTTCTCCTTGATTGTTTGTTAAATAAATTTCATATTGCTCAGTTTGTGAACATTTATTAAATTAGTACTCCTCCGAAAACATTGCTCCTGGTCTTTAGAAAAAGGAAGTTCCAAGAAAAGAAAAATACAAGTTTTATCAAACGAATGATTTAATTTATTAAAATATTAGGGTGGTTGATATCCTCATTAAATTCTTTTTAAATATGTATGTATGTATTTGTATCGCTTTGGTTGATTGAAAATTTAATTGGAAATAATTTTATTTTTGTAAATATAATTTTTTTACATTTGTGAATAGACATAAAGTTAGAAATAAATTAAATTTATTCCGAATATATGAGAACTAAATTTTTTTAATTTCCAAGCAACATGATTAAATAAAAACCAAACAAAATTCCTTAAGAAGGAATAATAATATGTTTTATTTTAATCTATTTTTAAATAGGTATCTTTAATAAGAATATTAAAACTGCTCAGCTATGAAATAAATATATAACATGGTTTGACAAAAGACCCCAAAAGCATTGTGTGACCATGCCGCTTAAATAAACATAAAATATTTTTTATGAACAAGGCAGTTTATGTTTTTACATATTTTTATATTCCTATAAATCTTTAATTTTACAGAAAAACTGCATCTGAATTTCGGTGCGAGCCGATATAGTTTTATCTGTACAACAATAAAACACATACTCTTACCCTACAATTACACAATCGGTCACATTTGGTTTTACGAAGGTTATTTGTACAAAAATTGCAAGAAACAAAAATTCTTTTGTTAGGTTTTTGTTTTATTTTTTACTTAATGTGTTTTTTTTTGACTTGGCAATGTACATACATACACACTCGAGCACGCACATACATATACGCTGATAAATGAGAATTAAAAGCTCTCATAACCAACGAGAGAACGATGCATTGTTACGCTCTTTGTTTTTGCTTCTTTCCCTTTTGTCTTCCCGCCCGCATCATGCATTTTTTTTCAAAAATATTTTAGTTTTCCTTGAGATGCGCATTCTATATGATTTATATTCTTTGCTTTCAGGCAGAGACCTGCACCGTCAAGTTTTGTCGGCGGCGGCGGCGGCTCAAAGCCGGCTTAAGCCGACTTAAACTTAAACCAATTTAAAAATAATTTTTTTTTACCCCCTTTCATATTTTAGTTTGAATAATAAAATTAATTTGCATATATACTTATTTTAATGCTTGTGGACCATTATCTATTCCTAAATGAGATTTTAAATTTTTACCGCAAAACCTTTGAAAATATACAAGGACTATATCTTAATCATAAACATTTTTATTTATTAAAAAAAACCGTTTTTATTAAAAACAAGCTGACCCGGCAAACATTGTTTTGCCTAGAAAAGTATTGTTTTTGTGTATATTTAAAATACAGATACAGAATCAGGTACAGGTAATATTCGGTGAAGATAATTTAAAAGTGAAAATGTGAATTATAAGTCATTGAAGGAAGCACTTTGTGATAAACAATATTTTTCGTTTTGTTGTCAGGTGCGAAAATGAACAAAGCGGAAGGCTTTGAAAAACAGTCGTTCTCCAAATTTAGGCCACAAACACTCAATGATTGGCCTTGGGATTTGATGATTGTCATGGCGAATGCGAGACAAATTGGATATTGGATTCGTTTAAACTCGAATGGCATATTGGTTAGGATCATTGGAATTCTCGGAATGAGAACTTCCTCTACTTTAAACTTTCCTTTTAGCACTCCATACAAAATGTATGAATAAATGAATTTTCTTTATAATTTGTTTTTTCTGTAATATTTTAGACATTTTTTTTGCTAACAGATCAAAGCATGATCAATTGCATAGCTTACGATTTGATTCATTTTCAATGGCACTTCTTGTCGGAAATTGTTCATACCAACATAGAAACCTTTGCCGGCTCATGCGCAATAACTTTACTAAAGACCATAGCATGATCAAATGATAAAATTTATTGTGAGTAATTTTCAATGGTGGTGCCTACCGGTCATTTGGTCATACAAACCTAGAAACCTTTGTATGGTAATGCTCGACAGCTGTGCTAAAGATCATAGCATGATCAAATGCACAGTTTATGATTTAACTCATTTCGAGTCATTTTCAGTGGCGCCAGCTGCCTTAAATTGGTCATATCAACCTATAAACCTTCGCCGGCTCATGCTCAACAACTTTGCTAAAGATCATAGCATCGTCAAATGCAGAGTTTACGATTTAATTCACACTGAGAATTCTTCTTACTTGGTCAGAGACCATTCCGAATTGATACGAATCATCGAAATCGGTCCAGCCGTTCTTTAGTTATAAACGTAGTAACTTTCTTTTATATATATATATATATATATATATATATATATATAATAAATAATATATATGTATATAGAAGAAGATAAAAAGAATAGAAAAAAAATTTTTCTAGTTTTGGTTATGCATTTCTTGTAGGGAATATTAGATTAAATGACTGTGACCGGCGGCTGATTTTAAGCCGACTTTAGTCGATAAATTTTCGGCGGCGGCGGCTGTTAAAAATAATCGCACACAGCACCACCACCGGGTTCAACATTACAGCAACCTCCGCCAGATATGCATGCGGCAGCACACCCAGGGGCCACCCAACCGCCACACAGAGGAGTATTTGGCCTAAAAAGCTGGCCAAAAGGGCAAAACTGAATTTTAAGAAATCTTAAGAACTAAGTACGCAGCTCGACAGACAACAATATTTTACATTATATTGTAAATTTTGAAAACTTTTAGTTGCGATTTGTAGCTCTGAGACCCTGCTAAAGTCAGGAAAGTGAAGAAAATTATATGAGATTTAAAAGTTTTTTTCGGTTTCTTGATGTTTATATGATATTTTTTTTGCGGCTAAACGAATAAAGGTTTAAGAAAGATTATTTTTTTCGCTGAAAGGTTATATTTTTATCAGTGAAGTAAATGTGGACCAAAAAATTGTGAAATACTCCACAAAAATAATAGTCACACAATAATAAAAGATTTTATTCTTTTATCGCCATTAAAAAAGATTGCTTTTCTGATGCATTTACGAACGTACCCTATATTTTATTTTTTGAAATCCTAAATTTTTTTGGAAAAGGTTGCTAATTTTTTGTAACCTGTCGGGTTATTCTTCCTTATTTTTTTTTTTTTTATTTTTTTTAAAATTTTTTTTTTTTAAATTTATTTTTATTATTGAATCTTTCTTATCGAAATTTACAATATGTATTCAAATCTTAATTCTACTTGTTGTTTATTAGTTGTTACCAGTATAACCACTAACTGCAGTATTCAAATTTTAAGACTGTCTTCTAGTTAGGCTCAAAGTATCGGTTCTTTTTAGCCTCTGGTGACCTTCGAACTGAAGCAAGTAGTGCTCTTTCTTGGATCAACTTATAAACGTGTGCCAAATTTCGTAAAATTCTATGAAGAATTGCGACCTATACATTGAGGACAAAAATTCGAGGAAAAATGGTGTTCCAAGGGAGGTACCCCAAGGAGTCCACGGATTTTAAATATTTTTTGTATTTTTCTTTTCTACTTAAATTTAAACATGCGTGCAAAATTTCATAGTTGTAGGATCACTCCTTCTATTTTTTGCAGGTTGATGTATGAAGAAATACCACTGTGTAACGCCCCGTTTTCACATTTTTGTCACAGATCCTAAATTTTTCTTAATCGGCCAAATAGGTGATCGGTTGTTTTCATAAAAGTATCACTCTTATTTACTCAGAGTATATTTCTTAATTATGGGTTTCGTAAAATAAAAAAATTCTTTTTTATAAGTGCATTGTTATGTTTTATTTATTTTTAAATATATGAAGTTGTTTTTCGACCTTTTTATTAATATATTTTATTTATTTATTTATTTATTTATTATATTTATTTATTTATTTATTCCAATTACTGAGTAAGATAATGACGACGGTAACAGCAACACACTAGCTTATAGGAATTTTTGTGTGCGTAAATTATTATTTGACTGTCCCTGATGATGTTATTCAAAGAATAACGAAATATTGGAATAAATAAAATAAAGAATATTTTATACAAAAAAAGGACCTCGAGCTTGAAGATTTATTTGTTATATATATTTTATTTATTTTTAATTAAAAACACTTTTAAATCATTTATTAAATAAAATAAATCCTAACGAATTAACAAATTCGCGCAGGTTTGTTAAAAAGTTTGTTGAAAACCGAAAATTCTCTCCCATATAGCAAATAAGAAGAACAGGCATTCACATTTAATGTATGAATATTTGTACTAAAAACACTTTTTTGAACTTGGTAGCACTAAAATTTAGTCTGCAACGCATAAAATACTCATTCGCAATATTGTTTTCATGATAGATTTCTGCACACTCTCTATGCACAATGAGTGGAAAAAAAGTTTGTTAAAAAGTTTGTTATGTTCACGGAGATTTATATTTCCAAACTCAATGTTCCTTTATGTGTATCGAAGTATAAATACCTAAATCTGGCAGTACTATACGCATTAAATATTGCCATACCAATAAACTATATTTAGTACAATTTTAAACTTGGCAGCACTAAAAACTTGTGAAAAGCAATTCCAAGTAAAACTAAGCGTGGTAAAGTACGTGGAATTAGAGTTGGGCAAAATCGTTCCTTTTGTGGAATCGTTCCGACCGATCCGAAAGATCAAAGGAACTAGGTCGTTCCTTTCGTTCATCGTTCCGCTTTTTACTTTGAACAATGAATGAACGAGAAACGAAAAAACTTCTCTGTCGTTCGTTAAAACGTCAACAATAAAATATTTGTTATTGTTTGTTTTTATGTTGTGGCGTAGCAACTACCTACATAAGAATTATGTATGTATTTTTTAAAATGTTTGTAAAAAATAATAATCAGTGGCATATTGCTAAAATATATTGCTTTGGATCACATTAGTAATACAAAAAATAACCCTACAAAAATACATGTGATCATTCAACGGATTGCAATTGCGGAACGAGGAACGACAAAAAATGAACTATTGAAAAAGTCCGCACCATTCCTTTTAGGGAATCGTTCAATGGAACTAGGTCGTTCCGGAACGACACAACTCTACGTGGAATTAATTAATCAATATTATATATTGAAGAAGGGCTTTGCTATTGTTTTAATAGCCATATATTAAAGTAACACACAACCTGTGTTATATAATCTACTACAAAAAATATCATCCTGTACGACAACCGCAATAAGTGTCGGTTCACACACGTCAAGTTTGACTTATCAAGTGTTGAGCTTTTAGGAGAGAAGGGTAAAGAGAATGCCGTTACTTTTCCCCTCTCTCCTAAAAACTCAAGACTTGACGAGTCAAACTTGACTGTGTGAACCGGTACTAGGTTAGGTTAGGTTAAGAAGGGTTGTGCGCCCACAGGCACACCTCCACTCGGAGACCGAATACGATCCATTGTGATTCCCTTCAATGAAAATATGAAGTAAGAGAGAGAGATAAGACGAAGTGAAGAAATAGAGAAAAGGAAGTAAGATAAAGACAGAAAATTAGAAAGTAGGACCAATACCCCCCTTACAGTCCCCTCAACAGAAACAGCCGCGTTATTTCCCTGACAAACCCCAGTATATTGGCCGGATTACATCCAGCTATGCACCCCAGTTCGTCGTGAAACCTATCTCCTAGCCACTTCAGTCTGAGACCCTGCATCCTAGGACAATGGCACAGTACATGCTCGATCGTCTCTAGCTCCTCTGAATCCTCGCATAGCCTGCAGAAGTCCGGTATGGCGTTGTCCCATATGCTCGCAAAAGCCCTGACAGGACAATGACCCGTCAAGAACCCTATAAGTGTTCTGAGACTACCCCTATCCAATCCCAGTAGAACCCTGGTTGCCCCCGCGACCAATTTGGGCCATAGTGCCCTAGACACCCTGCAATCCATTCTGCCCCTCCAGGATCGGTCAACGTCATCACGGAATTTCTCCCGTATCACCCCATAGTAGTAGCATAGGGGGGGTTTTTCCCCCTGTCCCCCACCACTAAGTCGAGACCCGAACCCTCTCTCGCGAGTTCGTCCGCCACCTCATTCCCCTCAACCATGCAGTGTCCTGGTACCCAACACAGCCTCACGTTGAATGCACCCATGAGTTCCCTAAGAGCGCTCCTACACCGCGCAACCAGGCATGATCGCACCGTATGGTTCTTCAATGCCCGAAGCGCCGCCTGACTATCGACGTAAATTGTCACCTCAGATCCACCCACGATGTGATCCAGTATCACCTCCGTCGCCCTCCAGATCGCTAGGATCTCAGCCTGGAAGACACTGCACTCATCAGGGAGTCTGAATGACCTTTTTACCTCGGTGTCCGCGATATAAACACCGGCACCAGTGCCGGTTTCCATCTTGGATCCATCCGTAAACACTGCCCACCCCTCAAACAACCCATTGGATCCACTCCAAATTTCCCTATCTGGGAACTCCACTGGTGGTGAACCGGCACTAAGGATGAATACATTTGCCAATTTTTTTTTATCCATAATAACTCGACTAATTGCCGGTCTCGTGGTATCTTATACGGTTGGTATTTGCATTACAAATGGTAATGAGTTTAAATAAATCTTTTCTTTTTAGACTGATCGCTCTGAACTGGAGATAGATTTTGCCGTATCCGCCTTATTTTTTGCAGCCGGCAATCTTGTTTTTCTCGTCTTCGGAACTACAAATCTGAAGACAGGTTGTGTGGTACTTCAATCTGCTACAACAAACGACTCGGGCGTATACGTCAACCGTAATCAAGCTGAATAAAAATTTCCTCATATCAAAGGATATAAAAATGCAAACTGTGAAAAAGTTTTATTTATTTTTATTAGATTAGTTAAAACCAAAGTATACAGGCATGTTATGAAAATCACTTTTAGTGAAAAGGATTTGAAATCACAAGAAAGGTGTTCTGGACAAAAAACTAGCTTCATAATCGTGATTTTAAACTGGTAAGCTAAGTGGCCGCCTATTAAAAATTACTTGCTTATTTTTTCATAACTTTTAACCAACTTGTGGTTTTCAAAACACCCTTAAATTACAATAGTGATTTGAAATCTTGTGATTTTCAGAACATGCCTGTATATACTTTGGTTGAAACAATTCATGTGGTATTAAAAAGTAGTGGGATTCACGCTTAGTAGTACATCTGAAACCCTTTTACATGAACTAGGATTTTAAACTACAAAGTGTGAACGTCCGTTTGTGGTTGATGGATGTTTTTTTTCTGATAGCAGAAATATTTTGTTTGATTATTTGTATCGCATAATATTAAAATTACAGCTTAGAAATGCCTAAAATCAATTTTGGTTTTTTTTTTTTTACCAAATTTTTCTTTTTATTAGTAAGCTCTATATCATTAAGTACATATTCATTAAATGTGCAAATAACCTATGTAAGAGGGAATGCGACCGATTTTGTAAGTGTAGGGCAACAGTATGTGTATTATTTTTGTAAAACTTAAACTATATCGATTTGCACCGAATTATAATTCCATTTACTAGATAATTTAATTATGTAATTACAATGTGTGTATGTATATATCAAACGAATTTTTAAATAAAAAGAGTTATTCAGGTATGTGATGGAAACCGATTTTGAAAACAAAACGATTTGAAAACGATAATATCGTTTTCGGTATCTTTAAAAATTGATTTCTAATAAATTTTTCTCCGTTTTTATTTATATATTCTGTTAAATTCTTTATTAAATATATTAATTGAACTATATTTTGAACAAATAATAAAGACTTTCAGCAAAGAATATAAATCTTATAGAATGCGCATCATGTAGAAGCAAAATTTCTTATGGCGGGGTTTATCATTACGCCCCGGTCTCATATAATTTCGCTCACAAATTTTGCCAACAATTTGTTGTTGGTTTGTGTTTTCACTTAGAGAACTGAAGAGAGCATCCAAAATGTGCAGCATTAACACATACACATGTTTGCTGTTTTTGCCAGCCAAAATGTGTATGTGTTTGTGTTTTTTTCTTCGTTGAAACCGGTTTTTGGTATTTTTTTAATTGATTTCGTTTTGTTTTAAAACAATTTATGTGCAAATAACCTACGTAAGAGCGAATGCGACCAATTGCGTAATTGTAGGGCAACAGTATGTGTTTTATTTTTGTAAAAACTAAACTATATCGATTTGCACCGAATTATAATTCCATTTTTTAGATTATTTAATTATGTACTTACCATGTATGTATATTAATGGAATTTATAAATAAAGGAGTGGCATAATTATAAATAGGTATTTCTCCTTGATTGTTTGTTAAATAAATTTCATATTGCTCAGTTTGTGAACATTTATTAAATTAGTACTCCTCCGAAAACATTGCTCCTGGTCTTTAGAAAAAGGAAGTTCCAAGAAAAGAAAAATACAAGTTTTATCAAACGAATGATTTAATTTATTAAAATATTAGGGTGGTTGATATCCTCATTAAATTCTTTTTAAATATGTATGTATGTATTTGTATCGCTTTGGTTGATTGAAAATTTAATTGGAAATAATTTTATTTTTGTAAATATAATTTTTTTACATTTGTGAATAGACATAAAGTTAGAAATAAATTAAATTTATTCCGAATATATGAGAACTAAATTTTTTTAATTTCCAAGCAACATGATTAAATAAAAACCAAACAAAATTCCTTAAGAAGGAATAATAATATGTTTTATTTTAATCTATTTTTAAATAGGTATCTTTAATAAGAATATTAAAACTGCTCAGCTATGAAATAAATATATAACATGGTTTGACAAAAGACCCCAAAAGCATTGTGTGACCATGCCGCTTAAATAAACATAAAATATTTTTTATGAACAAGGCAGTTTATGTTTTTACATATTTTTATATTCCTATAAATCTTTAATTTTACAGAAAAACTGCATCTGAATTTCGGTGCGAGCCGATATAGTTTTATCTGTACAACAATAAAACACATACTCTTACCCTACAATTACACAATCGGTCACATTTGGTTTTACGAAGGTTATTTGTACAAAAATTGCAAGAAACAAAAATTCTTTTGTTAGGTTTTTGTTTTATTTTTTACTTAATGTGTTTTTTTTTTTTTGACTTGGCAATGTACATACATACACACTCGAGCACGCACATACATATACGCTGATAAATGAGAATTAAAAGCTCTCATAACCAACGAGAGAACGATGCATTGTTACGCTCTTTGTTTTTGCTTCTTTCCCTTTTGTCTTCCCGCCCGCATCATGCATTTTTTTTCAAAAATATTTTAGTTTTCCTTGAGATGCGCATTCTATATGATTTATATTCTTTGCTTTCAGGCAGAGACCTGCACCGTCAAGTTTTGTCGGCGGCGGCGGCGGCTCAAAGCCGGCTTAAGCCGACTTAAACTTAAACCAATTTAAAAATAATTTTTTTTTACCCCCTTTCATATTTTAGTTTGAATAATAAAATTAATTTGCATATATACTTATTTTAATGCTTGTGGACCATTATCTATTCCTAAATGAGATTTTAAATTTTTACCGCAAAACCTTTGAAAATATACAAGGACTATATCTTAATCATAAACATTTTTATTTATTAAAAAAAACCGTTTTTATTAAAAACAAGCTGACCCGGCAAACATTGTTTTGCCTAGAAAAGTATTGTTTTTGTGTATATTTAAAATACAGATACAGAATCAGGTACAGGTAATATTCGGTGAAGATAATTTAAAAGTGAAAATGTGAATTATAAGTCATTGAAGGAAGCACTTTGTGATAAACAATATTTTTCGTTTTGTTGTCAGGTGCGAAAATGAACAAAGCGGAAGGCTTTGAAAAACAGTCGTTCTCCAAATTTAGGCCACAAACACTCAATGATTGGCCTTGGGATTTGATGATTGTCATGGCGAATGCGAGACAAATTGGATATTGGATTCGTTTAAACTCGAATGGCATATTGGTTAGGATCATTGGAATTCTCGGAATGAGAACTTCCTCTACTTTAAACTTTCCTTTTAGCACTCCATACAAAATGTATGAATAAATGAATTTTCTTTATAATTTGTTTTTTCTGTAATATTTTAGACATTTTTTTTGCTAACAGATCAAAGCATGATCAATTGCATAGCTAACGATTTGATTCATTTTCAATGGCACTTCTTGTCGGAAATTGTTCATACCAACATAGAAACCTTTGCCGGCTCATGCGCAATAACTTTACTAAAGACCATAGCATGATCAAATGATAAAATTTATTGTGAGTAATTTTCAATGGTGGTGCCTACCGGTCATTTGGTCATACAAACCTAGAAACCTTTGTATGGTAATGCTCGACAGCTGTGCTAAAGATCATAGCATGATCAAATGCACAGTTTATGATTTAACTCATTTCGAGTCATTTTCAGTGGCGCCAGCTGCCTTAAATTGGTCATATCAACCTATAAACCTTCGCCGGCTCATGCTCAACAACTTTGCTAAAGATCATAGCATCGTCAAATGCAGAGTTTACGATTTAATTCACACTGAGAATTCTTCTTACTTGGTCAGAGACCATTCCGAATTGATACGAATCATCGAAATCGGTCCAGCCGTTCTTTAGTTATAAACGTAGTAACTTTCTTTTATATATATATATATATATATATATATATATATATATATATAATAAATAATATATATGTATATAGAAGAAGATAAAAAGAATAGAAAAAAAATTTTTCTAGTTTTGGTTATGCATTTCTTGTAGGGAATATTAGATTAAATAACTGTGACCGGCGGCTGATTTTAAGCCGACTTTAGTCGATAAATTTTCGGCGGCGGCGGCTGTTAAAAATAATCGCACACAGCACCACCACCGGGTTCAACATTACAGCAACCTCCGCCAGATATGCATGCGGCAGCACACCCAGGGGCCACCCAACCGCCACACAGAGGAGTATTTGGCCTAAAAAGCTGGCCAAAAGGGCAAAACTGAATTTTAAGAAATCTTAAGAACTAAGTACGCAGCTCGACAGACAACAATATTTTACATTATATTGTAAATTTTGAAAACTTTTAGTTGCGATTTGTAGCTCTGAGACCCTGCTAAAGTCAGGAAAGTGAAGAAAATTATATGAGATTTAAAAGTTTTTTTCGGTTTCTTGATGTTTATATGATATTTTTTTTGCGGCTAAACGAATAAAGGTTTAAGAAAGATTATTTTTTTCGCTG
The DNA here is from genome assembly GCA_930367215.1 of Pollenia angustigena. NCBI lineage: Eukaryota > Metazoa > Arthropoda > Insecta > Diptera > Polleniidae > Pollenia > Pollenia angustigena. The sequence goes on from OV884060.1 coordinate 90,882,286, forward strand.
AAAGGTTATATTTTTATCAGTGAAGTAAATGTGGACCAAAAAATTGTGAAATACTCCACAAAAATAATAGTCACACAATAATAAAAGATTTTATTCTTTTATCGCCATTAAAAAAGATTGCTTTTCTGATGCATTTACGAACGTACCCTATATTTTATTTTTTGAAATCCTAAATTTTTTTGGAAAAGGTTGCTAATTTTTTGTAACCTGTCGGGTTATTCTTCCTTATTTTTTTTTTTTTTATTTTTTTTTAAGTTTTTTTTTTTTAAATTTATTTTTATTATTGAATCTTTCTTATCGAAATTTACAATATGTATTCAAATCTTAATTCTACTTGTTGTTTATTAGTTGTTACCAGTATAACCACTAACTGCAGTATTCAAATTTTAAGACTGTCTTCTAGTTAGGCTCAAAGTATCGGTTCTTTTTAGCCTCTGGTGACCTTCGAACTGAAGCAAACCCCAAGCGAGGTAGTTAGGGTGGACCATTAGTTTATCGATGTAGCTTATTGAATATTTTTTAATTTCCTCCTGGATAGTGGGGACGTTGAGATCTCTGTGGATAATATCATTACGTATATACCATGGGGCGCAGACAATTTGTCGTTATATTCCAGACTGTCTTCTTTGAAGCTTTTGGATGTTAGATGCGCATGCAGTACCCCATAATTGGATGCCATATGTCCATATTGGTTTTATGATGGACTTGTATAGAAGAATTTTGTTGTCTAAAGACAAGTTTGAGTTTCCACCGAGAAGCCAATGTAGTTGAGCTGCTTTAAGTTTCATAGCCGTTATTTTCGCTTCGATATGACGAGACCAGGTCAAGCGTCTATCTATATGAATTCCCAAGTACTTTACATGGTTTTCTACCGGAACAGTGATGTTATTTATTTTTACTGCTGGGCACGTTTGTCTTCTGAGCGTGAAAGTTAAGTGAGCACATTTAGCCGGGTTAACCTTTATTCTCCATTTTTCTAGCCATGCCTCTAGTTCATTGATGTGGGACTGCAGATTTTGCGATGCGACTTTTGGGTCATGGTTAACGCTAATAAATGCTGTGTCGTCTGCAAATGTAGAGGTATGCGTGCTCAGGTTTGTTGGCATATCCGCTGTGTATATTATATATAGAAGCGGTCCTAATATGCTGCCTTGGGGAACACCAGCAGTAATTTTCTTGAGAGGGGAGTATTTATCTTGCGACCTTACTGTGAATGTTCTGCCTGTTAGATAGCTCTCCAGAAGCTTGTGAGTGTTTTGAGGAAGCATTCGTGTTATTTTGATGAGTAGCCCATCATGCCAAACTTTGTCAAAAGCTTGGCAAATGTCTATAAACAGTGCTGAGCAGTATTGCTTTTTCTCAAACGCCGATCTAATAAGGGTGACAATTCTATGCACTTGTTCTATTATACCATGTTTCGCTCTGAATCCGAACTGGTGATCCGGGATGATTTCGTGTTCATTTAGATGAGGAGTTATACTTAAAACGAATATTTTTTCGAAAAGCTTCGATAGGATTGACAATAAGCTTATCGGTCTGTACGACGAAACCTGGCTAGCATCTTTTCCTGGCTTGGGAATCATCACAATTATAGACCTCTTCCATGAGGATGGGAAGTATCCGACTCTTAATATAGCGTTAAAAATGAGCAGCAAGATTCTGGAAGCAGACGATGGTAGGTTTCTTATCATTGACCCTGTGATGCGGTCAGGTCCGGGAGATTTTCTAATATTCACTTTTTCTATTGCAGATTTTACTTGAGTTATGTTAAATTGTAATGGAACAAGTATGTGCATCATGTGGCGTGAAAACTTTCTCAAGGTGGCCCGCGAAAGCGTTTAATTTTTCATGTGTGTTTTTGGCCCAAGTGCGGTTTTCCAGTCTTAATGGAGATTCTTGGGTTATAGGGCATTTCATATGCCGTACAGCCATCCATAAGCTATAATTGGAGTTTTTTGTGGCGTCTAGGCTGTTTAGATAGCCTTCTATTGCAGACTCGTGGTTATGTCTCAATTTGTTGCGAAGAGTGGTCAGGCATAATTGTAGTTGGGCCTTAGTGGTTGGGGAACGACTGTTTTGCCATTGTCTTCTTAACTTCCTTTTCTCTCTGATAAGGGTCTCTATATCCGTCGATGTATTGTAAGGAGCACGTTTATTTGTCCGCTTGATTGGGGTTGCATTTCTTGCTGCAGTATCCAAGACTTCTGTAAATCGGTCGACAGCTATTTGGATGTCAGATGAATTTTTTAGGGGAATGCACTGTGATAGGTGAGAGCTCACATACATTTTATACTTTAACCAATTTGTGTTTCTGTTTGGTTAGGAAATATAGTTTGCAGCTGCAGCGTCAGAGTTACCTTTTAAAATTAGGATTGAAGGTGAATGATCAGACGAAAGATCATAGGAGGAACTAACTAGTACCTGATCGCGCTTGATGTTTTTAATTACAGCAAAGTCAATAAGGTCTGGTAGCTTATTGAAGTCGGTTGGCCAATAGGTAGGCTCACCACTCGATACCACATCAAAATTATTTGCAGTTACGGTATTGTATAGCTGATTACCTCTAGGACTAATAAGTCTGGAGCCCCAATATGTATGTTTAGCGTTGTAGTCGCCAGCAGCAATGAATTTCTGGCCCAATGTGGAGCAGAAGTTGAGAAATTTATCGTTTACAATTTTGTGCCTCGGGGGACAATAAACGGATGTTAACGTTAGATTAAAATCAGTAAGATTTATAGATGTGGCCTGGATACAATCTTCTTCGAACTCTGGCAATGGTAAGTTTCTGATGTTTTTGTGCACAATTATGGCTGTGCCACCACAAGCTCGTCCGCTGGGATGTTTTGTGTCATACGTAAGGTATCCATTTACCCTAAAGCAGTTTTTATGAGTGAAGTGTGTTTCAGAGACAAGAAGTACGTCGATTTCATGCCTATGAAGAAAGTTTGCAACTTCGTGTTTATGTTGGGATAACCCGTTTGCATTGCAGAAACATATTTTTAACTGGTTCATTTTTTGTTGAGTAGAACTTGCAGGAGCATGTTCTGGTTTCGCATCATTTCCTGAAACATGTTCTGCATAGTGGCCATGAAGTTATTCATAGTTTGAATTAAATTTTCAATTGAGGTAGACATATTTCCAGAAGGCATTTGTAGACCTTCCCTAGGAACATTAGCGTTTGGAGGTTGCTTTGCGTTAGAAGTACTCGGGGGATTTTTCGCATTAGGGTTTCCTTTTAAGACTTGGGCATATGATTGGTTTTGATTGTTTGTTTGTGAAGTACTAGCAATAGAGCCAGCGGCTTGGCTGGGCGCATGTGACGGACCATATTGGGAGTGAGTATATTTTTGAAGTAAAGCAGGTTTTTTTTAAATGCAAGAAGACTCTACAACCCCTATAGTTTGCCGTGTGATTTTCGCCACAGTTGCTGCATTTCTTTACATTCGGGTCAGCTTTAGAACGATTACATTCGGCGGTTTTATGAGCGTCGCCACAAACCACACATACGTGAGGCAATTTACAATATGATTTTGTATGCCCATATTCCTGACAGTTTGTGCATTGGGAGGGACCCTTTCGTTTTAATGGCTCCTCAACAGTTATTCTTCTGTTGAGTAGGTAGCGCAAGTTGTATATGGGATGAACTGAATTTTTGGTTTTGAGAACCGATGAATCAAACGATATTTCAACGCGGTGCATTGGTTGAGGAACTTTATTCCTGTTCAAAATGTTATGAACAGATTTAACCTCATACCCCTCTAGCTCTATGGCAGATTTTATTTCCTCTGTAGGAACAGAACTATCTATGCCTTTTATGACAATAATCAATCCCTTAGCACTTTTTAATTGATATGTATAGTAACTTTTATTTTCTGCGTCCAGGTGTCTTGATATAATACGAAAGTTCGTTTATGTACTGGCTTGAATTTTGGTCTCTTGAATTTGCCCGCGTCGTATAGAAACGACGTAGAAATTATTCTTACCTACCAGTTGAATCAACATGTTGACTATGCTATTTGATGTTTGCTCCCGCAGATAGATAGGTGGCGGTTTAACTTCTTTAGCGGCTGTTCCATGTGCTGATTCTGCTTCTTCATCGTCAGGTATGGATAGTACAGAGAATCTGTTACCATTTGTTGGCAAAGAGACTACGTTAGAGCCTTTGTATTGTTTGGCCATGCGTTCCTGTTGGGTGGACCTAGGGCTAGCCTTTCTCTTAGTTATTGTTATATATCTGTCCATGCCTGTTTGCACTTTAGTACTTTTTGGCACAGCTCCTGTATTTATTAATGCAAATCGTGATGTTCCAGGTTTTTCGTTATTATTCCTCTGGTCAGACGACTTCACACTTTGAACCACATTTACGGTCGGATCACCACACTTGCTCAGGTTGGGCACACTTGCACTTAAATTGCTGTATGGAAAACCAGTTGCGCTGGCAATTTTTGCACTTAAATAATTTTTATTTAATTCTGGGTATCGAATGTTTTCATTGCTCACGCTCGGGGAGCTTACCACAATATACACGTTTCTGCTATTTGTGCTGGGCCTACTCTCCTTATTGGGAGTATTTGTGAGGCTCATTCACAAATCTCTTCGGGCACCTTAGTTACTGTTCTTTTTTTCAGCTATTACAAATATTTTTTTTTTTTCACCTATTACAAATATTTTTTTTTCACTTCGAATTTTTCTTACTCATTGATACACGTCCGTACTCGTCAAGAGCTGGCTCGAAACTTATTGTTAATTTTAATCATCGGTATCAAATTTATCAGTGGTGTTCTGGAAATCGAAAACGAAAAACGCAAGAATTTTAAACGTTGTTTTTTAATATGATTCCTGTAATAAAAGAATTTTATGACAAATATTATACAAATATTTCTCTATTAAACAGAATTATATAACGAAAATAATAAAAATTTGATTAAGTGTATTAAAAACAGCTTTCAAATTCTTGCGTTTTTCGTTTTCGATTTCCAGAACACCCCTGTATATTCGTATTTTTTTGATAAGTTTTGAATATGGCATAAACTTTATTTCTAGATTTATTGGTTTAAAAAATAGATGGGGTGACGAAAAAATACCAAAAATTCAGGTTTTACCCGTGTTCTCCCTAAAAGAGCTGAATTTCAAAAAAAGTACCAGACACCTATCCGCTTATTTTTTTAAAGAACAACGATAAGTATAACAGTTATTTATAACGGTTATATCTAGGGATGCGATTTCCATGCAAATGCATGTTTTTTGTCGATGGTCTAAAGTCTATGTCGACGAATTATCTTTCCGAATCATTAAATTTGCGTTAAAATGGCATCGATTTGTTTTCGCATATTGTTGCATATTTCGGTTTTAAATGCATATTTTAAAATTTTTGAGTGATCTTCGAAAAATTTCCAAATTTTATAAAAAAAAACCCTTCAAAAAATTTTTTTTTTAAATCAATTAATAAATTTTTTGGAGCTCTGCTTAAAATACTAGATTTCGACAAAAGATCCTTAAATTTTTAACCGATGCAGCACCTTACATGGTTAAGGCTGCCAATTGCCCTAAAACAATTTATCCAAAACTGTTACTTGATTGGCACATGGGTTACACCGAGTTGCAGAGGAAATTAGAAGCCAATTCGATAATATTAATTTATTGGTTTCATACGGGATTTAGTTCACTTAATAGTCAACTCAAATTGAATAATATGGCAGAAAGTAACATGAACATGTGAATGGAAAAATAGCCCGACAAATTAAAAAAAAAATCCAAAAACTGTTGCAAAAAAATACAGGATTTCAAAAAATAAAACAAATTTCAAATATTTTTGATCTAGAATCAAATGTGGGATCCAACTTAGAAAATAAATATTCTTCAAATGAATTGTCATCCTTAAAGTATGCCTCAACTTCGGTTGACGTTAAGAGATCATTTTCCATGTACAAAAGCTTTTTAACAGATACTTTTGATAATATAAAAAGTATTTATTTGACTATGCAAGCAAAAATTTAAATGATGTAGTTATTTAAATTAACTTCCTGTTGATCAATTTCAGAACGTAGACTTCGTTCGCATAACTTACATTAAAAACAAAAACAAATTAAAAAACATTGTTTTTGTTCAAATTTTTAATATTTTTAATTAGGCTTAAGTTCATCAAATTTAATTTTCAATTTGCAATCGAAACATGTCAGGGTAACCTGTCCGTAAAAACGCCTGGGTTCGAGCCCAGATTGAGTCAAGAATGAAAAAAAATTATCAGTAAATTTTAATTAATTTTCATGTTGTAAAATTCCTTTCTTCATAAAAATAATTTAATGAAAATTAAATTTGATGAACTTAATCCTAATTAAAAATATTAAAAATTTGGATTAAAAACCATAAATAGTTCAACAAAATAAGCACAATACTAATTATTGTTAAAGCTAAGGCACGAGCTCTATGTTTGCATTTGTCCTTCAAGTTGTGCTGAAAAGGTTAGCAAGAAAAAGAAAGACAAAAAAATGAAAAAACAAAACAAAATATGTACTTTGAACTTCAAGAAGAATTCTTGACAAAAGTACGAAAAACAGAAGTAAAGGAAGAACATGTAAAATAAATTAAAATAGATAATCATTCAAAGCAAATTTCGATCTACCAAAGGTTAAATACAATTTGTTTTAAGGATTGATGTTTGACTAATGACGTCAGCAGTCGTCGATGGCTGCGAGTGTTAAACGGCAAGCCCTCTGAGGAGATTGAGTGGTTGCAATCAAAACATGTCAGGGTAACCTGTCCGTAAAAACGCCTGGGTTCGAGCCCAGATTGAGTCAAGAATGAAAAAAAAAAATTATCAGTAAATTTTAATTAATTTTCATGTTGTAAAATTCCTTTCTTCATAAAAATAATTTAATGAAAATTAAATTGATGAACTTAAGCCTAATTAAAAATATTAAAAATTTGGATTAAAAACCATAAATAGTTCAACAAAATAACCACAATACTAATTATTGTTAAAGCTAAGGCACGAGCTCTATGTTTGCATTTGTCCTTCAAGTTGTGCTGAAAAGGTCAGCAAGAAAAAGAAATACCACTTACGGCCATTTTCACCAAGTTCGGTTATAATTAACTATCGGTTATAGCTGTCAAAACCTATTGGTAACCGGAACTTTAATTGAAAGTTAGTTTTAACCGAACTTGGTGAAAATGGGGGTTAAAGATTAAAATAAATCAATTTTTAAAAAAATCGTCAGAGCCGTTCCAGAGAAAAGTGGGTTCATCCAAAATAGTCAGTAAAAACTGGGATTTAATTTTAAAGGGGTTAAGAGGCAACGTTAAGGAAAAAACGCAATAGATTATGAAAAAAGGTGTACTATTGAATGTAAAAAGCTTTCCGTGCAAAAAATTGCCGGGCCAGTTTTCCAGAAATCTGGTTGCCTCCAAATTGGTCAGTAAAACTTGGGATTTAAAAAGCGCTGAATTTGTATTATTTTTCTATCACAGACATGGCTTAAGGCGTCGTTTTCACTAATCATTCAGCGGTAATTCACTAAAATACGCTAAAGTCACCAAAATGATAAAAAAAAAACTTTATATGGTTTAATAGTCAGTTTTATTCCAAACATTTATGTTAATTTTAGTTTACATCTATATCTATATATATATATATATATATATATATATATATATGTATATAAATATATATAAAAGAGACGTGTTTGTTTGTAATCGCTAAACTCAAAAACTACTGCACCGACTTTGACCAATTTGTGTGTTTGATGTATGAGGCATGAGGAGTGTTTCTGTGGAGTTTCGTATTTATCCGATAGATGCCACCACGTTTTTATATTTTTGTCATTTTCGTCGTAATCGCTAAAAATAATGTTTAAAAATTTAGATGCATGGTATGTAACTAAATCTTTATCAATATACATATATCAATCCAGCGGTAATTCACTAAAATACGCTAAAGTCACCAAAATGAAAAAAAAACTTTATATGGTTTAATAGTCAGTTTTATTCCAAACATTTATGTTAATTTTAGTTTACATCTATATCTATCTATCAATCAATCTATCTATCTATCTTCTATATATATAAAAGAGACGTGTTTGTTTGTAATCGCTAAACTCAAAAACTTCTGCACCGACTTTGACCAAAATTTGTGTGTTTGATGTATGAGGCATGAGGAGTGTTTCTGTATAGTTTCGCGTTTGTTAAATGAATTTTGCGATTTTTAATAAAAATTATTATTGGTTTATTAGGTGTTTTTGCATATATTTGTTTTTAAAATCAATTAAACACGTTCATATTTTATAAAATTTTAAATCTTTACTAAGGGCCAGCAAAGCGGACCGGGTCCAACTAGTATTATATATATACATATGTACGTATATATGTTTTTTCTAAGTTTTCATTTTATAGGTGTGATCCCGTACTTTTTGGGTAAAGGTTCGGTAACATGAGAGTAAGCTAAAATGTATCTCACTAATAGACAAAAATTTACAAAAGTACGGGAATAATAAAAACCAAATTTCTATTCAAATATAACTTTAACATGAAATATGTTTAAATAAATCTTCGGTTTGTGCTTTGTTGTGATACAGACGTGTATTTTAGCCCCGCATACGATTTGAACTATTAATTAATCACATTTGATTTTGTAATCTAAGCAGCGAATGGACGCTTAAAAAAAAACAAAATAATATATTTTGTTAATTAAATTATTTAACATAATAGTGAACAATTTAAAACGATCAAATAAAATAAAATAAATCAGTAAAAATATATATATATGTGGTTTTTCTTTTGTTGTTGTAAAATACAATAAATAATAAAAATATTAAAGCAAAGCAAAACGGTGAAAAACAAAAACAACTCTTTGCATGAGTACAAACAGTGAAACAACACTAAGACAAAATGAAAGAAACGTTTACGTTTTAGTTAATGCAAATGAAAATAATGCAGAAATAAATAAAACAAAACAATATTAACTACCTAACGGCTAAGCCAATTACTCGAACACGTTCCCTCTCACCCTCGGTATTTACACAAACGGTGGATAGTGACTCATTAAAAAAACTACAACAAGATTTGGTGACAAGTGTTGCCAGGCCAGCAAGTATTGCCGTGACGTCAAAAACAAATTTAGTGGGCAATGATACCATGAACTTAAACACAAATGCAATGGAAAACCCCCCTGTAAAAAGTTGTCAAAAGCCTACAGTACAAGTTGGTATGGACAGGTACATAACAGTGCTTAAACGGGGACGCAGCCCTACCTCTGCAGCAGTTGCTTCGGCCTCAAAAGTACCATCTTTTGATAAAATAAATACACAAAATCGTTTCGCGATTCTGGAGGATGAATCCTCTGAAGCACCAAACGTCATTAAATCGTCTAAGCCACCCCCGATATACCTTAGAGAGCAAAACTCTAATGAGTTAATAAAAAGTTTAATTTCGGTGATAGGTGAAAATTCCTTTTATGTAGCTGCAATAAAGCGCGGTATCATTAACGAGGCTAAAATACAGGTGAATCACGAGGATGATTTTCGAAAGGTAATTACAAGATTTGAGACTCTGAATAAAAACTTTTATACGTATCAACTGAAGAGCAGTAAAGGTCTTCAGGTAGTAATCAAGGGCATAGACTCATGCGTAGACCCAGGGGATATTAAAGCTTTTTTGGAAGAGAAGGGCTTTAAAATCAAAAACGTTACAAATATCAAAAATAGGGAAAAAAATCCCCAACCACTATTTCGAGTGGAGCTTGAACCCGGCGACGTTAAGCTCAAAAAAAATGAAACGCATCCAATTTATAATTTGAAATATATTCTGTACAGAAGGGTAACTATTGAGGAGCCGCACAAAAGAAATGGTCCTGTTCAATGTCTAAACTGCCAGGAATTTGGCCATACTAAGGCATACTGCTACTTACCCCCTGTTTGCGTAGTATGTGGTGAATTGCATGGAACAGTTCTTTGCGACAAGTCTAAAACCGACCCCAACGTAAAAAAATGTAGCAACTGTGGCGGTAATCACACTGCCAATTATAGAGGATGCCCTGTATATACTATCGTCAAGCAGTCGGTCGGACCGAAAACTAATCCCCCTCAAATGCAGGTAACAAATCAGGCTAACACAAATGCAATTCAAGCCCCCCAGCCTAGTAATAACAGAACCTCTTACGCTAACGTCCTAAAATCAAACCATGAGCCAATGCAAGGTGCCTCGCCAAGTAATGATGAAACTCAATTTTCTAATTTAAGTCGTTTAGAAAAAACCATGGAAACATTAGTGCAAACTGTAAATAATTTTACGAACACAATGGGTAATATGATGCAGGAAATGCTTAGAATGCAATCGATGTTATTGCAAGCTGTACTTAACAAACCATGAACTGTTTAAAAATTTGTTTTTGGAACGCAAACGGCATCCGCCAACATAAAAATGAATTAGAATACTTTCTTAAAAATAAACAAATTGATGTCATGATGATTTCTGAAACTCATTTGACCTCAAGAAGTACGTTTAAAATAAATGGTTATATACTATATGATACCAAGGACCCTCGAGATAGAGCTTGTGGAGGTTCTGCCATTTTAATAAAGGCCCGAGTCAAACACTACCTAATGTGTGATCATCGTGAAGATTATCTCCAGGCAACGAACATTTGCGTTGAGGAATTAAATAGAAACCTAATAATTTCATCGTTATACTCCCCGCCTAGATTTTCAATATCGGAGGACCAATATTGTAAATACTTTAAATCATTAGGACCGTGTTTCCTAGCCGCTGGCGATTATAACGCTAAACATACCCTCTGGGGGTCGCGACTTATAACACCAAAGGGTCGTGTTTTATTTAACATAATTTCTAAAATGCATTTAAATGTGGTAGCGAGCGGACAACCAACATATTGGCCCACTGATCTTCAAAAAATTCCAGATGTCATAGATTTCGGTGTGGTTAAAAACATTCCCATAGAAACGATTCAAGTTGAAGCCTCCCTAGATTTATCTTCCGACCACACACCTACAATTGTTACTATAATGAACCCCAATAGAATTGTACCTCCGACGACAGCTACGCAAATTAATTGGTTGAAATATAAAAAATATCTCAGTACCCATTGCACAGAAAATATTCCGCTCAGTACACCGGATTATGTAGATCGCTCTATTGACAATTTTGACAGTTTTCTGAAACTAGCTGTTCAACATTCCAATATTGCCCCCAAAAAAACAAAAACTATTAAAATATATTCCACAGATGTCGAGCATCTTTTGTCTGAAAAAAGGAGGGCTCGAAGAGAGTGGCAATTGCACAGATCCCCTCAACTTAAGAACTTACTTAAAGAGTGTACAAAAAGACTAAGAAAGTTACTGCAGACTAAGAAAACGGCTTCTCTGGAAAATTATCTTAAGGAACTTGATGCAACCCCACAATCAGACTACTTATTATGGCGTGCAGCTAGAAATCTCAAAAGGCCAGTTGTCTCTAAACCACCATTAAGAAACTTGAATGGAAGTTGGGCAAGAAATGATGTTGAAAAAGGAAATCTGTTTGTCAATCATTTAAAAAACGTATTTACCCCAAATATATCTCACGATATTGCGGTCGAGTTACCACCTAGAGCAGATGTTCCGCTAAGATTTGAGATAAGAGAAATCGAAAAGGCTATTTGTGATTTAAACCCCAAGAAGGCTCCTGGTTTTGACAAGATCAGCAACAAAATGCTTTTGAAGCTACCCAGCATAGCAAAGAAAATTATTCTTTTAATTTTTAATGCTATTTTACGCCTTGAATACTATCCTCAAAAGTGGAAGGTCTCCTTAGTCACCATGATACCTAAACCTGGAAAGGATCACACAAAAGTTGAGTCATATAGGCCTATGCTTACTTTCTAATATATCAAAGCTGTTTGAGAAGCTGTTAGCGTCAAAAATAACCCCAATTTTAAATGATAATAGATGTATTCCTAACCACCAATTCGGCTTTAGAAGAGAACACAGCACAATTGAGCAAACCCATCGTATAGTAAACGCAATAAGAAAAGCCTTTGAAGAAAAAAAATATTGTTCCGCTCTCTTCATCGATGTTTCTCAAGCTTTCGATAAAGTCTGGCATGAAGGCTTATTACATAAATTGAAGCTAAACTTACCAGTAAACATACACAAGCTGTTAGAAAGCTACTTAGTCGGTCGAAAGTTTATTATTAAAGAAGGTGATTATTTAAGCTCTCCTCAGCAAATTGACGCTGGAGTCCCTCAGGGAAGCACCCTGGGCCCACTTTTATACTTAATATATACCTCGGATATGCCAACAAACAACTACACACAAACTTCAACATTTGCTGATGATACAGCTTTTTTGAGCGTGCACGAAAACCGTCAAGAAGCATCTCGGTACCTACAGGATCATATATTTCAACTCGAACTATGGTTAAAGCAATGGAGAATAGAGGTCAATGAGCAAAAATGCGTACATATAACATTCACCTTGCGTCGGGAATCATGCCCCCCTATTAAAATCAATAATCAAATAATACCTCAAAATTCGCATGTAAAATACCTCGGTATTCATCTAGATCGCCGTTTAACGTGGAAAAGCCATATAGAGGCAAAATTAACTCAAATGAAACTAAAAGCCATCCAAATTCATTGGCTTATTGGAAGAAACTCTGTCCTTAGTCTCGACTGCAAACTTCTTCTTTACAACTCCATCTTAAAGCCAATCTGGTGCTATGGTATTCAGTTATGGGGCACTGCCTCGGCCTCTAATATCGAAAAAATTCAAAGGCGCCAAAATAAACTACTTCGAATAATCACAGCTGCCCCTTGGTATGTTAAAAACTCAAATATTCACAAGGATCTCAATGTTCCATTAGTTAAAACTATGATTACGAAATATGCAGTAAAATACTTAAAAAGGCTCGAATTGCACCCGAACCCACTAGCACGAAATATTTTAAATGATAGCGGCCACACTCGCTTAAGAAGAAGAGACACTGCGGCACTTGTCCAATTAGATGAGCGATAAACACCTATAAAAGTGAACAGAACCCGCGATGAACAAAATTTTTGTCTGGCACTGGCAGGACAAAAAATTAAGCATTAGGTTAAGATTTGATTAATTATTGTTAGTTCATATTTAATATATGAAGATTCAATAAATAAATAATGAAAAAAAAAAAAAAAAAAAAAAAAAAATAAATACATAAATGACACATTAACGTGCATAAAATTAAAATTCAAGCATATATCTACATATTTCAACATTTGCCAAAAATTACAATGCAAGCAAAAACAAAGTCAAAAATATTTTGTAATTTTGTTGTTGCTTTCTACATAAATTTACATTGCGTTTTTAAAATATTCAACGCTACAAGGTATGCTGTGTTTTATTTATATTTTAATTTTCAATGTCAGCTACTTAGAGTGGCCACTTGCTTATATTTTCTTGTATGTTGTATGAAAAAATTTTTTACATTTAATGTCGGTTCAATTTAAAACATACTAGCCCAATTCACAATCTTGTGCAAATGGTCTTGCATCGTAGCATTTGCAAAATGGTATAGTAAATACTGTAGTATACTTTTGATTGGCTTGGTTCACAGAGTGTTAGCTGTCGATTTAGAATCAAGTGTTGCAAAAGTCGAGTAAATATAAACTATTGGTTTTAGGCGTTGCATATTTGCAAAAGAGTAGCAAGTGCATTGCTGTATATTTTGTTGGTGTAGAGTAAAAATATACTATACCATTTTGCAAATGCACCCAAAAGTATGCTACAGTATTTACTATACCATTTTGCAAATGCTACGATGCAAGACCATTTGCACAAGATTGTGAATTGAGCTACTTTAATTTCGACTATAGTAGCAAAATAATTAAAAGAATGTTTTTCTTTTAAAGTGACTATGATTACACAGTACAACAGCCAATCTGGGGGTGAGAAATTCCAAGTCAGGGTGATGGTACTAGGTCAGTATAGTAAAACCCTCAAAGGGTTTGGCGTTCGTATGTGTCAGTTTTTTTTATGACATTTTAAATTTTTTCCTTATCTTGATGTTTTTGTAACATTTTGGCAAAAACGTAGTGTAACAAAACTCGAGAACCACTTGTCCGATTTTGATGAAACATATTTAGAAAAATTAAGAATTACAATTTCTATACCGTTTTCCTATATGTGCAACACTTTCGAAGTTAAAAATGAATGTATGAAGAAAAAAAATATTTTTTGCCCAAAAAATTTTAATTTTTTATTTTTAATTCATAAAAAATCCAAAACAGTAAAAAAAAGTTGCAAGTCCTATTACTTTCACGTGAAGTCGCATAACCTATGAAATAAATGAGACATAAATCATGAAAATCGATGAACGCGTTTCGCTTTTATTAACAATTAAGTGAAGGTATGCATTTCAAAAATTTGCTCGAGATATGCACAAAATTCTTTGCAAAAACATTTATGACTTTTTTTATGATTCTTAGAATTCAAAAAAAAAAAGTAATAAACAAAAGGTTATTTGGTTTTTATGATTGCGGTAGCAAAGTAATAAGCGGTAATAAATGTGCGTGGACAATTGAAAGGAAAAAAGGAAAGTGCACTTTTTTAATTATTTGGGGTTTTCCGTTGGCTACCTGTATGATTTTTTTACAGAAATTCCACCCACATCTATTAGTGCTCATGTTTTGGAACGTACCTGTCAGTAAAATATTGAAAAATTCGTAGTATTTATAGGTTTTCATTTACCGATTTTTGTCATTCAACAAGTGCCGACGAACGCGAACAGTAAAAGTGATTTTTCTCCAGTTTTTTAAAAGTGAACAAAAGAGAACAGAATATGGAACTGTGCAAGCCAGATATAAATAGCTTTTGCTACTGCTGTGGTCAATATGTCTCAACACATAAAAAAAGGGGAAATTTCAGTACTGATTTTGTTCAAACATACGAGATGTACTTCAACCAAAATGATATAGTGAACGAAAATTGGGTACCAAATATAGTGTATAAAAGCTGCTACAACCTTCTAATGGATTGGAAAAATAAAAGACGTGAAAGTATGCCATTCGGTATCCCAATGACTTGGACTAATCCTGGCGAAGGTCACAATCCATTGAATTGCTATGCATGTGCGAATAAAGGAGCTGCAAAAAGGATAAGAAAATCGTATAATTACGTTGGTGTTGCAAGTGCCGCAACACCATTGCCTCATTCGGACCACATTCCTGTGCCAAAAGCTTCTAGCCCAGATATTTTCTCTTCTACGACTGCTCCGACATATCATGCACGTGATGATCCCCCATATGAGCCATCAGTATCCAATGAGCCAATTTTAATAAATCAAAATAAGCTTGATTCAATTGTTGCCAAGTTGGAATTAACACAGCATAAATCGGAAGAGCTGGCTTCCATTTTGAAATCAAACAATTTGTTGGCACCCGGTGTGAAAGTCACAGCTTATCGAAGTCGTCAGGCAACACTCCAAAGTTTATTCCTTGTGAATGATGAAAAAACTTCTACATATTGCCCGGATGTAGGAAAATTGATGGACTCAATGGAAATAAAATATGAAGCAGATGACTGGAGATTATTTATTGACAGTTCAAAACTCAGCTTGAAGGCGGCTTTACTGCATAAGACCAATAAAAAACCTTCAGTTCCAATCGCCTATAGTGCAGAAACGAAAGAAACATATGATGCACTGGAACATATTTTAAAAATGGTTAACAACGCCAAACATATGTGGCGCATATGCTGCGATTTAAAAGTTGTAGCAATGCTTTGCGGTCTTCAAAGAGGCTATATAAAATATATGTGCTTTTTGTGCGATTGGGACACACGATTTTCCGGTGACCAATATGCATACCACGGATGGAAACTCAGAGAGCACAGCAGGTTACAAACGGCCAATATTATTCGTGAGCCTCTAGTGCCGAAGGAGAAGATATTGCTGCCTCCACTGCATATTAAACTTGGAATTGTTAAGAATTTTATCAAAACTGTCGCCAAAAGAGATGAAGTTTTCTTGTGTTTGAAACTAATTTACCCGAGACTCAGCGAAAGTAAAATTAAAGAAGGTAAGTTATAATATCACATTCATGTCCCATGATTTTCCATCTTAACAAATTAATTTTTTCCAATCAGGCGAACTAAATGGTCCAGATATACGAAAGCTGATTAAAAGTGACGCATTCAACAATATTTTGATGTTAAGAGCATTCTCGGAAATTGGTGTCCACATGTCCTTGAAAATCCATTATTTACATCATCATCTGGACTACTTCAGCAAACAATTGGCTA
Organism: Pollenia angustigena; assembly: GCA_930367215.1. Taxonomy (NCBI): domain Eukaryota; kingdom Metazoa; phylum Arthropoda; class Insecta; order Diptera; family Polleniidae; genus Pollenia; species Pollenia angustigena. The sequence goes on from OV884060.1 coordinate 90,898,552, forward strand.
CCGAATCTGATGAACAAGGTGAACGCTATCATCAAGTTGCTTTGCCATTTGAAATGAGGTAATACTGATTTTTTATTTTTTCAAACTCATTTTAATAAAACAAAAACTTACAGATATAGAGGCAAAAAGTCGCCGAGTGCAATAATTGCGGAAATTTGCTGGTGGAGTAAGCTTGTGTGGCAAGACAAGGATGATCTTGATGATAAAGAATTTTCAGGAGATGCAGAAGGGCCAACAGTGGAGTCACACATTGACATTATGTGTGGTTCAGAAACGATGATAGCGATGAATGCGATGCCACTAGTCCCGAACAACCACCATCGAAAAAGTCTAGGCAATATTTATTTAAATAAATTAAAAAAATAAAAATACAAAATTATAAAAATGTTTACTTAATTTTTTTAGTAGTTTATGGCCAGAAGTCTGGAGTTATTGGAGAAAATTTATAAAAAAGGTGATAAATGACACTTTTTTGAATAAAAACAAATATCAATATTCTTGTCAAAATGGAATACCTTCACTTAATTGTAAATAAAAGCAGAACGCGTTAATCGATTTCTATGATCTATGTCGCATTTTGTTTATAGGTTATGTGACTTTACATGAAATTAATAACACTTGATCCTGTTTTCCGTTTTGGTTTTTTTATGAATTAAAAAAAAAAAAATTTTAATTTTTAGGCAAAAAAATATTTTTCTTTCTCCACAAATTTATTTTTACCGGCAAAACTGTTGATTATAAAGAAAAACGTTATATGAACGGATTAAAGAAATTGTAATTTTAAATTTTTTTGAGTTTGTTTTAGCAAAATCGGACAAGTGGTTCTCGAGTTATGTTAAACTACGTTTTTGCCAAAATGTTAGGTTAGGTTAGAGTGGCCGGTCACAAAGACCCCGCATAGACCAAATAGGTCCCTAGCGTTACCACAATTGTACGATAACCCACAGAAGAAAGTAAAAAGGTCAGTCAGATGTGTTGGTAATCGACTTTTTTACTCCCCGTCTACAACTGACATGATTCGCTGTTATAACATGATGCTATAAAAGCATTGTTAAAACATTTGCATTAACAACCGTGCTATAACATGAGAAAATCTCTTACATGATGAGTCTATACTTAACACAAACATCATTTTAGTGTTAATGTTAAGCATTTCAGGTTATGATAGCCTTTTTACACTGATCATCATCTAACATCTACCATCAAATTGCCACAATTTGCGAAGATGTTAACATCTTTCCATAAGAAATACATAGGGCTAAAAACCAACATCTTGAAAAGATGTACCTATCTCGTTTTAATCCATTCAACTTCTTTCGATTATTTAACTGCCCGTCTTTACCAGAGATAATTATTGCGACATATATAGCAGTAAATGTCAAAATTATGTTATCTTTAATGTAGACAGCAATTTTTTGGGTATATAATGTTGCAATAATTGTTAGTCCATTTTCGTTGACAATTATTGCTTACATAAAACGTCAAATTTGGTTGTCAATTGAGAAAAAAGAAGCAAAAAACAAAATATAAAAGCAAATTTTGTGAGAAAGAAATTAAATTTGTGAAATGGTAGCAAATTATAATTGTACACACAAAAAAAACCATAGGTAAAATTACCTAAAAATGTGGTATAAAATTAACTAAGCGCAAAGGTAACATGGCAGTATCTAAGTTTAGGTAATAAAACGTTTAACTTAGGTAATTTCTATTTTCGAAAAAGTATCTAATAATTTTGTTAAAATTTCAAAGTAACTTTGAAAATTTACCAATGATAGCAAAGTTAGTTTATATTTTTATTTTAGAAAAGTTATCTAAGTTAAATTTTGTAACAGAACATAGGTTTTAGGTAAATTTACTACTTTTTTTTAATAAAAAAGCATTTTAAAAAAACTCTATATACTTTTTTAACCTTTTTAATTTCATTATATGTATTTTATTTATCAATTCATATCTGTACCAATAAAAGAAAATTAGAGTGGCATTGACAAATTCGTTTTGAGGCTGCTTAAAGTTCCGGGCGGTTTTTAGTGCTCATTTGAGGTCAAAGGATTAAAACTAATCTCGTCTATAAAATCCATATTGATCAAGCATCGTGTCGTCCAATTTAATAATCTTGAATAAAAGTTATAAATAATTATTGGTTTAATTGTTAATATATCTGTGGTTTTTATGGGCAAACGCGTATGTCTAAAAAAAAATTTTTTTCAGGAGAGCCGAAAAAACCATTCTAGAGCAAGCTATGGGTTAGATATTGCACCTTTTGATTTTGTAATTGAGTTAAAACATCGGAATGGGTCTATCTGTTTTTAATAATGTTTAAAAAAATATAAAGAGCGCTTTAATTTTAGCAATATGGCATAAACAATTCAAAATCGAAAAAATAGACATACGCGGTTGCCTATGAAAACCACAATTATTCTGTCTTGTTTTTAAAAAGTTCAGCGGAGTTCTTTATCTTATGTTAATAATTCTCACTTAACTACGTTGTATTTTTATCCTTTATTGAACAGTTTTTAATTTATATTTAAAAATTCTAAATTCAAATTTATATTTGAATGTTTTTTCACAATTGAAAAATAAAATAAACAGACATATGTACATACATATTATAAAAAAAAATTCGAAGAAGATACCTAACCCAATTAGTAATATTGACAAAAAATTTAGGCAATACTTATTGTATAAATTACCAATTATTTAAGACAATAAAACTTAGTTTTTTCTTTATATATAAAAATAAATTGCCTATGCACACCTTGGTAAAATTACCTAAACTATTTTTTTGTGTGTAGTAAAAGAATTAAATTAAAGAATTTAATAAACACTAAAATAAAATTACAAACATTATTTTTATTAATATAATTTTTGCTTATTTTAGTTTAATTTGTTTAAGTTTGAGTTCTTTTTTATATAAAAATATTGATTTTATTAATTTATATATGATATAAATTCTTTCTTATTCGACTTTGCTATTAAAATGTATATTTATTTATTTAAGCTTAAGGTGTTTTTTATATAAAAATAATAATTTTATTCATAGAATAAATTCGAAAAATGAAAAATGTTGAATATAATATAAAGTAACCTTCGGAAGGAAATAATTCCCAGTTTCTAGTAATAATTTTACTTTAACAAAAAAAAAAAATTAATAAAATTAATATTTTTATATAAAAAAAAAGACCTCAAGCTTAATCAAATTAATTTAAATAATAAAGTCGAATAATAGTACGTTTCCACTTACATGTTTTGGGCCACAAAACTAGTTTTGCAGCAAAACAAGTGTTTTGCTACTTGTTTTCCTATACATTTTTCATGTTCGAAAACTCAAACAAAAACTAGTTTTGCTCCAAAACATGTCGAAAATCATGAATACAACTCTGGGTTATCCATTATTGGTGATTGACAATTTCGAAAAAAGTGATATATTTACCAAAATATCAAGATTTATTAAATAGGTTTATGCAACTTTCCAGCTGATTTATTTGTTTGCAGCGTAAAAATAATAAAATAACATAATAAAAAGGTAGTAAGTATATACGTTCATATATGTATATCTGTGTATTAAAAAACAAACAAGAAAATTTCATGTTAAAGAAAAATATTTTTTTTTTAACACACATTTTCTTTGGCTTTCATATTTGTTTACAACATAAATGTCAAATTGATTTCGAAAATTCGAAAACCAAAACCAGTTTTACATAATGGAAACACTTTGACATGTTTTGCTCAAAACAAGTTGTTTTGCTCATAGTGGAAACATAGTATAAGAAAGAATTTATATTAATACAAATAATTTTTTCAATATAGCGCCAGTTTTTACACTGCACCTTCTTCCTTGATTTTTTTTCAAATTATGAGTTAGCATAAATACGTTTTCCCATGCCTTTAACATAAGCTGAGCAATAAGAAATATTGCTCTGTTATTCTGTCGACGATATTACCAACTTGCTGAGATATTTATCTTTAGTGTAGACCAAGGGTAACATCTACTATCAATAAAAAATGTCACCGTTTCAGAAAAAAACTTTTATTTTTTTCAAATACTCTTTTTCTACAAAAGTGCGTTTAATAATTTTAGCAAGTTAAGCAAAATAAGGCTTGCAAAAAATGAAAAACTTGAGAAATGGTAACGCTACTTTCAAAGCAACTTCCATTTTTTCTATTTTTAAAGATGTTGAAAAATTTTGATTCTTAAGGTGGAAGTACATAACACGCGTTAGTTCGTCGACGAGTATCGTGCGTATAAAAACTTTAGCGCGTAAAAAATTGCAAGTTACACAACACGCGTTACAAAAGCCATTCCTGTCAGCTGTTTTTTATTTGTTTACTTATATATGCATTAAAAACGGGCTCGAAAGTATATCAAGATTTTTTTATTTTATTGAATTTATTCTTTTTATATAAATATTGTACAGGTAACCCTCCTACAACACGGTAGATAGGTTCCTAGAAAACGCCGTGTTGTAGAAAAACGTGTTATATGAGGCTAATAGTACGTTTCCACTTACATGTTTTGGGCCACAAAACTTGTTTTGCAGCAAAACTTGTTTTGCAGCAAAACAAGTGTTTTGCTACTTGTTTTCCCATACATTTTTTATGTTCGAAAAGCTCAAACAAAAACTAGTTTTGCTCCAAAACATGTCGAAAATTATGAATACAACTCTGGGTTATCCATTATTGGTGATTGACAATTTCGAAAAAAGTGACATATTTACCAAAATATCAAGAATTATTAAATAGGTTTATGCAACTCTCCATCTGATTTATTTGTTTGCAGCGTAAAAATAATAAAATAATATAATAAAAAGAAAGTAAATTGTGTGCTTTTATATACGTACATATGTATATGTCCAAACTTGGTTTGGACCATAATAATAAAACAGGACTTAAAATTATTATTCTCACTATTAGTGCTTCTTGAAATACAAATTTAAATATTATTAAACGTTACTAAAAATAGCTAACATAGCATCTACATTTCTATAACATTGCAACACCTTGAACTGTTGTATTTTAAAGTACTTGCTGAAATGTTACGTTTAAACCGGTGCTACAAAGATGCATATTGTAATTTATTTGTATAATGAATCGTAAGGTTAGAAGATACTTAAATACTGTTAGTTTTAAAGCACTTCTTTTCTGAACGTTGAATTGTACACTTGCTTGAATTTTAATATTTAAATCGAAATTTGTAATTGAACTATTGAAGCTTGAAAAGTTAGCCTCTAAAGTATCAACCTTAATACATACGATAATTAATTTACCATTTGAATTATAACCTAAAATCCAAGGTGAGCATAATCCCTCAACCCAAAATAAAGTTTGAATTTCTCTAATTAATTTGGTTTTTCTTTTATTTCACCAAATACTCAACCCAAATAATCATAATTGCTTGGAGCAATTATCATTATTACACGCATCTCTTTAGTTGCGTTGAGTGCAGTTTAAATCAACCCCAATTTAATATAGACACAAAGAGAAGCGTGATTACAGAAGTTTGCGTGGTTACCCTTTACCCCACACATTTATCTCCAATTATCTACCCACAATCAACAAGCTGAATCTCTCTTCCATACATAAACCATCAATCTTCTTCATGGTCCATCGAGTGAGAGAACTAGATAACTAGGTCAACTCAATTAAAGGAGACAACCAAAAAGCAAAAATAAACCAACGTCAGTACAAGTTCAATCGTCAAGCGCAGTAAGTTAAACCGTACAATTTATACTTATGTAAACAAACAACAACAAAAAACATACAACACGAATAACAAAAGTGCATAACGAAAAGGAATTAAAAAGCCAAAGTAAAAAACGTGTAAAAGTAAAAAAATATATATTTAAATACCTATTTTGTTTGAAAAATATACGTGGTGATACGGGTAAAATTCGTATTTTTTATTTCGAAAAATATATGTAAAAAAGGTTAAAAAAAAACCCCCCTCTTCGGAGAAAAGTGGTATTCGTCCATAACCTACAAATTGCGTGAAAAGTTCATATCAAAATTTCTTGGTTTAATAGTACCTAAATAAATAGTCACTTTCTAGATAATCCATTTAAGCAGTTAGTTGAAATATATTAAAAAGGGTAAAGAAAAAACCCTAGAAAATTCTTAGAAGTGCATACCAAATTGCCATTTTTTAATCGTGAAATAGTGCGTGTAAAATAGGCGCCGTGTTTTTTTTAAACAACAGAAAAAAAAAACGAAAAATTTCATTGGTTGTGCAAAAAGTGGATATCAATTCAAAAAAAAAATCGCCATTTTTTATTCTTTATATAAAAAAGTACATAGAAATGTGCTAGAAAGTTCATCAAACAAAAAATCGCCATCTTTTGTTCTTTACATAACACAACAAACTTAAATCGCCAAAAGTAAAAATTTAGGTTTACATAGAAGTAAAAAAAACCCGTTACACACAGTAAGTCATACATATTTGTAGGTACATTCGTTTGTATGTACTTGAAGAATTTCCAACGCCATATTTTCCAAGTTCAAAATATTCACCGTCATTTCTAGCTAAAAAAGAAAAATAAATTAATAGAATACATAAGGAAAATTTCGATTGGTTAGGCGGGGAATAAGTCGTGCATATAGATTTCATCTTGAATGACAGAAAAGTTAAAAACACAAGAACAATTTTTTCCCCTAACTAAGAAAATTAAACGAAATTTTTTACACAACCTAATACGTGGGAAAAAGAAGAAAAAAATCCCGTTAATTTAAAGTCTGTTGGCTACTTAAATACTTATATAGGTACATAGATGAGAATAAACAACAACGTAAGAGACAAAAGGAAAACAACTACAACAATTTGTTAAGATCGTGTTGTATGCTTTGAAAAATGTTCACGAGGTAATTTTAATATTTATTACATACATCCATACATACAGATTATTAGACATACATATTTTGCTGAAACATAAATTCACATATAAAAAACAAATATATTAAAAAAAAAAAAAGTAAAATAACTACAAAGTAAATTCACTTTGTTGGAAAACGGAAAGAGGACGAAGAGAAAAATAAAATAACAATTGCTCTTTAAATACCCTAAAAAAGAAATTATCTCGGTCTCTCTTAAAACAATACAACTTAAAATTTTAAACTCTTTTTAAATATTTTAAAGTTTTACAACTCTAGCATTCTCTTGAGCATTAATTAATTGCGTAATAAAGTAAATTATCTCTTTAAGCACAGAGGTAATTTAACTCAGTTTGACGATCGCTCTTAAGTTATTTACAAAAACAAAATTATACAGTCCATTATATTGAAAGAACAAAACAAACCCTAAATAAAAATCAGTTTTTTTTTCTCGTCTACAATCCGAGTTACCACTTCGCTATTTTACAAAAAAAAAAAAAAAAAAAAAAAATTTTTTTGCAAATCTTATGGATTCAATATAAAATATAATTTATTTCAGTTTTTATACATTTAAAAAAGAAAAAGAATTAATTAAATAAAAATAAAATTATCTTATTATACCAGAGATTTTAATAAGATTTTTTTTTCAATAAAAAGGGTGCTTAGTGAAAACAGTATACACTTTTTAAAACAGTATATACTCGTACTGCATTAAACAGTTTACCCTATGAAAGCATACGTATAAATATAATTAGTAACTAGTTGCTTGATTAAAAGAAAAGGATTTATTTCATAGCAAATTAAGGTTATTTACACACGGTTAAAACTTTGCTATTAATAAATAAATTCAATCACAGTTTATGTTGATCCTAAATTTTATTTCATGTCAATCTGAAATCGGAACATAGGAAATCACTAAGTTTGTAAATCCACAGTTAATTTAATGCGAATCACAAATTTACAGTAGTTCAAACCCCTAACTTTAAAAGTATTTATTCTTGAAAAAAAATATCCCATCACCCTATATATTATCAACATTAATGGTTATATTAACCCGTTAAACTATTAAAAAATACACTCAAGTCTTACGCTAAAATCATAAATAGCGCCCACAGTTTGCTATACTGTTAAATAGCACCGCAATACTTAAAAAAAAAAAAAAAAAAAAAAAAAAAGTACCCCAGTTCACTACACTGTAAAAAATAACCGCTTAACTAATAAGCAAACATAAAACTCATACCGCAAAACCCAAAAGTCATTATTTGATGTTGATAAGTTTACTAGACATTCAAGCTCTAGTACCCGCCACATAGTAGTTGGGATCAAATTTGTTTACAAGTTCTTAATCGTAGTGTATAATACAAGTTATTAGATATTTAAATCTAACGTTATTGCAAGTAGCCTCGTACTGATTTGGAATTTGTTTATAACGAAAAAAAAAAAAAAAAAATCAAGAATATTGCTTATTTTTCTAGACATCTGCGCTCTAGCCCTAATAGGAATTATGATAAAAATTTTCTAAATTCAAAAACATTTGTTTCTCGATAATAAAATCTAGTGCTGTTATTAAATAGTCCCTACAATACTATTTCAGATTAACGTATTACATTTCAAATTCCAAAATTTAAAATTTCAAACGCAAATTGGGACCTAATCAAAGTAATTGCTACTTAGACTTAATACCTTATTAAATTTGAGATTAAAAGGTAAACTATATTCTTTAAAAGAAACCAGAAAACGTTAATATTCGACATATAAATATTACAAGCCTCTTTATCTTAAATCCTTTTATTAAATTGAAATTAAAATTTCAATAACATTATCAGTTAACCCTATATTTGTCTAAATGGCGACCGCATCACAGAAAGAAAGTACATCCGGTCTTAACGAGCGGTTTGTATTTGACTGCGAACATTTATTGCAGTTCTGTCGAAAATTTAACCGTACTCCGGTAGAGGATCAAACAGACTCGATCCTGGAGGTTAAAGTAAAAGACTTAGATGCAAGGTGGCTAAAGGTGGAAAAGTCATATGAGAAAGTAATGCTAGCGTCTGACAATGAAATAAGGCCCGAATTTAAAGAAGCGGCTAAAACTAATTTTGATACTTGCATTGAGGCATACTACCACTGCACATCACAGATAATTGATTTAATAAAAGCAGTCAGGGTAGATACTGCTCATGCTACCGGTTTAGAGCCAACATCACGCTTTTCAATGTCACCACAGGCTATTGGCCAACATTTAACTCAGGACAATTCTAGTATGTGCATCAAAGTCCCGCCTTGTGACACAGAGATCTTTGAAGGCAGTTATGAACAGTGGCCATCATTTCGCGATATGTTCACTGCTGTATATATCAACCACTCGAAACTTTCCCCAGTTCCAAAGCTTTATCACCTGCGAAACAAAACTAGGGGTGAGGCAGGAGCGATTGTCAAAAGATATCCCCTATCTCATGACAATTTCGAGCATGCATGGGATGCTTTAAAAACACGTTACGAAAATAAAAGAGTTCTGGTTGATAACCAATTAAGAATTCTTTTCGACATTCCACCGGCAACAAATGAAAATAGTGAATCTATCAGAAGAATTCAATCTTCTGTAAGTGATTCCTTAGCAACTCTTACATCCCTAGGGATCAAGGTAGAAAGTTGGGATCCCATTCTCATTCACCTAATAGCTACTAAACTTCCTAATATTACACTCTCACTGTGGGAGCAATCGCTCACCTCTCCGCGTGAGCTCCCAAAATGGTCTCAATTATCCCAATTTTTAATAGATAGATACGAAGCTGTGGAGCGCATCACTAGTATCAAAACAACGAAAAATTCCTTTAGCCTTACCAATAAACCTCAAACGAAAATACAAACTTATGCTTCTCAAGAAAGCTTAACCCCTTCTTGCAAGTTATGCAGCGAATCTCACTCTTTAAGGGCATGTCCTAAATTTCGAACTTTTACCGTTCAACAAAGAGTCGATTTCGTATATAAGAACAAATACTGCAACAACTGTTTAGCATCCTCTCATTTAAAAACAAATTGCAGAAGTAAGCACACTTGCTATCATTGCAAAAAGAATCATCATAGTCTACTGCATATGAATAAACAAGAGTCTAATACACCGCAAAATACAAACTCGCAAAGTGCAAATGAATCCAACATTGTCCTCCAAACACCTGGTAGTTATACCGATAATCAAAGGGCTGCTAGTGATGAACGTCCTCATACGTCGTCCCAAATTCAGGCAAACTTCTCAGCTAGCCACGAAAATATACTTTTACGTACAGCATTGATACAAGTTAAACACAGAGGTGAATTATTCACAATAAGAGCACTAATAGACCCTGGTTCACAAAGAACATTTCTATCTGAAAGGATAAGAAGCAGACTTCGACTTCCGTATAATAAGTCTCATTTTGAAATTGTCGGCATTGGCGGCCAAAAGCAATCGGCAAGCAAGGAATGTGACATTGTTTTGTATGCTAAAAGGCACAGGATTGAAATATCCGTCAAAGCTATTGTCTTGCCAAAGGTAACTAAAAAGCTCCCTGCGTACACGTTCGACATTCCCAAGTCACCCGAATTAGCTAGATTAGATCTAGCAGACCCAACATTTAATAAGTCGTCCCAAATTGACTTAATACTGGGCAATGATTATGAACATATGATTAATATCGACGGTATAAAAAAGAACATTGCCGGTAAAGCCTCAGCCTATAACACGATTTTTGGTTGGGTGCTAAGCGGTCCTATAATTACTCAAAGCATCCAAGCTTTCACAACATCTGTAGTGTCATCTGACACTTGTGACCTTAATAATCTCTTAAAGAAATTCTGGGAGCAGGAAGAAATTCCTACATCACGTGTCAAGACAGCAGAAGAAGAATATTGCGAGGAATTATATAGAAAAACCACTGAACGAAATACAAATGGAAAGTATATGGTAAGATTACCCTTCAAAAAGGAATTTCCAAATAATGTTTTTCTTGGCTCGTCACGATTCTTAGCCTTAGCTCAGTACACAAGAATGGAGAAAACCCTTGCTAAAGACCCTGATCTCCAATCGCAATATAACGCCGTGCTCAATGAATATTTAACGCTCGACCATATGGAGGAAACTTCATCACGTGAGATTGTTACCCAAGATAAATATTACTCGTTCTACTTACCACATCACGCTGTGGTTCGCCCTGAGCATAAAACGACAAAAGTAAGAGTCGTTTTTAATGCCTCTAGAAAAACAAAATCCAAATTTTCACTAAACGATATATTATGCACTGGCCCCACTCTACAACGAGAGTTAATTACAGTTATTTTAAACTGGAGAAAATATCAGTATGTATTTAGTGCTGATATTCAAAAAATGTACCGCCAAATACTCATAAATCCCTTCGACAGGCCTTTCCATAGAATTTTGTTTCAAAGCGAAATCGACGGTCCCGTTAAAGATTATCAAATGAAAACCGTCACTTTTGGAGTAAATTGTGCTCCCTATCTTGCGATTCGCACTCTGCTTCAAATTGCAAACGACTCAGAATTAGTTTACCCTAAAGCTGCTTCCATTTTACGTAATGAAACGTACGTCGACGATATCCTCTCTGGAGGACACTCAATAGAAGAAACCCTTTTAGCACAGAATCAAATCATTTCGACGTTAAAATCAGCTGGAATGCCATTGAAAAAATTCACAGCAAACGATCTCCAGTTGCTTCTTAATTTACCCAAAGAAGATTTATATGATCAAGATTTTCTTCGATTTCATGAGTCAAGTTCCACAAAAACTCTAGGGATCAAGTGGAATGCTCTAACTGACTCTTTCACTTATAGCTTCGCTACAATCACTAAGTCTGAGAAAATCACTAAACGACAAATACTTTCTGCCGTGGCAAAGCTCTTTGACCCAGCTGGATGGCTTGCACCGGTTGTTATTAAAGCAAAAATCTTAATGCAGCAACTCTGGCTAGAAGGCTTAGAATGGGATGAAGATGTTTCCACAGAAAGTCTGGAAAAATGGAACAATCTTGTCAATGATATCTCATGTGTAGAAAACATTAAAATCCCACGTTGGATACAGTTTAAACCATCGGATTCAGTCCAAATCCATGGATTCAGATTCTTCTAAGGCAGCATACTGTGCCGCAGTTTACGTGAGATGTCAAACTGATTCGAACACAGTATTCACAAATTTGTTAATCGCTAAAAGCAAAGTCGCGCCTATTCAGACTGTTTGTCTTCCCCGCCTAGAGCTCAACGGAGCAGTTCTATTAGCAGATTTGGTTAATTATGTCAATTTCTCTCTTGATTTTCTCGGAAGTGAAATACACTTATGGACAGATTCATCTATTGTGTTAGGATGGCTTTCAAAGCACCCATCGACATGTGAAACATATGTGGCGAATCGCATTTCACGAATTCATAATCTCGTACCCAAAGCAACATGTTTCCACTCATGATAACCCTGCAGATCTGGGAACTCGAGGCTGTAAACCATCAGATCTGACAGAAAGTACTCTATGGTGGAATGGTCCAAACTGGTTAACGAGACCTGCAAAAGCATGGCCAAATAGAAACCCTCTTAAAACAACGATAAACACTAAAATACAGGTTTTTCACAGCACCACAGAAACTGCGGACATTCTGCAACGTTTCTCCTCATACTCGAGAGGACTTCGAGTAATGTGCTACGTGTTCCGCTTTATTAATCGCATTTCACAGAAAACCACCAATCCAACCACATTCACCCTTACTCAAAGGGAAATAAATACCGTAAAAATTAAACTTATAATAATATCACAGAAAACATTTTTCACTGAAGAATATTCACAAATATCTAAATCTAATCAATTGTGCAGCAAAAGTCCGTTAAAAACATTAAATCCATTTTTAGATATTAATTTGGTATTACGGGTAAATGGACGGTTATCTCAGTCGTCACTCCCATATAATGAGCGCTACCCTATTATTTTGCCAGGCAAATCTCGATTGTGTCAATTATACTTAACCCATCTGCACACATTTCTCTTACACGCGGAATGCAATCAAATGTGCAGAATGGTACAAACGGAATTTTATATATCCAGGCTCAAACCTCGAGTCAAAAATATAATTAGAAAATGTAAAGTTTGCATAATTTATAAGCAACAACCTTGCTTGCAAATAATGGCTCCGCTTCCTCCGGAAAGATGCCAACTATCACCTCCCTTTCAAGTCACGGGTATAGATTTTGCGGGCCCCTTTGAATTAAAAACTTCATCCCTTCGCAAGTCCGCCACAACTAAAGGATATGTATGCGTGTTTGTTTGCTTTAGCACAAAAGCGATTCACCTAGAACTCTGCTCAGATCTGTCTTCTGCAGCATTTCAAGCAGCGTTTTCCCGCTTCATCGGGAGGCGGGGGCTCCCCAAAAGGGTAATGTCTGACAATGGCAGAAATTTTCTTGGTGCGAGTCGAACACTGCTGCGAGAATTTAGCTCCTTCATAATATCTGCATCAACAGAGACACATCACAAATACGCTACACATGGATTTGTATGGAAATTCATACCTCCTCATGCACCTCACATGGGTGGATTGTGGGAAGCTGCAGTCAAAAGCTTCAAATTTCATTTAAAGAGAGTTTCTGGCGCTCAGAAATTCAATTTCGAGGAATTCTCCACCATGTTAGCAAGAATAGAAGGAGTTCTCAACTCCCGACCTATATTCGCTCTGTCCGAAGATCCCACTGATCTTACGGCTTTGACTCCCGGTCACTTCTTAAGAGGCGCTCCTATCATGGCTCTTCCAGAGCAACCCATTCAAAATACATCCCTAGTGAATAGATGGGAAAAACTAAAAGCACTTCACCATCAGTTCGCTATAAGATGGAAGGAAGACTATTTAAAGTCTCTACACAAGAGATACAAATGGAGAAACAAAGTCAGGAATCTTCAAGTTGGAGGTTTAGTAGTCGTCATTGACGATCTACAACCCCCTTATGACTGGCGACTTGGCCGCATAGTCAAAACACATCCAGGTTCAGACGCTAACGTTCGTACAGCTGATGTACAAACGGCCTCGGGAATAATAACACGTCCGATAGTAAAACTTTGCTATCTTCCTTTTCTTAATGAACATCCTGAGTAATTCTTTGCTCACATAAACCTAAGTATCACAAACTTTTTAAAAAATTGTCTATTTATATTAACATACCTACACATAATACACATTCAAAATATCATTATCAATGACTTTCTAATCACTATCTCCTAACCACTACTTAATTCATTATATTCATCATTCGTATAGTATAATTTCTAATTACTTTGTTTACCACCAGGTCAGCAACAACAATCATCATGAGCCACCGTAATAATCGCCGCAATGACAGTGTTCAAAGACGTCGTCGTCAGCCGAATCGTAATCCTGACATTCATCAATGCCTAGTTTGCAGGAAGTACCATCCACTTAAATTTTGCCGTCAATTCTTAAACATGGATGCAAGAAGACGTAAACGCCTTGTCGAAACCCACCAGTATTGCATCAACTGTTTGGCACGTAGCCACACCATTCGTTCCTGCACTTCCTTGGAAACCTGTAAAAGATGTGACGCCCTTCATAACACATTACTACATGTGAATCAGCAGCGTCAAAACCGACCAACTAGGTTAACCACCCAAGAGCTGCGGCGCAGACGTTCGTCATCATCTAATCAACAAACTCTGCAGACAACACCAAACACCAGAATCTTGTCTGAGGCTATTCGATCGCTGGCACAGGTGCTATGCGTTTCAGACGCACCCAACTAATTGCAGCATTGCAAGGCCGGCGCCATGTCCAAACTTGGTTTGGACCATAATAATAAAACAGGACTTAAAATTATTATTCTCACTATTAGTGCTTCTTGAAATACAAATTTAAATATTATTAAACGTTACTAAAAATAGCTAACATAGCATCTACATTTCTATAACATTGCTACACCTTGAACTGTTGTATTTTAAAGTACTTGCTGAAATGTTACGTTTAAACCGGTGCTACAAAGATGCATATTGTAATTTATTTGTATAATGAATCGTAAGGTTAGAAGATACTTAAATACTGTTAGTTTTAAAGCACTTCTTTTCTGAACGTTGAATTGTACACTTGCTTGAATTTTTATATTTAAATCGAAATTTGTAATTGAACTATTGAAGCTTGAAAAGTTAGCCTCTAAAGTATCAACCTTAATACATACGATAATTAATTTACCTTTTGAATTATAACCTAAAATCCAAGGTGAGCATAATCCCTCAACCCAAAATAAAGTTTGAATTTCTCTAATTTATTTGGTTTTTCTTTTATTTCACCAAATACTCAACCCAAATAATCATAATTGCTTGGAGCAATTATCATTATTACACGCATCTCTTTAGTTGCGTTGAGTGCAGTTTAAATCAACCCCAATTTAATATAGACACAAAGAGAAGCGTGATTACAGAAGTTTGCGTGGTTACCCTTTACCCCACACATTTATCTCCAATTATCTACCCACAATCAACAAGCTGAATCTCTCTTCCATACATAAACCATCAAACTTCTTCAGTATATGTATATATGTGTATTAAAAAACAAACAAGGAATTTTCATGTTGAAGAAAAATATTTTTTTTCAACACATATTTTTTTTGGCTTTCATTTTTGTTTACAACATAAATGTCAAATTGATTCGAAAATTCGAACACCAAAACCAGTATTACATAATGGAAACACTTTGACACGTTTTGCCCAAAACAAGTTGTTTTGCTCATAGTGTCAAGTTCCACAAAAACTCTAGGGATCAAGTGGAATGCTCTAACTGACTCTTTCACTTATAGCTTCGCTACAATCACTAAGTCTGAGAAAATCACTAAACGACAAATACTTTTTGCCGTGGCAAAGCTCTTTGACCCAGCTGGATGGCTTGCACCGGTTGTTATTAAAGCAAAAATCTTAATGCAGCAACTCTGGCTAGAAGGCTTAGAATGGGATGAAGATGTTTCCACAGAAAGTCTGGAAAAATGGAACAATCTTGTCAATGATATCTCATGTGTAGAAAACATTAAAATCCCACGTTGGATACAGTTTAAACCATCGGATTCAGTCCAAATCCATGGATTTTCAGATTCTTCTAAGGCAGCATACTGTGCCGCAGTTTACGTGAGATGTCAAACTGATTCGAACACAGTATTCACAAATTTGTTAATCGCTAAAAGCAAAGTCGCGCCTATTCAGACTGTTTGTCTTCCCCGCCTAGAGCTCAACGGAGCAGTTCTATTAGCAGATTTGGTTAATTATGTCAATTCCTCTCTTGATTTTCTCGGAAGTGAAATACACTTATGGACAGATTCATCTATTGTGTTAGGATGGCTTTCAAAGCACCCATCGACATGTGAAACATATGTGGCGAATCGCATTTCACGAATTCATAATCTCGTACCCAAAGCAACATGGCGACATGTTTCCACTCATGATAACCCTGCAGATCTGGGAACTCGAGGCTGTAAACCATCAGATCTGACAGCAAGTACTCTATGGTGGAATGGTCCAAACTGGTTAACGAGACCTGCAAATGCATGGCCAAATAGAAACCCTCTTAAAACAACGATAAACACTAAAATACTGGTTTTTCACAGCACCACAGAAACTGCGGACATTCTGCAACGTTTCTCCTCATACTCGAGAGGACTTCATGTGCTACGTGTTCCGCTTTATTAATCGCATTTCACAGAAAACCACCAATCCAACCACATTCACCCTTACTCAAAGGGAAATAAATACCGTAAAAATTTAACTTATAATAATATCACAGAAAACATTTTTCACTGAAGAATATTCACAAATATCTAAATCTAATCAATTGTGCAGCAAAAGTCCGTTAAAAACATTAAATCCATTTTTAGATATTAATTTGGTATTACGGGTAAATGGACGGTTATCTCAGTCGTCACTCCCATATAATGAGCGCTACCCTATTATTTTGCCAGGCAAATCTCGATTGTGTCAATTATACTTAACCCATCTGCACACATTTCTCTTACACGCGGAATGCAATCAAATGTGCAGAATGGTACAAACGGAATTTTATATATCCAGGCTCAAACCTCGAGTCAAAAATATAATTAGAAAATGTAAAGTTTGCATAATTTATAAGCAACAACCTTGCTTGCAAATAATGGCTCCGCTTCCTCCGGAAAGATGCCAACTATCACCTCCCTTTCAAGTCACGGGTATAGATTTTGCGGGCCCCTTTGAATTAAAAACTTCATCCCTTCGCAAGTCCGCCACAACTAAAGGATATGTATGCGTGTTCGTTTGCTTTAGCACAAAAGCGATTCACCTAGAACTCTGCTCAGATCTGTCTTCTGCAGCATTTCAAGCAGCGCACAGTAGCGCCCGTAGAGCAAACGAGGTTGCAAAAATCAAAATTTTCATGAGCACCGACGAAGTTTTGAATAAACTCATGTTATAGGAAACTTTTCAACGATTTCAAATCTGCCACTCTTAATAATATCACATTTTTAGTTTAGAAGATATAGCCGTTCAAAGTTGACCGACTTTCGGTTTTCAAAAAAACACACAATTTTTAGTAAATTTGTTGCGATTTCAGGTGTAATATCACGAAAAATAGGTAACGAATCGCCTTATTTTTTGTTTGTATTGATTGATGCATTTATTAAATGTGTAATGATAAAAAAAAAATGAACTGTTTGCTTTGTGTTTCTCCTGGTAAATCACTATTTAAAAACTATCCGTTTTTTCACTATTTTTCAACTTTGACGGAAAATAACAAAAATCTATATTTTTCTATATTTGCCATATTTGCAAAATCTGTTCTTTGATTATTTCTTTACATAATTCAAAAATTTTATCTGCCCGTACGTGCCCGTTTGGCTTCTAGAGGTAAAAAAGGTTAAAAAGACATGGTTGCAGAAATTGTATGACAGTAGTTTGATCTAAAATCTAAAAAAACTACTCATTGAAATTAGCAGGTACGTACCTCACTTAAACAATACTTTGGCGTACAAATGGTCAAGAACAATATTGACTACAGGTAGGCACAAATCTTATTTGGACACGTGCATAATATCAAAATTGCATTATTCAGCCTAATTCCATTTGTATGCAGGGAACAGGTAAATTTTTCGGCATGGTAGCATAAGCCTATATATTGCAAATGGTCAAGAACAATATTGACTACAGGTAGGCACAAATCTTATTTGGACACGTGCATAATATAAAAATGCATTATTCAGCCTAAATCCATATGTATGTAGGGAACAGGTACATTTTTCGGCATGGTAGCATAAGCCTATATATTGCAAAATAAGCATAATGCCTGGATTAGTCTACGACTGAAAGTTGGCGCAACAATTACTGAAACCATTAAACAATTTAAGTACTGAAAACATGGCGTTGAACAATTTTAAATTATTTGAACTGTTTAGAAAGTCAACCACACCAAATTTTTTCACGGAAGCTGCTTTAGAAGAACTTGATAGCTTATACGGAAATATTGAGAGAAGCGAAATTATAAAAAATAATTTTTATCTGATATATGCAAATATTAAGGCAAAATGGGTGAAATCTAATCGAACCATTCAGAACTTCAACTCCAAATACGAGGACTGGCTTAATGAAGATACCATCCTGGATATATTGGCAGTAGATAAACCCACCACATCAACCAGAGGAGCAAAAGGAAGGCCAAAAAAAAGTATTGAGGAGTGTTCAATTTTCACAAGAAAGAGGAAACTTGCCGATGCCACCAATGACTTGACCACGAAGCAATTATCGGAAGCGCTGTCTATTAAATTTACAAAGGATAGTGAAAGAGTTAGGTCGCACATAACCAAATCTGTTGCTGATGCAAGCCCACTGCGACTAAAAAGGATTAAGGAAAGCATTCCCACGCCCACAAACGCACACATTAAAAAGTATGGTTCCGAAGAAGCCTTGGCCTTGTTTATGGACTTAGAACTTTCCAAAGAGAAATATGAGAAACTACGGGCATCTTTAACGCGACACGGCGCTGACGTTTTACCCGGATACAAGCATATTACGCAAGCCAAAATAAATTCACGACCACTGCATACGGAATTTACGGAAGTCTCTGCGAAAGCCAATCTGCAGGATCTCATGGGCCATACAGCAAAACGGTTGTTGGAGAGTCTTCCTGAAAATGAGGTGAAAATTCTTCCTGAGAAGTTGACATTGATCAGCAAATGGGGCTGCGATGGATCATCCGGACAAAGCGTTTATAAGCAAAGGATATCTTCCGATGACGCTACAATATCGGACGGAAATATGTTTATGGCATCTGTTGTTCCTTTGCGGCTTAAATCGGATGTTTCCCTTCACTGGAAAAATCCACGTCCGTCATCAGTGCATTATTGCCGACCAATAATGTTTCAGTTTGCAAGGGAATCGGCAGAACTCATAAGGACCACGGTGAAGGACATTGAAGAACAAATAAGCAAGATTAAGCCTACAAAGCTGCAAATTGGAGAAGGAAAATATATTGAATGCAATTACGAGTTCCATCTGACCATGGTTGACGGAAAAGTCGTAAACGAACTGACAGGAACAACCTCAACAATGTCATGCCCGATTTGCAAAAAGAGTCAGAAGAACTTTGGTAATTTAAACGATTCTACAAATGAGGAGAATTACGAATATGGAATGTCACCATTGCACGCAAGGATAAGGTGTATGGAATTCTTGCTAAAACTGGCGTATACCCTACCACAAGAGGAGGAAAACTTCGATGAAAATACATCAATAAAGGATAAGGAAAAGATCAGAAAGAAGCAAATACAGGATGCTTTTTTTAAACAAGTTGGACTAAAAGTAGACTGTCCCAAGCACGGATACGGTAACTCAAACGATGGAAACACTTCTAGGAGATTTTTTGAAAATGATGAGGCAGTAACTAGAATCACTGGAATTGACAATCAAATCGTGAAAAGATTGGGAACGATCTTGGATGTTTTAAACTGCAAAGAAAATGTCAATTCTACAAAATATGGAGAATATGCGTCGAAAACTGCATCTCTTTTAGCAGAAATGTATCCACAGAAGAAGTTGACCCCGACCGTCCATAAAATATTGGCGCATGGCAAAGATATAATTGAGTACCAGTCTTTGCCAATTGGAGAGCTTTCTGAAGAAGCACAGGAGTCTCTTAACAAATTTTATAAAAAATATAGATTGCAGAACACATTCAAAGCATCAAGGGTAAGGCAAAATGAGGACCTCTTCAACATGTTGGCAGCATCTTCCGATCCACTTATATCTTCCCTGCGGCATGTGAAGTCACGAATAGAGTTAGAAAATAATTATAGTTTAGAAATGGTTAGTCTTTTAGATATACCTTCTCTTACGAACTGTGATGAATATTTTACAGAAAATTGAAAAAATAAATTTAAAAAAAAATAATTTTTTTTTTAATTTGTTGGGTAATAATTTAAAACATAAAAACCTAAAGAAAAAAAATAAAAACAATCTAAAAATGTAAAAATAATTTTTTTTAGTTACCATAAAATTGATTTTTCTACTAATTTTAACTTTGATAACCCATAATTAGGCCCCTACAGAGCGTAGCACCCTTTCCAAACGCTCATTTCATAGGCTGAACAGTTATCTATCATATGCTGTTTAAACTGTTCAATTATCTTATTCGGTTCAAAAGATATGATTTTTGCAACGAAAAAACTCAAATGGCGCCACTGTGGTCCGTCCAGAATGTTTTTTTCACCTGAAAAACAACTACCGTTTGTTTTGATTATACACGCAGAGAAAAAATATGGTTGGGCATGGTTACTGCAACAACACTATGTTTATTGTAACCATATATTGTTGTCGTACACAAATAATTGTTATTTTTATTTAAAATCAACAATATTATAGTTACTGTAAACATATCAATGTTTATCGCAATTATAAATATGAGTATTTTTGACCGACAAATATTTATTTTTCTAACAACTAAATTATGATAACTTTCAAAACATATTATATTACCCACAACCATATCATGATATTTAATAGCCATAACATGATAACTTTCTATACATTAATCATATTTTGTTTAATATGCAATCAAACTATGTTTACTCTAATAATACTATGCTAGCGCTATTTGTAAAATTATTTTGAATCAGTTGTGTCGTTTGTTTTATATGTGAGCGGTTAAACAAAATAAATTACCATAAAAAATAATAAATTTAAAGAAATTAAAATAGTTAATAATTAATAGTGCAAAATATCGTATTAAAATCCAACAACAAATATTGAACTCAGCTATTTTATTTACATCAAGAAAAATTGTAAAAAGTCACAAAATAAAAAATCTATACGTAAAAATTTTAATTTATTTTGTATTGTTAATAACAATTTGTTATGACAGTTATTAAAGGAGCTGTATCATGATATGATTGCTTCTAAATTTATTAGGATTAACATGATGATAATATGATTACTTCTTAGCTTATTATGATTAACATGACAATAATATGATCAATTTCTTAGCTTATTATGATTTACATGACAATAATTTGATTCCTTCTTAACTTATTATGATTAACAGAATAATAATATGATTAAGGGAAAAATATTATGATGTAATATTACGAATATATTTAGCCACTGTATGATTCAATAATTATCTTAATAGAGTGGATACAATCTTGAATCTTGTCATAATATGTTGCTGTTAGAATATGTTTACCACAACCATGTTTTTTCTTTGCGTGTATCTACTTGCAAAAAAATATGAGCTTCATCCGATTATTTTTACGATATTGCCAGTTAGAGGATTCGTACTTAACCCTCTAAACTCAAAAATTCAAGTTCGAATAACACTAAAACGTACTTGAACCAATACTAAATGGGATAACTTTCGAAAATCAAATCCGGAATTTCTTAAATCAAAAAAAAAAAAAAAATTTAAATTTTCGTTGGTAGTGCCACTCTGAGGATAAAATTGCAGACCGCGCAAGTAATTAAAAATTGTAATTGTGTGTAGAAACAACAAAACCAACTGAACAAGACGAAAACACATTATGTTCCTGTTTAAAAAGTAAAATTCTCATTTAATTTATATTTTCAGTTATGTATGTACGTTAAGTTTTTAAAGTAAAAACTTTATCGGAAATTATGCTGGAGTTTTTTAATTGAAATTCTGTAAGCTGTAAAAAGGGTAAGTAAATAAATCAAAATAAAATTCTCCTTCTATTTCAAGTACGAATTCGGGATTGAATCAACTTTATAATACTAGAATCAATCGCATTTTTAGATTTATTCAATCATAGTTTTACTTCAATCAGTCTTATTTTCGTATTATTTCAAAAACGAATTCGGGATGGAATATGGATAAGTTAAGTATATCGCGATTGAAAATCCGTCCTTGAAACGATCTTTCTGTACTTGATTCAAGAAAATTCATACTCTCCGTACTATTAATACCGCTTCGGATTAAACGCCTTTGAGTTTAAGAAGTATAAAAATAAAGTACAAATATAAAAATTTATTTATTCTAAACAAATTAAAAAAAAAACTTCTTTTATCTTTACTTTTTCTATACAGAATGTTTTTACTTATACACGGGTACCCAGGTACACTTATCAAGAATATAGGGACTATTTGACTTTCGGTGGCTCCACAGCTAACTCTAACAAATCAAGAAAATTTTAAATTATACAAATCTTTAGAAAACGATTAGATGAAGGAACTTGCGGAACCTTAACTTTGTATCTTTTATTGTTTGAGAGATATTTGGCTTTAAATTTTGTTCGGGTCCCGGGGTACGCATGTCAGGAGTTTTAGGGTCAATAAAATTGCAATACAAATTTTGTCACTTTTATCTCAGAGTTATGTGCATACCTAAATGTGTAACACGTTTCGAACATTTTTTTCACATTAGACATAAGCATCATCGCTGAGTAGCGTAACATTTAGTCACTTCACTTACTCAAACGACTCATGGAGAAAAACTAAAGTTTTTTCGCCTTCATTTTGTTTAACAAATTTAACGTACATTTATTCGCCAACGATATCTGTATACATGGCATCGTCATCTTGAGATTTTTTAACAATTCCATTTCTTTTTCTTTTACTTTTATTTAATTCAACTGCAAACCACAGTAGCAAAAATGGTTGACGCGTTTTAAAGAAAGTTTGTCTTATTTTCTATTTCAATGTATAATTTATATAAAAATTAAGCAGCAAAAACCTTTTAAGGTATGCACTCAACTTTAAAGAAACAAAGTTACAGTGAGAAGTCTGTTAGCTGGAATAAATTTATTCAAAGAAACATTAGATCCATAAAAAAAAGCAAATATCTGTGTGGTATTTTTATTTAAATACAAGTTGTAAATTTCTACATATAAATTTGGTTTTAATTGTCACCAAGCCTGTTAAAAATGGTGAGAATCGGTCCATAATTTCACAGAGCTCACATACAAACTTCTTTGCGGAATAGAGTCGTTGTGCCCAAAAAACATCTAATTATGTTGGTATTAAGATTTAATTTGGTCCAAACGTATTCAAGAGCAATTTGAATCATCTTACCAAATTTTATTGGAATCGGTCCATATTTGAACATAACTCCTATAGAAACACTACCCAGGCAGATAAAGACAATCACCACGACGCTGAGCCGACGTTGCAAGGGGTACTATCAACATCAATACAACGCATTGTTTACCAAATTTACAATGTTGTCACAATATTAAAATGATAACGCCAAATGTGCGTCTTCCGACTCTTCTTTTTAGTGTTGTCACAGTACTGTCAATTTAAATTTACAATGTTGGATTCACGAATTTACAACGTAGTCACAACCATCTTCCGACTCTTATTTTCAATATTGTTACAAATATAAATTCGCTAAATAAACAAGCAAAAATTTGTATATTTTCAAATCTAAAATAGTTTTTGTGTTTTCATTTTAATAAGACACTATTAAATTAATAACACTAAATTTTTGTTTATACAGCGTTGTAGCGGTGTAGAATTATTATAAATACGGTATTAGAAAATTAAGGTTTAATTCTTGTATATACAGTGTTGTAGCGGTATAGTTTTATAGTAAATCCGACTTTAAAAAACTAAAGTCGTATATTTGTATTTAGGGTGTTGTACCGGTGTTGAATCTTATTTAAAAACGGTATTAAAAAACTAAGGTTGTAATTTTGTATCTACAGTGTTGTGATGGTACCATATTTTTGGTAGAGTCACAATTTTGTATTTACAGGGTTGTGGCGGTACATAATATTTTGAAGAGTCGTAATTTCTGCCTGGGTACACTCGAGAATAGCTTTTAACGCAATAACTTTCTTATAACTGTTGTTGTTGACAGACAATTTGGCGACAATAACTTTTACGATAGTTACAATGTCGTGAACAAATGTTGTGCTGGTAGGCCAAAAATAACATATGTTCCATGTAAACCTCCATCCTAAGATCACTTAAAAGTAAAGAAATTTCATATCGATGAAGTAATCTAAATAATAATGGGCACAAAAATAGTTTTTATTGAAAAAAGTCTCATAACATAATTTTGTTAAGGCGGATATATTAGTGCATATGGGTGCCAAATAGGCTACACTATCGAAAATGTTTTTCTGAGTTCTGTGGTGTAGGGTATCATATAGATAGGCTTGACCAACTATACTTTTTACGGGTTGGTCCAACTAAGACGCACGATGTTAATAGTTTAAAAAAAAGTTTTCACATAATTATCTTAATATTTTTTATTATTCTAGAAGGATATATGACAATTATGTGTGAAACAAACTGTCGGCCAATCGCCATGGCTTTAGTGCTATACCTCTATCCGATGGTTAATATTTTCAATGTCTCTGAGCCATAGTTGAGGTTCGATGTTGTTAATATGCCGAATTGTCTCATCCTTTAGATCTTGAATTATTCTTTTTTTTAAATATCCCTTAAGACATTTTTGCCAACTTTTTTGGAAGACTTCCCGTCAAATCGTACTTCAAAAACCGCAAAATTTTTTATTTTGGGTAAAATGTATTAAAATTATCGATAAAATCTAAATATTTTGCAATATGATTATACAAATCAAGATAAAGGTTTCTTATTCAAAGATTAGCGACTTTTAATTAAAATCATATAGTAACATTTTTAATTTCCCTGTATTTTTTTAAGTCACGGGAACGTACAAAATTGTTTTCTTATATAAATGCATAAAAGCTGATAAGATTTACGCTAACTTTGGCAATTATTTTCTTGGATAATCAGATGAAGTAAAGGGATTTGTTTTGCTAAGAATCTATTCAGACATTAGAGTTCAATAGAAATGTGTCACCGTTTGGTCTCGAATTTTTAAATCATTAGATTTGGCAATGATGCTTAAAATCCGTACACCACTATTAAAGAAAATGTCGTGATAGAAAAGAAGGAAATTAAACGTGAGAAAATAACTAAATATATGGACAGTTCCAGCGAAAAGTCTACTTTTTGTAACGTAACGCCAGAAATAATTTTAATTATTTCTCAAAAAATTTTATATGTATAACTTTTTTGTATTTTGGTGTAAAACGCTCTACATTTAGTAATAAAAGGGACACCGGTTGAACAACATGGTCCTAAAATATAACCCTGTTTGTATTCTGGCGTTACATTAAAAAAGTAGATTTTTCGCTGAACATGCCCTTATGTACTTTAAAACGAGCAAAGATTTTTAAATTTGATAGCTTGAAAAATAAATCTATATAAATCTTGCTCAATTCGCAGTCTTATTTTGTTTTTTAATACAAGTCAAAATCCACTTCCGTTTTTTTAACGTCACGCCAGCGCATATTTTTGCTTATATCTGCAAATTCTAAGCGTCGCACAGTAGCGCCCGTAGAGCAAACGAGGTTGCAAAAATCAAAATTTTCATGAGCACCGACGAAGTTTTGAATAAACTCATGTTATAGGAAACTTTTCAACGATTTCAAATCTGCCACTCTTAATAATATCACATTTTTAGTTTAGAAGATATAGCCGTTCAAAGTTGACCGACTTTCGGTTTTCAAAAAAACACACAATTTTTAGTAAATTTGTTGCGATTTCAGGTGTAATATCACGAAAAATAGGTAACGAATCGCCTTATTTTTTGTTTGTATTGATTGATGCATTTATTAAATGTGTAATGATAAAAAAAAAATGAACTGTTTGCTTTGTGTTTCTCCTGGTAAATCACTATTTAAAAACTATCCGTTTTTTCACTATTTTTCAACTTTGACGGAAAATAACAAAAATCTATATTTTTCTATATTTGCCATATTTGCAAAATCTGTTCTTTGATTATTTCTTTACATAATTCAAAAATTTTATCTGCCCGTACGTGCCCGTTTGGCTTCTAGAGGTAAAAAAGGTTAAAAAGACATGGTTGCAGAAATTGTATGACAGTAGTTTGATCTAAAATCTAAAAAAACTACTCATTGAAATTAGCAGGTACGTACCTCACTTAAACAATACTTTGGCGTACAAATGGTCAAGAACAATATTGACTACAGGTAGGCACAAATCTTATTTGGACACGTGCATAATATCAAAATTGCATTATTCAGCCTAATTCCATTTGTATGCAGGGAACAGGTAAATTTTTCGGCATGGTAGCATAAGCCTATATATTGCAAATGGTCAAGAACAATATTGACTACAGGTACGCACAAATCTTATTTGGACACGTGCATAATATAAAAATGCATTATTCAGCCTAAATCCATATGTATGTAGGGAACAGGTACATTTTTCGGCATGGTAGCATAAGCCTATATATTGCAAAATAAGCATAATGCCTGGATTAGTCTACGACTGAAAGTTGGCGCAACAATTACTGAAACCATTAAACAATTTAAGTACTGAAAACATGGCGTTGAACAATTTTAAATTATTTGAACTGTTTAGAAAGTCAACCACACCAAATTTTTTCACGGAAGCTGCTTTAGAAGAACTTGATAGCTTATACGGAAATATTGAGAGAAGCGAAATTATAAAAAATAATTTTTATCTGATATATGCAAATATTAAGGCAAAATGGGTGAAATCTAATCGAACCATTCAGAACTTCAACTCCAAATACGAGGACTGGCTTAATGAAGATACCATCCTGGATATATTGGCAGTAGATAAACCCACCACATCAACCAGAGGAGCAAAAGGAAGGCCAAAAAAAAGTATTGAGGAGTGTTCAATTTTCACAAGAAAGAGGAAACTTGCCGATGCCACCAATGACTTGACCACGAAGCAATTATCGGAAGCGCTGTCTATTAAATTTACAAAGGATAGTGAAAGAGTTAGGTCGCACATAACCAAATCTGTTGCTGATGCAAGCCCACTGCGACTAAAAAGGATTAAGGAAAGCATTCCCACGCCCACAAACGCACACATTAAAAAGTATGGTTCCGAAGAAGCCTTGGCCTTGTTTATGGACTTAGAACTTTCCAAAGAGAAATATGAGAAACTACGGGCATCTTTAACGCGACACGGCGCTGACGTTTTACCCGGATACAAGCATATTACGCAAGCCAAAATAAATTCACGACCACTGCATACGGAATTTACGGAAGTCTCTGCGAAAGCCAATCTGCAGGATCTCATGGGCCATACAGCAAAACGGTTGTTGGAGAGTCTTCCTGAAAATGAGGTGAAAATTCTTCCTGAGAAGTTGACATTGATCAGCAAATGGGGCTGCGATGGATCATCCGGACAAAGCGTTTATAAGCAAAGGATATCTTCCGATGACGCTACAATATCGGACGGAAATATGTTTATGGCATCTGTTGTTCCTTTGCGGCTTAAATCGGATGTTTCCCTTCACTGGAAAAATCCACGTCCGTCATCAGTGCATTATTGCCGACCAATAATGTTTCAGTTTGCAAGGGAATCGGCAGAACTCATAAGGACCACGGTGAAGGACATTGAAGAACAAATAAGCAAGATTAAGCCTACAAAGCTGCAAATTGGAGAAGGAAAATATATTGAATGCAATTACGAGTTCCATCTGACCATGGTTGACGGAAAAGTCGTAAACGAACTGACAGGAACAACCTCAACAATGTCATGCCCGATTTGCAAAAAGAGTCAGAAGAACTTTGGTAATTTAAACGATTCTACAAATGAGGAGAATTACGAATATGGAATGTCACCATTGCACGCAAGGATAAGGTGTATGGAATTCTTGCTAAAACTGGCGTATACCCTACCACAAGAGGAGGAAAACTTCGATGAAAATACATCAATAAAGGATAAGGAAAAGATCAGAAAGAAGCAAATACAGGATGCTTTTTTTAAACAAGTTGGACTAAAAGTAGACTGTCCCAAGCACGGATACGGTAACTCAAACGATGGAAACACTTCTAGGAGATTTTTTGAAAATGATGAGGCAGTAACTAGAATCACTGGAATTGACAATCAAATCGTGAAAAGATTGGGAACGATCTTGGATGTTTTAAACTGCAAAGAAAATGTCAATTCTACAAAATATGGAGAATATGCGTCGAAAACTGCATCTCTTTTAGCAGAAATGTATCCACAGAAGAAGTTGACCCCGACCGTCCATAAAATATTGGCGCATGGCAAAGATATAATTGAGTACCAGTCTTTGCCAATTGGAGAGCTTTCTGAAGAAGCACAGGAGTCTCTTAACAAATTTTATAAAAAATATAGATTGCAGAACACATTCAAAGCATCAAGGGTAAGGCAAAATGAGGACCTCTTCAACATGTTGGCAGCATCTTCCGATCCACTTATATCTTCCCTGCGGCATGTGAAGTCACGAATAGAGTTAGAAAATAATTATAGTTTAGAAATGGTTAGTCTTTTAGATATACCTTCTCTTACGAACTGTGATGAATATTTTACAGAAAATTGAAAAAATAAATTTAAAAAAAAATAATTTTTTTTTTAATTTGTTGGGTAATAATTTAAAACATAAAAACCTAAAGAAAAAAAATAAAAACAATCTAAAAATGTAAAAATAATTTTTTTTAGTTACCATAAAATTGATTTTTCTACTAATTTTAACTTTGATAACCCATAATTAGGCCCCTACAGAGCGTAGCACCCTTTCCAAACGCTCATTTCATAGGCTGAACAGTTATCTATCATATGCTGTTTAAACTGTTCAATTATCTTATTCGGTTCAAAAGATATGATTTTTGCAACGAAAAAACTCAAATGGCGCCACTGTGCAGCGTTTTCCCGCTTCATCGGGAGGCGGGGGCTCCCCAAAAGGGTAATGTCTGACAATGGCAGAAATTTTCTTGGTGCGAGTCGAACACTGCTGCGAGAATTTAGCTCCTTCATAATATCTGCATCAACAGAGACACATCACAAATACGCTACACATGGATTTGTATGGAAATTCATACCTCCTCATGCACCTCACATGGGTGGATTGTGGGAAGCTGCAGTCAAAAGCTTCAAATTTCATTTGAAGAGAGTTTCTGGCGCTCAGAAATTCAATTTCGAGGAATTCTCCACCATGTTAGCAAGAATAGAAGGAGTTCTCAACTCCCGACCTATATCCGCTCTGTCCGAAGATCCCACTGATCTTACGGCTTTGACTCCCGGTCACTTCTTAAGAGGCGCTCCTATCATGGCTCTTCCAGAGCAACCCATTCAAAATATATCCCTAGTGAATAGATGGGAAAAACTAAGGCGACCAGATTTTAAAAATAAAAATAGAGGACATAAAGAAAAAAAGTAAAAAAAATTTTTGACTTCAAGATTTTTTTACATATTTTACAGACAAATTTGCATTCCCATATTAATAAATGTAAAGAAGATTTAAAAAGAATTACATATCGTCGGCTTAATATGCAGACCTGCGAAATCCACTTTTTAAGTAAATTGAGATTTGATGCCGTGTGGTAGAGAAATATATGCCTCGTCGACCAGCATGTAGTTATTCTTCAATTTGAGTCTTGAAGTGTGTCAAATCAACTATATTTTTGGCTCTCCTCTCAAGCAGTAAATAGGAAAAATAAAAAGTTTTTCCTGTAAAATTTGTTGAAAGGGATTTAGCAGGCTTGCATATTAAGCCGACGATGTATAAAAATTTACATTTACTTAAGTAAAATTAGTTACAAAAAAAAAAACAGCTAAACTTTAATAATCATTGCAGAAAATTATTCAAAATTTTATACTGCAAGTGTATGAGAGTCCAGTAGGAGTATGAACAGAACAAGCATGGCACAACATTTTCCATACGATTGCACAGAAAAAACCGTTGATCACCGTGAAATAAAATTTTTATTTTAATTTATAAAAATAAAAGCAAATATTGGTCATGCTTTTAAAAATAAAGAGGACAAAGATGACAGATTATGAAAAAAAGATGATAAAAGAGGACACAAATTTTATAGAGGACAGCCAGTTAAAAAAGAGGATTGTCCTCTAAAAAAGAGTACGTATGGTCACCTTAGAAAAACTAAAAGCACTTCACCATCAGTTCGCTATAAGATGGAAGGAAGACTATTTAAAGTCTCTACACAAGAGATACAAATGGAGAAACAAAGTCAGGAATCTTCAAGTTGGAGGTTTAGTAGTCGTCATTGACGATCTACAACCCCCTTATGACTGGCGACTTGGCCGCATAGTCAAAACACATCCAGGTTCAGACGCTAACGTTCGTACAGCTGATGTACAAACGGCCTCGGGAATAATAACACGTCCGATAGTAAAACTTTGCTATCTTCCTTTTTTTAATGAACATCCTGAGTAATTCTTTGCTCACATAAACCTAAGTATCACAAACTTTTTAAAAAATTGTCTATTTATATTAACATACCTACACATAATACACATTCAAAATATCATTATCAATGACTTTCTAATCACTATCTCCTAACCACTACTTAATTCATTATATTCATCATTCGTATAGTATAATTTCTAATTACTTTGTTTACCACCAGGTCAGCAACAACAATCATCATGAGCCACCGTAATAATCGCCGCAATGACAGTGTTCAAAGACGTCGTCGTCAGCCGAATCGTAATCCTGACATTCATCAATGCCTAGTTTGCAGGAAGTACCATCCACTTAAATTTTGCCGTCAATTTTTAAACATGGATGCAAGAAGACGTAAACGCCTTGTCGAAACCCACCAGTATTGCATCAACTGTTTGGCACGTAGCCACACCATTCGTTCCTGCACTTCCTTGGAAACCTGTAAAAGATGTGACGCCCTTCATAACACATTACTACATGTGAATCAGCAGCGTCAAAACCGACCAACTAGGTTAACCACCCAAGAGCTGCGGCGCAGACGTTCGTCATCATCTAATCAACAAACTCTGCAGACAACACCAAACACCAGAATCTTGTCTGAGGCTATTCGATCGCTGGCACAGGTGCTATGCGTTTCAGACGCACCCAACTAATTGCAGCATTGCAAGGCCGGCGCCATGTCCAAACTTGGTTTGGACCATAATAATAAAACAGGACTTAAAATTATTATTCTCACTATTAGTGCTTCTTGAAATACAAATTTAAATATTATTAAACGTTACTAAAAATAGCTAACATAGCATCTACATTTCTATAACATTGCTACACCTTGAACTGTTGTATTTTAAAGTACTTGCTGAAATGTTACGTTTAAACCGGTGCTACAAAGATGCATATTGTAATTTATTTGTATAATGAATCGTAAGGTTAGAAGATACTTAAATACTGTTAGTTTTAAAGCACTTCTTTTCTGAACGTTGAATTGTACACTTGCTTGAATTTTTATATTTAAATCGAAATTTGTAATTGAACTATTGAAGCTTGAAAAGTTAGCCTCTAAAGTATCAACCTTAATACATACGATAATTAATTTACCATTTGAATTATAACCTAAAATCCAAGGTGAGCATAATCCCTCAACCCAAAATAAAGTTTGAATTTCTCTAATTTATTTGGTTTTTCTTTTATTTCACCAAATACTCAACCCAAATAATCATAATTGCTTGGAGCAATTATCATTATTACACGCATCTCTTTAGTTGCGTTGAGTGCAGTTTAAATCAACCCCAATTTAATATAGACACAAAGAGAAGCGTGATTACAGAAGTTTGCGTGGTTACCCTTTACCCCACACATTTATCTCCAATTATCTACCCACAATCAACAAGCTGAATCTCTCTTCCATACATAAACCATCAAACTTCTTCAGTATATGTATATATGTGTATTAAAAAACAAACAAGGAATTTTCATGTTGAAGAAAAATATTTTTTTTCAACACATATTTTTTTTGGCTTTCATTTTTGTTTACAACATAAATGTCAAATTGATTCGAAAATTCGAACACCAAAACCAGTATTACATAATGGAAACACTTTGACACGTTTTGCCCAAAACAAGTTGTTTTGCTCATAGTGGAAACATAGTATAACACGATACTTTTCTTGTTTGTTTTTTAATACACAGATATACATATATTTACGTATATAAAATCACATAATTTACTACCTTTTTATTATATTATTTTATTATTTTTACACTGCAAACAAATAAATCAGCTGGAAAGTTGCATAAACCTACTTAATAAGTCTTGATATTTTGGTAAATATGTCACTTTTTTCGAAATTGTCAATCACCAATAATGGATAACCCAGAGTTGTATTCATGATTTCCGATATGTTTTGGAGCAAAACTAGTTTTTGTTTGAGTTTTCGAACATGAAAAATGTATAGGAAAACAAGTAGCAAAACCCTTGTTTTGCTGTAAAACTAGTTTTGCGGCCCAAAACATGTAAGTGGAAACGTACTATAGAATGAAACCGTGTTGTAGATGAGGAGATTTCCGCAAATTATTTTTCGTGTAAGATCGAAATCGTTTTGTAGGAAGCCGTCTTGTAGGAGGATTACCTGTTTTTAAGCTCTTCAATAAGTTTTTCTTTCATGATTCACAAATTTGTTAAATTATTCTTTCTATTGTCAGCTGATTACTTGTCAAAAATACTCAGCGCGTTAAAAAGTTCAAAGTTAACCAACTTTCCGGCGCAAACGCGTCAAAATATTTCGCATGTAGCTTGTTCTATGAAAATACACTAGTTTAACTTTTTTTGACAGAAGACGACAGAGCGCTCGCGCACTAAAGCTGGAAGTCCATAGCACCCGTTTTCGCATCCACGCAGCGCATGCTTTTATAACCTTACTTGCGTTCTACGTTTCAAGTTACATGCAACGCTTTTTATGCAGCAGCAGCACAAGTCAAAATAAAATTTAATTTTTCAAAATCAGCTGATTTGTTCGAACTCTGCTTGTGACGCTTACAAAAGTAGAAAGTAAACCTACTTTTCGCCTCAAGGCATCTACGCTTTTGTGCATGTTACTTACAACGTATAACTACACAGATTCTACTTTTTTGATAGCTGCGTATGCTGCGAAAAAGCAAGTAACGCGTAGTGTGGACCTCGAGCTTAACGCGTGCTATGTACTTCTACCTTTAGCCCTATGTAATTCTTATAGCCTTTTTACACTTGAGCACATTTTAGAGGAATGCGTGGAAGATGTTAGAAATGAAAAAAAATGTTTACATTTGTAACATCTTTCATCATAAAAATATTTATTTTCACGTGTAAGAGCGAATAAAAACAAAATAAATGATATTGCTGTCCTGCTCTTTAGTATTTTTCTGGTGATGGTATATACTTTTTAACAAATTATTTGTTTTTTCTAGTGATGACACTAAAATAATCGAAAGATGCTGAATGAAACAACATGAGATAGGAACATCTTTGAAAGATGAAGAAAGATGTTGATTTTAAGCCCTGTACAATTCTTATGGGAAGATGTTATCATCTTTGCGATAAGATAAAAGATGTAGGATGTGAGCAAGTGTAAAAAGCCTATTATGGGAAAATTACAAACTGTAGTGGGATTCTGTAACTTTTAACAATAACAACAGTTTTTATAATTGTCAACATGTTTTGTTGTTTGTACCACAAAGCATACAGAGATGAAAAAAGTGACGTATGAAAAATGCCCAAATCATTTATGAGGGCAGCTTTCGAAGAAAGAGAAAGAAAATGTTTTTTTATTGTAAAGTTGCAATGTGTAAAAACAGGCCGCTACTATCAACACGAATTGCGTAATCAAAACAAAAAATGCAAAAAGGGCAGCTTTCGAAGAAAAATACAGAAAAAAACACAATATTTTCTGTCTCGTGACGTCTCTGTATGCTCTGTGGTTTGCACTAACGATTATGTGATTCTGTAAATTGTTGTTAAAAACATAGATAAAAATTAACGTCAAGTGGCATCACTGTCAAAAAAAGGGTAAAATAACGAAAAACACAAAGAGGAATAAAAAAAAACAAATAAAATTATTAAAACTAAACAGAATTTTTTTTAGTTTTTTGTTTTTTTTTTAAGAAGATAAGCCAAACATTGTACTATTTAATTAAATGCAAATTATTTAATTGCCATTTTCAAGTTATATTATTTCTTTTAACTAAATATTTTTTATTTTTGCAACATTTAACAATAAATAAACAATACTAAAAAAGTTGTCGTTTACTTAACACAAGCAGCTGACTTAACGATAACAAGTGCTGTTTAAAATGTTACAGAATAGCAAAATCGTTAATATGCTTGTTAATCTTTTTAACAATGACAACTATTGTTAAAATTAATTACAGAATCGCACTACTGATGTTAAGGGGGTAATTTTGTTGTTCACTTCACCTTGCGTTTAAAAATTTTATATGAAAATTTTCTCAACGCAAGGTGAAGTGAACAACAAAATAACCCCCTAATGGTGTTTTCTTTTCTACAAAAAAGGTTGACATTTTATTTAAAAAAATGCAATTTGGTGTCTGTTTCATAAAAATTTTGCTTCCAAAAAAGGGTGAGTTTTTTAGAATAAAACAAGCCAACCTTTTCGGGAGCAAAATGTTTAAGAAACAGACCCCAAATTACATTTTTTTAAATAAAATGTCACATTTTTTTTAGAAAAGAAAACACCATAAATGTTGACAAGTGTGAAAAGGCTATAAGTTCTATTATTATTGTGGCATCACTGGCAAAAAAAATTTTTTTTGAAAGCAGCGCTACCATATGTCAAGTTTGCTCTTTTATTGCAATGTTCTTTTGTGTTTTATTTTAAAATTTTGGCACTTTTGTAGAAAAAATATTTTTTATTTTAAAAACATTTTGAAGGTAGATGTTTGATATGAGCAATGTAAACGAGTGTTTCACATTTTCTACATCTTTGATGGTAAATGTTCATCAGTGTAAAAAGCATCTCATTCTTATTTAACAAATTGATCTTTATTTACAATTTCACCGTAAACCACATTTAATTAATTATTTCTGTATTGTTATTGAATTTTAATGTGTTTTTATTTAAAAAAGCTTTTAGCCAATTTTTCCGTAAATTTAGCCATTTTTGGTCACCATGTTTTGTCAACACTGGTTTTGTGTAACGCTAGGTCTCCACGTAGCATTTTTTATTGCTAAGTACAAGCAATAACGTCGGCAGAACAATGGAGCAATAATTGCTAATTATATTGCTGGAGAACACTTGATATTCAAAAAATGTACCGCCAAATACTCATAAATCCCTTCGACAGGCCTTTCCATAGAATTTTGTTTCAAAGCGAAATCGACGGTCCCGTTAAAGTTTATCAAATGAAAACCGTCACTTTTGGAGTAAATTGTGCTCCCTATCTTGCGATTCGCACTCTGCTTCAAATTGCAAACGACTCAGAATTAGTTTACCCTAAAGCTGCTTCCATTTTACGTAATGAAACGTACGTCGACGATATCCTCTCTGGAGGACACTCAATAGAAGAAACCCTTTTAGCACAGAATCAAATCATTTCGACGTTAAAATCAGCTGGAATGCCATTGAAAAAATTCACAGCAAACGATCTCCAGTTGCTTCTTAATTTACCCAAAGAAGATTTATATGATCAAGATTTTCTTCGATTTCATGAGTCAAGTTCCACAAAAACTCTAGGGATCAAGTGGAATGCTCTAACTGACTCTTTCACTTATAGCTTCGCTACAATCACTAAGTCTGAGAAAATCACTAAACGACAAATACTTTCTGCCGTGGCAAAGCTCTTTGACCCAGCTGGATGGCTTGCACCGGTTGTTATTAAAGCAAAAATCTTAATGCAGCAACTCTGGCTAGAAGGCTTAGAATGGGATGAAGATGTTTCCACAGAAAGTCTGGAAAAATGGAACAATCTTGTCAATGATATCTCATGTGTAGAAAACATTAAAATCCCACGTTGGATACAGTTTAAACCATCGGATTCAGTCCAAATCCATGGATTCAGATTCTTCTAAGGCAGCATACTGTGCCGCAGTTTACGTGAGATGTCAAACTGATTCGAACACAGTATTCACAAATTTGTTAATCGCTAAAAGCAAAGTCGCGCCTATTCAGACTGTTTGTCTTCCCCGCCTAGAGCTCAACGGAGCAGTTCTATTAGCAGATTTGGTTAATTATGTCAATTTCTCTCTTGATTTTCTCGGAAGTGAAATACACTTATGGACAGATTCATCTATTGTGTTAGGATGGCTTTCAAAGCACCCATCGACATGTGAAACATATGTGGCGAATCGCATTTCACGAATTCATAATCTCGTACCCAAAGCAACATGTTTCCACTCATGATAACCCTGCAGATCTGGGAACTCGAGGCTGTAAACCATCAGATCTGACAGCAAGTACTCTATGGTGGAATGGTCCAAACTGGTTAACGAGACCTGCAAATGCATGGCCAAATAGAAACCCTCTTAAAACAACGATAAACACTAAAATACAGGTTTTTCACAGCACCACAGAAACTGCGGACATTCTGCAACGTTTCTCCTCATACTCGAGAGGACTTCGAGTAATGTGCTACGTGTTCCGCTTTATTAATCGCATTTCACAGAAAACCACCAATCCAACCACATTCACCCTTACTCAAAGGGAAATAAATACCGTAAAAATTAAACTTATAATAATATCACAGAAAACATTTTTCACTGAAGAATATTCACAAATATCTAAATCTAATCAATTGTGCAGTAAAAGTCCGTTAAAAACATTAAATCCATTTTTAGATATTAATTTGGTATTACGGGTAAATGGACGGTTATCTCAGTCGTCACTCCCATATAATGAGCGCTACCCTATTATTTTGCCAGGCAAATCTCGATTGTGTCAATTATACTTAACCCATCTGCACACATTTCTCTTACACGCGGAATGCAATCAAATGTGCAGAATGGTACAAACGGAATTTTATATATCCAGGCTCAAACCTCGAGTCAAAAATATAATTAGAAAATGTAAAGTTTGCATAATTTATAAGCAACAACCTTGCTTGCAAATAATGGCTCCGCTTCCTCCGGAAAGATGCCAACTATCACCTCCCTTTCAAGTCACGGGTATAGATTTTGCGGGCCCCTTTGAATTAAAAACTTCATCCCTTCGCAAGTCCGCCACAACTAAAGGATATGTATGCGTGTTTGTTTGCTTTAGCACAAAAGCGATTCACCTAGAACTCTGCTCAGATCTGTCTTCTGCAGCATTTCAAGCAGCGTATTCCCGCTTCATCGGGAGGCGGGGGCTCCCCAAAAGGGTAATGTCTGACAATGGCAGAAATTTTCTTGGTGCGAGTCGAACACTGCTGCGAGAATTTAGCTCCTTCATAATATCTGCATCAACAGAGACACATCACAAATACGCTACACATGGATTTGTATAGAAATTCATACCTCCTCATGCACCTCACATGGGTGGATTGTGGGAAGCTGCAGTCAAAAGCTTCAAATTTCATTTAAAGAGAGTTTCTGGCGCTCAGAAATTCAATTTCGAGGAATTCTCCACCATGTTAGCAAGAATAGAAGGAGTTCTCAACTCCCGACCTATATTCGCTCTGTCCGAAGATCCCACTGATCTTACGGCTTTGACTCCCGGTCACTTCTTAAGAGGCGCTCCTATCATGGCTCTTCCAGAGCAACCCATTCAAAATATATCCCTAGTGAATAGATGGGAAAAACTAAAAGCACTTCACCATCAGTTCGCTATAAGATGGAAGGAAGACTATTTAAAGTCTCTACACAAGAGATACAAATGGAGAAACAAAGTCAGGAATCTTCAAGTTGGAGGTTTAGTAGTCGTCATTGACGATCTACAACCCCCTTATGACTGGCGACTTGGCCGCATAGTCAAAACACATCCAGGTTCAGACGCTAACGTTCGTACAGCTGATGTACAAACGGCCTCGGGAATAATAACACGTCCGATAGTAAAACTTTGCTATCTTCCTTTTCTTAATGAACATCCTGAGTAATTCTTTGCTCACATAAACCTAAGTATCACAAACTTTTTAAAAAATTGTCTATTTATATTAACATACCTACACATAATACACATTCAAAATATCATTATCAATGACTTTCTAATCACTATCTCCTAACCACTACTTAATTCATTATATTCATCATTCGTATAGTATAATTTCTAATTACTTTGTTTACCACCAGGTCAGCAACAACAATCATCATGAGCCACCGTAATAATCGC
Organism: Pollenia angustigena; assembly: GCA_930367215.1. Taxonomy (NCBI): domain Eukaryota; kingdom Metazoa; phylum Arthropoda; class Insecta; order Diptera; family Polleniidae; genus Pollenia; species Pollenia angustigena. The sequence continues at coordinate 90,936,945 of OV884060.1, forward strand.
CGCAATGACAGTGTTCAAAGACGTCGTCGTCAGCCGAATCGTAATCCTGACATTCATCAATGCCTAGTTTGCAGGAAGTACCATCCACTTAAATTTTGCCGTCAATTCTTAAACATGGATGCAAGAAGACGTAAACGCCTTGTCGAAACCCACTAGTATTGCATCAACTGTTTGGCACGTAGCCACACCATTCGTTCCTGCACTTCCTTGGAAACCTGTAAAAGATGTGACGCCCTTCATAACACATTACTACATGTGAATCAGCAGCGTCAAAACCGACCAACTAGGTTAACCACCCAAGAGCTGCGGCGCAGACGTTCGTCATCATCTAATCAACAAACTCTGCAGACAACACCAAACACCAGAATCTTGTCTGAGGCTATTCGATCGCTGGCACAGGTGCTATGCGTTTCAGACGCACCCAACTAATTGCAGCATTGCAAGGCCGGCGCCATGTCCAAACTTGGTTTGGACCATAATAATAAAACAGGACTTAAAATTATTATTCTCACTATTAGTGCTTCTTGAAATACAAATTTAAATATTATTAAACGTTACTAAAAATAGCTAACATAGCATCTACATTTCTATAACATTGCTACACCTTGAACTGTTGTATTTTAAAGTACTTGCTGAAATGTTACGTTTAAACCGGTGCTACAAAGATGCATATTGTAATTTATTTGTATAATGAATCGTAAGGTTAGAAGATACTTAAATACTGTTAGTTTTAAAGCACTTCTTTTCTGAACGTTGAATTGTACACTTGCTTGAATTTTTATATTTAAATCGAAATTTGTAATTGAACTATTGAAGCTTGAAAAGTTAGCCTCTAAAGTATCAACCTTAATACATACGATAATTAATTTACCATTTGAACTATAACCTAAAATCCAAGGTGAGCATAATCCCTCAACCCAAAATAAAGTTTGAATTTCTCTAATTTATTTGGTTTTTCTTTTATTTCACCAAATACTCAACCCAAATAATCATAATTGCTTGGAGCAATTATCATTATTACACGCATCTCTTTAGTTGCGTTGAGTGCAGTTTAAATCAACCCCAATTTAATATAGACACAAAGAGAAGCGTGATTACAGAAGTTTACCCCACACATTTATCTCCAATTATCTACCCACAATCAACAAGCTGAATCTCTCTTCCATACATAAACCATCAAACTTCTTCAGTATATGTATATATGTGTATTAAAAAACAAACAAGGAATTTTCATGTTGAAGAAAAATATTTTTTTTCAACACATATTTTTTTTGGCTTTCATTTTTGTTTACAACATAAATGTCAAATTGATTCGAAAATTCGAACACCAAAACCAGTATTACATAATGGAAACACTTTGACACGTTTTGCCCAAAACAAGTTGTTTTGCTCATAGTGTCAAGTTCCACAAAAACTCTAGGGATCAAGTGGAATGCTCTAACTGACTCTTTCACTTATAGCTTCGCTACAATCACTAAGTCTGAGAAAATCACTAAACGACAAATACTTTTTGCCGTGGCAAAGCTCTTTGACCCAGCTGGATGGCTTGCACCGGTTGTTATTAAAGCAAAAATCTTAATGCAGCAACTCTGGCTAGAAGGCTTAGAATGGGATGAAGATGTTTCCACAGAAAGTCTGGAAAAATGGAACAATCTTGTCAATGATATCTCATGTGTAGAAAACATTAAAATCCCACGTTGGATACAGTTTAAACCATCGGATTCAGTCCAAATCCATGGATTTTCAGATTCTTCTAAGGCAGCATACTGTGCCGCAGTTTACGTGAGATGTCAAACTGATTCGAACACAGTATTCACAAATTTGTTAATCGCTAAAAGCAAAGTCGCGCCTATTCAGACTGTTTGTCTTCCCCGCCTAGAGCTCAACGGAGCAGTTCTATTAGCAGATTTGGTTAATTATGTCAATTCCTCTCTTGATTTTCTCGGAAGTGAAATACACTTATGGACAGATTCATCTATTGTGTTAGGATGGCTTTCAAAGCACCCATCGACATGTGAAACATATGTGGCGAATCGCATTTCACGAATTCATAATCTCGTACCCAAAGCAACATGGCGACATGTTTCCACTCATGATAACCCTGCAGATCTGGGAACTCGAGGCTGTAAACCATCAGATCTGACAGCAAGTACTCTATGGTGGAATGGTCCAAACTGGTTAACGAGACCTGCAAATGCATGGCCAAATAGAAACCCTCTTAAAACAACGATAAACACTAAAATACTGGTTTTTCACAGCACCACAGAAACTGCGGACATTCTGCAACGTTTCTCCTCATACTCGAGAGGACTTCGAGTAATGTGCTACGTGTTCCGCTTTATTAATCGCATTTCACAGAAAACCACCAATCCAACCAGATTCACCCTTACTCAAAGGGAAATAAATACCGTAAAAATTAAACTTATAATAATATCACAGAAAACATTTTTCACTGAAGAATATTCACAAATATCTAAATCTAATCAATTGTGCAGCAAAAGTCCGTTAAAAACATTAAATCCATTTTTAGATATTAATTTGGTATTACGGGTAAATGGACGGTTATCTCAGTCGTCACTCCCATATAATGAGCGCTACCCTATTATTTTGCCAGGCAAATCTCGATTGTGTCAATTATACTTAACCCATCTGCACACATTTCTCTTACACGCGGAATGCAATCAAATGTGCAGAATGGTACAAACGGAATTTTATATATCCAGGCTCAAACCTCGAGTCAAAAATATAATTAGAAAATGTAAAGTTTGCATAATTTATAAGCAACAACCTTGCTTGCAAATAATGGCTCCGCTTCCTCCGGAAAGATGCCAACTATCACCTCCCTTTCAAGTCACGGGTATAGATTTTGCGGGCCCCTTTGAATTAAAAACTTCATCCCTTCGCAAGTCCGCCACAACTAAAGGATATGTATGCGTGTTTGTTTGCTTTAGCACAAAAGCGATTCACCTAGAACTCTGCTCAGATCTGTCTTCTGCAGCATTTCAAGCAGCGTTTTCCCGCTTCATCGGGAGGCGGGGGCTCCCCAAAAGGGTAATGTCTGACAATGGCAGAAATTTTCTTGGTGCGAGTCGAACACTGCTGCGAGAATTTAGCTCCTTCATAATATCTGCATCAACAGAGACACATCACAAATACGCTACACATGGATTTGTATGGAAATTCATACCTCCTCATGCACCTCACATGGGTGGATTGTGGGAAGCTGCAGTCAAAAGCTTCAAATTTCATTTAAAGAGAGTTTCTGGCGCTCAGAAATTCAATTTCGAGGAATTCTCCACCATGTTAGCAAGAATAGAAGGAGTTCTCAACTCCCGACCTATATCCGCTCTGTCCGAAGATCCCACTGATCTTACGGCTTTGACTCCCGGTCACTTCTTAAGAGGCGCTCCTATCATGGCTCTTCCAGAGCAACCCATTCAAAATATATCCCTAGTGAATAGATGGGAAAAACTAAAAGCACTTCACCATCAGTTCGCTATAAGATGGAAGGAAGACTATTTAAAGTCTCTACACAAGAGATACAAATGGAGAAACAAAGTCAGGAATCTTCAAGTTGGAGGTTTAGTAGTCGTCATTGACGATCTACAACCCCCTTATGACTGGCGACTTGGCCGCATAGTCAAAACACATCCAGGTTCAGACGCTAACGTTCGTACAGCTGATGTACAAACGGCCTCGGGAATAATAACACGTCCGATAGTAAAACTTTGCTATCTTCCTTTTCTTAATGAACATCCTGAGTAATTCTTTGCTCACATAAACCTAAGTATCACAAACTTTTTAAAAAATTGTCTATTTATATTAACATACCTACACATAATACACATTCAAAATATCATTATCAATGACTTTCTAATCACTATCTCCTAACCACTACTTAATTCATTATATTCATCATTCGTATAGTATAATTTCTAATTACTTTGTTTACCACCAGGTCAGCAACAACAATCATCATGAGCCACCGTAATAATCGCCGCAATGACAGTGTTCAAAGACGTCGTCGTCAGCCGAATCGTAATCCTGACATTCATCAATGCCTAGTTTGCAGGAAGTACCATCCACTTAAATTTTGCCGTCAATTTTTAAACATGGATGCAAGAAGACGTAAACGCCTTGTCGAAACCCACCAGTATTGCATCAACTGTTTGGCACGTAGCCACACCATTCGTTCCTGCACTTCCTTGGAAACCTGTAAAAGATGTGACGCCCTTCATAACACATTACTACATGTGAATCAGCAGCGTCAAAACCGACCAACTAGGTTAACCACCCAAGAGCTGCGGCGCAGACGTTCGTCATCATCTAATCAACAAACTCTGCAGACAACACCAAACACCAGAATCTTGTCTGAGGCTATTCGATCGCTGGCACAGGTGCTATGCGTTTCAGACGCACCCAACTAATTGCAGCATTGCAAGGCCGGCGCCATGTCCAAACTTGGTTTGGACCATAATAATAAAACAGGACTTAAAATTATTATTCTCACTATTAGTGCTTCTTGAAATACAAATTTAAATATTATTAAAGGCCAGTTTACACGGTAATATAATGTATTACGACATGTCGAAAGATTATGTAGAATGAGAAAAATCTTATCATGTAAAAGCAAAATGTATTGAGTAAGAGAGAATACGGATACAAAATCTGACAAGCGGTCGGTAAATGGTTTTTTTCTAAACCATTTTAGAAACTTATGTATTCTCATCACACCAGAGGTGTATTTTAACGGAGTACATTAAAGGTGATAGCATTTTTATACAATTACAAAAACAACTTAATTCAACTCAGGAAATTTTCATGTTGTTTTTGTAAATATTTAAAACTGCAACCATCTGCTTTTTTGTTATTATTTTTGATTTTACTTATACCATCCGTGTAAACATGAATTATGCTTACAAAAGATTTTTATTTTTTTCTTTTAAACACGGAGAGAATTTCGTAATATTTTGATTCTACAAAGTCGTAATACATTGTATTACCGTGTAAACTGGCCTTAAACGTTACTAAAAATAGCTAACATAGCATCTACATTTCTATAACATTGCTACACCTTGAACTGTTGTATTTTAAAGTACTTGCTGAAATGTTACGTTTAAACCGGTGCTACAAAGATGCATATTGTAATTTATTTGTATAATGAATCGTAAGGTTAGAAGATACTTAAATACTGTTAGTTTTAAAGCACTTCTTTTCTGAACGTTGAATTGTACACTTGCTTGAATTTTTATATTTAAATCGAAATTTGTAATTGAACTATTAAAGCTTGAAAAGTTAGCCTCTAAAGTATCAACCTTAATACATACGATAATTAATTTACCATTTGAATTATAACCTAAAATCCAAGGTGAGCATAATCCCTCAACCCAAAATAAAGTTTGAATTTCTCTAATTTATTTGGTTTTTCTTTTATTTCACCAAATACTCATTATTATCATTATTACACGCATCTCTTTAGTTGCGTTGAGTGCAGTTTAAATCAACCCCAATTTAATATAGACACAAAGAGAAGCGTGATTACAGAAGTTTACCCCACACATTTATCTCCAATTATCTACCCACAATCAACAAGCTGAATCTCTCTTCCATACATAAACCATCAAACTTCTTCAGTATATGTATATATGTGTATTAAAAAACAAACAAGGAATTTTCATGTTGAAGAAAAATATTTTTTTTTCAACACATATTTTTTTTGGCTTTCATTTTTGTTTACAACATAAATGTCAAATTGATTCGAAAATTCGAACACCAAAACCAGTATTACATAATGGAAACACTTTGACACGTTTTGCCCAAAACAAGTTGTTTTGCTCATAGTGGAAACATAGTATAACACGATACTTTTCTTGTTTGTTTTTTAATACACAGATATACATATATTTACGTATATAAAATCACATAATTTACTACCTTTTTATTATATTATTTTATTATTTTTACACTGCAAACAAATAAATCAGCTGGAAAGTTGCATAAACCTACTTAATAAGTCTTGATATTTTGGTAAATATGTCACTTTTTTCGAAATTGTCAATCACCAATAATGGATAACCCAGAGTTGTATTCATGATTTCCGATATGTTTTGGAGCAAAACTAGTTTTTGTTTGAGTTTTCGAACATGAAAAATGTATAGGAAAACAAGTAGCAAAACCCTTGTTTTGCTGTAAAACTAGTTTTGCGGCCCAAAACATGTAAGTGGAAACGTACTATAGAATGAAACCGTGTTGTAGATGAGGAGATTTCCGCAAATTATTTTTCGTGTAAGATCGAAATCGTTTTGTAGGAAGCCGTCTTGTAGGAGGATTACCTGTTTTTAAGCTCTTCAATAAGTTTTTCTTTCATGATTCACAAATTTGTTAAATTATTCTTTCTATTGTCAGCTGTTTACTTGTCAAAAATACTCAGCGCGTTAAAAAGTTCAAAGTTAACCAACTTTCCGGCGCAAACGCGTCAAAATATTTCGCATGTAGCTTGTTCTTTGAAAATACACTAGTTTAACTTTTTTTGACAGAAGACGACAGAGCGCTCGCGCACTAAAGCTGGAAGTCCATAGCACCCGTTTTCGCATCCACGCAGCGCATGCTTTTATAACCTTACTTGCGTTCTACGTTTCAAGTTACATGCAACGCTTTTTATGCAGCAGCAGCACAAGTCAAAATAAAATTTAATTTTTCAAAATCAGCTGATTTGTTCGAACTCTGCTTGTGACGCTTACAAAAGTAGAAAGTAAACCTACTTTTCGCCTCAAGGCATCTACGCTTTTGTGCATGTTACTTACAACGTATAACTACACAGATTCTACTTTTTTGATAGCTGCGTATGCTGCGAAAAAGCAAGTAACGCGTAGTGTGGACCTCGAGCTTAACGCGTGCTATGTACTTCTACCTTTAGCCCTATGTAATTCTTATAGCCTTTTTACACTTGAGCACATTTTAGAGGAATGCGTGGAAGATGTTAGAAATGAAAAAAAATGTTTACATTTGTAACATCTTTCATCATAAAAATATTTATTTTCACGTGTAAGAGCGAATAAAAACAAAATAAATGATATTGCTGTCCTGCTCTTTAGTATTTTTCTGGTGATGGTATATACTTTTTAACAAATTATTTGTTTTTTCTAGTGATGACACTAAAATAATCGAAAGATGCTGAATGAAACAACATGAGATAGGAACATCTTTGAAAGATGAAGAAAGATGTTGATTTTAAGCCCTGTACAATTCTTATGGGAAGATGTTATCATCTTTGCGATAAGATAAAAGATGTAGGATGTGAGCAAGTGTAAAAAGCCTATTATGGGAAAATTACAAACTGTAGTGGGATTCTGTAACTTTTAACAATAACAACAGTTTTTATAATTGTCAACATGTTTTGTTGTTTGTACCACAAAGCATACAGAGATGAAAAAAGTGACGTATGAAAAATGCCCAAATCATTTATGAGGGCAGCTTTCGAAGAAAGAGAAAGAAAATGTTTTTTTATTGTAAAGTTGCAATGTGTAAAAACAGGCCGCTACTATCAACACGAATTGCGTAATCAAAACAAAAAATGCAAAAAGGGCAGCTTTCGAAGAAAAATACAGAAAAAAAACACAATATTTTCTGTCTCGTGACGTCTCTGTATGCTCTGTGGTTTGCACTAACGATTATGTGATTCTGTAAATTGTTGTTAAAAACATAGATAAAAATTAACGTCAAGTGGCATCACTGTCAAAAAAAGGGTAAAATAACGAAAAACACAAAGAGGAATAAAAAAAAACAAATAAAATTATTAAAACTAAACAGAATTTTTTTTAGTTTTTTGTTTTTTTTTTAAGAAGATAAGCCAAACATTGCACTATTTAATTAAATGCAAATTATTTAATTGCCATTTTCAAGTTATATTATTTCTTTTAACTAAATATTTTTTATTTTTGCAACATTTAACAATAAATAAACAATACTAAAAAAGTTGTCGTTTACTTAACACAAGCAGCTGACTTAACGATAACAAGTGCTGTTTAAAATGTTACAGAATAGCAAAATCGTTAATATGCTTGTTAATCTTTTTAACAATGACAACTATTGTTAAAATTAATTACAGAATCGCACTACTGATGTTAAGGGGGTAATTTTGTTGTTCACTTCACCTTGCGTTTAAAAATTTTATATGAAAATTTTCTCAACGCAAGGTGAAGTGAACAACAAAATAACCCCCTAATGGTGTTTTCTTTTCTACAAAAAAGGTTGACATTTTATTTAAAAAAATGCAATTTGGTGTCTGTTTCATAAAAATTTTGCTTCCAAAAAAGGGTGAGTTTTTTAGAATAAAACAAGCCAACCTTTTCGGGAGCAAAATGTTTAAGAAACAGACCCCAAATTACATTTTTTTAAATAAAATGTCACATTTTTTTTAGAAAAGAAAACACCATAAATGTTGACAAGTGTGAAAAGGCTATAAGTTCTATTATTGTTGTGGCATCACTGGCAAAAAAAATTTTTTTTGAAAGCAGCGCTACCATATGTCAAGTTTGCTCTTTTATTGCAATGTTCTTTTGTGTTTTATTTTTAAATTTTGGCACTTTTGTAGAAAAAATATTTTTTATTTTAAAAACATTTTGAAGGTAGATGTTTGATATGAGCAATGTAAACGAGTGTTTCACATTTTCTACATCTTTGATGGTAAATGTTCATCAGTGTAAAAAGCATCTCATTCTTATTTAACAAATTGATCTTTATTTACAATTTCACCGTAAACCACATTAAATTAATTATTTCTGTATTGTTATTGAATTTTAATGTGTTTTTATTTAAAAAAGCTTTTAGCCAATTTTTCCGTAAATTTAGCCATTTTTGGTCACCATGTTTTGTCAACACTGGTTTTGTGTAACGCTAGGTCTCCACGTAGCATTTTTTATTGCTAAGTACAAGCAATAACGTCGGCAGAACAATGGAGCAATAATTGCTAATTATATTGCTGGAGAACACTTGAAATTGCTTTGCCATAAATTTGCAATTTTCACCGCGAGTAGTTGTATAAAGTTTTGTGACTGTATTTATAGCGAATGTTTTATGTTGTGTTTTGAAGTGGTTGTTAAATTTTATTAATAAATTATATTAATAAAATAATTAATTGTAATTGTCGTAGCTGTGTTTTGTATTACTTATTTGTTTAATTGCGTTTGCTTTTGTGGATATTGACGTTTATTTAAAAATATAATATATAAAAACTTTTTCTGTATTTTGTTGAAGTATTTTTTCACTTGGCTGCTTTTTCTTGATTGCTTTTTTAATAAATAAACACACTAATAAATAAACAACCGCACAGAGAAATGAAATGTCAGATAAATTACAACTGATTTGACGCAATGGATTGTCACTTATGACGATTTGCGGTCTATACGTCGCAAATTTAATGGAGCAATCAAATTTGACGTTTGCCGCAATAAATATTGCTATGTGGAGACCCGCGGTAAGCAATAATTGTCAACGAAAATGGCCCTACAAGTAATGCATAACCAAAACTAAAAAAAACAATTTTTTACTAACACACTGGCAGTAATTTCATATTAGTTGTTCCACTCTTACATATATGTTAAAGTGAAACACTACCTTAATAATACCAATTTTTAGTATATTTTTATAATACGCTTGAGTTTCCAGTGCGTGCAAGAACTCGTGAATTTTTTAAATTTGATAAATTTAATACTGCAAAAATGTTGGCAGCAACGATTGCAAAAGCAATGTTTACTACGATAGCGGTGAAAGGAAAGGTAAAGGCAACGGTGTCAATGTGGCTAAGGTGGCAGAGGTCTATACGTCAACCACTTTACCCAACGTGCCACATGAAAGCGTAACAGATGGTAATTAAGCTGCTTCCATCGATTTCATTTTACGTCTGTCGGCCAATAAGGGACATGAAGAGATGAAACTGGATAAAGTAAAACCTGTTTGGGAAGCCAGCCGATCAATAACGAATCTTACACCAGGTAAAAATGAAAATCAAGCTAACGTTGTGGCAGTACTAAGATGGACGTGTTAATGCCGAGGATGCTAAGACATTTAAAAAATATTTTTTTATTATTTTGTTTGTGGATTATTTATATTTCTAATAAAAAATTAATATAATATTAAAATCAAGGACCCAAAATAACTAATATCTTCATTTCCAAAATCGAAAAAATTGCCCATTTTGAGGAATATTTTTAAAAATTGGTTAATAATTATTATGAACGACTAAAAAAGCAATTAATTGCAAATAACGATTAATATCCAATTAATATTGTTATTTTTTCCTTTGAAATAGTTATGCATAACAAAAAAAGTATTTGTTATGGATAATTATTATTTTCCAATTTATATTTTAAAAATTGGTTTTTAATAGTTATTAATAAATTTTTACAAATAATAATTAAAACTTTGCTATTTTTTATAAAAAATTCTTAAATAAAAAATCTGTATGAAACGGTCATGTAAGCCTTAAATAGATGTTCCAACTAGATGGAACTCTACATATTGCATGTTGCAATCGTTGCTTTCTCTAAAAGATGTTTGTGCAGAACATCTTAAAAATCCTCCAAAAAATTAGCAATGGGAAAGCATTGAAGAATTAGTGGAAACACTGAAACCCGTTTATGAAACAACGCTAGCACTTCAAAAAGAACAATTGTCACTAGGCGATTTTAATAAAAGTTGGCTTGCTCTAAAAGCAATTATAAAAGCTAAAGCGACCGCTTTAAATGAATATCTTCACAATTGCATTGAAAAACGACAGCCGCAGTTTCTTGATAATGACGAACTTTAAATTGCACTAAAAAACAAGTGCGAAACAACATCTCAAAAAACTAGCAGCAAAGATAATTACATTGAAACAGGTTGTGCATTAAAAGTTCTTCACAGGTTTGTGTATTTAAAGTTCTTAACGTGAATACCTCTACATCTACAACTTTTATTCCAGTAGATGAATCAACTTACCAGAGAACAATATTGATCAAAACTTGTACAGTTTTAATTATTATTGATTATTAATATAACTATTACGAATAATTATTATTTCACTGTCATTCGAGTAACTATTATCGAAATAATCTATAAATAAAAATCAAGAAATAAGAGTTATTTGAAACAAATATTTTTTTCCTTATCAATAATTATTATCATGCAATAAAAAAATATAAAAATTGCGAAATAATAATTATAATAAGGAAACCCGAATAACAGTTACAATGTAATACTTATTCCTTAACTAATTCACGATAAAACTTATAATAGATAAGACCTTGATTAAAATAAAAAAGTATTTTTATATAATGGTTAGTGCTAACCAATATTTACGCTATGAATAACTAGTTAGTGCTAACCAATATTTACGTTATGACTAGCTAGATAGCGTTATCCACTATTTACGTTATCATTGACTAATAAAAAGTAGCAGAGTAGGCAGTACAGATATATGTTCCGTAGTCGAGTGGAATTGGTTAGTTAGAAAAAGAGGCAAAATCACATGTACACAAGAGTTTCGGTTAGTTTTTTCACTCTAACCAATATATCAGTCAACACTACCAGTCATATAAGTAGTAAAATGACCGATAGTCTTCTTGTAGGGGGACTAACAATTATTGCAACATAAATTGTCGGCAATAAATATGTACTAAACATTGCCGTCTACATTACATAGGGTCTCCACCTGAGATAAGATATACGAGTTTTATAGCAGCAAACGTCAAATTTAATCGCAGAGAGTATTATCTTACGTGTGGACTCTCAAATGGTGTTAATATTAATATTATAATAAATGTTATGAGACAGTTGTTATAATAAATCTTATAAAAACTATCTTATAAGATGAGCTGTCAAAACTACACATACATACACACATATAAAACAATAAAAAGACGCATTCATTCAAATGTTTAATTTTTTTGTGCAAATAGTGAAAATCTTGTGATAAGTGTATAAAAAACAATATTTTTAACTAAAAAACAAGAAAAACCTAAAAAAAAAGTAAAAACGACACAAGTTTACTGCACGAAAATCATTCGATTATGAAATCTTATAAGATTCGTATTCCCCTTGTTTAAGATTAAGATTAACATGAAGAAATTTGTTCTCTCATTCTGCCGACGTTCTCTCACATATTATATCAGATATTATCTTACATGGGGTCTTCACCTAAGATAATATTAATACTAACACTATTTGAGAGTCCACACGTAAGATAATACTCTCTGCGATTAAATTTGACGTTTGCTGATATAAAAATCTTATATCTTATCTCAGGTGGAGACCCTGTGTTAGGTGAAGACCCCATGTTAAAGATAACATAATTTTGACATTTGCTGCAATATATTAGTCCCAATTTACAGTGTTGAAATTGCAAGGCAGACATTTTTCTTATTCTCTTTTGAACTTGCCTAAATCTTTCACAATCGCGAAATTAATAGGCAGACAGAAATTATTGTTTTCCTCTTTTCGTTCTTTTTCGCTGTTGACGGAGATGAACATTTAACAGGCATTGATACTACAATAACATTGTTGTGAGAAAAATTATATGAAGCAACAACATGAAAATGCCGAAAAATGTAAAAGAGAAGCAAAAAAATGTCTACAAATGTCCAGTACAGTATAGTAATGTACTACACACTCTACCTCTACAACCCCTCACCAACAAACTTCGTCTGTCTGCTTTCCACTTGTCACATTGTTTTTTGCTTGTTTTTTGTATTGTTCTACACAAGGTATATTTACACAAGGTAAACTCGTTGGCCCATATGTTTGTCAGCTGATTACCCCTAGTTGGAACATAAACGTCAAATTTCGTGTATATGAGCCAACATTTGTACATGTGTGCGTTAAATTGTTTTTGTTTTATATGAAGACAATTTTGACAAATAGGTTCGTTTTATAGAGCAGCATGTATACACTCCCAAATAAAGGTGCTATCAGACGGGATGTATTTTACATATGTACTGTCACTTTTCTTTCCCATATGTAATTCCGTATGTATGTCAAAATTTCCATTTTACATACTTTTCATAATTTTTGCTATCACACCTGCTTATGTTTTTCCTTATGACATAACCTATAAATGTAAACAAAAGCTGACTTTTGTTTACGTTTCAAAACAAACCAGCTGTTTTGTTTATGTATGCCACAGGAAAATAGAGCGTGTTCTAATCGAAAAATTTACATATGTATTTCCACATGTATTTTACACATGCAAAGTTTCATATGTATCACACGATGTGTACAATTTTTACAGATGGAAAATTTGACAGTACATATGTAAAATACATCCCGTCTGATAGCACCTTAAGACTACCTTGTGTAAATATACCTTGGTTCTACATCAACTCCTAGTGCTGCCACCTTCTAGTAATTTCACCATGCTGCGTTATATAGTTTGCTTACCAGACTGCTAAAAATAGAAATGGCGTATTTACAGTGTAAAAAATATGGCAACGCTGTAGACATTTTCAATTTGTGAAAAAATCTATAAATTGGCAAAAGCTATAAACAATTGAAAAATACAATAAAAATTAAAATTAAATAACTGTTATAAGAAATGTGAATATTGAAAAGTGAGAAGTTATAAATGTTGCTACAACTAATAACATTTAGCCAATTGAGTGTTTTGTTTTTCAATATAGCAACTTTTCTCTATACCGTTCTTTTGTTGTGATGGTTGCCGAGTTATATATATGCATGTATGTACTAGGTCTAATTTCAAGAAAAAAATTTATTCAGAGTTTAGCAAATGAACGTTTTTTAATTATTAATTAAATGGATATTTGTTGTAACGCAAGTGAATTGCTTATTATGTGAATATAAACAACAAAACAGTGTGCAATCAAAGGTGTTACGGGGATGGAATAAAAAAAGTAAGGAGGAAGCAAAAGAAGTATTGGATTATGGAATGGAATATAAGAAGGTAACATATTAATATATTGAAGATTGTTCATATTTGTGTTCACATTTACTTTATATATAAACATATGTATATATATATATGTATATATAAATAAATATATATAATATATATATATATATAGATATATATATATATATATATATATATATATACATATATATATTTATATATATATATATATATATATATATATATATATATATATATATATATATATATATATATATATATATACATATATAAGGGACCAAAGAAAAAAAGTACATAGTGTGATAGCATATTAAAATGAGGGGCTTAAAGCACAAGGGGTTCAAGTGACTTATGTTAAATAATGTGACAAAAGCGGTATTTTAATGTCAAGTGCTTGAATTGTTCCCTATATCTTGCGTCCGGGTGAGAATCCTTCATTCACCTCTTGTGCTCTGAACAACTTCTCCGAACTTTACCTATAATAAACTCCTTGTGCTTTAAGCCCCTCAAGGCTTAAATCTAGTTTACCGACGCAGCTCCATTAGCCCAAACGCTTAGTTTTCGAGTTATGGCCATTTTTAGTTTTCATAGAAACATGTGATTAGGCTGAAGTGCAGCTTAAAGGGCTACGAAAAAATTAAAAAAAATATGCCACCCGATTCAGAATAAAAAAAGAAAAGAAAAAAAAAAAAAAATTAAAATTTAAGAGGGCTGAGGCCCGTGTGGCCCCCTGGAACCAAAAACTTCCCCGACCACTTAGTGATATGTCTGGGTACTCAAATTAAAGGTAATTTGCTCAAGATTGCAAATATGTATTTTGTTTTTGTATTCGCATAATATTTTACTCTAGGTTAATTTAAGTATTTTTTAGGTGCAGAAAAATTCTAGTTAGCGAAGCCGGGGTTTGTTATACCATAGAGGAGAAAAACTTTGCGCCCGGCTTTAAGGCCCAGCCAGAAACAAAATAAAAAACATTTGATTCCGTACGGAATGTGCGATTAGTTTCGCACTTTACTTAAGCAAATTACAGTTTCATAAAATTTAACAAAAAGTTCCCTTAATTAATGATTAACATGTATTCGCTCAGTTGCTTAAGCCACGTTATTCACATTCTGGTTAGGCCTATAGTTAGCGAAGGCGGTATTTGTTTTACCATAGAGGAGAAAATTATTGTGCCCGGCTGAAGGCCGGCTATGCAGAGAAGCTTTAGTAAGCGAAGCCAGTATTTGTTATACCATAGAAGAGGAAATCCTTGCGCCCGCCCGAAGGCCAGCTATACAGAGAAGCTTAAGTTGGCGAAGCCGGTGTTAGTTATACCATAGAGAAAGAAATCTTTGCGTCCGACCGAAGGCCGGCTAAGCATGAAGTTTTTGTTTGCGACATTGGTTGCTGTTATTTGATAAAATTAGTATTACACTTTTATTTAAATAAATTATACACTTAGTACACAAAAATTGTAATATACGCCTAACGGCCATTTTAACCAAGTTCGGTTATAATTAACTATCGGTTATAGCTGTCAAAACATATCATTCAAAGCGTACGGTTGTTTTTTTATATTCTTCTCTTACCTATACACACCAACTACATACATTGTTGTAAATAAGTGTAACGGTTCACCAAATATTTCTTTTGTGTCTATTCTCTCTACTTTACTATTAGTAACCTATTTTCAAAGTAAAAGGAAAAAAAAAACTTTTTTATTTAAATTAAACTACAAAAACTTTCGAAATGGCTCCGGGGCCTCCGGATAAATTCCTAAACAATAGGTACCACCTTTTAGGGGACTTTATTGAAAACCCATCAAAAAAACATAAGATAAATGATTACACAGACTTGCGTACTCCCAAAAATAATTGCAGTAACAACCCAAGATATATTTTGATCTCCTCAACTGATCCTGAAAAACCACTATCCAAACTTAGCCCGTTCGTAATCAAAAAAGGTATTGAATGCATTAGTACTGAATATTCTTCAATTTCCCAACTGAGAGATGGCAATCTGCTTATTCTTACACGTAATGCACGTGTCGCAGAAAAATTTATTAAAACAAAAACATTAGCAAATCTTTGCAAAATATCGTGCAAACTTCACGACACCCTAAACTCCGTCAAGGGCGTTATGTTCGCACCATGTCAAAAAGATGTGCCAGAAGCCGAAATCGTACAAGAAATGAAGGAACAAAGCGTAACAGATGTTTACAAATTTACAAAATTCGACGAAGATAGTAAAACTAGAATACCAACAGGCAAAATGGTTCTCATATTCGACCTCTATCGTTTGCCTGCTACTGTAGACGTAGCGTGGTATAAATGCGAGATTGACTTCTACTTTCCGAACCCTATGTTGTGTAAAAACTGTCAACGCTTAGGGCACACTAAGAAGCGGTGCAATATTAACCCCACCTGCCCGCAATGCAGCTTACCACCACATGAAAACGTAGAATGCACTCGCACCTTATGTTCAAACTGTTCAGGACAGCACTCCTCAAATGACAAAAATTGCCCAAGATACCTTCAAACGAATGAAATTTTAAAAATAAAAGCTGAGCTCTACTGTATCATCGGTGAAGCCCGTCGCAAGTTTAGAGAAAACAACCCGATTACTCCATGCAATCAAGCCGCCTCCTATTCATCTATTTTCTCTCAATCTATTGTGAACCCCAACAAGACATTTAACAACCACGCTAGTGTAGATAAACTCTCAGATAATCAATCATCAACATCCAAAAAACACCAAAATTCAAACCAACACAATACCCCAAATGAAAACCAACCAGGGGGTCGATTCTGGTTCTGTGAAACTGTGAAATGAAAACTTTTTTCACATTTTCATAGAGTTTCTGATTCTCGTTGAGTGAAAAAATGATAAATAAAATTCAATGTTTGCATATGAAAAGAACAAGTGGAATGAAACAAATTGTTTTCACAATTTCACAGTAACACGATTCTTGTTCTGTGTAAAAATGCAAAGAAGTGTCAAAAACTTTTCATTTAAGACATATTTTTACACATTCATTTTAACGGTGAAAACTCTCAATATATTCGAATAAAATGCAAATTTTTAATGATATACATAACATTACTGACGTAAAGCTATAATAAAGTTTATCTACCCTTGCTTATCGTAGGTCTGTCTGGGTACTTTTCCAGTAGCAAATACTCAGTAAATTTTTTTGGGAGAGTAAGACCAATATTACTCTATCGGCTGAAAAAATCTCAAAAAGTACGCAGACAGTATCCAGTGAAATTTTGCAAGAAAACAGCTGATCGGTGTGTAAACAATTGAAATAACAAAGCAAAAGAATTTTAGCATGTGTGTAAGCAAAATTGAATTCTCGAGGTAAATTAAAAAATTATTAATTAAAGTGAAGCTTAAAAAGTGTTGTAAATTAAAAAACTTGTTTACTACACTGTTATTAATTCGGTAAATTCAATGTCTTCTTAGTTTTTAGTTTTATTTGTCGGGTTTTTTATAAAACTTTTTATAAACTTCTTTTGCTTACATTGCCCAAAAGAATGAAATGCCCAATACAGTGCCCTCCAACAGCTTGACAACGGAGAAAAATAATTTGGATGTGAAGTGCTCGCCAGGAACACAATTTCAAATACTCGCCTCTTCAATTGCAAAGTTTGTCCCACAAAGTTCTGCTGGTTCTATCGGTTCTGCCATCTCCACTCCACTTACGCCACGGTCGCACTGTATATTTGGACGTTTTTAGCATGAAGTAAAATGTTTTGTTTATTATAATTTATTATAAACGTAAAAAATCAACACAATTCTAACTACTTTCCTCTGCCATTGTTAAATTTCAATTTTTATTTCACAAAAACTATTTCATTCAAACAGCTGTTCAAACTATTTGCAAAATCTTACAAGCGGAAATTTCTCCAGTAACATTTTGCAAGTTCTCTAACTTCCAACTGTCAAAAAATTCTCTTTTTGGCTCTCTCGCTGCAAGAGATTTGGAGTACGCAGACAACATTTTGCAACATTTTTCGCAAAATATGTGTACGCAGACAGACCTCGTGAATTTATTGCGAAAAATCCATTAATTTTTTTGTATTTTTCGATTAATGTACATACATACATATATGTAATTTAACGCAATATTATCGTGTTTTTAAATTCTTAATATCTCTAATTTTGCGTTAAGAATGTCATTATGTATTATTTATTATTAAGGATTTATATCCATAAATTTAATAAAATAAATAATTAATCCTGACATTTTTTAAATTTATTAATTTTTAGTTGTGTATTTGCATAGTTTGGCACTTGATTAGAAGACAAAGTAGATATGTAATTACCATCGGCCGCGGCGGTGAAGAATATAAGTTTAGCGGCGTCTTAAAGTAAACTTACAGCCGCCTACAATATTGTTGTTTTATAATTTAACAATATTTTAATAAATTAATCTTTATTTGGCCTTTTATTTGTTCAGGATTTTACTTTTATTTATGTCAGTATTTTAATAGTCATTTGTCAGCATCGTAAGGATAGATTCTTGTTCTTAATATTTTGAAAAAAAAACGACCAGAAAAACGAATAGTCACATTCTTGTCACAGATGGTATGTTTATTCTAAAATTATTGTGTTACTCAATGTTAACTGCCATTAATTTATTTGGTGAATGGGAGCGGGCAGACGATCGCGCAAAAAAAATATTATCGAATAACTTCGTCACTTGCGCGAGCTTAAGCAAAAATTACTTGCAAAAGTTTCTGCTCAATTACAAACTGGCAGGAATAACTCATTTTCTGATCGCTTTTAATTTTTTTTTGCAATATGCCCGTCCGAAAACATATTTAAAGATGGTGAAGGGTATAATCTAGCACGCTTACTTGTTTTTTCTAATTTTTCGGTGGGTGGTTTTTACATGATTTATAAGAAATAAAATTTACAAAATTAATATTAAAATTAAAAGGTTTGAAAAACAAAATTACAATACGCATTTTTTGAAAATGTTCTATAATTAAAAAAATTATACAAACTTTAAAAATATTTTTTAAAAACGGAGTATATTCTGTACCGTGGATATAAAATGTACCAACAAGTACTCCCCTCTTAATGGACTTGAAATCGTTTAGGAAGTTTATATTTCTGCTCGACCTTGTTTTAGAGTTTTGTACGTTTTCATTGTTTAAACTTTGTTCCTGTAAATTATCATTTACAAAAATTCCAGGTTTGAGACGATCAATAGATATTAAGTTTTCATACTAGGAAACTTCCATTGTATTTATAGAGGTTTTGCGTAATTATCACGTCGGGTTCACCAATTATTAATGAAAGAACATTTATACGAAATTAAATTTGTTAAACAAAATTAATAAAAAAAAAAAAAAAAAATTCAAAGGTTTGATTGATTTAAAAAATCAAATTACAATACTCATTTTATGAATATTTTCTACAATTAAAAAAATTTATTAAAAATATTT
Organism: Pollenia angustigena; assembly: GCA_930367215.1. Lineage (NCBI taxonomy): Eukaryota > Metazoa > Arthropoda > Insecta > Diptera > Polleniidae > Pollenia > Pollenia angustigena. The sequence goes on from OV884060.1 coordinate 90,956,286, forward strand.
TTTATAAACAAAGTATATTATGTACAGTGGATATGAAATGTATTTACAATAATATGCCTAAGTATAGTATATGCATTCTTATTGTAAGTAATACTTAATATTTTTAACTAAAAAATCGAATAAAAATGGATAAAACATGGCTAGAAAGCATTCAGCAATAAATAAATACATGCGGCTTAATCAGTCAAAAAAAACTCATTTGCGGCTTACCGCCTGTTCAAATTTGCTAAGCTTCGATATCTGCATTTAACTTTTAAATTTTATTAACATAGTTACAAAAGTTTCACGGCTACAATGGAATGAAACACTTTTTCATTAAAAGAACGGGAATCGCAATTTCTGTAGTTGTGAAATGATAATATGAAAAGTTCTTATGAAAACGAAAATGAATAGTTTTTTTTCATTTCACAGTTTCACAGAACCAGAATCGACCCCCAGCACCAGAATCCAAAAATACTTCATCAGTAAATAAACTTACCCACTCAAAAGAATCATTAAACACTTCTTCAGGAAAATATCAATCATGCAAGCATCTTACAAACCCCAACAAAAAACTTGAAAAATCACCAATATCTTCAATAACACAAAACTTAATAAAAAATAATGAATATTTTTTACCATTGCAATCTCCCGAGGTACAATGGATTTAGAACTCTAACCTCAATAATCACCTTATCACCACTAAACATCCATTTACCTCAAACTATGCCTAATAAGTATAAAACAACTTCACCTACGGGGGAAGTTCCGTATAAAGCATTAAATATGGACTTCACTATATTACAATGGAATATCAACGGCTTTACTAACAACTACTCCAATCTTCAAATTTTAATGAGGGAAATGGACCCCAATATAATATCACTGCAAGAAACCCATTGCGCTTGGAATTTTACACCAATTCCTCCCAGCAACTACAGTAGCTACTTCTTTAATAACCCACAAAACACAACTTCTAAACAAGGTGTTGGATTATTGGTTAAATCTAACATCCCGCATAGGCAACTACAAGTCAACTCTAATTACCAAGTTATCGCAATTGAAGTTAATCTCAACATAAAATTTATAGTATTATCTTTTTACATTCCTCCAACTACGGATATTTCTGAACAAGATTTAACATCTATTATTACATCTTTCAGTAACCCTGAGAAGAGGATTAATTCTAGAAAAAGTCATAAACAACGCGGATCTATGCTTATTGAATGATGGCACCCCAACACACTTTTCTACCCATAGTACATTCTCCCACATAGATCTTTCATTTTGTTCACTTCCACTTTTGCCAATAACATGCTGGAAAATATTAGACGACTTACACAATAGTGACCATTTTCCAATAAAAATATCTATAAAATTAAGTAACGAAAAACAGGAAGTCGTTACCATAAGCAAATTTCTTACTCATCTAGCCGATCTATCTAAATACTCTCTAAAAGTAGAGCAGGTACTTTCAAACACAAATTTCACCAACTCCAGCAATAAAGATGCAGCAACACTAACAAAATCAGTTCGCACGGCAGCAAATCTACACATTCCTCAAACAAATAAGAAGATCCCGAATCCAATAAAAATCAAAAAAGTCCCATGGTGGAACACAACATTATCTATTCTTCGTCACCAAAAAGTAAGGGACTGGAGAAGGTTCAAAACCAGACCAAGCTTAGATAACCTTATCATATATAAGCAATCCAATGCGAAATTCCGGAAAGAAATGAAGGCTACAAAAAAATCATGTTTTGAAAAATACACAAAAACGATTAATAGAAACACGGCAATCTCAGACATCTGGAACAAAATTAATCGTATAACTCAAAGAAATTTCTCAGTCAGTATTAAGGCAGTCACTGCTAATAATGTAACCCTAATTGATCCGGTAAAAATTGCAAATCATTTTGGAAGCGAATGGGCTATATACTCTTCAGACGAAAACTTCCATGAATCTTATATCTCGTCGAAACGGTCATTAGATGCATCGCTTAGCTACACCCTCTTACACTAAAAACAAAACTCAAAATATTACATTTATACAACACCATTTTTAAAAGTGGAATTATACCTCACTCTTGGAAACTGGCCATCATAGTACCAATCGCAAAAAGCAAAAACTGCTCCTCTGTCTCAGTTTATCGCCCCATATCGTTGTTGCCATGTTTCTCTTAAATTATTGAAAGAATAATTGCCACAAGACTCGCCTGGCTCATAGATAAGAAAAAATTAGTCGATAAAAGGCAAGTAGCCTTTATATTTGCAATGCGCTCTCCGCGAAGAACCATGTCACTGTATTATCAGTCGACTTCGAGAAGGCTTTTGACAGGATAGGATCACACGTCATACTGAATGTTTTGAAATCATGGCGCATCGGCCCAAAAATCTTCAATTTTATTCGATCTTTCTTAACTAACAGACGATTCAAAGTAAGAGTTAATGGATACACGTCAGAAACATTTCCTCCGAATAACGGCATCCCATAGGGATCACCACTTTCAGTAGTTCTATTTCAAATGGCCTTCAACGAAGTAAGTAAAATCCTGAAAACAAATCTGTCCATTGATTACTGCTTGTATGCAGACAACTTATATATACTTTGTAAAAGGAACAAAAATTATGAAACAACGACTATTCTGGAAGGTACAGTAAGAGACATCAGTGAATGGTCTGAGTACTCAGGCAGTAAAATATCCATTAAAAAAGCAAAAAAACTGCACATTTGTAGGAAACACAACTGTGATGCTGATAACTATTCGGTTCAGTTTAATAACCTTAAAATACAAAATGTTAAACAACTTAAAATCTTAGGGATCATTTTCTCGCACCGATACAACTGGAGAGAACACTGCACTTACTTAAAGAGGTCGATCTTACTAAGAGGCAACATTTACGTTATCTGGCAATAAAAAGTTTCGTCCATATCAACACACTCACATATTTAACCAAAACACTCGTTTTGAGCAAAATAGATTATGGATTGTACTTATATGGCAATAGCAGCCAATCAACAATTAACATCTTAAAGTCAGCTTATCACAAGGCTGCTAGAGCATCAGTTTATGGCTACAGAACTACCCCCGTCAGGAATATTCTTACCGAGGCCGACCTCCCAGCCATAGAAAACAGAGTGCAAGAAATCAAAGCAAGAATCATACCAAAACTGCTGACCAGCACTAATTCCATAATAGACAAAGATATCTCATCGCAGTTAACAGCCAGAAGACGCAAACGTATTAAGTCTACAATAGCCCAATCTTTAGAGTTAGCACAAGCAATAGGAATCTCCTTACAATACTCTTAAAATACTACTGGCAAGCCTCCCTGGAAATTCAACACTATCTCCGTCGACTTATCCTTATCCAAACTAAAAAAAGATCGAACTTCCAAAGAAGAATTTTTAAGTCTAGTAGCAGAAATGCAAACGTCTTATAAAAACAATGGGTGGAACTTCATTTATACAGACGGAACCAAGTCCACTTATAATCTACCAGTTTATGCGGTTGTGGATGATAACGGCAATAACCTAATTCTCCGAACCCTCCATGACTATTCATCAATTTTTACTGCCGAATCTAGCGCTCTTCTTAGGACTGTACAGTTAGCTATTTTATCTAAAAAGAAAACCGTCATCTGCTCCGACAGTCTTTCAGCGCTGAAAGCCATCTGCAGCCCATTCAACAAAAACTGGACGACAATCATCAAAATCCGGGACTCTCTCATTGATAATGAAGAAAAAGTCAGAATACATTGGGTGCCTAGCCATATTGGCATCTCCGAAAACGAAAAAGCCGACGTCGCAGCAAAATACGCAACCTATGCACCTGTTTTTATGGAACCAACTTTTGAAAATTGATCTTCGACGACTTATCACCAATTATATGAAAGCTAAGTTCAAGGAAACTACACTCAAACATTATCATTACTCTTCCATTAATCCGAAAAACACCAGCCCTATATATCATACAAATATACATAAAGATAAAATAAGGGTATTTTCAAGACTAATGGCCATTTTCTCATTAGGCGATTATCTTTTTTCCCAACGAAAAAATGCACATTAAAGAAATTTGGTTTTCTCAATGTCTCATTTGCTTCGATTTTATCGCAAAGCTAACCGGCACTCATCTGCCAATTATTTATTTTCCTTTTATTTGCCGTACAGATAAATTCAATCAGCTGACTCCCAACTTTTACATGTATTTTGAGTGGCGTTGCCAGCTGAAAACAATGTTTTTTGTCGGTATATTGAGAAACCCAAAATCGTTAACGGACAGTTTATCGGTCCAATAAATTTATGTTGACATTAAGTAACAGACAGTTTGTCGATACATTGAGAAAATGGTCATAAGACTCGGCCATACAGTCTTTTCCCACGAGCACCTAATGAAAAGAGCCACTAAGCCGACCTGCAACACATGTGGCAGCGGTCTAACAATAAAACACGTTCTTGACGAATGTAATGCACTATCCAGCTTGAGAAGCAAACATCCCCATACTCCACACACAAACCTTCTTAGCGATACAACTATAACTAACATAAACACCATCTATAACTTCATAAAACAAACCAGACTTCGAGTTTAAACTTTAAAGCCGATAGCCTTTGTAGCTAGTGCTTTTATATTTCTCCTTTAGTCTTAGGATTTATTCATAAGACTAAATAAATAAATATTGGTAACAGGAACTTTAATTGAAAGTTAGTTTTATCCGAACTTGGTGAAAATGTCCGTAACAGTTAAACATTTTTAAATAAATTCTATATATCCAGAAAGATCTAGTCAAAACCTTCAGAATGATACCAATATTGGCCATGTACCTTTAGAAATGTAGTGGAAAAATTACATATTTCTATGAAAACTAAAAACGTCCTTAACTCGAAAACTAAGCTTTTGCACCTATTTTATTAATATTTTCTTAATATACCTATTTAAATTTTCTATCATCCTACGTACTTTTTTTTTATTTGGAGCTGCGTCGGTAAACTAGATTTGTTCCAAATTTTCACACTAATATGCGATTTTTCACTACATTTCTGATCGTATTTATATGGGTAATATTGGTATGTATCATTTTTAAGTTTTGAATAGATTATATACCTATGTAGATCTACAGTATCGGACAAAACCTAAGCACTTCCTCAGTATATTTTTTTAAATGATAATTTTTTAAGAAAACAAAATTATTAAAATTTTTTTTTTTTATTTTTTTATTTATTTATATCTTTTTTATTGAAAATCACAAACTTAAGGAATTCAGAATTTAATAAAAAAAAAGTTAGAATTCAAAAAATATTTTAAGTCGCAAATATAAGCGGACTAAACTAAAGCATCATCAACTTAAGGTACAAAAAAAAAACTATTGAAATAAATATTTCGTTGCGAATTCTTTATTCTGGATGACACTCGCACATCTTTTAGGCATAGAGGATATTAAATAATTAATTATTTCAGGTGATATTGCTTTCCAGACTATTTTTGCGCCTTCAAATAAATTTTCTTTGGTTTTGCAATTTTCTCGGTTGATTTTTAAGTTAACGATCTCCCTCAAGTTCTCGATTGGGTTAAGATCAAGTGAATTTATCAAGACATTAATTAAGTGCAACATATTCGAACATCAGATCAATTATTTCTAGGCTGATTACAACGTTTTTGCAGACTGGTCGCACATCTCTTACTCATTCTGGAGGAAGGCCACATTAAACTTCGGGACATGAAGACTCCTTAATTAAAACGACACTTCAAAATGATGCTACAATGGACGATACTGTTTTTTCATCTTTTTTTTCAATATCAACTTAAAACCTTAGATAAGTCGAATTTGTTGTTGTTAAGTTTTTTCATCCGAACAAAATAATTATATATATGGGTAATTCCATGTCAAAACGACCAAGAGTGGGACACGAGCCCTTCCGATTTTAATGAAAATTGGTGAGAAGGTTCCTTTTATCTTATTAGGAACATATATGAACGAAAACAAATTTTAAAATTTGTTTTTCGAAAGTTATGTCATATGGGCACTTCCACAGAAAAGCTCTCTTTTTGTCACGTCACGTCACCTAGCAATTATTCTTGTATTTTAGAACCACGTTCTTCAAATTTTTCCTCTCTATCACTAAATGAAAACCTAGTTGCGCTCTACACCCAAATGCAAAAAAGTAAATAATATTTTCATTATTCTTTGAGAAACAATTAAAAATGGTTGGTGACGTTACGTGACAAAAAGTAGAAATTTCTGTGGAAATACCAATATTCAAAATGTCGTAATTTCGCCGAATTAGCCGAATGTTTTGAACTTATTTCTTCAATATCTCGAAAACTACTTCACATACGAAGATGATTTTAATGTAATTTTAAAGAGAAAACTTGGGGCTACAAGCAATATATTGAAAAAGAGGCTGCACAGCATATATTCGCGTAACTCAAAAAAGGTTTAGTTTATTGAAATACCTAAAAAAAAAACCGAAATTCGGCAATAAATAATAAAGTGGGGTTGGTCATACATTTGACCCATCTAGGAGCATCCTACGCGCTGCAGGGGCCAAATTAAAGAATTATATTAAGCCGAAATATTTGTATAGTACAGCGCGTACCAATATATTGCTTGTAGCCCAAGTATTCTCTTTAAAATGACATTAAAATCCTCTTCGTATGTCAAGTAGTTTTCGAGATATTGAAGAAATAAGCTCAACATATTCGGCTAATTCGGCGAAATTATGACATTTTGAATATGACATAACTTTTAAAAAAAAAATTTTTTAATTTTTTATCGTTCATATATGTTCCTTATAAGATAAAAGGAGCCCTCTCACCAAATTTCTTTAAAATCGGAAGGAGTCGTGTCCCACTCTTGGTCTTGTTCTGTTTCTTGCCACTGTCTAAATTTTTAGTTTGGATTTTTTTTACTTTTATTGGATTTCAATATTCCAATATTCATATGGCTGGCTACAGCTAACTTGCTATATTATCTTAAGTTTTTTAGTTCTAAGTGGTATACTCGTGAACTTTGTTATTTAACAGAAATACATAAATAATTGGCCCTGGAGGCTTTCTTTGTATTGATATTAATAAATAGATAAATAAAATTACCCATATAATTTTTTTGTTGTTATTTGAAGTGTTCACTCAAAATAATAATGAAAGTAACTATACGTACACGCTCTGAAATTCGAACCACTTTGCTTTTAGGCAAGGACCGGATTTTACGAACGGAAAACACAAAATTAAATTTTATTTTTTAAATAAAAAATGTTTGTGTGTGAAAAAAAGAATATTGTTTTTCTGTGTTTAAAATTTAAACGAAAAAGAAAAGAAACATTTTTTTTGAAAACAAAATTTATAGTTTCAAAAAAAAGCAAACACTTTTTTTGTAAAAAAAAACAAATAAAAATTTTCAAAAAACTTTTTTTTTTGTTGAAAAATATTTTTTAAAACGTTTTTTTTTAGAATTTTTTTTTTCTATGTATGTATGTATTTTTAAAAAATGAAATATGTATGTATGTATTTTCAGAAGCCTCTTCATAAATTTGATTTGAATTTGTTTTAAAGAATGAAATTTTTATGACAATGCTTAAATATAATTATTTTGTTTTTGTTTTTTTATGTTTTTAAGAAAACGTGTTATTTTAAAAACTTTATTTAATGTTTTTAAGAAAACGTTTTATATCAAAAACTTTATTTTATTTTTTTTTTTTTACCGCTTTTTTTTCAAAACTATTTTAGAAATTTTTTGTTTTCTGTAAAATGTAGAATTTTTTAAACTTGCACAATAAATATTTTTTTAGAAACAAAATAAAAAAACATTTTCCGATCCTTGCTTTTAGGTCGATTCGAATTTCTATTATTCGATTCTCTGGACGGTTTTTTTTTATACAAAAATTTAGGTAAATTTTAGCATAAGGATATAAAAAACTATATTTTTTCTCATTTAAGTTTATTTGATAAAAAAAAACTATAAAAAATTAACGAAATATAACAAAAATTACAATTCAGTTCATTTGACTTTAGTGTGTATTATATAAATAGTATACATACTTATAACTAAATTAAAAAGGAAAAATTTTTAAGAAAAGTTAGTGGAAAATAATTCATTGCTTTTGCACCACTGTATTAAATTATTTACACAAACAACAGAACGGTTTTTATACCCTTCACCTTAGGTGGAAAAGGGTATATATAAGTTTGTCATTCCGTTTGTAATTTCTACAATATTGATCTAAGACCCTATAAAGTATATATATTCTGGGTCCTTATGAAGAGAAAACTGGATTTAACGATGTCCGTCCGTCCGTCTGTCCGTCTTACGTTTGATATGTGTTTTCCGGAGACTTAAGACATGGCTGAGATATGATCAAAAAACCACGACTGCCTCTAATTTTTTCCAAAAATCTCTTGTTGTTGTATTTTCTTTGCTTTTTTCTGTTTATCTGGAGAACGGCAAGAGCCAAAGTTCAATGAGCCCAATCAAGCCGGAATTTAAACAAAGTGATGACCACATACCACGGTACCTCATAATATCTACCAATGTAAATACGGAAATATCAGCCAAGCCACTATCATCATATAATGTCTTTGAAATAGAAAAAGGTTTAAATAACATCTCCAAAGAATATACAGATGTAGTTGAGCTTAAATCAGGCGACCTTTTAATAAAAACTAATAACCTCAAAACTGCCGAAAATTTATGAATCCCAGTGACTATCTCATACCACAAAAGTTTAAATTATGTCCAGGGAAAAATATATTCAAAAAAGATAATCGACTTAAAAGAAGACGAAATATTAGATGGCTTAAAAAGTCAAAAAGTTATAGAAATAAAAAAAATCATGAAAAAAGTAGAAAACGAAAAACAATGTGAAAACGAAAACAACAATCTTGTGGCAACTGGTGCTGCCATTGACACATTTGATTTAATAAGACTCCCATAATCCATAAACATAGGTTGGGAAAGGGTTAAAGTCAACGAATATATCCCAAATCCTATGCGTTGTAAAACATGCGAAAAACTAGGACACACAAAGAACCGGTGCAAAAACGCAGAATTGTGTAAAGAATGTGGAGAAATTCCACCCCATACCCCTTGCAAAAGAAAATATTGCGTCAACTGCAAAGTGGAATCACATGCATCTTACGAACCAACGCACAGTGCTTTGTCCCCATATAACGAAGGGACATAAATAGAAGGAGTTGTCAGAAATTTTTGAAATTTGGTACACAAGCATAGAATAGCTTAGTTAAGAAAAATGTGAATTTTTGGACAAATCGGTCCAAGGACACGCCTACCTCCCATGTGTCCTGAAATGGAAAAATGTAATTTTAGCTTCAATAATGCCCACAAAACTTCAAAAAATGGTCATACTAATACACACACAACTAGCAACGTATGTGCAAATTTTCACTTAAATCTGAACAAGGACTCAAGGTCCTGCCATATATCCTTTTTCTTAAAAATGTTATAACACTTTCAAAAATTATCCGATCGTAATAAAATTTGGTATGAAAATTGATATTTGTTAGATATATATGTGTGCCAAATTTTGGTAGAATCGGATTATAAATGTGAAAAATACAAAAACATCATTTAATGAAAAATGAGTGAAAAACGCTTAAAATGCTCGTGCAAAAATAACAAGTAAGAAAGTATAATCGGTCAAGCCCGACCATGTGATATCCTATAGCATAGTATTTAAAAACAAAGTTCCTAGATTGTAATCTATTTGGGACCCATGGGCAATCATGGACCCACCAGAACAAAATTATGTTATGAGGTTAAGATTCGTTTCGAAGTTCTTTCTGCCGAATATTATTTAGATATCTTCATCTTCATATATGGGTTTTTTGGATGAGGGTTTATATGTAACCTATGGTTTATATTGGTATGTTACTACATATATTTTTAAGGAAGTTGGCATTAAAAGCTATTTTCGGGAGAATGATTTGTATGGGAGCTATGTTCAAAAATAGAAAGATTCCAATAAAATTTGATAAGCTGATTTTGATTGCAATAAAATTGATTAGAGATGTGCACGTTCATTTTTTGAACCACGCGCCCTCACTTTTACTCGTTTGTAAAAGTAAGTATTTATTAAATATATAAATTGATTTAACATTTTAATAGAAAATTTTTATTTTCTTTTAAATTGAAAACCCTGTATGCAATATTTTCGAACACTCCACAATAGAATTGCTCTTACTACAAACAAAGGCTGTTACCAAAAAAAAACTTCTGTCACGTAACCATCTTCAATTTAAATAAAAAATAACGGCACTAAGTCACATTTTGAAAATATTCTTTATACGATGAAAAACCAACGTCATCTGAGAATTTAGCGCCATCTTGTGTCGACAAAAAGAAACAGACACAACTGTTATACTAATTTTTTTTAATTTATCTTGTCAATTTTTCTAATTCAATAGTATATATATTTGGATTTTTTTCTTATTATGTTCCTAGTTTATTTTTTTTTAACTAATTCAATCTATGAAAGTTTGAGCAAAAATCACGAAAATAGCATTTTTTTTAAATAAATTTTTTTTTAAGTTGTGGTAAAATTTTTTAAATTTTTTTTTTTGTAGTTATTAGAAAACAGTCTAAATATTCGAAATCAGAAAAAAACCCATAGACCATATTTTTCTTTTTTTTTTAATATTCCATCAAAATTAGAAAATTTTTAGAGCTTAAGTAAATAATAAGCATTTTTCAAACCATTAAAAAATATGTATAGGAGCATAATTCCAGTAAAAGTTTTTTATAGATGGTTTAGAATATAGTTAGCTGTTACAGAAAAAAATTTGAATCTCGTAATCCAAAAAATTAATTTTTTACAATTATTTTCTTGAAACAATAAAAAACCAAGGGCATTTGTGATTTCAGCGCCCTCTTATGCCGTAGAATGCAGACAAACACAAACAATTTTTTATACATATTTTGATTTTTGTTGTTTTTTATTGAATGGTATAAGTTTGAATTAATATTTCACAGTATTTGTAGTTAATTGTCTTTTAAACTCCTGAAAACTATCAAAATTTGATCAAAAATCATGAAAATAGCCATTTAAAAAAAGTTTTTTTTTTTCAAGTTGTGGTAAAATTTTTTCAATTTTTTTTTTTTGTAGTTATTAGAAAACAGTCTAAATATTCGAAATCAGAAAAAAACCCATAGACCATATTTTTCTTTTTTTTTTAATATTCCATCAAAGTTAGAAAATTTTTAGAGCTTAAGTAAATAATAAGCATTTTTCAAACCAATAAAAAAACACTTATGAGAAAATAAATCAATAAAATTTTTTTACAGTTAGTTCTAAATATAGTAAACTACTACAGAAAAAAATTTCAATCTCGTGCTTTAAAAAACAACAGTTTTACAACAGTTTTCCTAAAGCATGTAAAACTCAAGTAGTTGTTTGGCCATTTTTACTATAAATTCTCAAACTTTGGCGCCCTCTAGCGCCGCCAAAAAGAGTTAAATCTAAAAAATTCTTCAAAATTCATTTTAATTATTTTGTTATCTATCGATCTGTACATTTTTAAGCACAATATAAGACTTGTTTTTTTTTTGATTTATGTCTATGGGCCAAAGCACTGTGCAACGTGTCCATCTTTTTTGAAACACAAAGCAGTCCTGAAAAACAAAATAAATAAATGTTGCACAATAAGAGAAGCGTGGAAAACGTATAATGCCAATCCTGACGCTCATCAAATATTCTCAAGAAATAACCCCAAACCGACATTTGCCGATATGTATAACAAAAACAAAGAACACAACCAACAACAACACAATGATCAAACAAACAACTCCACCTTAAGCAAAGAACACAAAAAAAGAAACAACGCTTACAGAAACAATAAATTTCAAAACTACAAAAAAAAAAAACACACAAACGACACAACAAAAACCAATATCATCCGAAACCTAACCATTCTAAACGACGCACTGTGGCTGAAAATTGAATTTCATCGGCCAAAAGTCTAATTTTTTGTCATCGCCGATTTCAAAAATTTTAATGCCATTCGATAGCAAACATATTAGAACTAAGGTATCCAAAAAACTAGATTAAAATATTGATAATTGTGGCTGTGGCATGCTGCTGGAAACAAATATTTTATGTTGTTTTAGAAAAAAATTAATTTTTGTTAATTTGACCAGAACTAAATTATGATTTCTCGCAAACCGTTATCAATAATTGGTCGCAATTTTTTTTGTTATATTAGTGGGATAGTAGTCTTTAAGAAGTGGTTCATTACATCACTGTATCATTTATACCTGATGTGTCATTAAATAGTTCTATATTTTAGTTAAATCCGAATTTTAGAGGAGTAGAACTTGTTAGGGTCAAAATGGGTTAAAGAGATTTTATTACCATCAGAAAGCTGAAAGTGTCCTCTTTAACCCCATATATACTTGTGCAACTGTTTGGAACTGTCTGTTGAACACTTTTTTTATTTTAATGAAATTACTCGCAACATTTTTGTTTGCTCTTTTTATTTAAGCTGCTCATATGACTGAAATATAACCAAGGACCGGAAAATGTTTTTTTATTTTGTTTCTAAAAAAATATTTATTGTGCAAGTTTAAAAATTTCTACATTTTACAGAAAATAAAAAATTTCTAAAATAGTTTGGAAAAAAAAGCGTCGAAAAAAATAAATAAAATAAAGTTTTTGAAATAAAACGTTTTCTTAAAAACATAAAATAAAGTTTTTAAAATAAAACGTTTTCTTAAAAACATAAAAAACAAAATAATTATATTTAAGCATTGCACTATGTTTCAAACACCTACTTTTTTTGTGCGAAATTAATAACTTTTAAAATATTAAAGTTGTTGAAGCCACATTGAGAGGAAAGCTAAAGACAGGCATTTTTGGATAAATCTAAGAAAAAATTAACCCATTGGTGACCAATTAGATGCAAAAAAGTTAATTTATTTCATTATCAAAAAACATTAAACATGAAAAATTAAATTAAACACAAACTTAAAAATTAACTCACAGTTTAGTTATTTTTAGATACTGCATTTTTAATTTAAATTTAAAAAAAAAAAAAATTATTTTACTTTAGTTGTCAGTCAAATTGATTGTATCAGTTAGCTGTAATTCATTTTCTAGACACATTTGACTTAAAATATTTATTGAAATAGGGGATAAAAATTCGCCTTCTTCGTAGTGGTTTTCTTCATCCACATTTTCATTTATATCATAGCAACTTAGAAGCTCGATAACTTCATGTGGAAAGTTGTTGTTGCATGCGCCTGCTTAATTATTTTGTAGAAATTATTGGGTCGGATGTATCTAAAGCTCTGTTGAAAACATCCAAAAGGTTGTAAGTTCTGCTGTTTTTGCGAGCATGATGCAATCGGTCGGATTTATTAATCTTGTGGCGCGATTCAGCTGCCGATTCGCCCAAAACACCAATTGGCAGTATAGCGTTCTCTATAACCTGCTTCGAATGAATTAACACCTTGTGAACAGTGGAGGTCATTGGTAGCCAACGATACAAATCTTGTATCGTTTTAGCTGTGCGGAAGCAGTATTTTTCAAACTTGTTTGAATTTATGGGAAGTTGTTGTTGAGGTTGACTTTCTGAGTACATCTTTTTAATTTTGGAAGGTATTGTTGGACTAGCTATGGTTGCCTTTAGAACTGCAGCTAAGTCAGGATTTCCTTCCTAGCTGAGGTTGCTGCTGCTTGTTCTAGTAAATCAGTTTGCCCTAATAAAGCTGTAGAAAGCTCCGCTGCTGCTTCTTCTTTTCATATTCCGACTTTTGCCAAATAGAATCTCTGGACGTCCCACAGTGGAAGAAGTAGTTTTAATAGCTGCTTTTTTAATTTGGAAAGATATCTCGCTATTAAGCCATGAAAAGTTTTCATTTCGAAACTGATTTTCTCTTCCTCCACTTTTTATCCATTTTGTTTCTTGATGCTTGCAGAAAATGCGTACCTTCTCCACCAATAATTTATCGCAAGCATCGTCAATTTCAGACGCATCAACTTTATTTAAGACATATTGGGCAAGGATATATTTTTTTTTGAATTTTTAGAGGGTTGTTTTAACCAAATTTCAAAAAGTTCGATTTTTTTTAAAACCATAGGAATCTGCAAAACATGATATTATTCGGATTACGCAACTTTACGCATTATGAGATAAATCTTAGTAAATGAACCACACTTTAGTGTATTGAAATATGTTTACATTTGGTTTGCCAAACGTTGACATTTTTTGAAAAGCTTACATGAAATTAAACTTTTGAAAAAACCCCATTTTAAAGGTTATGTTAAAAATTTAATTTTTCCAAAAAAAATTTTCAAAAATTTATGAAACAAATCTGTAGTACTTACATGACAGATTATTCTCCATTACAAACTTTTGATTTAATTTTAACACACTTTTCACAATAAATGCTCAAACTTTCGATAAAAAATTTTTTCAACACGAATGGAAACTATGACTTTGGCTACGCGCTGTCAAACAGTATTTTGTACTTTTCAAAAAAAAAGTATCAATTTGTTTGAATTGAAGTATTAGTAACTTTTTGACAAAAAAAGTAATATGGATAGTTTCCAAATTTGAATTTCGCACGGAAAAAGCAGGTGTTTGAAACATAGTGCATTGTCATAAAAATTTCATTCTTCAAAACAAATTTAATTAAAATTTATGAAGAGGTTTCTGAGAATACATACAAACATATTTCAGTTTTTAAAAATACATACATAGAAAAAAAAAATTCTAAAAAAAAAACGTTTTAAAAAATATTTTTCAACAAAAATGTTTTTTTTTTACAAAAAAAGTTTTTGCTTTTTTTGAAACTATAAATTTTGTTTTCAAAGAAATTTTTTTTTTCTTTTTCGTTTAAATTTTAAACACAGAAAAACAATATTCTTTTTTTCACACACAAAAATTTTTTATTTAAAAAATAAAATTTAATTTTGTGTTTTCCGTTCGGAATTTCCAGTCATTGAATATAACACAATGGTTCACGAACGTTTTGTTTTGAAAAATTATTTTAACATATTTGAATGAAATTTTCAACTGTCATGGGCGGGTAGGTTAGGTTAGGTTTGGTTAAGAAGGGTTGTGTGCCCACAGTCACACCTCCACTCGGAGACCAAATACGATCCATTGTGAATCCCTTCAATGAAAATATGAAATATGAGATAAGAGGAAGTGAAAAGTAGAGAAAAGGAAGTATGAGATAGACAGAAAATTAGAAAGTAGGACACGGTCATGGGCGGGTAGCTTTTGAGTTGAATTGAAAGAACACGGGTCCATGGAGGGTCGGAATTACAAAAAATATGCTTAAATGTTTAGGTTATCTCCTTTGCCATTGGAGATATTCGGATAAAACGGATTTTTTGGCTTGATTTTATAACGTTTTTTCTAGTTTTTAAATCGGTTTATGTTTTATGTCAAACTGTTACCAATAGTGGGCTCAACACTTTTTATATTGGTAGTATAGCAGCCTTTAAACAATGTTATGTTGTATTACTGTACCGATTATACCTGCTGTGTTATTAAATATTTTTTCAGGTTCTATATTTTAGTCAAATTGAAGTTCAGAAGAATATAATTTATGAGGGTCAAAAGAGGTTAGAGAGTACTAGCTGTAGGAAGGTAAGAGTATCCACTTTAAACCCAAATGCACTTTTGTACCTGTTTGGACCAGCCTATAGAACACTTTTAGTTTGTGTAAAATTATTTGCAACATTTCTTTTGCTTTTTTTATTTTACCTACTCATATGACTGGAATATAAGTGTACCAAGCCAAGTGGTGCTAGGTATTTTATATTATATAATTACCAATACCTGTGGGATTTTAAGCATATCCTTCTTTAGCCCATTTAAGTTTTTTATTTTAGCTTATTATGCTACCTAGGAACACAGTATAACGCAAGCTATGTATAAAAGCCAGTGGTATTCGAATAAAATCTTAGTTGTTAAAATATATCTAAGCAATAACAATCTAATTTGTAAATATCTATAAAAATGGAGAGCTTCAGCTATAAAGAATTATCCGAAGAGTATTCTAAAAATAAAAAGGAGGAAGATGTTTTAAGTTACATTGAAGGAAAACTCAATTTATGTTCCTGCAGCTTTGAAATATGATCGGAACTGCAAAATTAAGCAAATTAAACCAAGTCCCGGAAAAATTATTAGATAATACTAATGCATATAAATTTGGATTATCGTCGCTACATACAAGAATACGAACTATGGAGCACATACTAAAAATCAGTTATGATTTGGGTTTTGTACCTACAGGATCAATAAGAAACAATGACACCAACAAGGATTTAAGAAGCATAAAAAAGAAGCATGTTCAGGATGTGGGTTGATTATAGACCAACCAAAACAAGGATCAGGCAATACGAATGATGGGAATACAGCAAGAAGGCTCTTTTCTGATCCCAAAAAAGCATCTGAAATAATAGGTGTTGATATAAGTCTTATATAAGATTTAAAACAATCATTGATGTACTTGCATGCAATGAACAAATTGATTATAGAAAATTTGGGGATTATGCCAAAGAAACAGCACGAATATATACTACCAATTATTCATGGAGAAATATGTCTGTAACCATTCATAAAATCCTTTATCATGGAGAGGATGCATTAGGGATTATTTAGTACCACTAGGAGATCTGTCAGAGGAAGCCCAGGAAAAAAGGAATAAAGATTACAGATTTTAAAGGGAGTACAATACCAGAAAAATGTCACGTGATTTTACAAATGAAGATCTGTTTAAGATACTGTTGGCAACGACAGATCCGCTCATCTCCAGCATTCGAAGTCAATGGAATGTTGAACATCGGGACTTAGATGAAGAAGCAAAAGGGCTGCTACAGGACAGAGGTAATACAAAACCAAGTATGGAATATTTGGAGGCAATTCGAATGAAAAGTAGATATAATTAACTTTTATTGTTATACATATAAGCAAAAAATATGTTTTTTGTCGTTATTGTTATTTAAGTAAAAACGAAAATAAACATTTAAAAATTTAATCCTATTTATTTTTTTAATTTTTTAATTTAAAAGTATTCTAGTGGAACTGGTTCCAGTTGAATCTGTTGTAGAGTTGATAATGTAGAAACCTATTCACAAAATGATCATAGGTATTATTACATGCCTCTGCATTTTTTTTAAAGGTATAGTGGTATATACGAGGCGAATGTATATGCATATTATTATTTTTATGAAGAAAGGAATTTTACAACATGAAAATTAATTAAAATTGTTATTGATAATCTTTCAGTTATGTAGATTAAAAAGTTATTAAAACAGTGGGCTAAAAAACATCCCACTTTTTGAATAAAAAATACCATAATTCTCAATCTCATTCATTAGCATTTTCATACTAAATGCTTCAAAACATCAAAAGTTCAACAAAATTAAATTAAAACTGTAAAAAAGTACAAGAAGTTTTCTCTCCTGCAAAAAAAAAATTGCAAAATTATCTCTATCGGTTCAAAAGTTACAGATTTTTGGCCGATGAAAAACGATTTTCAGCCACTGTGCGACGCACAGTGGTATTTCTTCATACATCTAACTGCAAAAAATAGAAGGAGTGATCCTACAACGATGAAATTTTGCACGCATGTTTAAATTTAAGTAGAAAAGAAAAATGCAAAAAATTTTTAAAATCCGTCGACTCCTTGGGGTACCTCCCTTGGAACGCCATTTTTTTCGCGAATTTTTGTCCTCAATGTATAGGTCGCAATTCTTTATAGAATTGCTTATTTTTCTTCTCAACGTATGGGACGCAATTCGCAACGGAATTTGATAAAATTTAGCAGATGTCCATAAGTTAATCTAAAAAAGAGCACTACAAATTTTGGTTGAAATCCGTCGACTGCTAGGGGTACCTCCCTTGGACCCCCATTTTTTTGCTTAATTCTCTTCTCAACGTATGGGCCGCAATTCACAACGGAATTTGATAAAATTTAGCAGATGTCCATAAGTTGATCTAAAAAAGAGCACTACAAATTTTGGTTGAAATCCGTCGACTCCTAGTGGTACCACCCTTGGACCCCCATTTTTTTGCAACGGATGTCCATAAGTTGATCTAAAAAAGAGCACTACAAATTTTGGTCGAAATCCGTCGACTCCTAGGGTACCTCCCATGGACCCCCATTATTTCACGTAATTTTCTTTTCAATGTATAGGGCGCAATTGTCAATAGAATTTGATTAAATTTGGCACACGCGTATTAATTGATAAAAGAAAAAACTAACAATTTTGGTTGAAATGCGTCGTCTTTTATGTAACCTGAATGAAAAAATTTCGTATAAATATAATTCTCATTGAAAATACTAGTAATATTTAATTAAAGAAATGCATTTTATTCATCAACTATCATATATTTAACTACATCATCCAATTCTAAAATATTCTTATGAGGTTGGCGTCTTAAGCTACTAATATATGGATCGGACGACTCAAGCAAACGATGAAAAACGATGAAAAAAAAATTTCATAATATTCAAAATGAATTATTTTTAATTAATTTATTTTTTAAAGATGTATTTACTTTCTAACCAATTCGCGCTTCTCCCCAACGATTTAAAAAATGACCAAAAACCTCTTTTGAACTGCCTTTTTTACTATTTCAATTTCATCAATAGTAAGCACCGAATTTTCCTGTTTTATAAAATTTGTTAACAAATTGACATTGCTACCACAATCCATAAGTTCCGGGCACAATTCACTATATGACACAGAAAATAAAATCATTTTTAGAATTATATTTTAAATTTTATTTCAATATTTATTTTTATTTATTTATTAACGTTAACTATTTACTGGTTGCAAATTTTGTTTTCAATTTAAGCGGTTTTCTTCTACACATTTTCTTTTAATAAAACATATGATTTTGTTTATTTTTTTTTTTAATCTTATTCACTTTTAAAAACAGCTGTCAACAATTTATTAAGAAATTGTTGTTATAATTAATAACTCAAATTTCTTTAAACCGTTAAGCCTAAAGGTATGCAAAACTTTTTTATTACAAATACTAGGGTGCAATATTCGTGACTTTTTTTTACTAAATTTAGATTTTTTTAAAATATTGACAAAAGTTGGTGAATTTTTTTGACTATTTAGAAAGAAGAGCCTTTTACCTTTCATTTCGTTATACTGAGAGCACGGAGGTAAACCGAGCTAACTGACTTTCTCCAACGAAAACAGCCAATGTTGATTTTCTAAGGACAATTTTGATGCACTCATAGCTCCCAAACTATGTTTGCAATAACTTTTTCTTTTCCTTTAAATTAAAAACAAGGCTTTGGACTTAAATAAAGTCGACACTCAGATTTTTCCGCTCGAAACATCTTCGATATATAAATCTCTGAATTTGAACAAAATTACCATATTTTTCCCTTTCACAACATTAACCTGATTTCAACAGATCTTTTCTAAGAATATATATACATATATCTTAAAAGAAATGCAGTTTTTGGATTGCCAGACTCTTCTCTATAAAATAGCATCATTAGATTTTTTAAAAGTAATAGTCAAAAAATGCCTTTTTTGCAGCAGAAATCCCATAGTGCGACGGTTCTCCAACCTTATTGAATACCAGAAATGCTTCAACAGCAATATATTTATTATTATTATTATTTATTAGTAGTATTTAATACTTTTTCATTACATTTCACTTAAGTACATCATCTTTTTTTAAGCTCTAATTTTCATTAACATTTTTAATAAAATCAACAACTTTTTTTCTAAAAATAGTATTGTTTGTTTCGTTTTTTATGTTGTTTGGCATCATATTGTACGTTCTCAGTCCTTTGTAAAATAACGATCGTTGTGTATCACTAGTATTTGATCGTTGCAATCTGAAATTCTGATTATTTCGTAGATTATACGGCTGAACATCTCCAACATATCTATGTAAGTTGCTCTACCAAGTAATCTGGTGCTTCTCCCATCTTCATTTTTTTTATAAAAATTAATGTGTTAAATTCCAGTCTTTGGTGTATGTTCATCCATCTTAGGGTATCTAACATATATCTTATTGATGTAAAACGATTGAATTTTAATATAGACCGCATCGCTTTATTTTGCAATTTTTGTAATCTATTTATTTGATTATCCGTGCAACATGTATACAGAATTGTTGACCCGTATTAAAAATGTGGTTTTATAACAGTATTATAAATGTTTATTGCCGTAATATTAGACACTTTGTTTCTTACACGCTTGAAAAATCCGATATTTTTTTCCAATTTTTTTGCAAATATATTCCAAATGTTCTTTAAAATTTAATTCTTTATCTATAAAAAACCCCAGATATTTTATTTTATCTACTTTTTCAATTATTACATCATTAATCTTGAATTCTTTATCACTGTTCATGTTTATTTCCATTAGCTTGGATTTATTTTCATTTAATTTTAATTTTTTCATTTTTAGCCAGTTATTAATTTTATGCATATCTGTTTTTAATTTTTCATAACACATATCCTCTGTTTGGGCTTCTGTGAAAACCAGGGTATCGTCGGCATAAAGAACTATTTCACAATTTTATAAAACTTTTTCCATGTCATTAATATATATAATAAATAAAAGAGCACCTAGAATGGAGCCCTGAGGTACACCAAAATCATTTTCTTTCTCCACTGATTTTACATTGTTAACTTTTGTCATTTGTCTTCTATTAGTTAAGTAGGATTGAAACCATTTTAATTCATTATCCTGTATTCCGTTCAATTGTTTCGAATGCCCTTTTGAAATCTAGAAATATTGCCACAATTTTATTATTCTGCTTCATGTATTTCCATCTATTTATGACATAATTCAAAGCAGTCTCACATGAGTGTTTTCTTCTGAATCCTGACTGATATTTTGAAAGAATTTTATTTTGTTCTATATATTCTTCCATCTGCTTTTTAACAATTTTTTCCAAAATTTTTTCACATGTTTTTAGGCTGTTTATAGGCCGATACTCTTCGCACTTCACCGTATTTTTTACTTTTTCTATTGGAGTAATAACTGATTCTTTCCAATTATTTGGAAATATTCCGGTTTCAAGAGATTTGTTTACTATATTAAGTATTCTATTGCCAACTATGTCCCAATTATCTAATATTAATTTATTACTTTTTTTATTATAGTCCAGTCTGTTGTTTATATCCTTACATATAACTTTTAAATATGCTAAATTTATTGCACGAAATTTAAATTTGCTTTCTATCACAGGTATATTATTTTCATATTGCACATAGTCAATTGAGTTATTTATTTCCGCTATTTGTATATTATCCTTATATTCTATTTCTTTAAATATCACAGTTTTTATCACAGATCTGGGGTTTCCTATCACTAGTTCCTTTATTTTTCTCCACATATCTTTTTGGTTATTTGTACTGTTTATTCTATTATTTATATATGTAATTGTTTTTTTTTTCGATCTCAATTTTTACTTAATATGCATTTCTTATTATTTTATAGGCATTCCATGCCTCATTTGTATTGTAATTAATTGCACTTTGGTATTTAAAAATCTTTTCTCTTTTCATGTTTTTAAGTTCATTGCTAAACCATTTATTTCCATGCTTTTCATTTATTTTCTTTTTAACAGTAAATTTTTTTATTGTATTTTCTATACTTTTATCAAAATGATGGACATAGTAGTTTAGATTGTTCACTTCATTACACTCTATTACGGCTCTTAATTCATTATTGAAACGGGTTTTATCATATTTAAATATTTCTACTTCTTCTACTTGTTCATGTAATATATTTTCGTTTTTGATAAATATGTATATGGTTTCGTGATCTGCTATTTTATTGTTTATATTAGTTTTTGCTAAAATTGTCTCATTATTTGTTATAACATAGTCTATTAAAGTTTTAGAATTCTTTGTTATTCTAGTATATTCACTAATTATTTGCTTTAGACCGTTGTCATTTAGAACGCTTTCTATTTTAGATTTATAAAAGTCTTTTAACCAATCTATTTTAAAATCTCCGACTATTATCATATCACAGTTTTCTTCACATAGTTCTTCCATTATTTCTTGAAAATCGGTGCAAAATTCCGGCTTTTGGCTACTTGGTGATCTGTATACTATTACTAATATAAAAGTTGTTTTTTCATATTTTGCTCTATAAGCACTAATCCAATATTTTGATTCTTTTACATATTAACTTATTTTGTTTATGTTCCATTGTTTTTTGAAATATGCGATTACACCACCTGTTTTGCTTGAACTGGATAATGTGTTAAAATGGTTATATTGCTTTATTAGAATCTCCGATTCATCCACTGTATCAGTCAAATGAGTTTCAGACAGAATTATGAACTCTGGTTTATTCATTTCAGAAATTGTTTCTAATTGAACGAAGTTATTGAGGATTCCCTGGATGTTTGTATATATTCCATGTATTTGCTTTTTTATTTGCTTTGGTTGTTAGGCTGCAATGCCTAATCTTCTCTTTTTATACCCTTCACCGAAGGTAAGAGGGTATATATAACTTTGTCATTCCGTTTGTATGTTCCACAATATTGATTCTATTGATATTCTGGGTCCTTATGAAAAGCGAATTTCAAATCCGGTTGTCCGTCTGTCCGTGTGTATGTTGAAATGGGTTATCCGAAAACCCCAGAAATGATGTGGACTAGGTTGATGTATATTTATGTCACATATAATCCGTTTAAGTTTGCTATTGAAATTCAGTCAGATCGGTCCAAAAATGCCGGAGATATGAGCAAAAAAACACGACTACCTCTAAATTTTTCCAAAAATCCCTTGTTGTTGTATTTTTTTATTTCTGTATATCTTGAGAACGGCAAGAGCCAAAGTTTCCAAATTAGGTACAAACATTAAGAGTATCCATATACAGCATCCTACAAAATGTGGGCGGGATCGGAGAAGTGGGCGTGGTACCTCCCGTACAAAAAAAATTAAAAATTGTATACACATTTTAGGGCTGCTATATGTCCTATGGATATGACTTATATACCAAAATATTTTTAGTAGAATATATTTTATAAAAACCTCGAGAAAATCGGTTCAGATACAAAAAAGTTATGACCAAAATTAAATTTTTTTTAAATACCCACTTTTGAGAACCATAGCTCTCTTCGAGTCCAAGCTTTTTAACTCAAGTAAATGCCAAATTTCTTCTTAAACACGTCGGTATATAAATCTGTCAAATCGGTTAAAAAATGCCTGAGTTATAACCGAAATACTGAATTCCAAAAATTACTCTTCTTATACCCTTCACCGAAGGTAAAAAGGGTATATATAACTTTGTCATTCCGTTGTAATAATATTGATCCTACACCCTATAACGTATATATATTCTGGGTCCTTATGAAAATCGATGTTCAAAACCGGTTGTCTCTTATTCGGGCCATATTTCATTTTAATGATATTCAAACAACGTTCGTTAATGGTTTAGTCGTCTAGGGGGTTGAGTTTAGAAACTGTTGTCCTCTGGTTCAAATCTTGGTTTTTCAAAGAGAATTTTTTTTTTAATTTGTATGTTCTAAAAACGATTTAATATTTTTTTTACCAGTTTTATTTACCAGTTTTATTTAGTTTTTGTCTAGTTGCTCTGTATTCTGCTCGCACAATGGTGAAGGGTATATAAGATTCGAATATAGCACTCTTACTTGTTTAGATTAATCTTATTTTGGTACACAGGACAATCTCTATTATTGGTAACGTGATTCTCATCTAGTCCTAAGTTGAGCCTTCTATTTTCTTTCATGCAGTTGACGCATTTAGCTATTACTTCTTTATTACATTCACTACTTTTGTGTTTTTCATGACATCTGTAACATATTTCTTCGTTTTTACATTCTGATGCTTTATGATTATAGCCTTGACATTTAAAACATTTTAATATACTCGTTTCATCAAAAACTCGGCATCTGTCCCATCCAACATTAATTTTTTCACTCGACATAACTTTAGCATATGACTCATTCAATGCGAATTCATCCCAGGTAATCTCGGTACTACAACAAGTACAACTCGTACAAAAACCACAAGCAATTTGTTTTTGTAAAATCATTGTACAATGTCAAAAACAGGAATAAAACAAAACAGAAACAAAGATATTTAAAGAGAATAAACAAAATTTTTACATTCAACAGTGATTTTAGCTAATATCAGCAGGGCTTTTAAGACCACCTGTAATAAATTCGCCTTGGACTCATTATCTATTTTAATTTTGGCATTATATTTTGTTTTATTAAATCTTATTGTTTCAAACATTTTTATTATTTCCATATGACTGTTTCCTAATATTTCATTTTGTTTTTTCATTTTTTCAATTAATTCTCTTTCGGATATTTTAAAGTTCATGTCCGTTACGATTATTTGCATTTCGATTTGCTTTGGAACCGTTATTTCATATTTTTCACTTATTTCATTTTATATAACTTCTTTCATTTTTTCGTTTTCTTCAACATTTTCACTCTGAATTACTAAAGTTCCATTTTTCCTGTTTCTACATTTGTTATTTTAAAATTTATTGGATTTATTTTCTCATTCAATTCAGCTTTTGTTTTTACCATACTTTGTTTCTCTTTCGGCTTTATAATAAGCGGGATATTTTTTGAGACATCTTGCATCACTGTTTTTGCTACTGTTTGTGCATAGGTCATTTTGGCTTTGACGTTTGTATCATTAATCGCTTTTTTTATTTCATTACACATCTTTGTATTATTTTTCTCTATTATATCATACATGTTTTTATTTTTATTTTCTATTTTGCTTACATTTCCATACAAGTTTTTCACAATTTCTACATTTTTTTCACACATTGTTTGGATTTTATCCATTTTTCTAAATCTTTCATCATAACGATTCTCTATTGCTTCCAGCAAAGCTTTTATTTCACATTCGTTTTGTTTTAGGGTGCTTTCAAATTCATTTTTATAATCCACTAATATCTGTTTGTTTTTATTTACTCCTTCTTGGATGTCTCTTAACACAAGATCTACATTCTGAATATACAGCATACAGTCATTGCAAATAAAACGCACAAAATTGTCCTCATCTATAATTTTTGCAGAATATTGATCGATACCGGCACATTTTTTGTGATAATGTTTATCATTGTGATAATGTTTATCATTATAACAAAAAATGTGCCGGTATCGATCAATATTCTGCAAAAATTATAGATGAGGACAATTTTGTGCGTTTTATTTGCAATGACTGTATGCTGTATATTCAGAATGTAGATCTTGTGTTAAGAGACATCCAAGAAGGAGTAAATAAAAACAAACAGATATTAGTGGATTATAAAAATGAATTTGAAAGCACCCTAAAACAAAACGAATGTGAAATAAAAGCTTTGCTGGAAGCAATAGAGAATCGTTATGATGAAAGATTTAGAAAAATGGATAAAATCCAAACAATGTGTGAAAAAAATGTAGAAATTGTGAAAAACTTGTATGGAAATGTAAGCAAAATAGAAAATAAAAATAAAAACATGTATGATATAATAGAGAAAAATAATACAAAGATGTGTAATGAAATAAAAAAGCGATTAATGATACAAACGTCAAAGCCAAAATGACCTATGCACAAACAGTAGCAAAAACAGTGATGCAAGATGTCTCAAAAAATATCCCGCTTATTATAAAGCCGAAAGAGAAACAAAGTATGGTAAAAACAAAAGCTGAATTGAATGAGAAAATAAATCCAATAAATTTTAAAATAACAAATGTAGAAACAGGAAAAATGGAACTTTAGTAATTCAGAGTGAAAATGTTGAAGAAAACGAAAAAATGAAAGAAGTTATATAAAATGAAATAAGTGAAAAATATGAAATAACGGTTCCAAAGCAAATCGAAATGCAAATAATCGTAACGGACATGAACTTTAAAGTATCCGAAAGAGAATTAATTGAAAAAATGAAAAAACAAAATGAAATATTAGGAAACAGTCATATGGAAATAATAAAAATGTTTGAAACAATAAGATTTAATAAAACAAAATATAATGCCAAAATTAAAATAGATAATGAGTCCAAGGCGAATTTATTACAGGTGGTCTTAAAAGCCCTGCTGATATTAGCTAAAATCACTGTTGAATGTAAAAATTTTGTTTATTCTCTTTAAATATCTTTGTTTCTGTTTTGTTTTATTCCTGTTTTTGACATTGTACAATGATTTTACAAAAACAAATTGCTTGTGGTTTTTGTACGAGTTGTACTTGTTGTAGTACCGAGATTACCTGGGATGAATTCGCATTGAATGAGTCATATGCTAAAGTTATGTCGAGTGAAAAAATTAATGTTGGATGGGACAGATGCCGAGTTTTTGATGAAACGAATATATTAAAATGTTTTAAATGTCAAGGCTATAATCATAAAGCATCAGAATGTAAAAACGAAGAAATATGTTACAGATGTCATGGAAAACACAAAAGTAGTGAATGTAATAAAGAAGTAATAGCTAAATGCGTCAACTGCATAAAAGAAAATAGAAGGCTCCACTTAGGACTAGATGAGAATCACGTTACCAATAATAGAGATTGTCCTGTGTACCAAAATAAGATTAATCTAAACAAGTAAGAGTGCTATATTCGAATCTTATATACCCTTCACCATTGTGCGAGCAGAATACAGAGCAACTAGACAAAAACTAAATAAAACTGGTAAATAAAACTGGTAAAAAAAAATATTAAATCGTTTTTAGAACATACACATTTTTTTTTTTTTTTTTCTCATTATTTATTTATTGAATCTTCATATATTAAATATGAACTAACAATAATTAATCAAATCTTAACCTAATACGTTATTTTTTGTCCTGCCAGTGCCAGACAAAAATTTTCTTCATCGCGGGTTCTGTTCACTTTTATAGTGTTTATCGCTCATCTAATTGGATAAGTGCTGCAGTGTCTCTTCTTCTTAAGCGAGTGTGGCCGCTATCATTTAAAATATTTCGTGCTAGTGGGTTCGGGTGCGATTCGAGCCTTTTTAAGTATTTTACTGCATATTTCGTAATCATAGTTTTAACTAATGGAACATTAAGATCCTTGTGAATATTTGAGTTTTTAACATACCAAGGAGCAGCTGTGATTATTCGATGTAGTTTATTTTGGCGCCTTTGAATTTTTTCGATATTAGAGGCCGAGGCAGTGCCCCATAACTGAATACCCTAGCACCAGATTGGCTTTAAGATGGAGTTGTAAAGAAGAAGTTTGCAGTCGAGACTAAGGACAGAGTTTCTTCCAATAAGCCAATGAATTTGGATGGCTTTTAGTTTCATTTGAGTTAATTTTGCCTCTATATGGCTTTTCCACGTTAAACGGCGATCTAGATGAATACCGAGGTATTTTACATGCGAATTTTGAGGTATTATTTGATTATTGATTTTAATAGGGGGGCATGATTCCCGGCGCAAGGTGAATGTTATATGTACGCATTTTTGCTCATTGACCTCTGTCCTCCATTGCTTTAACCATAGTTCGAGTTGAAATATATGATCCTGTAGGTATCGAGATGCTTCTTGACGGTTTTCGTGCACGCTCAAAAAAGCTGTATCATCAGCAAATGTTGAAGTTTGTGTGTAGTTGTTTGTTGGCATGTCCGAGGTATATATTAAGTATAAAAGTGGGCCCAGGATGCTTCCCTGAGGGACTCCAGCGTCAATTTGCTGAGGAGAGCTTAAATAATCACCTTCTTTAATAATAAATTTTCGACCGACTAAGTAGCTTTCTAACAGCTTGTGTGTGTTTACTGGTAAGTTGAGCTTCAATTTATGTAATAAGCCTTCATGCCAGACTTTATCAAAAGCTTGAGAAACATCGATGAAGAGAGCGGAGCAATATTTTTTTTCTTCAAAGGCTTTTCTTATTGCGTTTACTATACGATGGGTTTGCTCAATTGTGCTGTGTTCTCTTCTAAAGCCGAATTGGTGGTTAGGAATACATCTATTTTCATTTAAAATTGGGGTTAATTTTGACGCTAACAGCTTCTCAAACAGCTTTGATATATTAGAAAGTAAGCTTATAGGCCTATATGACTCAACTTTTGTGTGATCCTTTCCAGGTTTAGGTATCATGGTGACTAAGGAGACCTTCCACTTTTGAGGATAGTATTCAAGGCGTAAAATAGCATTAAAAATTAAAAGAATAATTTTCTTTGCTATGCTGGGTAGCTCCAAAAGCATTTTGTTGCTGATCTTATCAAAACCAGGAGCCTTCTTGGGGTTTAAATCACAAATAGCCTTTTCGATTTCTCTTATCTCAAATCTTAGCGGAACAGCTGCTCTAGCAGCAACAGGTGGTAACTCGACCGCAATATCGTGAAATATATTTGGGGTAAATACGTTTTTCTTAGTCTGCAGTAACTTTCTAAGTCTTTTTGTACACTCTTTAAGTAAGTTCTTAAGTTGAGGGGATCTGTGCAATTGCCAATCTCTTCGAGCCCTCCTTTTTTCAGACAAAAGATGCTCGACATCTGTGGAATATATTTTAATAGTTTTTGTTTTTTTTGCGGGCAATATTGGAATGTTGAACAGCTAGTTTCAGAAAACTGTCAAAATTGTCAATAGAGCGATCTACATAATCCGGTGTACTGAGCGGAATATTTTCTGTGCAATGGGTACTGAGATATTTTTTATATTTTAACCAATTAATTTGCGTAGCTGTCGTCGGAGGTACAATTCTATTGGGGTTCATTATAGTAACAATTGTAGGTGTGTGGTCGGAAGATAAATCTAGGGAGGCTTCAACATGAATCGTTTCTATGGGAATGTTTTTAACCACGCCGAAATCGATGACATCTGGAATTTTTTGATGATCAGTGGGCCAATATGTTGGTTGTCCGCTCGCTACCACATTTAAATCCATTTTAGAAATTGTGTTAAATAAAACACGACCCTTTGGTGTTATAAGTCGCGACCCCCAGAAGGTATGTTTAGCGTTATAATCGCCAGCGGCTAGGAAACACGGTCCTAATGATTTAAAATATTTATAATATTGGTCCTCCGATATTGAAAATCTAGGCGGGGAGTATAACGATGAAATTACTAGGTTTCTATTTAATTCCTCAACGCAAATGTTCGTTGCTTGGAGATAATCTTCACGATGATCACACATTAGGTAGTGTTTCACTCGGGTTTTTATTAAAATGGCAGAACCTCCACAAGCTCTATCTCGAGGGTCCTTGGTATCATATAGTATATAACCATTTATTTTAAACGTACTTCTTGAGGTCAAATGAGTTTCAGAAATCATCATGACATCAATTTGTTTATTTTTAAGAAAGTATTCTAATTCATTTTTATGTTGGCGGATGCCGTTTGCGTTCCAAAAACAAATTTTTAAACAGTTCATGGTTTATTAAGTACAGCTTGCAATAACATCGATTGCATTCTAAGCATTTCCTGCATCATATTACCCATTGTGTTCGTAAAATTATTTACCGTTTGCACTAATGTTTCCATGGTTTTTTCTAAGCGACTTAAATTAGAAACCGGAGTTTCATCATTACTTGGCGAAGCACCTTGCATTGGCTGATGGTTTGATTTTAGGACGTTAGCGTAAGAGGTTCTGTTATTACTAGGCTGGGGGGCTTGAATTGCATTAGTGTTTACTTGATTTGCAACCTGCATTTGAGGGGTATTTGTTTTTGGCCCAACCGTCTGCTTGACGATATTATATACAGGGCATCCTCTATAATTGGCAGTGTGATTACCGCCACAGTTGCTACATTTTTTTACGTTGGGGTCGGTTTTAGACTTATCGCAAGAAACTGTACCGTGTAGTTCACCACATACTACGCAGACAGGGGGTAAATAGCAGTATGCCTTAGTATGACCGTACTCTTGACAGTTTAAACATTGAACGGGACCATTTCTTTTGTGCGGCTCTTCTATAGTTATTCTTCTGTAGAGAATATATTTTAAATTGTAAATAGGATGTGTTTCGTTTTTTTTAAGTTTTACGTCGCCGGGTTCAAACTCAACTCGAAAGAGTGGTTGGGGAATTTTTTCTCTATTTTTAATATTTACTACATGCTTTACCTTGAAGCCTTTTTCTTCTAAGAATGTTTTAACCTCTTCTGGGTCTACGCATGAGTCAATGCCCTTGATTACTACCTGAAGACCTTTACTGCTCTTCAGTTGATAAGTATAAAAGTTTTTATTCAGAGTCTCAAATACTGTAATTACTTTTCGAAAATCATCCTCGTGATTCACCTGTATTTTAGTCTCGTTAATGATACCGCGCTTTATTGCAGCTACATAAAAGGAATTTTCACCTATCACCGAAATTAAACTTTTTATTAACTCATTAGAGTTTTGCTCTCTAAGGTATATCGGGGGTGGCTTAGACGATTTAATGACGTTTGGTGCTTCAGAGGATTCATCCTCCAGAATCGCAAAACGATTTTGTGTATTTATTTTATCAAAAGATGGTACTTTTGAGGCCGAAGCAACTGCTGCAGAGGTAGGGCTGCGTCCCCGTTTAAGCACTGTTATGTACCTGTCCATACCAACTTGTACTGTAGGCTTTTGGCAGCTTTTTACAGGGGGGTTTTCCATTGCATTTGTGTTTAAGTTCATGGTTTCATTTCCCACTAAATTTGTTTTTGACGTCACGGCAATACTTGCTGGCCTGGCAACACTTGTCACCAAATCTAGTTGTAGTTTTTTTAATGAGTCACTATCCACTGTTTTTGTAAACACCGAGGGTGATAGGGAACGTGTTCTAGTAATTGGCTTAGCCGTTAAATAGTTTATATTATTTTGTTTAGTTTTATTTATTTCCGCATTATTTTCGTTTGATTGAACTAAAACGTAAACGTTTCTTTCATTTTGTCTTAGTGTTGTTTCACTGTTCGTACTCATGCAAAGAGTTGTTTTTGTTTTTCACCGTTTTGCTTTGCTTTAATATTTTTATTATTTATTGTATTTTACAACAACAAAAAAAAAACAAGAAATTTTAATGTTTTTGTTCAGAATATGTATACACATGTATGAACATTCATACATACGTATTTATTTTTACTGTTTTATTTTATTTAATTTAATCGTTTTAAATTGTTCACTATTATTTTAAATAATTTAAATAACAAAATATGTATATTATTTTTTTTTAAGCGTCCATTCGCTGCTTATATTACAAAATCAAATGTGATTAATTAATAGTTCAAATCGTATGCGGGGCTAAAATACACGTCTGTATCACAACAAAGCACAAACCGAAAATGAGAACATACAAATTAAAAAAAAAATTCTCTTTGAAAAACCAAGATTTGAACCAGAGGACTAACAGTTTCTAAACTCAACCCCCTAGACGACTAAACCATTAACGAACGTTGTTTGAATATCATTAAAATGAAATATGGCCCGAATAAGAGACAACCGGTTTTAAACATCGATTTTCATAAGGACCCAGAATATATATACGTTATAGGGTGTAGGATCAATATTATTACAACGGAATGACAAAGTTATATATACCCTTTTTACCTTCGGTGAAGGGTATAAGAAGAGTAATTTTTGGAATTCAGTATTTCGGTTATAACTCAGGCATTTTTTAACCGATTTGACAGATTTATATACCGACGTGTTTAAGAAGAAATTTGGCATTTACTTGAGTTAAAAAGCTTGGACTCGAAGAGAGCTATGGTTCTCAAAAGTGGGTATTTAAAAAAAAATTTAATTTTGGTCATAACTTTTTTGTATCTGAACCGATTTTCTCGAGGTTTTTATAAAATATATTCTACTAAAAATATTTTGGTATATAAGTCATATCCATAGGACATATAGCAGCCCTAAAATTTTTATACAATTTTTAATTTTTTTTGTACGGGAGGTACCACGCCCACTTCTCCGATCCCGCCCACATTTTGTAGGATGCTGTATATGGATACTCTTAATGTTTGTACCTAATTTGAAAACTTTGGCTCTTGCCGTTCTCAAGATATACAGAAATAAAAAAATACAACAACAAGGGATTTTTGGAAAAATTTAGAGGTAGTCGTGTTTTTTTGCTCATATCTCCGTCATTTTTGGACCGATCTGACTGAATTTCAATAGCAAACTTAAACGGAGTATATGTGACATAAATATACATCAACCTAGTCCACATCATTTCTGGGGTTTTCGGATAACCCATTTCAACGTACACACGGACAGACGGACAACCGGATTTGAAATTCGCTTTTCATAAGGACCCAGAATATATATACTTTATAGGGTGTAGAATCAATATTGTGGAACATACAAACGGAATGACAAAGTTATATATACCCTCTTACCTTCGGTGAAGGGTATAAAAAGAGAAGATTAGGCATTGCAGCCTAACAACCAAAGCAAATAAAAAAGCAAATAAAAAAGCAAATACATGGAATATATACAAACATCCAGGGAATCCTCAATAACTTTGTTCAATTAGAAACAATTTCTGAAATGAATAAACCAGAGTTCATAATTCTGTCTGAAACTCATTTGACTGATACAGTGGATGAATCGGAGATTCTAATAAAGCAATATAACCATTTTAACACATTATCCAGTTCAAGCAAAACAGGTGGTGTAATCGCATATTTCAAAAAACAATGGAACATAAACAAAATAAGTTAATATGTAAAAGAATCAAAATATTGGATTAGTGCTTATAGAGCAAAATATGAAAAAACAACTTTTATATTAGTAATAGTATACAGATCACCAAGTAGCCAAAAGCCGGAATTTTGCACCGATTTTCAAGAAATAATGGAAGAACTATGTGAAGAAAACTGTGATATGATAATAGTCGGAGATTTTAAAATAGATTGGTTAAAAGACTTTTATAAATCTAAAATAGAAAGCGTTCTAAATGACAACGGTCTAAAGCAAATAATTAGTGAATATACTAGAATAACAAAGAATTCTAAAACTTTAATAGACTATGTTATAACAAACAAGTAAGAGAGCTATATTCGGCTGTGCCGAATCTTATATACCCTTCACCATTGTGGGAGCAGAATACAGAGCAACTAGACAAAAACTAAATAATTTTTACATATCTATACATACATAATTATAATACTTTAAACTCCATTATAAATTAAATTTAAAAAGCGAAAACTGGTAAATATTTTTTTTAAATCGTTTTTAGAACATAAAAAAATAAAAATTAAAAAAAAAATTTTCTTTTAAAAAAACCAGATTCGAACCAGAGAACTCACAGTTTCTAACTTAACCCCCTAGACAACTAAACTATGAAGGAACGTTGTTTGAATATCATTAAAATGAAATATGGCCCGTTTTATGTTCACTGTGTAGGGTTGTAATTACTTTAATAAAACTTATTTGAGTTGAGAACTGAAATATGGAAACATATTCACCAAAATAGTTTGTGGCATGTAAGTATGCGTGTTTGTTTTCTTTTATCATTTTGGGTAGTTTTTAAGTAGCAAAAAAACACACAAAAATTCCTAGTTTCGATTTGTTAAAATAATTTGGTTAAATAGATGAAATAATATAGAAGGATGATAACGAAAATCATATTGAGCGTTATGCTAGTATATGTAAACAATTGAAAGGGGGGGGGGGGCTAGAGGGACAACCGGATTTGAACTTCGCTTTTCATAAGGACCCAGAATATATCTACTTTATAGGGTGTAGGATCAATATTGTAGAAATTACAAACGGAATGACAAAGTTATATATACCCTTTTACCTTCGGTGAAGGGTATAAAAAAAATAATTTTTGGGATTGCAGTATTTTGATCATAACTTAGCCATTTTTAAACCGATTTGAAAGATTTAAATACCGACGTGCTTAGGAAGAAATTTACCATTTACTTGACTTAAAAAGTTTGGACTCGGGAAGATCCATGGTTACCGAAAATGGGTATTTAAAAAGAAAAAATTAAATTTTGGTCATAACTTTTTTGTATCTGAACCGATTTTCCCGAGTTTTTTATAAAATATGTTCTACTACAAATTTCCGATATTTTGGTATATAAATCATATCCATAGGACATATGGCAGCCTTCAAATTTAGGTTTTTATAAAATTTTTAATTTTTTTTGTACGGGAGGTACCACGCCCACTTCTCCAATCCCGCCCACATTTTGTAGGATGGTGTGTATTGGCAACCTAATTTTGTGTACCTAGTTTGGAAGATTTGGCTTTTTCCGTTCACCAGATATACAGCAAAAAGTAATAAAAATACAACAACCACAAGGGATTTTTGGGAAAAATTAGAGGTAGTCGTGGTTTTTTGCTCATATCTCAGCCATTTGTGGACCGATCTGGCTGAATTTCAATAGCAAAATTATAATAAGAATACCTGACAGAAAGATACCCCAACGAAGCTCCCATCATATCTGGGGGCTTCGGAAAACCCATTTCAACAGACAGACGGACAGACGGACAACCGGATTTGAACTTCGCTTTTCATAAGGACCCAGAATATATCTACTTTATAGGGTGTAGGATCAATATTGTAGAAATTACAAACGGAATGACAAAGTTATATATACCCTTTTACCTTCGGTGAAGGGTATAATAATGAGACAATTTTAGCAAAAACTAATATAAACAATAAAATAGCAGATCACGAAACCATATACATATTTATCAAAAACGAAAATATATTACATGAACAAGTAGAAGAAGTAGAAATATTTAAATATGATAAAACCCGTATCAATAATGAATTAAGAGCCGTAATAGAGTGTAATGAAGTGAACAATCTAAACTACTATGTCCATCATTTTGATAAAAGTATAGAAAATACAATAAAAAAATTTACTGTTAAAAAGAAAATAAATGAAAAGCATGGAAATAAATGGCTTAGCAATGAACTTAAAAACATGAAAAGAGAAAAGATTTTTAAATACCAAAGTGCAATTAATTACAATACAAATGAGGCATGGGATGCCTATAAAATAATAAGAAATGCATATTAAGTAAAAATTGAGATCGAAAAAAAAAAACAATTACATATATAAATAATAGAATAAACAGTACAAATAACCAAAAAGATATGTGGAGAAAAATAAAGGAACTAGTGATAGGAAACCCCAGATCTGTGATAAAAACTGTGATATTTAAAGAAATAGAATATAAGGATAATATACAAATAGCGGAAATAAATAACTCAATTGACTATGTGCAATATGAAAATAATATACCTGTGATAGAAAGCAAATTTAAATTTCGTGCAATAAATTTAGCATATTTAAAAGTTATATGTAAGGATATAAACAACAGACTGGACTATAATAAAATAAGTAATAAATTAATATTAGATAATTGGGACATAGTTGGCAATAGAATACTTAATATAGTAAACAAATCTCTTGAAACCGGAATATTTCCAAATAATTGGAAAGAATCAGTTATTACTCCAATAGAAAAAGTAAAAAATACGGTGAAGTGCGAAGAGTATCGGCCTATAAACAGCCTAAAAACATGTGAAAAAATTTTGGAAAAAATTGTTAAAAAGCAGATGGAAGAATATATAGAACAAAATAAAATTCTTTCAAAATATCAGTCAGGATTCAGAAGAAAACACTCATGTGAGACTGGTTTGAATTATGTCATAAATAGATGGAAATACATGAAGCAGAATAATAAAATTGTGGCAATATTTCTAGATTTCAAAAGGGCATTCGAAACAATTGAACGGAATACAGGATAATGAATTAAAATGGTTTCAATCCTACTTAACTAATAGAAGACAAATGACAAAAGTTAACAATGTAAAATCAGTGGAGAAAGAAAATGATTTTGGTGTACCTCAGGGCTCCATTCTAGGTGCTCTTTTATTTATTATATATATTAATGACATGGAAAAAGTTTTATAAAATTGTGAAATAGTTCTTTAT
The DNA here is from genome assembly GCA_930367215.1 of Pollenia angustigena. Taxonomy (NCBI): domain Eukaryota; kingdom Metazoa; phylum Arthropoda; class Insecta; order Diptera; family Polleniidae; genus Pollenia; species Pollenia angustigena. The sequence goes on from OV884060.1 coordinate 90,992,074, forward strand.
GCCGACGATACCCTGATTTTCACAGAAGCCCAAACAGAGGATATGTGTTATGAAAAATTAAAAACAGATATGCATAAAATTAATAACTGGCTAAAAATGAAAAAATTAAAATTAAATGAAAATAAATCCAAGCTAATGGAAATAAACATGAACAGTGATAAAGAATTCAAGATTAATGATGTAATAATTGAAAAAGTAGATAAAATAAAATATCTGGGGTTTTTTATAGATAAAGAATTAAATTTTAAAGAACATTTGGAATATATTTGCAAAAAAATTGGAAAAAAATATCGGATTTTTCAAGCGTGTAAGAAACAAAGTGTCTAATGGTGTTTTCTTTTCTGCAAAAAATGTGACATTATATTTTAAAAAAATGCAATTAGGTGTCTGTTTCTTAAAAATTTTGCTCCCGAAAAGGGTGGCTTGTTTTATTCTAAAAAACTCAACCTTTTCGGGAGCAAAATTTTTAAGAAACAGACACCAAATTGCATTTTTTTAAATTAAATGTTACATTTTTTTGTAGAAAAGAAAACACCATAATATTACGGCAATAAACATTTATAATACTATTATAAAACCACATTTTTAATACGGGTCAACAATTCTGTATACATGTTGCACGGATAATCAAATAAATAGATTACAAAAATTGCAAAATAAAGCGATGCGGTCTATATTAAAATTCAATCGTTTTACATCATGTGATACCCTAAGATGGATGAACATACACCAAAGACTGGAATTTAACACATTAATTTTTATAAAAAAAATGAAGATGGGAGAAGCACCAGATTACTTGGTAGAGCAACTTACATAGATATGTTGGAGATGTTCAGCCGTATAATCTACGAAATAATCAGAATTTCAGATTGCAACGATCAAATACTAGTGATACACAACGATCGTTATTTTACAAAGGACTGAGAACGTACAATATGATGCCAAACAACATAATAAACGAAACAAACAATACTATTTTTAGAAAAAAAGTTGTTGATTTTATTAAAAATGTTAATGAAAATTAGAGCTTAAAAAAAGAAAATTTGATGAAAATGTACTTAAGTGAAATGTAATGAAAAAGAATTAAATACTACTAATAAATAATAATAATAATAAATCTATTGCTGTTGAAGCATTTCTGGTATTCAATAAGGTTGGAGAACCGTCGCACTATGGGATTTCTGCTGCAAAAAAGGCATTTTTTGACTATTACTTTTAAAAAATCTAATGATGCTATTTTATAGAGAAGAGTCTGGCAATCCAAAAACTGCATTTCTTTTAAGATATATGTATATATATTCTTAGAAAAGATCTGTTGAAATCAGGTTAATGTTGTGAAAGGGAAATATATGGTAATTTTGTTCAAATTCAGAAATTTATATATCGAAGATGTTTCGAGCGGAAAAATCTGAGTGTCGACTTTATTTAAGTCCAAAGCCTTGTTTTTAATTTAAAGGAAAAGAAAAAGTTATTGCAAACATAGTTTGGGAGATATGAGTAAATATATGGTAATTTTGTTCAAATTCAGAAATTTATATATCGAAGATGTTTCGAGCGGAAAAATCTGAGTGTCGACTTTATTTAAGTCCAAAGCCTTGTTTTTAATTTAAAGGAAAAGAAAAAGTTATTGCAAACATAGTTTGGGAGATATGAGTGCATCAAAATTGTCCTTAGAAAATCAACATTGGCTGTTTTCGTTGGAGAAAAAGTCAGTTAGCTCGGTTTACCTCCGTGCTCTCAGTATAACGAAATGAAAGGTAAAAGGCTCTTCTTTCTAAATAGTCAAAAAAATTCACCAACTTTTGTCAATATTTTAAAAAAATCTAAATTTAGTAAAAAAAAGTCACGAATATTGCACCCTAGTATTTGTAATAAAAAAGTTTTGCATACCTTTAGGCTTAACGGTTTAAAGAAATTTGAGTTATTAATTATAACAACAATTTCTTAATAAATTGTTGACAGCTGTTTTTAAAAGTGAATAAGATTAAAAAAAAATAAACAAAATCATATGTTTTATTAAAAGAAAATGTATAGAAGAAAACCGCTTAAATTGAAAACAAAATTTGCAACCAGTAAATAGTTAACGTTAATAAATAAATAAAAATAAATATTGAAATAAAATTTAAAATATAATTCTAAAAATGATTTTATTTTCTGTGTCATATAGTGAATTGTGCCCGGAACTTATGGATTGTGGTAGCAATGTCAATTTGTTAACAAATTTTATAAAACAGGAAAATTCGGTGCTTACTATTGATGAAATTGAAATAGTAAAAAAGGCAGTTCAAAAGAGGTTTTTGGTCATTTTTTAAATCGTTGGGGAGAAGCGCGAATTGGTTAGAAAGTAAATACATCTTTAAAAAATAAATTAATTAAAAATAATTCATTTTGAATATTATGAAATTTATTTTTTCATCGTTTTTCATCGTTTGCTTGAGTCGTCCGATCCATATATTAGTAGCTTAAGACGCCAACCTCATAAGAATATTTTAGAATTGGATGATGTAGTTAAATATATGATAGTTGATGAATAAAATGCATTTCTTTAATTAAATATTACTAGTATTTTCAATGAGAATTATATTTATACGAAATTTTTTCATTCAGGTTACATAAAAGACGACGCATTTCAACCAAAATTGTTAGTTTTTTCTTTTATCAATTAATACGCGTGTGCCAAATTTAATCAAATTCTATTGACAATTGCGCCCTATACATTGAAAAGAAAATTACGTGAAATAATGGGGGTCAATGGGAGGTGCTTTCAAATTCATTTTTATAATCCACTAATATCTGTTTATTTTTATTTACTCCTTCTTGGATGTCTCTTAACACAAGATCTACATTCTGAATATACAGCATACAGTCATTGCAAATAAAACGCACAAAATTGTCCTCATCTATAATTTTTGCAGAATATTGATCGATACCGGCACATTTTTTGTTATAATGATAAACATTATCACAAACACCGTTGCATCTAATGCCGCTTTCACCTCTTATTGCTGATTTGCATTTACTGCATTTAGCCATTTTTCAAGTTTATTTCACAAAATTTTTATTTTTATGTTAAATAAAATAAAATAACCACAATACTAATAATTAAAATAAAAATATTTATTATTTATTTATTTTTCAATAGTCACTATCTATTATAAACACTTTTTTTATTTTTATTTAAATTTTACACAGAGCTTTGTTATTTTGCTTGTTTATTCAACCAGGGTTGTATAAAAGATAGATGTGTCAATGGCAACTAATGAATTAGCTCTTTCGCTAAATTGGCAATGTTTCAGCCACGAAATGAGTGACCATTTTCCCATATTTATTCATAAGGGAAATAATAACAACAACCACAAAAAACACACAACAAGATTTAACGACAATTCGCAAATCGGACTGTTTTTTCAAAAAAAAAAACCAATGAATTATCTAACTCTTTATCAGAAACAAACAAAAACGTAAACAAAGAAGCAGCCATAATAGGAAAAATAATCAGAATAGCCGCAAACACATCAATGCCAATAAACCAAAAACCAAAACAAAACGAAGAAAAAAATAGTCCGCTATGCTTCAACTCAAATATAGCTTATCTAATTGAATATTTTGGATTAAAGATTCCTAAATATTTAAAAATTGGTTAAAGGGCCTTGCCTCTTGGGAAAACAGAAACAAGGATCCTATTGCCAATTATAATTATAATTGCTCGCCCGAACAATTATAATTATTAGAATAAAGGGATGAAAAGCACAGGAGGATTCGATTTTCGTTCTGTAGGGGATATACAGAATGGTCTTACCTATTGTGGTTGGTGGTTTTTTGTAATTAATAAACCGTTGAGGAATTTCCAATTTAGATAAGGGGGAATTTATTACTGTAGTTATTATAAAGTTATAGTTATAGGTTTTACACTGTGGTTGGGTATTTGCCGTCTGCTTGGTTGAAATGTTAGAGCAAAAGTGAAGGAAGACTGAATCTTATAAAACCATGCCACCTCGGCCTTTTATCCCCATCAAAGGATGGATAAGATATTCTCTCTCTCCTTCGTTCAATTTTGAGTGTACTAAAGAGTACTGAATGCAATTATTGTTATTGACTTCAACCAAGCATCGACTCACCAATACAAGCCGTTAAAATTTGAATTTAAAATAACATTTCACGATTTAGAATTCACTTATACATAATTAATTAACAATTCAAGTAATATAATATGTAAACAAATTTTAAAATTTCATTTTAAATTTTAACAATTCAAGTAATATAATATGTAAACAAATTTTAAATTTCATTTTCTTTTCCTTTGTCAAATATGTTCAATGTACATTGAACATGCTCCGGCCTCGAACTAGAACATGGGTGAGGCTACTCATCGACGCACAGAACCTGAGCGAGTGACTTAATGGCCTATAGTATCACCCTTGTGTTTGGTGCGGTGGGCGTTGATGTTGTCAGTTGTTGTGCTGGCTGCAGTCCGGTAGTTGCTGCTGCTGCTGATGTTTGATGCTGCTGACGTTGTGGTCTTTGCCGACGCTGTGGTTGTTGGCCTTGTCGTTGGTGCTGTGTCTGCGTCCTTTGTTGCTGTGATGGGCAAGTCCTGCGTGGTTGTGATGGACGAGTACTGCGTTGCTGCTGGCGAGTCCTGCGTTGCTGCGATGGGCTAGTCCTGCGATGCTGTGTGCGTTGCGGCTGTGGGCGTTGACGTGGGGTTGTAGACGCTGGGGTGGTGCCGGAAGACGAGTACGGGACTGTTGCCGCTGTCTACTCGATGTGGCTCTGATTACTGTTAACTCTTCTAGCCGCTCCCGACGAGATGGAATGTGCAGTAGGGTGTGATGCGTCTGATCGCATCGTCTGCAGACTTCTTCAGAGGTGCAATAATTTTGCGAGTGGCTTCTCGCTAGGCAATTGAAACAGTAACCTAGGCCTGACACCACCTCGCGTCTTCTTTCTATCGGCATCCGTTTAAATCTCCGGCAGAACCTTAAGCCGTGGTAGCCGCGACACAGCACGCAGTAGAGGACTTCCAGATCCCTCAATTGACCTTGGCTTCCAACCGGCCCACGGCTTGGACTACGGCTTGGACGGTGACTTGGATCACGTCTTGGGCTCTGACCTGAACTACGGCTTGGGCTGCTGCTTGTGCGCACTACCCTGGTGGCAGTGAGTCTTCGGTTCGACCTGTGGCTAAAGAAAGGAACGAAAAAATGACAAGAATAGAATTCTGAGATTAGTACTGGTCTACATGGTTATAGGAAGTGGCATGTGATACTTGTTAGAATTGCCTACGGATTTAGAGGTTGATTAGAGGGGGGGGGGGGGGGGGGGGGGGGTTTGATGTATATGAGTCTGATGACATGAGATGTATATAGATATATGGTAAGTATAAATATTGATATGAGTAAGAAATATGTATGTCAAAAGTGTAATCGCCATGAGCATAAATCATATAAGAGTAAATTTTGTATAATTCTAGCTCACATCCTCTTTATTCAGCAAAGGATGGTAGCATTATTTCACGATTGGTCGTGTAATGACCCCTGTGGCAATACGTACGTCAACCGTTCGTACGTTTTCATCAGCACCGCTGTACACATTTTCTACCCTTCCCAGCCGCCATTCAGCGGGTGGTAGTAAATTATCCATTACCACCACCAGATCTCCAACTTGGACATTAGGACCCGAGTCTTTCCACTTGTATCGTTGTTGTAGTGCTCGTAAATACTCCTCCTTCCATCTTAGGGAGAATTGGTGGTGCATGGCCTTTAATTTTTCCCATATATTTGTTACTGCCATACTCTGAAAGTCTTGCTCTGGTAGAGCCATCAGAGGAGCTCCACGCAAAAAAATGACCCGGTGTCAGCGCCGTCAGGTCAGCTGGATCTTCCGAAAGCGTGGAGATAGGCCGAGAATTGAGCACCCCTTCAATTCGGGTGAGAATGGTGGCAAATTCTTCAAAATCGAATTTCCTTGCCCCTGCTACTCGCTTCAAATAAAATTTGAAGCTTTTTACCGAATGCATCTCCATTCAAACCCCTGGGCGATATATTTCTGGGCTATATCCTGGGCTATCGTCTTCACAAATATACCAAAGTCATTCTCTGGTTCTCTCCTTGCCCCCAGGAAGTTTTTTTCCGTTATCTGTTACTACCCGTTGGGATAGTCCTCGCCTCCCAACGAAACGAGCAAAGGCAGCCCGGAATGCTGCTGTAGTCAAGTCCGAGCATGGTTCTAAATGGACTGCCTTCGTACAGAAACAGACAAAAACTGACACATATCCCTTTGTTAAAGCCGCAGTGCGTAATGTCGATGACTTGAGGTCGAACGGGCCGGCAAAGTCTATCCCGGTAACCTGAAAATGTAAAGAAAAATTGCACCTTTCTGGAGGCAAAGGTGCCATGAGTTGCATGCACGCCTGTTGTTTATACACAATGCAAGTTTTACAATGTCGTATTACCTTTTTCACTCGGGGTTTGATTCGAGAAAGGTAATACTCAGTTTGTACCATTCGGCACATTTGACTTATTTCTGCATGACAGAGAAATTCATGCAGATGCTTTAAGTAAAGCTGGCAAAATCGGGAGTTGCCTGATAATATCATAGGGTATTTTTCGTTATACGGTAACGACGAATGAACTAATCTACCGTTCACTCTTAGCACAGAATTAGTGTCGAGGAATGGATTTAGGGGTTTTAACGAACTTTTGTTAGACACCTCCTGTGAGTTAAGTAAACATTTATACTCATCATAATAGAATGCTTTCTGCGCCAACGTCAGTAGTCTTACCTTGACCTGCTTTAACTCCTGCAGAGTTATTTCGTTCTGAGTACTTGCCACAATCTCCGGCCTGAGTTTGGCCGCGATTTTATTGTATGTGTATGATGAAAATCTATTTATCAACTCATCCTCCGGCTGAACGTCGGCAACTAACGTGTGCACCTCCACAGGTTCCTCCCCTAATTTTAAAGGGTTTCTTTTTGGCCATTCAAACATGGGCTTCTCTAACCACGGAGGCCCATACCACCATTGCAAATTCTGCGCCAACTCTTGAGACTTACAGCCACGCGTTCCCAGGCCTCCATGTGGCACTGGGTAACAGTCTGTGAATTTGAGCAATTCTATTTGCCACATACGTTTCCCACGAAGATGGGGGTTTCGCCAGCCACCCCAGTACGATGGCTGAGTCTGTCCATAAATGCATTTCACCAATATTTATCTTCAAAGAATTATTAACATAACTCACAAGTTTTGCTAATAAAACTGCTCCATTCAGCTCCTGTCGTGGTAGGCACACCGTTTGTATGAGGGCAACTTTGGACTTTGCCACTAATAAATTTGTAAAAACGGTATTCTTCTGAGTCTGACACCTTATATAAACAGCGGCACAATAGGCGGATTTAGAGGCATCTGCGAACCCATGCAACTGTACATAGTCCGCGGGGTTATACTGAATCCACCGCTGTATAGATATAGCCTCCACTTTTGCGAAGTCTTCTACCAGGTTGGTCCAACTTTGAAGGGTATCTGGCGATATTTCCTCATCCCATTGTACTCCCTCCAACCACAAGTGTTGCATGAGAATTTTAGCCCTGATGACTATAGGCGCCAGCCAGCCCGCGGGGTCAAACAATTTCGCAACGGATGATAATATTTTACGTTTCGTAACCTTCGAGTCCTGTTCGATGGGAGCAAAAGTGTAGCTAAACGAATCATTTAGCGCGTTCCATTTTATCCCAAGAGTTTTGGTAGCGCTGGTTTCATGAAATCGCAGAAAATCTAAGTCATAAAGATCTTCCTTTGGCAGGTGGGCAAGTAGTACAGGATCGTTTGCGGTCATTTTTTTTAAAGGAAACCCTGCCGCAGCTAATACCTTCCTAAGCTGAGCTTGGGCCAATAGCGTTTCTTCAATTGTAAACCCGCCAGACAATATGTCATCCACATATGTTTCCGCGCGTAGTATCGAAGCTGCCAAAGGTGCCTCCGACTCAGTATCCGCTGCCAGCTGCAACAGGGTTCTAATCGCTAGATATGGCGCACAATTCACCCCAAAGGTTACAGTCTTTAACTCATAGTCCCTGATGGATGAATCAGGTACGGGTTGATACAAAATCCTTTGATATGGCCTATCAGCTGGATGCACAAGAATTTGCCGGTACATTTTTTGTATATCGCCACTAAATACAAATTGATACCTCCTTTAATTAAGCACTGTTGTAATCAAATCATTCTGAAGAGTTGGCCCCGTATAAAGCACATCATTAAGCGCATATTGAGATCTTGACTTTCTTGAGGCATTGAAAACAACTCGAACTTTCGTTGTTTTGTGCTCTGCGTGATGTGGTAAATAAAATGAATTATATTTACCTTTGTTCACAATTTCGTGCGCAGATGTTTCCTCCATGTGGCCTAATGATAAGTACTCTTCAAGCACTTGCTTGTATTGAGCTTGCAATTCGGGATTTTGAGCCAGCGTTTTTCCCATTCTCGTGTATTGAGCCAAAGCCACAAATCGTGACGATCCCAGAAATACTTCTGGAAATTCTTTTTTAAAAGGTAACCTTACCATATATCTACCATCGTTTTGACGAGTTGTGGTTTGTACATAAAATTCTTCGCAAAAGTCATCTTCTACTGTACTGGATCTGGATGCTGGTACATTTTCATCTTCCCAAAACATTCTCAAGAGATCTGTTAACTCCTCAGTCTCAAATTTGTTTACAGACGTTGTGAAGGCCTGAATGGTTTCTGTCTTCATGGGACCACTTAGCACCCAACCAAAAATGGTATTATAAGCAGAAGTTTTGCCACAAATATTTTTCTTTATTCCGCTTAGATTTATGCTCGGCTCATAATCGTTGCCTAAAACCAGATCGACTTGAGAAGTTTGATTGAATGTTGGATCGGATAAGTCCCAATTCTTTAGCTCAGGGGAGTTAGGCATTTCAAACGATATAGATGGGAGCTATTTCGTTACTTTAGGCAAGACAATAGCCTTTATGGGTATCCTAGTGTCGGTCCTTTTGGCATACAGAACTAGTTTACATTCTTTGCTTGCTGATTGTGCTTGACCACCAATCCCCACGATCTCATAATGGGATTTTTGATATGGCAGCTGAAGACGATTTCTAATTCGCTCAGATAGAAACGTTCTTTGAGACCCTGGGTCGATCAATGCCCGCACTGTGAAATGCTCACCTCGGTGTTCTATCTGCATTAATGCAGTTCTTAGCAAAATATTTTCATTGCTAGCTGAGCAATTCGCTTGAACTTGTGTCGAAGTACTTGGCTTCTCTGAATGGGTCTCACTGTGATACACACCTGCCTGGTTATGCGTTGTGTTTTGGGAACTTGTATTTCCGTTGGCACTACCACTACATCCTTGGTTTTCTTTCAGTTGATTTTCCTGGGTTTTCCTTGGCATATGAAGAAGTGTGTGGTGCTGCCTTTTGCAATATAAACAAGTATTTTTAAGGTGAAATGTCCCCAAGCAATTATTGCAAACCTTATTCTGGTACACATAGTCCACCCTTTGTTGTACCGTGAATGTACGGAATTTCTTACAATTCCTCAGAGCATGATCTTCTTGACACAACTTACAATTTGTATTTGTATTTTCCTGAGCCACATATGTTTGTACACTGGGTACAGACTAGAGGTCTGCTTTGAATAATTCACTTGTTTGCCTTTATTCAAAGTGCACAACATTTACTCAAATATTAAACATTCAAATATGTAAGAAAAGAGTAAACCATATACATAAATAAGAGAGAATAAATTGAATAAAATACTTGTTTACTGTAAATGAATTTGAGAGTCATTCATAAATAACAAAACAGTGGAATGACCCGTTAGAGAGAGCAAGTTTACAAAAAATATTCGAATAATTTTTGAATTATTGAATGTCCATACATTTATTTGAATACATTGACAAAATATGTGTGTAAGCTTGTGGCTTCCTTTATTTGTAAGAGTTAAGCTTACACATACATACGTAATGTGTAGGTACAGAAATTTTACATTCAAATTATATATGAATATTTCACTAATTTGACTTGAATTGACTGAATTGAATGAGTTTTTATTCGTTTTGTCTTTGGTTATTCTTTCATTTGTTTCTTTATTATTGGGTTCACGACACATTGTAGTTAAAAAACAAATGAGTGTGTTGAAATTGGTTTTTATTTATTCTTGCAGACCTCTAGTACAGACGCACGTTTCAGCGTAAATGATTCCTTTGAAGTTTTAATACTTTTAAATCGCTCCACCGCTTCATATCTATCTACCAAAAATTTCGACATTTGCGACCATTTTGGGAGTTCCCGAGGCGCGGTCAGCGATTGTTCCCACAAAGCTAAAGTGTTATCAGGGAGTTTGGTGGACACTAAGCGTATGAGGATTGGATCCCAGCTCTCTACGTCAATTTCAAAGTTTTTAATGTTGCCAGGGAATCATTGACAGACGATTGAATTCTTTTTATGGCCTCACTATCTTCTTGAGTAGCAGACGGGATATCAAACAGTATTTTTATTTGATTATCCACTAGCACACGCTTATTTTCATATCGGGTTTTTAGCGCGTCCCACGCAAGCGCGAAGTTCTCATGGGACAGAGTATACCTTTTCACTATTGCTCCCGCTTCACCCCGAGTTTTATTCCTTAGATGATACAATTTCACAACCGGGGATAGTTTTGAATGATTAATGTACACCGCAGTGAACATGTCTCGAAACGAGGGCCACTGTTCATAACTGCCTTTGAAATTTTCCGTGTCGCATGGAGTCAATTTTATGAAACTATCTGTAGTATTGTGCAATAGGTAAGGGGCTGGGTGGGCATATCTCGACGTTGACTGGAATGGCGCGTTTTGAGACGCCTCTATTCTGCTATTTTTTAAAACTTCATTAATTTGATCATAACACCGTTCATATATCTCTGAACAAGTGGCATAATCGTCACTGGCTTGCGTTTTGAATTCAACTCCAACTAAGGCATCTTGAGTTACCATGACCTTTCTGTAGGAGTCGTTTAAGTTCGCCAAGTCCGCGTCCAGCTTCCTTAACTTTACCTCCAGTGTCGACTCGTTAAGATCCTGTAAAGTACTAATATCAAAACTCTCCCCGAACTGGCGCAGCTTCCCACAGTCACAGAATACACAGAACTGTCACGAGACGGAAGATTTTGCGTTTTTTTTTTGTCTCTGTCAAAGAAAGCTGCCCTTTTGCATTTCTTTTTTCATCATATTCTATGCCGCAATACAATGAACACACATTTATTTAGTTAAGATTTATTTACAAAACTGTTGTAAAAATTAACTTTTATATAATATATAATAACGTTTGTTGAACTAATGCATTTGTTTAACGTGGTTTGTGTTTTGTTATTTTTGTTTTGATCACGCCATTTCTGTTGATTGTTGCGGCCTGTTTTTACACCTTGCCACTTCGCTACCAAGAAAAGCTTTCTGTCTCTTTCTTCGAAAGCTGCCCTCGCAACTGATTTGGGCCTTTTTCACACGTCACTTTTTACAGTTCTGTGTATTCTGTGCCACAGTCGAACAGGAACTGCTCCTTGTACAGGGTGTTAAAATTCGAATCTGAGCTTTCGTTTGCGTTCGGCATGATTGCGATTGAAAAACTAAATTTATACAACGTCAAGGCGTAGGGGTCTTAAAACCGTTCCGATAAAAGTTATTTTCGATTCTTAACGTTTTAAACAAGATAAGAAGAATAGATGCAATAGTAAATAAAATAATGGCAACTTCGGGTATAGGGCTTAGTCTGCCACACTAATCGAGTGTAAAGATTGCAAGTTAGGGATTATTAGTGGACAAACTTAGAAACAACTTAAAAATAAAAAAACCACCTTTCTGTATAGCTTAGGGGGTTGGGTAACTATAAATAGTTAAAAATAAAAAAAAAAAATAAATAATTGTATTCAACGTAAGAATATTAACACTTTATTTCGTATGGGTATTTTACATTTTATTTGAAGTAAATTAAAGTATCAATTCTTTTAAAAATTTTAACTTTTATGAAACGCGAGAATATTAAAATTTTATTTCGTATGAATTTCATTCAAATTTTCGCAAAAGTAAATTTTATTTAAATCTTCATACTAATCCAATTTTATACCGGAAATTTAAATTTTATTTAAAAATTTTGCAAAAGTAAAGATTGTTTAAAATTTTAAACTTTGCTCAATTTAAGAATACTAATATTCTTTTATACGGGAAATTTCAATTTTATTTAAAAATTTTACAAAAGTAAAGTTTGTTTAAAATTTTAAACTTTTGCTCAATTTAAGAATTTTAATATTTAAATTTTATTTAAAATTCTGCAAAAGTAACTTTTGTTTTAAAATTTTAGAATTTTGCCCAATGTAGAAATACCAATATTCAATTTTATACCGGAAATTCCAATCTTAATTAAATTTTTGCAATATTCAATTTTATGGGAAAATCAAATTTCATTCGAAATTTCGAAAAAGTGAATTTTATACAAACTCGCGGACTTTTATTCAATTTCAGACTATTAATACTTTGGTTCACCTGGGAATTTTAAATTTTATTTAAATCCGAAAATTAACTATTTACACGACTTCCCGGGAAATTCAAAGTTCCCCAATTAACCCGCCGATTCCAATTCAGCCTAATAATCCAGTCCGAGAAAAATTAAACTCTTGATGTCAATTTTATTTATTAATCTTTTAATTTTATTAAATTCGGCTATGATAAATACATGTGATTTGATACAATGTGAAATCTTTAGCTTTTATTCTTATGGTTCACCGTGGAATTAATTGAATTTGTTAACCAATTTATCTTTCCACTTATTTGTTACATTACAATTTTACTTTCAGGCACTTAAAATTTAAAATTATCTAATTATCAAAAAGTAATTTCAATTTTTGGGAATACAAAATTTTTAGTTTCAAAAGATTTTGTTATTCGTGCTTAATTCCCAGTTTTTATTATTGATAAAAACACTTGAAATTTATTGTTGATGGGATAAGCTATTCCTATGCATTTCACTGGTTGCTTAGGCCAGATCATCAGGAAACTTCATCCATAAAGGTTTTAGACAAACTAAAGATATTAAACCAAATAAAACTGTTAAACGTATAAGAATTATAGCAACAGTTCTACTTTTAACAATATCAAAGTTTAAACAAAACACATCAACAATAAACAACAGTGGGTTCATCTCATCTTACATTTCCCCACTACAATTAGTTGAAATTCTCTCAACATTAATTGTAGTTGTAAGTAGGTTAAGAAAAACAAAATGAAAAAAACAACAACTTACAAAAGATGTTGTCAATTAAGTGTTTTTTAGGCCGTGCACTGCCTGTTTATTATCAAAAAGTAATTTCAATTTTTGGGAATACAAAATTTTTAATTTCAAAAGATTTTGTTATTCGTGCTTAATTCCCAGTTTTTATTATTGATAAAAACACTTGAAATTTATTGTTGATGGGATAAGCTATTCCTATGCATTTCACTGGTTGCTTAGGCCAGATCATCAGGAAACTTCATCCATAAAGGTTTTAGACAAACTAAAGATATTAAACCAAATATGGATGAAGTTTCCTGATGATCTGGCCTAAGCAACCAGTGAAATGCATAGGAATAGCTTATCCCATCAACAATAAATTTCAAGTGTTTTTATCAATAATAAAAACTGGGAATTAAGCACGAATAACAAAATCTTTTGAAATTAAAAATTTTGTATTCCCAAAAATTGAAATTACTTTTTGATAATAAACAGGCAGTGCACGGCCTAAAAAACACTTAATTGACAACATCTTTTGTAAGTTGTTGTTTTTTTCATTTTGTTTTTCTTAACCTACTTACAACTACAATTAATGTTGAGAGAATTTCAACTAATTGTAGTGGGGAAATGTAAGATGAGATGAACCCACTGTTGTTTATTGTTGATGTGTTTTGTTTAAACTTTGATATTGTTAAAAGTAGAACTGTTGCTATAATTCTTATACGTTTAACAGTTTTATTTGGTTTAATATCTTTAGTTTGTCTAAAACCTTTATGGATGAAGTTTCCTGATGATCTGGCCTAAGCAACCAGTGAAATGCATAGGAATAGCTTATCCCATCAACAATAAATTTCAAGTGTTTTTATCAATAATAAAAACTGGGAATTAAGCACGAATAACAAAATCTTTTGAAATTAATTATCTAATTAGTTTCCCTGGGATGTTCAATAGTACGCATATTTCATTTATCCTCCGGATTCCATATGAACTTGATTATTTCCGATATTGCAACTTTGCAGCTTGTCTTTATTAATTTTTTTTATATTTCGACTATATCCCGTAACTTTTAACGCACTTGGAATTTTACGAAACTGGCAATTGGAGAAATTGCATCGGTTTTCATAAAGCCGGTAATCTTTTCTTTTCTCAATACACTTGGAAATTTACTACACTGGCAATTGGAGAAATTGCCATTAAGTAAATTGCCTAAAAAAGTTTTTAATAATCCGAATCCGCACTTGAAATTTTACTCAATTTGCAATTGGGGAATTGCTTATAGTAAATTTATTAAAAAATTTTTTTCCGACGCACTTTAAATTTTACTTAAATTGCAATTTGGGAAATTTTCCTTCTTATTAAAATCCGACCTTTTTTAGCGCACTTATTAATGGGTTTATTTACCATGAATATTTTGGGTTTATTTTAATTTTCATACATTGGGGAAATTTGTTCCATTTATTTATTTATTTAATTTATTGAATTTCAGTAACCTAGCCTATTGGCCATAATCGGCTTACAAAATTCTACTTAATAATAGAAAACAAATTTTAAAGAAATTAAAAAATTTTAAATCAAATTGGTACATAGTACATACAACAAAAAAATAAATTATAAATTATAGTAAAAAAGAAAAATTTTTAAATAATAGAAATAACATTTAATAATAAATTCTTAATTAAAAGGTCAATCAAATTGCACAAAAATTAAAAGCAAAACCCAACAATTCCAAAAAAATCTAAAATACATAAGGCTATTAATTAAAATGTCAGACAAAAGTCCTACTATGTATACCTTAGGGATCTTACTTACGGGTTCCATTAATCAGATAGGAACAGCATTTACTTTAAACAGACAATGCAAAAAACTCACGATAGAGTTTAACTTTAAAAACATCAGGGGAGACATTAAATACCCTCAAAGAGCCTGGCAACTTATTATATAATCGAGCCACTCTTACACGAAATGAACGCTCCAAAACTGAAGTTAATCTTGGTATTACCAACTGCTTATTTCTGTTAGATCTACCAAAATCAAACAAATCAACCAAATATTTAGGCGTCAGCAACTTATATGACTTGTAAAAATGCAATAACGTCCTAAATTTAACTAAATCCTCAAATGAAAAACCAAGAAATCGTACAACATACGAAGAAACATGCCGACATAATCTAAGAGAAAACAAATATCTTATTACCCTATTGAACACCAGCCTTATCCTTTTCAAAACATATCTCCACGTTCCCGAGTACACTTCCAAGGCATAAAGAAATAATGGCATAATAAGGCTATGAACAATACGCCATTTAACAAAAAAAGGCAACATTAAGTCCAAACTATACAACTTACGCAAAGAAAAGTTAACCCTAGAAACTATAGTATTTACATGGCTTTCAAAACTCAATTTTTTATCAACAATAACCCCAAGGCATTCCATTTTCTCAACAAACTCAATCAAATGACCATCTAATGTAATAGAAAAAACAACCCTATCATTTTTACCAAACATCATTGCCTTAGACTTTTTCGCATTAATAGACAGGTCGTTATTACCTATCCAATCAACCAATAACCCAACAGTATAATCAATCATGTTCTGCAAAACATCTGAAAACTCCGCAGTACCACTGAACAACAGCTGCACATCGTCTGCAAATGCAAATGGAATACACATTCTATTAGCTATGTTCCCAAAAAGATCATTAACAAACATGATAAACAGAATCGGACCAAGAACAGAACCCTGTGGGACACCACTATAAACCGATAGCAAACCTGAAGCACGACCACTACTAAATACATACTGCCTTCTTTGCGATAAATAAGAAAAAATAAGCTTACAAGCCGATACAGAAAATCCATAATAATCGTGCAGCTTTCTTACCAAAATCGAATGGTTTACTCTATCAAAGGCCTTAGCCAAATCCAGCGACAATACAACACAAACTCCACCATTAGAAACATTCTTCCTAATGCTGTCCGTTAAACCCAGAAGTAAAGAAGTAGTACTTCTATTACACCTAATTCCAGACTGACAGTCATTTAACAACTGCCTATCATCAATATGCTTGACAAGCTGGATCTTAATTATTTTTTTTAGCAATACAAATACATTAAATTTTAAATATTCATTTCACGAAGGGTTTTTACTCCCTCTAATCAACTCTAATTTTCACAAAAATGAGTATTCAATATAATATAGTAATATAATATAATATAGTAGAATGTGCTTTAATAAATAAAATTATCAAAAATTTCCCATATTCACGAAGTGTTCGTAAATTTGTGTTGTGGACTGTATTTTTTCTTTATTTTATATCACAGTGTTACGACTATAGCTAAAGTTAGCAAACAAATTAAGAATATCTCAATTTGTTGCTTTTTAAGAGCGCAATACTTTATTTTTAGTTGAAAGAGCTCAACTAAACTATGGTATGTGTGTTAGGGTAGTTAGATGTGACTATTTTTCGTCATTTTGACGATTATTTTGTGAAAATACAATAAAATGACGATTAACGATTTTTTAAACTGAAAGTAATAGTGTTATGACGATTTTCTGGCATCAGTAAAACACTTACAAGAAATATTAACAATTATTTTGGGAACAGTTCAAAACGTAAAAATCATTTTTCGATATACAAAAACTATTAGAAATTAAACAAAAAAAGTTCTTCAACCATCACAAACCAGGTGGTTTTCATTAGAAGCACTAGTAATTCGAATTCATTAATTAAATGAATGCCATCGATACGGCAAAAAATATACACTAGAGCCCCGATTTGCGTCGGTCCTATTTGGTCAGCTTTTTAAAAATTGGTTAAATCCGCTTTGCGTTTTAATGATTTCGATTTGCGTCGCTACATACGATTTAATTTTTTCGCTGAAGTCATAATCATATTTGAAGAATTTTTGTATTTGCGTGTAAAAAGGAGAATTCCCATTTAATTCTGTTAGGTAACATATTCTAAATATATTTGAGTGGAAGGAAGTAAGAAGTTAGTTCTTAATAAGAAGTTGTGAAGAAAAATGAGTGCAAAGTGAAGAAAATGCATTTGCTTGGAACTAAAATTGGACGTCATAAATTGTTTATCACCTTCAACAGTAAAAACAATTTGCGTTAGTGATAGCGTTAAAAATTAATCATTTAAAGATAGCTCGAGTTAATAGCAAATGAGATTATATTTTTTATTTAATGTTTTTGTGAATATGCATAAATGAAATAAATAAATGTTTGTAAAGCTTAGTCTAGACGATATTTTGAATCAGCAAATGTATGCTTATACTCATATGCTTAAAAATAATAACAAATGTCTCTATCAGCATATGCAATATGCTAGGTGTTCAGAACTAGAGATAGGGAGGCAGTGATAGATATAACACTGACGAACTGCAGGGAATTAGTGGAGGACTGGAAGGTGGCGTTGGATTTTTCCTTTTCTGACCATAGTCGCTTGTCCTTTAGTCTGATATTTGAGGGGTCGAAAAGGTGTCCGTATAGGAATCCGAGAAGGACGGATTGGGACACTTTTTCGGGATTGGTTCAAAGTAACTTTAGAGTTACAAGGGACTGGGGGTCGACTCCGACCGGTGTGGAGCGGCTGGTGAGCACCTTTACGGGGGTATTGACCAGTAGCTATGAGCGATCCTGTCCGTTAAACTTTCCGGGCAGGCGTACACAGCCAAGATGGTGGACAGACGAGTTGAGGACTCAAAGGTCCACCGTCAGAGGGCTGTTCAATAGGGCGAAGTATACGCGTAAGGAGGAAGATTGGAGTAACTTCAGGTTGAGTTACGGGAGGTATAAGAGAGATATTAGAAGGGCGAAAAGGGACTCGTGGATTAAATTTAGCGAGTCAGTTGAATCCGTGAATGAAATGTCTAGGTTCAGGAGAATTTTATCCAAGGACCCGGTGGTCCCTGGATTTATTCAGAGACCGGACGACTCATGGACGGAATCTGGCTCTGAATCTCTCTGTCTGCTTATGGAGACTCACTTTCCGGGGTGTGTGGATCCTGGGTCGGGGGAACAGGTTGTATGTGGTGACCCCTTCCGGGCTCAGGCGGTGGGGAAAGGGAGACGGTGGGAGATATGATCACCTTGGATAAGGTAACATGGGCGGTGAATACCTTTGGGTCCTACAAATCGGCGGGACCAGATGGTATCTTTCCGGCGATGTTACAGAATATCGGGAGATCATCACTCCTGGTGTTGGTGGAACTGTTTAGGGTATGTGTGCTGAACGGGTACATTCCTAGAGGGTGGAGGGAGGTCAGGGTAGTTTTTATTCCCAAGGCGGGTAGAACCGGTCACTCTAAACCCAAGGATTTTAGACCAATCAGCTTATCGTCTTTTCTTTTGAAGACGTTGGAAAGACTGATTGATCTACATCTGAGGACGAAGATTGACGCCGGCATCATCAGCGGCGCTCAACACGCCTATCTTAAGGGTAGATCTGTTGAGAGTGCGTTGCATGATGTGGTGGGTTATGTGGAGCGGGGTTTGCGAAACAAGGAATACACCTTGGCGGCATTCCTGGATATAGAGGGCGCCTTTAACAATTTGAGGATAGAGGCTATTAGGCAGGCACTGTTTGATCTGAGGGTTCCGTTGTTCTTGGTCGAATGGATAACTAGGATGCTAAGCAGCAGGGTTATTCACTCGGACTGGGGAAACGAACGTTTGAGGAGATCGGTGACACAGGGGGGAGTTCTCTCACCCTTATTGTGGCTCTTGGCCGTCAATGTCGTTCTAAGACGTTTTGACAGAATGGGTCAGAAGGTCGTAGCCTACGCGGATGATGTGGTGATATTGGTGTCGGGCAAGTTTCTGCCGACAATTAGCGACATCATGCAAGGGGCGCTGGGCGAACTGTCGGCATGGGCGAGTGATAAGGGACTGGGAGTTAATCCGGGGAAGACGGAGTTGGTTCTTTTCACTAGGAGGTACAGGGTGGAGGATTTTAGGCTACCGGTACTAGGAGGAGTGGAGCTTAGACTATCTGATAGTGCTAAGTATCTGGGAGTTTTTCTGGACAGCAAGCTGTCATGGGGAAGGAATACTCAGGAGAGACTAAAGAGGGGTCTCAATGCCTACTATGCTTGCAGATCATCGGTAGGTAGGAGTTGGGGACTCCGGCCGTCAGTGGTGGGATGGCTGTACACTTCGGTGGTTAGACCCATTCTTACGTATGGATGCTGTGTTTGGTGGGAGACATTGAGATTGGCTAGTCGTAGGAACCTTCTTTCTAAGGCTCAGAGGTGTGCTTCAATGGGCATGACAGGTGCCATGAGGAGTACTCCTCAGGCGGCCCTGGATGTCATTCTACATCTTCTGCCTATTGAGCAGTATGTGATGGGAATGGCGGCCAGGAGTATTCTTAGACTGAGGGAATTAGGACTGATGGGGAATGTCACTCAGGGTCACTCACGGATCCTGAGTGAGATTGAGGCGTGTGGCTATTGCCTGGGACCACCCGGATCCACTGATTATGTGGGCACTAAGGTGGATTTTGGGCGGCTGCCGGAGGTAATAGTTCCTTCTAGGGAGAGCTGGTCAGGTAGGGGCAGATTATTTAGTGGATTTGCTATTTTCACTGATGGCTCGAAGATGAGGGGCACGGGTGCGGGGGTCTACATTGAGGATCTGAACATCAGAAGGTCATATAGGCTTCCTGACGACTGCAGTGTTTTTCAGGCGGAGGTTTTGGGGGTCTTGAGGGCCGTGGAACTGATAAGGGACAACATTGATAGGGGCTCGGAGGTCACTATATATGTGGACAGCCAGGCGGCTCTTATGGCCGTAAGGGGCTGTTATGTGAACTCTAAGCTGGTTGATGATTGTAGGAAGGCTCTTGGAGCAGTCTTAGGGGAGTATTTGCTAAGGTTGTGCTGGGTGCCGGGTCACTGCGACATAGTCGGCAATGAGATTGCTGATGGGTTGGCGAGACAGGGCTCAGAGATGGAGGATCCTAACTGTTTAGAGGCGGTTAGGCCTCCAATGGCATTCTATTTTGGAAGAATCAGGGAATGGATTGTGGGTGCGACCAATCGGGCCTGGGGGAACCGAACGGACTTTCGGGTATCACGGACGCTGTGGCCGGTGCTTAGTAAGTCCGATTCGGTTTTGCTGCTGGGCAGGAGTAGGGTCTGCGTTAGGACCATGATAGGAATGATCACGGGCCACTGTATGATAGGCAGGATGGCGGTGAGGATGGGATCCGATTTGTCGGATATGTGCAGGTTGTGTGAGGACCCTGAGGAGTTGGAGACGGTGGAGCACATTCTGTGCCACTGTCCCAGGTTGCAGGGTAGCAGGCGGAGGTGGCTGGGCAGTAGATTCCTGGGCGAATTAGGGGATGTCTCGGGTTGCGGACTCGAGAATCTGATAGGATTCGTAATGGGGATGGCCTGGCTGCGCGAGAGTAGGCTGGGTGCTGGACGCACGTAGGGCGTATTTGGTTGAGTAGGATTTCTCTCGGGTTTGGTCCGAAACCTTCTTTGCTATTTATCTTATTCTTTCTCTGTTTATTTAACTAACTTTCTATCTCCCTAGGGCTATCTCTGAATAAGGCATCACAATGGACCATATTGGTCTCTGGGTGAAGGTGTGAAGGAGACTTCACACCGGCCTTTATACCTACCTGCCTAGGTGTCTAGACGATATGCTGAAAATACTAAATTTTTCAAAATTCATCATATGCTAGCAAATGATATTTCAACAAATAAGTTAGCATACAATTTTTGTGTCTACACGATATGTTGAATTTCATATGTTGTTATGTATGTATGTTGAGTAAAGAGAACATTTGTTTAAAAATTAAAAATTCATTTGACAATTCTCTTTTTTTATTATTTTATTTAAAATTTGTTATCAATTATCGCCTTTATTGCAAAAATTAATAGTTTTAGTGTAATTAACACTTAAAAATAAAGTGCTTTATTGGGCTTGGTTTATACGTAGCCTATAGTAAATTGTGGGCCGATCTTCTACAAATTTAGTTGTGTGATTTCTAATTTTATGAAAATATGACCGACCAAATTTTACTATAATAGCGTTATTAGGTACGTCTTAGGCATATTTAAGTATTTCCGAGAATGGGTTTAACATGGGGCCTATGGTAAATTATGGAACGATTACACAGTACAACATTTTTCAGTTAATTGATTGCCAACTCAATTCTGTGAACTGTATGTGAAATTAGACCCAAAAAGAAGAATTTCTGCATCATTCGTTTTGTCTTCTTACCTGCGATTTGAAGTAAGTATCGATTTGAAGTTAGTACTATCGTATAGGGGAATTTATCACGTTTTAGGCCCTGTTGTTTGACATAGCTCGACAACCACTAGCCCAATTTAGTTGAAATAAATTTTAAAAAATTAAGAATTACAATTCCCTTAATCTGTTCATATATTGTTTTCCTATACAAGTAACACTTTCGAAGTTAAAAATGAATGTATGAAGGGAAAAAATTATTTTTTGCCTAAAAATTTAAATTTTTTTTTTTAAAAATACATAAAAAATCCAAAATGGAAAAAAGTTTCAAGTCTAGTTATTTTTTCGCAAAGTCACATAACCTATGAGCAAAATGAGACAAAGATCATAAAAATCGATGCACGCGTTTCGCTTTTATTCGCAATTGAGTAAAGGTATGAATTTCAAAAATCAGTTATAGCCACCACCCTTAAAATAAAAATAAAAATATAAATTAAAAAATTATCATGCAAAAAAAAACTTTATTTATAAAAACTTAATGAAAATAAAATAATATGCAATTAATACGCAATTATAATATGCATAAAAACAAAATTTAGAACATTTTTTCAATTATTGGCAATATCCATCCTTGTAGAAGTTGACGCTTGTGGTTCTGATGATCTTGTTTTCTTCGTAGGTTGTTCATATTCATGGTCTGAGTCTGTATCGTCATCCGAGATACACATACTATTCAAGGGCGTGTTTCTTTCACTGTGTCCACCAATTTCAATGTCTTCATCTTCGGTGCTTTCTTCAAACTGCATAATTGTGGAACTCCACCAACAAACCTCCGCAAGCAATGCATCCAATTTTTTTCTTTTGAACCGCTTTTCAAATGGCATGGTCACCTGGTGGAACCTCTCTCCTTGTTCGTCTGATTCCTGGGGTGATTGTGCCAAAAAAGTATCGAGGTGGTGGTGCAAGAAATGCAATTTCAGCGTCATGGATGCACCGATTTTTTCGAAATAAAACAGCAACCTGTCCACTCGTTGCTGTATCTCTTCTCGATGGACACGGTTCTTTCCTAGAACGCCTTCTATTACTTCTTTCAATGCGTTCCATGCATGTTGGTGGTCGTGATGCTCTGAAAGCAAATGTGTGAAAGAATCACTTTTGATCAATTTCCGAATATCAGGTCCATTGAGAATACCTGTTTTAAATACATAAGAAAAACGAAAAAATTATTGGTAATGCGAATGTATAGAAATTAACAAATTTAGATATGACAATATTGAAATACAGAGTACGATACGTACCGTTTTTAATTTTCTCATCACTGAGTTTCGGAAAGATGGATTTCAAACAGTCAAAGGCGCCGTTAACTTTTTTGACCACCACTTCAACGAATTTCCCAGCTATTCCCAGTTTCATGTGGAGCGGTGGCAACAAAATATCATCCAGGTCCTTTATCATAGGTTCATTGCGTAATTTTAATTGTTTGTTGAGCTCGGGAGTTCTTCCTTTCCAATCTTTACATTGATATTGATTTCCTTTGTATCGTGAATCCCAATTACAAAGGAAGCAGAAGTATTTTGGATATCCGCCCTTTTCTATAATCCCTTGTTGTATGTTGACCACCTTCAGATCGCAACAAATGTTCCATTTGTGTTCATCGTATTTGATTTTCTTCAAAATTTCGCCCAATGCTTCATACGTTTCCTTCATAGTTGTGCTGAATCCCAATGGAATGCATGGTTTTTTATTTTTTTTGTGCAGCAGCACAGCCTTCAAACTAGTAACTGAACCATCGATGAATAAACGCCAGTCGCCAGCGATATAATCCATTCCCAATTTTTTCACTAAACCTGGGATATCATGGCAGTACGTGAACGTATTTGCTTCGTCAACGGAATACAATTTCTGAAAATCAGCTTGGCGTTGTCGGTATGATGTTGCGCTGACATTTTGCTGTGTGAGTTTTCTTCTCTTCAAAAATTATGTCAGCCATTCGGAGACGTGTTGTGATAGTCCCAGCTTGGCCACAATGTAATCCATTTCGATTTGTGGTAGCGGTTGTGGTGCACTATTTTCAATATCGGGTATCCAATCAGCATCATCCAAATCGGTCGGGTTGGTGAAAACGGTTTCGGCTAGCAGGGACACAGTATCCGCACTCGGAGGTTTAGGTGCATCGGTATCAGCAGGGCGTTGCACTGGAAGTGTGTCAGTAAATGCAGCAGTGTATACTTTTGTTTTCAATTGTTGTCTGTTTAATCCAGGACGAAAATTTATGCATGCATAGCACCTGGATTCATCATGTCCAGTTGTGTCTTCCACCCAAATTACTGGCTTCATAAAATATAACTTTCTACTTTTTCCGTGAATCCATTTTAGAAGGGTAGTATAACAACTGTTGCACACTGTGTTCGGCGTAAAATTTGCACCACTTAAATCTGCTTCATCGAAATAATTACAATACGCGGTTTTGAATTGCTCAGTAAACAAATTTTTTCGATCTTTTTTCTGTATTTTTCGGACGATATGACCACAAACGTAACAATATTCATCCAAACATGGGCACTTGTTGTTTTCCATATTGATATATTTTATGTTTTGTTGTTATTCACTTTTAAAAAACTGGAGAAAAATCATTTTTACTGTTCGCGTTCGTCGGCACTGGCTGAATGCCAAAAATCGATCAATGCACACCTATAAATACTACGTATTTTTGAATATTTTACTGCCAGGTACTTATAAATGGGGGCATATTTTAAGGGCGGCTGGCTATATACCTGATTTAGCACTTGTACGTTTCAAACTGTGCAAAACTTTCCAAATAATGACCACCCTTAAATGTGGGTGCAATTTCTGTAAAAAAATCATATAGGTAGCCACCGGAAAAACCCAAATAATAAAAAGGTCCACTTTCCGTTTAATTGTCCACGTACATTTATTACCGCAATCATAAAAATCAAATAACCTTTTGTTTATTCCTTTTTTTTTTTAATTCTCAGAATCATGAAAAAGGTGTCAATGTTTTCTGCAAATAATGTTGTGCATATCTCGAGCAAATTTTTGAAATTCATACATTTACTTAATTGTGAATAAATGACAAACGCGTGCATCGATTTTTATGATCTTTGTCTCATTTTGCTCATAGGTTATGTGACTTTGCGAAAAAATAACTAGACTTGAAACTTTTTTCCATTTTGGATTTTTTATGTATTTAAAAAAAAAAAATTTAAATTTTTAGGCAAAACATAATTTTTTCCCTTCATACATTCATTTTTAACTTCGAAAGTGTTACTTGTATAGGAAAACAATATATGAAGAATTGTAATTCTTAATTTTTTAAAATTTATTTCAACTAAATTGGGCTAGTGGTTGTCGAGCTATGTCAAACAACAGGGCCTAAAACGTGATAAATTCCCCTATACGATAGTACTAACTTCAAATCGATACTAACTTCAAATCGCAGGTAAGAAGACAAAACGAGTGATGCAGAAATTCTTCTTTTTGGGTCTTATTTCACATACAGTTCACAGAATTGAGTTGGCAAATCATGTGTTGTACTGTGTTATCTTAGTGTGATATCTAGTCATATAAAGTTCTTGCAAAATTAAATAGCAATCGGTTCATTCTGTCGCGAATTTTTGTTAGTTTCTTTAACAGAAATATAAATTTTTAAGGGTGTTGGGGTTCTGGTTAAAAAGAAGAAAATTTACTCAGCTGAGCGAAGTCGTTGCCTGATATACCATTAAATTAAGAACCCGGCAATAAGGAAAAAATTTATTAAGCGAAGCTGATGTTTGTCATACCATATAGTTAATACCTATATTGAAGCAATTACATAAAGTATATTAAATATTACCACATGTATACTCAAACCTTATATATTAAACAAAAAGATTTATTAGAATATAAATGGTTAACTACAATAGCTTCAGAATTTTATACTCTACTATACCATGCATTATATTATATGAAAGCTTGAAGATTTCTCTAGAAAATATTATATGTAAATAAAAATACCTTAATATCGACAAAATTTTGAGATAAGAGGCATTTTGACAAATTACATTAGTAACTAAAAATATTTTTTGAAATAGGTTCTTAATGGGTTAATAATTCAGCATGTTTTATATACCACGTGAAAGGTATTTGGAAACACGCTTCAGCGCTACCCATATTACTGAGATCAAATTTATACTTCAAGAGATATTGGTAAAGAATTTTTCAACTTTTATGATCTATATCTCTAAAACAAAGTTCGTTGACTAACATTTTTATTTTCAAAGCACTTCTAAATGCAATTTTTTGTTTGCCGATGAGCTAGAAATCTTGATAAGTTCCGGGGTTATAAACAAAATTAAACAAGTAATTGAAAGAATACCAATTTTTATCTATTTTATATGCTACCAAATTTGCCGTATGCTGAAAAGCTTGCATACGACTTTCAACAAATAACATATTTGTCAACATACGTAGAAAGTTTGTTGAAAAGTAAAAATATTGTGTCTAGACGATATGCTATAATTGTGAACAAACGTTTGCTGACTTCGTTAACAAATGCCTGGCATATGTTAAGGTGCATGTAGACGACATGTTTTTTACATCTGACTTGTCAACTTCTCAAGTCACATTTAATTGTGCATGTCTGTCAAAAGTGCTGTTTTACAGAAGGCTTATAATATTCGGTCACAAACGTACATGGAATTTGCTTCTGACATTATCTCTGTTTTTTTCGCATAGTTATTGCAAAAACCAAAATAAAAATGCCGCCACGAAAATTTTTATTTACGCCGTAAAATAGTTTAGCCATCTTAACATATTTTTCTTTTAATTCAAAGATACCAATTGTCACTCGCGGTGGCAAGGTATTATTAAATAATAAAAAAACGGAACCGTATTTATGTTAAAGCTAAAAAAATAGTTTTTATTGAATTAGTTTTATTTAGGAAATGATAAATTATTATGTATTGCAATATTAACAACTCGCGACACGCCTTGTTCTCTTGCCGACCTTTTTGATAATCTTCTATTTATCATATTCTGTCAGGTACAGAGTTGTAGTATTTCACAGGGTGACAGTTCGGCCTATTCTGACATCAAATCGTCCTCGATTTGGCCGTTAGCATCTTCAAAGCTTTCATCAAGCGTAGGACAACTGCTGCACCAAGGTTTAATTTTGTCAGCTGCATACACAGATGAGAATTTTCGGCTGGTAATTTGAATACCAGGGACATCCTCAATCAGATAACGGTCGTTGCCTAAAACTTTGGCAATGATGTACGGACCCCGGAATTTCGGCTCTAACTTTCTAGAGTCCCCTGTAGAAGGCGCTTCGTTTTCAATCACAACAACGTCATTTTCGGAATATTGCATGACGTGCATTAAAACGTTTTTCCCACTTTTCTCGTTCGTTCCGAATGTTTTCGACTGCTTTATTCCTCTTGTCGGTTATGGGGAGATCGGGTTCACTAATATCATCATGGATGGCAGCTACTAGGTGGTTGTGGACAATATCGCGCAGTTTGAAGTCAAATATGAGCTCATTTGGGCTGAAACCAGAAGTTGAGTTTCGTTGGGAGTTGACAGCCCATTGGAGCTCTCGTAATGTTAAATCCCAATCTTTTGGATTTTCAACAGTTGTACGAATATAAGACAGGATCGTCTGGTTAGCCCGTTCGACCTGTCCGTTAGCCCTTGGAGTACGGACCGCAGTTTTAACATGTTTTATCGAATTCTGAGTGCAAAAATCTTCAAATGCTTTTGAAGTAAAAGCGGTTCCTCTGTCGCTAATAATACACTTTGGAATACCAAAGTATGACGTCATTTCGTTCAGGGCGTTAATAACGGGGGTGGTTTTTGTATTTCGTACAGCCTTTACAACTAAATATTTACTAAACGAATCCGATACAGCAAAAACATAACTGTGACCCCTTTTGCTTTTCGTGAATGGACCCAAGTGGTCGATGTGAACGGTTTGAAACGGCATTTGTTCAATTTCACTAAAGTGTAAACGGGCTTCGGACTTCCCACTTCGGGCTTTGTTGTAGCAGCAGGGTATACAACTGGCAATGTACTCTTTGGTGTATTTTCTTATTTTCGGGAACCAAAATTTTTGTCGAATTCGATGAATTGTTTTTTCTAAACCAAAGTGCCCCATATCATCATGTGAGTACTTTAAAATTCTCCATCGGATATCCTTTGGAACGACCAGCTTCAACCCATCATCATCTTTGTGGTAAAGTCTAAAATTGCGAAGACAGTAATCGCTTTTAATTTGTTTTTCTTGATCGGATTTACGTTCTCCCTTTAAGACAGTCATAAGGTTAAGTAGGTTTTCATCTCTGAGTTGCATTGATACTACCCAATCATCAACTTCTGCGGTAACCCTCATTATAAAAGCGGCGGGTTCGACTGATGCTGGCGGGTTATCGGGGGCTCTGCTCAATGCATCCACGTGAGCCATACGAGTGCCTTCACGATGAATAAGCGTAAAATCGTATTCTTGTAGGCGCATCCACCACCGGGCGATTTTTGGTTTGAGCTCTTTGTTGGTTTTCATTTGGGCAACAGCACTACAATCAGTCACCAAACGGAACGGCTTACCTAATACGTAAATCCTAAAACGATCCAGTAACTCAACTATTGCTAGAGCTTCGAGCTCATAGCTATAATAGCGGCTTTCAGTGTCGGTACAGTGTCTACTGTAGTAAAATACGGGCTTCCACTGATTACCATCGGTTGACTGTAATAAAATACCAGCCAGACCCAAACTGCTGGCATCAGTGTGGACTTCATGCTGAGCATCACTATTGTAGATTGCCAAAACCGGTTGCTGAGTGAGGACATCGAGTAGTTTTTCAAAAGCGTGTTGTTGATCGGGACCCCAAGTAAAAATATTTTCTGATTTTCGTAGCAGCATCGTAATTGGCTTTGTAATTAAAGAATAATTTGGAACGAACTTTCTAAAGAAACCCGTTAAGCCTAGGAATCTTCTAACCTCGGTTTCATTGGTCGGGGGGCGGAAATTTTTGATGGCACTAATCTTATGTTCGCCTGGGCGAATACCGTTTTCGTCGATGACGTGTCCTAAATGGCAGATCTTCGTTGCGAGGAAATCACATTTGTCGAATCGGAGCGTTAAACCACTTTCGGCTAGGATGTTTAGAAATCTATCAAGGCGTGACAGACCATCTTCTATTGTTCTGCTCGGGATGACGATATCGTCCAAATAAGCCAGAATTTCACCTCGACCCATTTTTAAAACAAGCTTGTTCATAACTGATTGGAAAACGGCTGGGGCATTCACGAGCCCGAACGGCATGCGATTATACTCGAAATGTCCGTCATGAGTAACAAATGCGGTAAATTTCTTGGAATCTTCGTGGACTTCGATCTGATGGTATCCCATACGCAAATCTAACGTTGTAAAGTACCTATTGTTGGCCATCTGTGCGAACTGTTCATCCATTACCGGCATTGGATATGGTGTTTTAGACGTAATAAAATTTAGTTGACGGTAGTCAACACACATGCGATGTTCACCATTACTTTTGGCTACCAGTACTACGGGAGAGGCATACGGTGAATCAGACGAACGGATGATTTCATGTTTCAATAAATCATCTGTTATTTCCGATAATATTGACCGTTTTGCAAACGGAACTCTATACGGCTTCATTTGAATAGGTGTGCTGGATGTAAGACAAATCTCCATTTTGGCTACATTACATTTCCCAAGGTCGGACGTATTTTCAGCAAAACACTTACGATGTTTCACAAGCAAAGCTTTCAGCTTATCTACATCATGTGGCGTTAAATCTGACGATGGAGTAATACTCTCTACCCTTTCCAAACGACAGTCATCGTCCTCGATTATTAATCGCTTACCTTTCCCACATAGAATGTCTCGACCCAATAGCACATTTTCGTTTAGCAAATTATCTTCAACCACGAACAAATCAGCACTCACTGCATTGTTGTCAACTAACACCTTCACATGTATTTTGTCAGTACATTCATACTGACCTCCGGCGAACCCTTCCAAAAACATATGATAACTTTCTACTTTACCAACAGTAGAGGCATATGATTTACGAATTAAAGAACGTTTACTACCAGGGTCTATAAATGCAACGGTTTCGTTTCCATTGACACTAACGATTTTAGTAATCTTATCGTTGTTGGTCGTAGCTGGGACTGTGGCCACCCGAACGTTAATTATCTTTACTGCTGCTTTTGTTGATTCCTTTTCTTGGCATTTGTCGGTTGTATGTGTGGTACGGTTACAATTGTTACATCGTGGTTTTCGCTGCGGCTCAGGACATTTGGCTGAAAAATGGCCCAGCTTAAAACAATTGTAACACTTCACAGCTCGATTATCACTTTTGATTTCAGAAGATTTCTTGTTTGGTGTTGCCGTGGTTGATGGAGCGGAAAAATTTAAAATTTTCTTATACGGGATGCTGGTTACTTGTACCTAGTTATAACTACAGTAGTTGATTATATCCCTTAACAGGTCGTTGCACGTTTGGTAGTCGTTCGAGATCTTTCTTTTAAGATCTAAATCGTTTATGCCATTTATTATATGGCGCATCGTTGCGGATTCGGGTAGACCGGCTTTCGAACCAATAGATACCATTTTGTAAAAATAATCCCGCGGTGTTTCATCACGCTGACGTTTAGTATTTGCCATTTTTATATGCACGTCGGCAATATTCGTAGTAACAGGGAAATCAGCAATGAATTTGGCACAAAAATCTGCCCACGTAAGAAAGACTTCTTCCACTGCATCGATCCAATATTTCGCAGGACCATATAATTTTTGTTGAACGGCAAACAAGACGATTTGGTCACACCATTTATAAGCCTGTTTGAGATTATCGATTCGTCTAATAAATTGATGTGCATTTAGTGACGTTTCTAACGATGGATTAAAATCAGGTAGGAGTCCGACTATTTCACGGACATTGTTGTACGGGTTATACGTTGTGTATTGCATTTGCGATACAGATGATGGTGCTACACCTGCACTATTTAAATTGTACGATTGTGGTATAAAACCACTTGTCGGGTTATACGTTTGCGGTATAAAACCACTTGTCGGGTTATACGTTGTGTTCTGTATTTGCGGTACAGATGATGGTGCTACACAAGCACTATTTAAATTATACGATTGTGGTATAAAACCACTTGTCGATTAGGTATACGGTGTTGCTTTAAAAGCATTTGTCGAATTATACGTTGGTGCCACACAAGCACTTGTTGTAGGTTGAAACGGAGGTGCTGCAAAAGCACTTGTTGTATTAAACGATGATGGAGGGTTTGGTCGGCCACCTTGATTAACAGTGGTGTATACGGGATTGGTTGCTGCATTTGATAAATACGTGCCAGGAAAATTACCTCTCGGTGGTATATTTTCAATTGATGCGGTTTGTGCTATTACGTTTGCGTTAGTAGTTATAGGCGGCATCAAAACGGGTCCACCTATTTCAACAGCAGGTGATTGTACATTGGGATCACGTTCACCCAACGGCGACGATGCAAAGCCACGAAAACCACTACCTTGCAAATCCGAGAGTGACTTTTCCAACGCGTGTACTCTTTGCACTAATTCTGGCTCATTTGAAAAGCTTCTATATTCGTCATCAACGTAAAAATCCTCCAGACGTTTAACCAAAACATTTTTATTACCAGAATGTGGTAATCCAACATCTTTACATTTCCTTTTTAACTCATCGAGTTTATATTTAGTAAAATCATAGGCGGAACTCATTACGATTTACTACGCGACACAATTAAATTTTTCTATTTTTTTTAAAAAATTTCTTTTTTTTTCTATTCGTTAATTTCAAAAGTTCTAGAAAAATGCGTATTTTCTTCGTTCTTTTTCTTTTCTCTTTTTTTTTATTACAACGGCGACTGCGGCTGTGTGCAAGTTGCCACACAATTACAAGAATAAACAGAAAAACTGCACACACACATACAACGATATTACCGACGCCTATGTGTACAATAACAACAACAGCAATGGCGTGTACAACAGCTAAACTTCAAAACCAACGTGATTTGGCAACTATTTCAAACGATTGTCTTTGTTTTTTCTTGAAATGCGGGGAACAATAAATTTGTTTCGAATGTGCTTTTATTTAATTTTTTTTTTTTTTTTTTTTTCACGGAAACACAAATATACAGTCTTGCACTTATTTAACTTTTCCAAAATATCGCTTCTTTTATACTTCGCGGCGTCGCAGGCTAATTCAATCCCACTTCTGAAAATCGTCACTCGCGGTGGCAAGGTATTATTAAATAATAAAAAAACGGAACCGTATTTATGTTAAAGCTAAAAAATATATAGTTTTTATAAAATAGTTTTTATTGAATTAGTTTTATTTAGGAAAAGATAAATTATTATGTATTGCAATATTAACAACTCGCGACACGTCTTGTTCTCTTGCCGACCTTTTTGATAATCTTCTATTTATCATATTCTGTCAGGTACAGAGTTGTAGTATTTCACAGGGTGACACAATTTAGGATATTATATTGAAACGGTTTTTATATATATATTTACATAAATTCTATTCAATGGTGCAATGATCATACATATCTCGGTATTGTACAATATTAACTGCAGCCGGCTAATGATTCCGTCAATAGTGGACGCCGCTGCCGGTTTCTTCTTGGCATAGATTTCTGATGTCAGATGGTTTGTCAGAAGAAAATAGAGCACGCTCTAATTGAAATTTTGTCAGATGACTTTGCATTTGACTTTTACAGAAGCAAAGTTAAAATAGTAACACACGACATGTATGTATTTTGCAGTGGAAAACTTGACATGTCAGATGACAAAAACATGTCGTGTACGGTCGCCTTTAGTAAGCATACGTTTGTTGAAAAAATTTGGTGTCTACACGATATGTTGGCGGTGAAAGCAAATTTTTCAACATATCGTGTAGACTTACATAGCTTTATGTTTTTATGAAAATATATTTTTTCTTATGTATTTATTTTCAAATGATAAATATATTTCAGCCCACTTGCTGAAATAAATAGAATAAAACTTAACAATATCACTTTCTTTATCATAAATATAATTTCTTGCTAAAAATTTAGATTTTTGAACCACTCAATGCAATAAATTGTCTCCAATTTGTAAAATTTTAATATTGACGATTTGTTGACGATTTTGTTAACTGTTCTTGACGATTTTGACGAATTTTGTTCAAACTTTTGACGATTTTTGAAGAAAAAAGCCTAACAACCCTGTGTGTGTATATGTTTGTTTAAATAACATGTAGGCAAATTAAAGCTTTTGAGTTAAGAGCGCAAATAGATTTTGATGATCTGTGTGTGCATTTTTGTATTATTGAGAAATACGATAATTAAAGCTTTCAAGACCTTACTTTTTAAAGGCCTGCTTAAAAAATTTTTTGATTTAATTACTATTCTTACGTAACTGCAAAAGAATGCCTCATAGAAGGCCTCCACACTCGCTTCTATGAGAATCGAGAAAAGAAGGAGTAACATTTTTTGTTTTGTTTTTTGCACAAGCAAAAGCAAAACAATTCAGATGCCTTAACAAAAACAAAGTAACATACATATGTTGTAAATCATTTTAGTTGAAGTTGAAAAGAGTTAAAAAGTTAAGTGTTCATTTTCTTTATTGGAGATCTGATATGTACATGAAACCTATTCAGTCTTCTAATTTCATTTGTAAGGAAATATTCCTTAATGTTTTAGACTGATAGCCCTTCAATATGACCTTTAATGCATTTGTAGAAGGATGGTCTGAAAGGCATTTTAAGAGCCATTAATTGAAAGGCCTTTTAACATACCTTTCTTAAAATCCCTTCAAGATAACATTTTTGCTAAGGCCTTTTGACAGTCATTCTCTGGAAAGCCTTCTAAGAGCCATTTATTTGAAGGCCTTTAAGAAGCTGGTAATTTGAATACCAGGGACATCCTCAATCAGATAACGGTCGTTGCCTAAAACTTTGGCAATGATGTACGGACCCCGGAATTTCGGCTCTAACTTTCTAGAGTCCCCTGTAGAAGGCGCTTCGTTTTCAATCACAACAACGTCATTTTCGGAATATTGCATGACGTGCATTAAAACGTTTTTCCCACTTTTCTCGTTCGTTCCGAATGTTTTCGACTGCTTTATTCCTCTTGTCGGTTATGGGGAGATCGGGTTCACTAATATCATCATGGATGGCAGCTACTAGGTGGTTGTGGACAATATCGCGCAGTTTGAAGTCAAATATGAGCTCATTTGGGGTGAAACCAGAAGTTGAGTTTCGTTGGGAGTTGACAGCCCATTGGAGCTCTCGTAATGTTAAATCCCAATCTTTTGGATTTTCAACAGTTGTACGAATATAAGACAGGATCGTCTGGTTAGCCCGTTCGACCTGTCCGTTAGCCCTTGGAGTACGGACCGCAGTTTTAACATGTTTTATCGAATTCTGAGTGCAAAAATCTTCAAATGCTTTTGAAGTAAAAGCGGTTCCTCTGTCGCTAATAATACACTTTGGAATACCAAAGTATGACGTCATTTCGTTCAGGGCGTTAATAACGGGGGTGGTTTTTGTATTTCGTACAGCCTTTACAACTAGATATTTACTAAACGAATCCGATACAGCAAAAACATAACTGTGACCCCTTTTGCTTTTCGTGAATGGACCCAAGTGGTCGATGTGAACGGTTTGAAACGGCATTTGTTCAATTTCACTAAAGTGTAAACGGGCTTCGGACTTCCCACTTCGGGCTTTGTTGTAGCAGCAGGGTATACAACTGGCAATGTACTCTTTGGTGTATTTTCTTATTTTCGGGAACCAAAATTTTTGTCGAATTCGTTGAATTGTTTTTTCTAAACCAAAGTGCCCCATATCATCATGTGAGTACTTTAAAATTCTCCATCGGATATCCTTTGGAACGACCAGCTTCAACCCATCATCATCTTTGTGGTAAAGTCTAAAATTGCGAAGACAGTAATCGCTTTTAATTTGTTTTTCTTGATCGGATTTACGTTCTCCCTTTAAGACAGTCATAAGGTTAAGTAGGTTTTCATCTCTGAGTTGCATTGATACTACCCAATCATCAACTTCTACGGTAACCCTCATTATAAAAGCGGCGGGTTCGACTGATGCTGGCGGGTTATCGGGGGCTCTGCTCAATGCATCCACGTGAGCCATACGAGTGCCTTCACGATGAATAAGCGTAAAATCGTATTCTTGTAGGCGCATCCACCACCGGGCGATTTTTGGTTTGAGCTCTTTGTTGGTTTTCATTTGGGCAACAGCACTACAATCAGTCACCAAACGGAACGGCTTACCTAATACGTAAATCCTAAAACGATCCAGTACCTCAACTATTGCTAGAGCTTCGAGCTCATAGCTATAATAGCGGCTTTCAGTGTCGGTACAGTGTCTACTGTAGTAAAATACGGGCTTCCACTGATTACCATCGGTTGACTGTAATAAAATACCAGCCAGACCCAAACTGCTGGCATCAGTGTGGACTTCATGCTGAGCATCACTATTGTAGATTGCCAAAACCGGTTGCTGAGTGAGGACATCGAGTAGTTTTTCAAAAGCGTGTTGTTGATCGGGACCCCAAGTAAAAATATTTTCTGATTTTCGTAGCAGCATCGTAATTGGCTTTGTAATTAAAGAATAATTTGGAACGAACTTTCTAAAGAAACCCGTTAAGCCTAGGAATCTTCTAACCTCGGTTTCATTGGTCGGGGGGCGGAAATTTTTGATGGCACTAATCTTATGTTCGCCTGGGCGAATACCGTTTTCGTCGGTGACGTGTCCTAAATGGCAGATCTTCGTTGCGAGGAAATCACATTTGTCGAATCGGAGCGTTAAACCACTTTCGGCTAGGATGTTTAGAAATCTATCAAGGCGTGACAGACCATCTTCTATTGTTCTGCTCGGGATGACGATATCGTCCAAATAAGCCAGAATTTCACCTCGACCCATTTTTAAAACAAGCTTGTTCATAACTGATTGGAAAACGGCTGGGGCATTCACGAGCCCGAACGGCATGCGATTATACTCGAAATGTCCGTCATGAGTAACAAATGCGGTAAATTTCTTGGAATCTTCGTGGACTTCGATCTGATGGTATCCCATACGCAAATCTAACGTTGTAAAGTACCTATTGTTGGCCATCTGTGCGAACTGTTCATCCATTACCGGCATTGGATATGGTGTTTTAGACGTAATAAAATTTAGTTGACGGTAGTCAACACACATGCGATGTTCACCATTACTTTTGGCTACCAGTACTACGGGAGAGGCATACGGTGAATCAGACGAACGGATGATTTCATGTTTCAATAAATCATCTGTTATTTCCGATAATATTGACCGTTTTGCAAACGGAACTCTATACGGCTCCATTTGAATAGGTGTGCTGAATGTAAGACAAATCTCCATTTTGGCTACATTACATTTCCCAAGGTCGGACGTATTTTCAGCAAAACACTTACGATGTTTCACAAGCAAAGCTTTCAGCTTCTCTACATCATGTGGCGTTAAATCTGACGATGGAGTAATATTCTCTACCCTTTCCAAACGACAGTCATCGTCCTCGATTATTAATCGCTTACCTTTCCCACATAGAATGTCTCGACCCAATAGCACATTTTCGTTTAGCAAATTATCTTCAACCACGAACAAATCAGCACTCATTGCATTGTTGTCAACTAACACCTTCACATGTATTTTGTCAGTACATTCATACTGACCTCCGGCGAACCCTTCCAAAAACATATGATAACTTTCTACTTTACCAACAGTAGAGGCATATGATTTACGAATTAAAGAACGTTTACTACCAGGGTCTATAAATGCAACGGTTTCGTTTCCATTGACACTAACGATTTTAGTAATCTTATCGTTGTTGGTCGTAGCTGGGACTGTGGCCACCCGAACGTTAATTTTCTTTACTGCTGCTTTTGTTGATTCCTTTTCTTGGCATTTGTCGGTTGTATGTGTGGTACGGTTACAATTGTTACATCGTGGTTTTCGCTGCGGCTCAGGACATTTGGCTGAAAAATGGCCCAGCTTAAAACAATTGTAACACTTCACAGCTCGATTATCACTTTTGATTTCAGAAGATTTCTTGTTTGGTGTTGCCGTGGTTGATGGAGCGGAAAAATTTAAAATTTTCTTATACGGGATGCTGGTTACTTGTACCTAGTTATAACTACAGTAGTTGATTATATCCCTTAACAGGTCGTTGCACGTTTGGTAGTCGTTCGAGATCTTTCTTTTAAGATCTAAATCGTTTATGCCATTTATTATATGGCGCATCGTTGCGGATTCGGGTAGACCGGCTTTCGAACAAATAGATACCATTTTGTAAAAATAATCCCGCGGTGTTTCATCACGCTGACGTTTAGTATTTGCCATTTTTATATGCACGTCGGCAATATTCGTAGTAACAGGGAAATCAGCAATGAATTTGGCACAAAAATCTGCCCACGTAAGAAAGACTTCTTCCACTGCATCGATCCAATATTTCGCAGGACCATATAATTTTTGTTGAACGGCAAACAAGACGATTTGGTCACACCATTTATAAGCCTGTTTGAGATTATCGATTCGTCTAATAAATTGATGTGCATTTAGTGACGTTTCTAACGATGGATTAAAATCAGGTAGGAGTCCGACTATTTCACGGACATTGTTGTACGGGTTATACGTTGTGTATTGCATTTGCGATACAGATGATGGTGCTACACCTGCACTATTTAAATTGTACGATTGTGGTATAAAACCACTTGTCGGGTTATACGTTTGCGGTATAAAACCACTTGTCGGGTTATACGTTGTGTTCTGTATTTGCGGTACAGATGATGGTGCTACACAAGCACTATTTAAATTATACGATTGTGGTATAAAACCACTTGTCGATTGGGTATACGGTGTTGCTTTAAAAGCATTTGTCGAATTATACGTTGGTGCCACACAAGCACTTGTTGTAGGTTGAAACGGAGGTGCTGCAAAAGCACTTGTTGTATTAAACGATGATGGAGGGTTTGGTCGGCCACCTTGATTAACAGTGGTGTATACGGGATTGGTTGCTGCATTTGATAAATACGTGCCAGGAAAATTACCTCTCGGTGGTATATTTTCAATTGATGCGGTTTGTGCTATTACGTTTGCGTTAGTAGTTATAGGCGGCATCAAAACGGGTCCACCTATTTCAACAGCAGGTGATTGTACATTGGGATCACGTTCACCCAACGGCGACGATGCAAAGCCACGAAAACCACTACCTTGCAAATCCGAGAGTGACTTTTCCAACGCGTGTACTCTTTGCACTAATTCTGGCTCATTTGAAAAGCTTCTATATTCGTCATCAACGTAACAATCCTCCAGACGTTTAACCAAAACATTTTTATTACCAGAATGTGGTAATCCAATATCTTTACATTTCCTTTTTAACTCATCGAGTTTATATTTAGTAAAATCATAGGCGGAACTCATTACGATTTACTACGCGACACAATTAAATTTTTCTATTTTTTTTTAAAAATGTCTTTTTTTTCTATTCGTTAATTTCAAAAGTTCTAGAAAAATGCGTATTTTCTTCGTTCTTTTTCTTTTCTCTTTTTTTTTATTACAACGGCGACTGCGGCTGTGTGCAAGTTGCCACACAATTACAAGAATAAACAGAAAAACTGCACACACACATACAACGATATTACCGACGCCTATGTGTACAATAACAACAACAGCAATGGCGTGTACAACAGCTAAACTTCAAAACCAACGTGATTTGGCAACTATTTCAAACGATTGTCTTTGTTTTTTCTTGAAATGCGGGGAACAATAAATTTGTTCTCGAATGTGCTTTTATTTAATTTTTTTTTTTTTTTTTTTCACGGAAACACAAATATACAGTCTTGCACTTATTTAACTTTTCCAAAATATCGCTTCTTTTATACTTCGCGGCGTCGCAGGCTAATTCAATCCCACTTCTGAAAATCGTCACTCGCGGTGGCAAGGTATTATTAAATAATAAAAAAACGGAACCGTATTTATGTTAAAGCTAAAAAATATATAGTTTTTATAAAATAGTTTTTATTGAATTAGTTTTATTTAGGAAAAGATAAATTATTATGTATTGCAATATTAACAACTCGCGACACGTCTTGTTCTCTTGCCGACCTTTTTGATAATCTTCTATTTATCATATTCTGTCAGGTACAGAGTTGTAGTATTTCACAGGGTGACACAATTTAGGATATTATATTGAAACGGTTTTTATATATATATTTACATAAATTCTATTCATACATATCTCGGTATTGTACAATATTAACTGCAGCCGGCTAATGATTCCGTCAATAGTGGACGCCGCTGCCGGTTTCTTCTTGGCATAGATTTCTGATGTCAGATGGTTTGTCAGAAGAAAATAGAGCACGCTCTAATTGAAATTTTGTCAGATGACTTTGCATTTGACTTTTACAGAAGCAAAGTTAAAATAGTAACACACGACATGTATGTATTTTACAGTGGAAAACTTGACATGTCAGATGACAAAAACATGTCGTGTACGGTCGCCTTTAGTAAGCATACGTTTGTTGAAAAAATTTGGTGTCTACACGATATGTTGGCGGTGAAAGCAAATTTTTCAACATATCGTGTAGACTTACA
This sequence comes from Pollenia angustigena, assembly GCA_930367215.1. Classification (NCBI taxonomy): domain Eukaryota; kingdom Metazoa; phylum Arthropoda; class Insecta; order Diptera; family Polleniidae; genus Pollenia; species Pollenia angustigena. Next base: position 91,031,218 of record OV884060.1, read on the forward strand.
TAGCTTTATGTTTTTATGAAAATATATTTTTTCTTATGTATTTATTTTCAAATGATAAATATATTTCAGCCCACTTGCTGAAATAAATAGAATAAAACTTAACAATATCACTTTCTTTATCATAAATATAATTTCTTGCTAAAAATTTAGATTTTTGAACCACTCAATGCAATAAATTGTCTCCAATTTGTAAAATTTTAATATTGTCGATTTGTTGACGATTTTGTTAACTGTTCTTGACGATTTTGACGAATTTTGTTCAAACTTTTGACGATTTTTGAAGAAAAAAGCCTAACAACCCTGTGTGTGTATATGTTTGTTTAAAAAACATGTAGGCAAATTAAAGCTTTTGAGTTAAGAGCGCAAATAGATTTTGATGATCTGTGTGTGCATTTTTGTATTATTGAGAAATACGATAATTAAAGCTTTCAAGACCTTACTTTTTAAAGGCCTGCTTAAAAAATTTTTTGATTTAATTACTATTCTTACGTAACTGCAAAAGAATGCCTCATAGAAGGCCTCCACACTCGCTTCTATGAGAAGCGAGAAAAGAAGGAGTAACATTTTTTGTTTTGTTTTTTGCACAAGCAAAAGCAAAACAATTCAGATGCCTTAACAAAAACAAAGTAACATACATATGTTGTAAATCATTTTAGTTGAAGTTGAAAAGAGTTAAAAAGTTAAGTGTTCATTTTCTTTATTGGAGATCTGATATGTACATGAAACCTATTCAGTCTTCTAATTTCATTTGTAAGGAAATATTCCTTAATGACTGATAGCCCTTCAATATGACCTTTAATGCATTTGTAGAAGGATGGTCTGAAAGGCATTTTAAGAGCCATTAATTGAAAGGCCTTTTAACATACCTTTCTTAAAATCCCTTCAAGATAACATTTTTGCTAAGGCCTTTTGACAGTCATTCTCTGGAAAGCCTTCTAAGAGCCATTTATTTGAAGGCCTTTAAGAAGCTCTGGGGAAGAAAGGAAAGCGGAAGGCCTTCTCCGCAATGACAACGCGTGTAAAAAAGATATGAGTATGGAATGGAGCGAGAAGGCCTTGTTTATCCAAAAGAAGGGGTACAGAGGCCTTCTGGAAGGCCTCCGTACTCCTTCTTTTTCCCGCTGGGAACAAGCGTATATGAAATTGATTTGTGTGTGTATGTGTGTATATGGTTTTCTAAGGGCCATTATTACAACTTGAAGTTAGCTAAAGTTAAGATTAAATTGACAGATAATAATGTGTTATCTGTCAAAAAGCGTCTGTTAACTGTCGGATAACAGCTAACGCCAAGTTATAATAATGGCCCTAAGAGTTTAAACCAGTGAAAATTTTTTTTCTCAGAGCGCACTGATTTTGTTGAATGGTGTGTGTGGTTTTAGAATTTTAAGTTTTTATTAATCAAATTAAGAGCACTTCTCTTTAAATTTTGTATGTGTTTCATGTATATGTGGATTTATATGTGGGGGAATGGTGTGTGATTGTGAAAAAAAAGAAGGGAGGAAAACAAAGTCAAAGAGTTTTTTAATTAAATATTAAATTCCTTATTGCTTTGTTTACAATTTCTGTTGATTATGTTGCTGCTTCTCTTTTTTTTTTGTAGAAGCCTATGGGGGATTATTGTATTTTCTCTTCATTTATTCCTCTCCTGACGTCATTATAGCCAGGCCTTTTTCCTTGCACTCTTCACTTTTCACAATTCTTTTCTTCTCTCTTTCTTTCTGTAACTTTTTCCCGTTTTCTTTCTTCTTTAATTTCTCTTTTCATACTATTGCGGCACTTTTATTTTTACCTATTTTCTTCTTTTCTTTTTAACATACCTATGTACATACCACTATAGCGATTTTATTCTACATAGATACCGTTTTTGTGGCATTCTTTTTATTATTTTTTTTTATATGCCGTATTGCAATATGGCGATTTTTCGCGCCTTTTTTTCAATTTTTAACAAAACGAAATTTTCTTAGGTATTTGCCGTCTGCTTGGTTGAAGTGTTAGAGCAAAAGTGAAGGAAGATTGAATCTGATAAAACCACCTCGGCCTTTTACCCCCATCAAAGGATGGATAAGTTATTCTCTCTCTCCTTCGTTCACTTTTGAGTGTACTAAAGAGTACTGAATGCAATTATTATACCCACACCACAATAGTGGAGAGGGTATTATGCATTTGTGCTGATGTGTGTAACGCCTTAAAATATTGGTCCCACCCCCCCTTAAAGTATACCGATCGTCTTAGAATCACTTTCTGAGTCGAACTAACGATGTCCGTCCGGCTGGCTGGCTGTCCATGTAACCTTGTGCGCAAAGTACAGGTCGCAATTTTGGAGATAATTTGATGAAATTTGGGTCATAGGTTCTTATTGGCACGAGGACCAAGCCTATTGAAAATGGGCCGAATCGTAGGACCACGAGCGAAGATAGGGGGAAATTTCTTCCTCTCAGAAACTATCAAACCGATTTCAATGAAATTTAAAACATAGATAGAACCATATCTATATGGACACAAAATGTATGCATTTTTTAAAAAATAAGAACACGAGGGGAGATAGGGGCAATTTCTGCCTCTCAAACCGATTTTAATGAAATTTAAAACATAGATAGATCCATATCTATATGGACACATTAGCTATACAGTTTTTCAAAAATAGGACCACAAGTGGAGGTAGGGGGCAATTTCTGCCACTCACAAACTTTCAAACCGATTTTCATGAAGTTTATAAGCATAGATAAATCTATATTTATATGGACACATAGGCATGATGTGTTTTTAAATACTGTGGTGTAGGGTATCATGTGGTCGGGCTTGACCGACTATACTTTCTTACTCGTTGTGATTGACTTCAACCAAGCATCGACTCACCAATACAAGCCGTTAAAATTTGAATTTAAAATTACATTTCACGATTTAGAATTCACTTATACATAATTAATTAACAATTCAAGTAATATAATATGTCAACAAATTTTAAAATTTCATTTTAAATTTTAACAATTTAAGTAATATAATATGTAAACAAATTTTAAATTTAATTTTCTTTTCCTTTGTCAAATATGTTCAATGTACATTGAACACTAATAAAGGAAAAAAATCTAGCTTGGAAGCATTTTAGAAGAAGAGGGAATCTAACTGACATCATAAATTATAGAAAACATGTGCAAAAGTTAGAAGGGCTTGCAGAGAAGCAAAGCGTGAAACTTGGAAAAATTTTGTAAATTCATTTAACCCATTAACAGACTCACGAACGTTCTGTAACTCTCGCGTCGAGAAAGTTTTCGATTAAAATGTGTGAAATGAAACAAAAATGCCATAAATTGAAACAAACAGCTGTTTTTCTCACTTAACTGTGTCTGTAACTTTTTTTGGCGAATACAAACTGTCACGTAAGGAAATTATTCACCAATTTAAAGAAAAAGTGTGTCTGTAACATTTTTGTGAGAAAAGTTCCCGCTTTGAACTGTCAAATAAACTCACGAATAAAAATGTGGAGAGAAAAAATTTTAACACTAAAAAATGCAAAATGCAAAGAATAATAATAATAACATTTTGTTCTTGGCACATTTTTCATTGATTTATTATTTTTCTTTTAACATTTTTATAAAAATATACGAATGTTTTCAAAGCTCGTTTGCAAATAACAAACACTAAAGTCGCTCTTTACACAATTTGGTATAGCCGACGCACAGAGGAGTATTTGGCCTGAATTTTGAAGACTTTTAGTTGCGATTTGTAGCTCTGAGACCCTGCAGGAAAGTGAAGAGAATTATATGAGATTTAAATGTTTTTTTCGGTTTCTGGATGTTTATATGATATTTTTTTGCGGCTAAACGATAAAGGTTTAACAAAGATTTTATTTTTTCGCTGAAAGGTTTGATCAAAAGTTATTTAAAACAGCAAAAACAATTTAAAATATGTTGAATATTCATGTTGAAACAATTCGTTCAAAAGCTAAAAAAAAACGAAGAAAAAGGAAAAGAAGAGGTTTTTAAAGGAGAGGTTAGCATGTCTACGAATTATGTTTGATACCACAATAAAATTTGGAATCTCTAATTTTAGAATCCAAAAAAAAAAGTGTGCGCAAGTTTGCGCCATTATTTTTGACGATTTTTTAAAATTTTCACATTTCTTCTATTTTGCTCTTATACCTTTATATCGTCATATGTATTTTGAATTATTGATTTCAACTGTTATTCACATCACTTTTAACACTTCACAATATTAATACCTGCCTATATGTATTTATAAATTGCAAAAATTCTTAATTATCCAAAATAGTTTTAAGGAAATGTCCCACACATCCCCATAAACGATGTTTTCATATACCTGCTCTAAAAAACAAAAATAAGTTTACAAAAAATAAATATAGGTACATAAAAAATACATGGGCACCCAGGTATCAGGCTACCATCCAATTAAGGCATAAAAGCATGCGCTTGAAAATACTTATAAAGGGTTATTGCACCCATTTTTTATCAAAACCGTTTTGTAACTTCGAGAGTCAACATGGAACAAGTTTGCACAAGATTACAGCTATTCCAAATAGTGAAAAAATTTAATGCTGGAACCATGGACGAGAAATTGGATTTTTTGGTCAGAAAATTGAGCGAAATTTCAAAATTTCAAGGGGATGGGGACATATTAGCACTGAAGCAGTGTTTGAAAAATTTCAAAAATTGTTTCAAAAGATATTGGCTTTCGGCACAACGAAAAGAGGACCGCTTTTTAAGCACAAACGCTAAATGGCTGGAAGGAACTGTAACAATACCAGTATTTGGCAGTTCGTCTTCAGGGCGACCACGAAAAGAATTTAATGAAGCTAGTGATAGAACAAAGCGGAGAAAAACTGAAGAAGTTCGTCACCAACTAACAACAGAGGAGATCACATTTGCTGCATCCATGAGTCAAAGAGCAGCGGGACATAATGATGCGGCAAAATTAATAATGGATATAACGAGATCCCCAAGAAAAGCAAGAATTTGCAAGCGATCATTAACAACTTCTGAAGTCAACCCTGTGAATAAACTTTCAGCGGAAGGAGCTTTAGCACTCTTTGTAAATGCAGAGCTCACGAAAAAGCAATATGAAATTTTATACAATGCCAATAAAAATGTGTATCCATTTTACTCGTTACTAAAAAATGCAAAAAAAAATTGTTATCCCAATGAAGATGCCATAACCGTTACTGAAACATTAGCGGAAGTGAAGCTCCAAGCTCTCCTCGACCATACAGCAACACGTTTATGTATATACCTTGAAGAGGGTTTGCAGCAGTTAGACTATGAAGAGCTAAATTTTTTGGAACTTATAACCAAATGGGGCTGTGACGGATCGCACCAATCATGTTATAAGCAGAAATTCGAAAACGAAGATGTTAGTGACGCTAATATATTCCAAAGCAGTTGTGTACCAATTAAACTAATCACAAATACTAATGGAAAAATTAAAACGATATGGCGAAATCAAACACCATCCTCAACTAGGCTGTGTAGACCAATCCGCATCCGTTGTGTGCAGGAAACAACTGACATCACGAAGCAAGAAATAGGACACATAAATAATCAAATTGAATTTTTAAAGAAAAGCGAAGTACCGTGTAGTGGAAAAATTGCTCAAATTAAACACACAATGGTAATGACAATGGTCGACGAAAAAGTATGCAATGCTGCAACGGACACAAAATCGACAATGAGGTGTTACATTTGCGGTCAAACTTCGAAAGATTTTAACACGTCTGAACTGTGATGCCTTGAGTTTTGGACTATCAACTTTACATGCACGCATACGCTTTTTAGAATCGATACTTCATCTCTCATATAAACTGCCAATTAAAAAGTGGCAAGCAAGGAGCGATGAAGATAAAGCAATTGTTAAAGAGAGGAAGATATTCATCCAAAAAAGACTTAAAGACGAGATAGGAATACTTGTAGATGTTCCAAAACCAGGATACGGTAGCACTAATGATGGCAACACATCAAGAATATTTTTTTCGGACCCAGCAACTGCATCGAAAATCACTGGAATAAATGAAGAATTCTGAGCAGTGACCCTTTTATAAGCTGCAGTACGCAAAGAGAACGGAATAATAAAAAAGCTTTTTCATCAGAAACCATCACACTTCTTCTTCCTGACACCGATGATGCAGCTAATGAGGATACACATACGACATAATAATTAGTAAGGAATTTTTATTAGTTTAACTTTTCGTTTATAAAGTATTAAATAATATAAAATAAATATAATAAAGCCTTTTTTTATAAAAAAATACTGTTTTATAAGAGCCTTACAATTTTCAAATTTTTTTTTTTAATTAGACTGTAAATCATATGTATGTATGTACATACAGTCTGTCAAGAATGAGTTTAAACCTTTAAAATCAACATTTGTTAATTGAGTTTTGCGATTTATACCAACTTTTATTACTTAGGAATGTGGCTTTTAGAAAAATCTTAAAAATTTAAACTTTTTGGTTCTTAAATTTTTTTATTGCATTTTGAAAACAAAAAATTTTACGCATTTTGCATGTAAATTTTTTTTTCGCCATTAAATGTTTAATAACTCCAAAATAGTAATAGATATAAAATAAATGTGTATGGTTAGTTTAAGCAGAATTTTCCGGTGCATCTTCTGATCCTCCTGCTTTTAAAATCGGAGAACACGTTTTCAATATATAAGGCAACCCAACGATTTAGGGGGTGAAGTATGCCACGCCTTTAAAAGAAAATCCTTATGTACTGTAGAAAAACGGAAAACAGATTTGAATTAAGGGCATCAAAATCCATATAGTCCACATACTTTTATTTCTACGTTAGAGAAAAAATTTTTTGTTGCGCAGCGTACTTTTGTTGCGCAGTGTAATTTTTTTCAAAATCTGCCACTAGACTTTTTATATCATACTACACCTAAAACTATCAAAAAACTAAAACTTTTAATTCAAAAAACACGTTTAATAATTTTGGCCAGCTTTTCAGGCCAAATACTCCTTTGTGCTAGGTTGTATTTTCGCCGCCGTCGTTGAAAATTTTTCAATTTTAGTAAATTTTGGTCGCCGTCAACGACATGTGTTACTGGCGTTCTGAACGTCTGCAATGTCACATCGGCTTCGAGTGCAATATTATGACATTTATAACGTAACGACGTAATCTCTTTTGATAGTTTTCGACATGGAAACGATGGAATATTTTGTTTCACATCTTTTCGATGCAAGAAGTTCTCACTAAAGTTACAGAACATGGGTACAGATCAGTCAGTTTTTCACCAATATATCAAGGTAATGAAGTTCTATCACATCCGAAGCAGATTGGCGACGCGCTTGCAGCCACATGGTGTTCTGTAGGTTCGGATAATTCGTTTCATCCCCCTGTCATTGCAAAGAAAACCCAACTTAACATTGACCTTTTAATTGACTATTTTAATTGAAGATTTAAAAAATGCATTAAAAAAATGCAAGGGTAAAACACCATCTGGGATAAAATAACTTATTCAATGATAAAAAATTCAGCAGTTACTTTTAAATTAAGATTATGTAAACTTTACACAAATATCCTTATACAAGGAACTTATCCACATGCATGGAAACAAGCTATTCTGTCCCCCATTCCAAAACCAGGAAAAAATTTGAATGATACGGAAGGATACAGGCCAATATCATTACTCCCAGTCATATTCAAGATCTTTGACAAGATAATCTCACAAAGACTTTGGAAATACTGCATAACAAACGTAGCCAATGAACAACACGCATATCTGCCAAACAGAAAAAAAAAACATTCCATAATATTATCTGAAGATCTCGAAAAAGCCTTCGATAAAGTAGTTAATTTTGCAGTAATAGAAGAATTATATAAATGGGGTGTACCAAAAAATCTCTTAAAATAATTAAAATCATTTCTATCTTACAGAACAAAAATAGTAAGAGTAGATGGAGTCAACTCCAGTTCTCGCAACTTGGAAAATGGGATTCCACAGGGATCTCTATTTATGCTGATAACATTTGTATCGTGGCCTCAGGCTGTCAAGAAGAAATAGCAAATAACCTAAAAGCTTGTGATGCAGTAATTCATAGATGGACTAACGATATAGGCGCAGCAATACCAATAAACAAGTGCGAAGCTCTTCACGTCTGTAGAAAGTACAAATGCAATTTATCTCCTATTAGAAATAGAGAAAATTTTATTCCAATAAAAAAAGAAATGAGAATTCTGGGAGTCACATTTACTAAAAATCTACTTTGGAATGCAAATACAAAAAATATAATAAATAAAATAAAACATACAAACAATTTGTTAAAGATTATTTGCACCAAGCGAAAAGAGCCACATTTGGAAACCGCTTTCTCAATTTGCCGCTCGCTTAATAAAGTTGTTATCCAACATTGCATAACAATGTATGGATGGACATCCCAAACAAATATTAAGAAAATAAATTCCAACATCAATAGGTGTTTCCGTACATCTACAGGCATCCTCCAGGCCACCGACGCTCTAGAAATAGAAGAAAAAATAAATGATTTCGAATTCATTAAAAAAAAAAAACAATCGATTAAACTATTGGCAAAAGGAATAATAAACCCGAACCACGCCCTACATAAGAATCTTTGGGAATTCATTAAATACCATGACTCGATTCACCCGTGTGGTCTACAAAAAATTATCAAATATGCCAAAGAAATCGAAACACCTCTGCCAGAACCACCTAGCACACAGTCTCTGAACAATAAATCGGATACCAAACTATTAACAAATACACTATTAAATACGACAATAAAATACGGAATGAATCCTTCTATGTTTCAACAACTCTACCTAAGAGAAAAAGATAAATGCAATGCAAGTATAACAATATTTGCCGATGGATCATTTTCGGATGGCATCACATCGTACGCAGTAGTAGAACAAAAAAGTCGAAGTTATGAAATCGTTTGCCAATCATCACTTCCATATCAAGCTGGAATTTTCAGTGCTGAACTATCAGCAATAAAATGTGCAGTAGAATATGCATCAAAAAAACAGCATACAATTTTTATCTGCACTGACAGCTTAAGTGTGGTAAAATCATGGAAAGCAGACAGTGAAACAAGGAAATATATTTTAAAAGACCATACACTGAAAGAAGAGGTAATGATACTTTGGATTCCGGGTCACCAGGGGATACCCTGAAATGAATATGCAGATATGGCTGCAAAAAATCCACCTCTAATAGTTGAAGTACCCCCACTAACATCAGTACTAATTAATTTCCATAACTATTTCCAAAAACAACTTTTACAAGAGCAATGGATCGGCTCTAATAGCTTTCTAAGATTGCATAACAACAACATAACAAGGCCGCCCTATAACACAAATCTTAGCCGCCAAAATTGTATCATAATAGCACGGACCAGACTCGGAACCACAAGATTCAGCACTAAACAACTCTATGAACAAACACAGCCCATGCAATGTGAACACTGTCGGGAAAGAATAACCATTAATCACATATTTAGAGAATGTCCATTGACCGCCTCTGATGAACCTTTAGAATCTATCTTTAATTCCAACAATAAGGATGCAATAAAAAAAATAAAATATATCTTAGACCTAGCCAATATCCTGAAGGAAAATTAAATTAAGAAAATATGGTGCAATGATCTAGTAGTCCGCACTATTTGAATTTAAGTATTTTATTAATTAAGATTTTTATAAAACACTTGTGATAAAAAAATAAATAATAATAAAATAATTATACATACATATATGAGCCGTTTATTTTGAAAGTGGCGTAAGTCATTTTGTTTTTAAGTCGAGATATTTAAGGGTTTGCGTTTTAACACGTTTAAAAATATGGATGCTAACTTTCGAGAAGATTTACTTGTATTTGATATATCATGATACTGATATTTTTCTCAGTATTTATTATTATTATTTATTATTAACTCGATTTTTTTGAAAAAGTGACTTATGCCACATTCAAAATAAACGGCTCATATATAATTTTTTGATTATTATCTATCATATAGGATTTTTATGTTGTTGTTTGAAGTTTTCACTCAAAATAATAATGAAAGTAAATATTCTAAGTAGTAAAAATTTGTATTTTTCGAATTGGTCTGACCACTAATTTTTGAAAGATTAGTTAGAGTATGTTTATATGCAGCTTTTTTTGATTGCAATTTAAAATTTTGCACTATTTGAATTGAGTGTATACTTTTGCACTCAATCTGCGTTTAGTGATAGTAAACAAATTTGCAATATCACTAATTTTTTTTAGTGGTAGGTCATTAAATTAAAAGAGTGCAAACTAATATTTTTGCAGTTTTATTTAGTAATAGTGCACTGCTGATTTAAATCAATATTTAGTGCACTACCCCCAACTATGATCTATATAAAATGTATATCATATTTTAAACTCTTTAAATCTCATTACAGTTTTTACAATATTTTAAATCAAAATGGTATGGAAGTGCACTAGGTAAATACTTGTATAGTCTGTGTTTACACTATGAAAGTTTTCTTTCAGAAAGTCTGAGCTTATGGGTGAGAGAGGAAGAGAACATGCTGCTATTCTCTCCCTTCTCAAAAATAAACTTAAACATTCTGAAAGAAAACTTTCATAGTGAGAACCTAGAGATAGTTAATTTCAATAAAAGTGTAGAAAATAAAAATTAATTTATGCAATAGGTTACTTGCAAGTAGTGTATACATTAGACTGGTCGCATCTTGTATGGGATTTTTTTTTTTAAATTTAATTTTTGCGCTGCTTAAAATATGAGGTTTGGTGTAAGAAATCATGATCTAATTTTTCAGGTCAATCCGACGGTGCCTAGCCGTGCCGGGTGGGGCCCAAAGTTCCCCATATTATAAAAAAAAACATATTTTTTATCAGATCTTTATAGTTATACTAGTTGAAAAGCCGAAAATATGGATATTCTACATTAAACAAATGAAATGATTTAAAACTTATGTCAAAGCTTCTTTGAAAATTATCAAAGTCAATAATCATATTTTTCACACAAACACGGTCGGCAAATCACATGTATATTACAACTTTGTTCGTTTCAAAACATCTGTAATGATAATCGATGGAAATGTGTGTAAAAATGTGTAGTTTGTAATAAAAAAAAAAGTTTTTAAGTATTATCTTAGCACTTCTGCCGCTTTTTGCCGAGCATTAATATGAACGAATTTTTGAGAAGTAAGACAAGTCAAAATTAGAGTTGAATTAATTCTGCCTTTATTGAATAATTATACTAGCTTATATACTAAAATATTCTATTAGTCAGCATTTCTCGCTAAAAAAAAAATACAATTTATTGAACTTAATTTTCTTAAAACACTTACAAATATTTCTGTTGTGACAATTTCTGCTGACTTAACATAAATTTCTTTTATTTAAATTAAACTTAACAATTTTTGTATTTAGGGTTTTATGATACATATAGTACAGTGATCTGCATAAGTATGCATACACTACACCCTCACCTTTTTTTGTTTTGTGTATTATTAAAAAAATACAGAATTATTGTATAAATGGATATATTAGTACAAAGATTTTTATTATTGTAGGTATTAATATGTTTGTAAGAATTTTTATGACCTAAAATTTCTTAACCATATTTATGCACTTATGAACTAAACTTTTTTAAATTATTTTTATGTACACTTTTAACTTTTGATTTATCTATTTCTATAATTATGTTTAAATCGTCTATATCTAGTATTTTATATGGACCTTTGTATGGAGGCTCGAGTTTTTTCCTATTCTCGGCTTTTACTAAAACTAAGTCTCCTATTTTTAGTTCTATTTTATTCTGTTTTCTTTCAGACTCTAGTTTTCTTTTATTTTTAACTTCTAAAATTATGTCTCTTGCTTTTTGTAGTGAGTAACGAAGTCTAATCTGAAGCTCATTCAAATAATTGTCTAAGTTGTAAATATTTTTAGGGTCGCTCAATTCGTCACTTGGTAGTCTAGGAAGTTTTCCATATACCAACTCAAAGGGTGTATAATTAGTATCTACGTTTGGAGTTGTGTTAAAAGCGAAAGCAAAGTATGGTATCCATTCGTGCCAATTGTTGTCTTCTACGAAATTTAGAAAATATTCATTTAGAACACGGTGATTGCGTTCTACTGTTCCCAAAGTTTCATGATGGTAGGGCGTCGAGAACTTCTGTTTTATTTTTAATAATACACAAATCTCTCTCATTAACTCATTAGTAAATTCAGTACCTGTGTCCGTTTTGAGTATGTTAAACAAACCGTATTTTAAAATAACTTCTTCTACTAGCGTTTTTGCTACTGTTTTTGCATCTTTTGATTCTATTGGACAAGCTATAAAATATTTTGTCAGTTCACACTGTATTGTGAGTATATATCTAAAGTTTACTGACGGTCTAAGTGGTCCAACTGTGTCCACTACTACAATGTCAAAACTACTTAATTGTGTATCTGTTATAGTAAAAGTTTCTTTCGTATGTTTAGTCTGTTTGTTCTTTTGGCACGATTCAAATGTTCTTATATAGTTTTTAACCATTTTGTTCATATTTTTCCAAATAAATCGCTGTTTTAATTTTATTAATGTTTTTCTTATTCCGAAATGTCCACTATGGGGTGGGCTATGAAATTCTTCTATTAGTCTGTATTGTTTTATTGCGTTATCTACTCTTTTTGGCATTCTGTATATAATTATATCGACGTCATTGTTTTTGAATTTATTGTATTCTTCTTTCAATTTCTCTACCGGTATATATTTAAAAATTTCATCATTATCATATAGTACGTACTTTTTATTTTTAAATTTCTTTATTTTCAATAAAAGTTTCTCCATAAATGTTTCTGAAAACATTGGATTTTCGCTTCTATTGCATATCACGCGTGTAATTGTATCATTATATTCATTCTGCAGATTATTATTATCATTATTTTCATATATAAATTGTATTCTTTGAAGCTTATTTATATCATTCATTGATATACATTCCCACATATGGAGGTGATCAGTCTCCTGTTGAGAAATGTAATTCTTTTTCTTGTTCTTGATTTCAATTTCATCTTCTTTATCTTTAGTATTCTTATTAAGCATGCTACGTGTTATTGTCAGAGTTTTTCTTTCTTTTTCATCAATACAGAGTGGAATCATTTCTTTTAATATTTTTGAGTTAATTTCGATGCGAGATAACGCGTCTGCGTTTGTGTTATTTGCTCCTTTTTTATATGTAATATCAAAGTCATAGTCTGACAGTTCAAGTCGAATTCTGGTCAGTTTTGAGGATGGATTTTTATGCGAAAATAGTGCAATGAGTGGTCTATGTTCTGTTACTACAGTGAATTTTCTGCCATATAGGTATGGTCTAAAAAACTGTATGCCCCAATGAATTCCTAATAATTCTTTCTCAATAACTGACTTATTTCTTTCATGTCTATTCAAAGATTTACTTGCATATGATATAGGAAAGTCGTTACCAATTTCACCTTGTGAGAGTATTGCTCCTAAAGCTACGTTTGAGGCGTCTGTGGTCAGTAAAAATGGTTTATCAATATCAGGGTATTGTAATAAAGGTGGGTTCTTAAGTCTTTTTCTTAAAGTGTCAAATGCTTTTTGGCAATCTTCTGTCCATTCGAATTTGACTTTCTTCTTTAATAAGTTGTTTAGGCAGTTTGCTGTTTTAGAAGAAGGCTATGAATCTTCTAACTTCGTCCGAATTTTTTGGAATTGGATCGGTTTTAATACCGTCTTTGGTAATAAGATGACCTAAATATAAGACTTCTGGCTTTAAAAAGCAACATTTTTCTGCATTTAATTTCAAATTGTACTGTTTAAGTCTTTCAAATACTTTTATGAGATTTTCATTGTGGTGCTTAAGGCTGCATCCGAAAATAATAATATCATCTACATATAGGAATGCTTCCGATTCCAGACCAGACAATGCTATGGTTAGCATCCTCTGAAAACTGTTTGATGATATTTTTAGTCCAAAAGATAATCTATTATATTGATAGTGACCGCTGTTAGTGGAAAATGCTGTAATTGGTCTTGATGCTTTATCTAGTTCTATCTGATGGAAAGAACTTGTCATGTCAAGAGTTGAGAAAAATTTTGCTCGACCTAGTTTGTCTAAAACATCTTCTAGTCTTGTTAGGGGGAATTTCTCGTTTACTACTTTATCATTCAAACGTCTGTAATCTACAACTAAACGCCATTTCTTTATGTCATCTTGTCCTTTTTTAGGAACCAATAATAAAGGAGAGTTGTATGGACTAATTGATGGCTCTATTATATTTTCTTGTAATAATTTCTGTACTTGTCCGTCTATTTCATTCAATTGTGATTGTGGTAAACGATAATTTTTTATGTATACTGGGGTTCTATTGTTTGTTTGTAAAAATTATTAGTGGTTAATGATTCGCCCTCTAGATGAAATATTTCTTGATATTGTTTTAATATGTCGTATAAGGCTTTCTGTTTTTCGTTATCAAAATCTTCGAATTTTATTGTTTTTAGCAATTTCTGAAACCAGTTTTCTAAATAATGTTCGTCATCTAGATGAGTGGTTCTATAAATGTTATAGTATTGTAAAGGTATCGTAGCTAGTTTAAGTTGCGACAATCGTATGGGTGTTTCTAATGTATTTAGAATTTTAATGTGGCGATTACCATTTTTTGGTATTATCGTGTTTGCAATGAAAACTCCGTTTTCTATTTCTTTGTTGCATACTACACTATCTTCACATATTTCAATGTTTATTTTTACTATTTTTTCACTTCTTGGTGGTATGATGACGCTTGTTAAATGTTTTGTATTAGTTTCTATAGGAATTGTGATACTATCTCCATTTATATAAGTACTTATAGTTTGTGTATCGTAGTTTATTATACAGTTGTATTTATGGAAGAAATCCATTCCTAAAATTCCGTCTGTGTTTACTGGAAAGTCACTGTCTACTAAGTAAAATTTATGTTTTAAGCAATGTTCTCCAAGTACCGCTTCTAATTCAGTCGATCCAATAGTCTCTGTATAGTGTTTGGTTATGCCATTCAATCTAAGAATATCTTGTTCAATTACATTATATCCGTGTATAATATTTTCCTTGCAAAGGGATATATCAGAACCAGTATCTATTAGGAAAGTCAGCTTGTAAGTCAGGTTTTTGATAGAAAGATATATAAAGTTCGAAGTGTTGGGATTTATTGTG
This sequence comes from Pollenia angustigena, assembly GCA_930367215.1. NCBI lineage: Eukaryota > Metazoa > Arthropoda > Insecta > Diptera > Polleniidae > Pollenia > Pollenia angustigena. The sequence goes on from OV884060.1 coordinate 91,046,376, forward strand.
TGAATCTGTAATTTTCCCCTTCTGGAGATTCGTTCTGAGTCTCCAGGGCTTCTTCGTTTCCCTGTCGATGTATTGTGCGTACGTTTGGGTTGTTATTTCTTTGATTTGTATGGTTGTTATTGTTATAGGTGTTTCTATTATTTCTGTTGTAAGCATTATTTGTGTTGTATCTACTGTTGGTGTTATTTGAATTCCTATTATAATTATTAAAATTTCTACTATTATTGTTGTTGTTATAATTATTGTTGTAGTTTCTGTCATTTCTGTTGAAGTCTTGTCTTCTTTGATTGTTGTATCTGTTATTGTTATAGTTGTAATTTTTATTATTGCGTCGATTTCTGTGATTTATATGAAAGATCTTTAATGTATTTGTTGCCTGTAATAGTCTTTCCTGTGTGCTAGCTATTTCAAATGCTTGTGCTAGCGATTTAGGTTGCGCTGCTATAACGGCTGTTCTTATGTTTTCTTGTAAACCTTCTTGGAATGTTTTGAGTGCTGATTTTTTGTTCAACATTCTAATTGTGGATCGTGCTATTTCATTTGAAATGTCTTCAAGGTCACTGAATTGTACTATGGTTAATTCTGAAATCAATGTGTTTATTTTTTCTCTAAAACTTGACACATTACCTCTTTGCTTAATATTTCTAATTTCCGAATGAAGACTATTGGCTGTCTTTGTTGACTTGAAATGATTGGACAGTGTTGTTTTTAGTTCGGTAAATTTTTTTTTGTATGTCTTGTGTCATTAAAATACTTCTAACCCTATCGCTTAATTTCATGGCAATAATATATTTTATTAAGTTCTTTTTCCCTTGTTCGTTAAGTTCATCGTGAACCATTTCAACCATTGATAGAAATATATCGAGGTGTATATAGGAATTGTGTCCGAAGCTTTTTTGATATCGAAGTTTGACATGTTTAAGCTGTTTGAATTGGAGTGTTCTTTCAAAAGTTCGATTGCGGTTGTCTTTAACGTTTTAAATTCTTCAATTTTTTGCTGTCTAAGTGGATTTGATAAATAGCTTATTAGTTTTCCAAATTGTCTACTATATTCATTTATTAAGTGGTACTTTTCTTTTATTGTTTCTTCTGTATATTTTCTACCTTTTGATTTTTTAGCGTTTATAATTAACTTTTGTAGTTCTCCAATAATTTGGTCCATAAGTATGAAATGTACGTTATATATATATAATTTTTTTTTTTTTTGTTTGTTTTTATTAGTTTCTTACAGCATTAATCGCTGTGTGTTTTTTTATATAATTTTGTAAAAATTTCCATAATCCTAATAATATAATTATAATAAGTAAAATTATAACTAGTTCTAAACTAATGGTTACTTTATTATCATTTATTGCATAGGCATTTGCCTGTCCTTGGAGTGTTGCATCTGCTATTCCCATTTTTATATTTTCGAGTATAATTTCTTGTACTTCCTTTTCAGTTATCTTGAATATTTCATATGTCATTACCTCATAATTTCCAGCCGTCTTCTTTTAATTTCTTTATTTAATTAGTTCCGTTTTTTGTGTTCCAACGCTTATATTGATTATTCTTTGTAACTCAGTGCATGCTTTTTGGAATTTCCTTTTTTTCCTCCTCTTTTCTTTGCCTGATATGATTTTTGTGGTTCTTTGGACACACACAATTCTCGCTTGTATTTAACTTGTCTTTCCCTATACTCTTCTATAGAGATAGTTTGAGGACCAGCAGATTTCGGTTGAGGGGTATACTTCGGTGGATCAGGACTGTTGCTGCACACTGGAGTGGGGACATATTCCAGTAATTCTTCCCACTTAAAAATTTTATCTATTTCTATTTGGGACACTAAAAGATTTATGCTTTGAAATAATTTATGCTGTGCGGGATTAATTTAAGTTGGACAGGATCAAAAAGAATTGACAGAAATTAATTTATGTTGGGCAGGATCAAAAAGAGTTGAAAGAAATTAATTTATGTTGGGCAGGATCAAAAAGAGTTGAAAGAAATTAATTTATGTTGGGCAGGATCAAAAAGTGTTGAAAGAAATTAATTTATGTTGGGCAGGATCGCCATGTAATGATAATCGATGGAAATGTGTGTAAAAATGTGTAGTTTGTAATAAAAAAAAGTTTTTAAGTATTATCTTAGCACTTCTGCCGCTTTTTGCCGAGCATTAATATGCACGAATTTTTGAGAAGTAAGACAAGTCAAAATTAGAGTTGAATTAATTCTGCCTTTATTGAATAATTATACTAGCTTATATACTAAAATATTCTATTAGTCAGCATTTCTCGCTAAAAATAAAAATACAATTTATTGAACTTAATTTTCTTAAAACACTTACAAATATTTCTGTTGTGACAATTTCTGCTGACTTAACATAAATTTCTTTTATTTAAATTAAACTTAACAATTTTTGTATTTAGGGTTTTATGTTACATATAGTACAGTGATGTGCATCAGTATGCATACACTACACATCAGACTATCATCAGTCTCTGCGACCGCACACAAGCACATAATATTTTTGTGTGCGTGCGTTCGGGGCTTTCTTAGTTCGGGGCTTGGTTATCACTGATCTAAATACACAAAAAATTGTTTAAATTGAAAACTTTTTATATCTCCTAAACATAAAATAAATGGCTGAATTGGATCTCCTTTTGTTGCCAAAAATGATATATGGTCTTCTAAAGACTGCATTGTTGAATTGATATAGTACAGTGATGTGCATCAGTATGCATACACTACACATCAGACTATCATCAGTCTCTGCGACCGCACACAAGCACATAATATCTTTGTGTGCGTGCGTTCGGGGCTTTCTGAGTTCGGGGCTTGGTTATCACTGATCTAAATACACAAAAAATGGTTTAAATTGAAAACTTTTTATATCTCCTAAACATAAAATAAATGGCTGAATTGGATCTCCTTTTGTGGCCAAAAATGATATATGGTCTTCTAAAGACTGCATTGTTGAATTGATATTGATATAAATAAACGACTCTTGGTAATCCCTTAGAGTAAATTTTCCATACTCTCTTTTTCCGTTGACATTTTTTCTTAAAAACTTTTTTGTTTGGGATAAAAAGTAGTGTATGCACCACAATAATTTAAGATGAAATATGTCCTTGTCTGAAAAAAGAAACATTTTAAAAGAATGTGTTTATTGTAATTAAAAAAGAAATGTAATATAAATACCTTTTTCAATTTCGTTTCTGTCTATTGAAGATAAAGTTTGTTAAACATTTGGATCTTTAATATTTGATTGAATTTTTAAATATTTGTACACATTTAACAGCTTCGTTTCCCAACTCATAATTGTCGGTATGTTTTTGTATATTGCGTTGAAATCGCCGTCAATCTAAAAAAATCGTATTACTTTAGTTTACTTTATTTGTACTGTGGCCACAGATTGAGAACTTCTTTTATGTTCTGACACCCTTTTTTTATTTGATTTAAGCGAAATTCTGTGCACACGGCCCATGCGGAATTATATTCGTCAGATAATAAGTTATCAAATTTAAGACTTTGAAGATATATATGGGCATCATCTTCAGGTACTGTAAGAAGAAAAAATCATATAAATACTTTAATTAATACATTATTTTATAAGTTTAACTTACTTAACGTAACTTGTGTGTCCGACGAAATTGTAGACAAATCCAATTCTCGGTTGTTAAATTATTTTAACATCTTCTTCTTGTTGTGGTTTTTTACATACAACTTTCCTCTTCGTCCTCTTTCTCAAGAATTTTTTTAAAGCAATAACTCATTAGCATAATTGCTTTTTTTTTTGCTTAGTTTAACAAGCCCCAGATTACCCTTTCTATGAGATACTGATCCGCCAGATTCTACCACTACTTCTTGCAGAGGTTGTACCAAATATTCCTCCATTAGTTTTTTTTCAGCAAATGTTCCGTTTTAAATGAATTAAAAACTGCCTCACATTTACCTGCAAGTGTACATATTTGTTAATATAAATCATTGTGGACCTTTTTTCCGAAATTACAAAACAGTGATAGAAGGGGCTGAACTATTAATTTAACCATATTTTCATTTATAGCTTCTGCATCTTTCCTGGAAAATTTGAGTACAAATCACATTGGAATAGCAACAAATTTTTTAATATTTCACTTAAATTTTCTTCTTTTTCAAAATTGTAGTGTGCGCTACATTCCATTTCCTCATGATTATCTGTTTTGTTAATTTCAGAAATATTGGCATGCAAATTCACATTTTTATCAATATTTTTTACGTTTTTTAAATATTCGTTATTTGAACGATTCTCTACTGAATGTTTTGCGCGAACATGTTTTTTAAATGCAGACGAATTTTTATAAATGCTGCCGCAGTATCTTTAATCGTCATTACATTTAAGAAAATGATAGGATTTCAAATGATGCAAACAAATTTCATTTGCAATAAATCTTTTTTTACATAAAAAACACTTCATTTTAATACTTACTTTATTATAATTGGCACAATTAGTATAAATCTATTTACATATGTATGCAATAGATATTAATTATTTATTTTTATTTATTTCGTACACTTTTAAAACATTAATCACTTGTTCCCTTCAGGGTTGAAAATAAACTGAATCAAATGAAAGAAATTTAAAAAAATAAGTTGATGCTATGCATGTTGTTGTTACAGCATTCCACAAAATCGTTTATGACCCGTTATTTTTCTCTGAAACTTACGTTAATATAATGAAACATTACGTTGCACTAATGATGAATACATACTAGGTATTTACTATATTTCAAGTTTGGTTTTTTACTTCTTTTTTTTTTCTCTTGTTTTCCTCTCTCGTTGTTTTTTTTTTTTGAACTTAAATTGTATTTACATTATATAGATGAATAGATCATTGTATTTACGACACAAATAATAAAATTGTTATATTTACTACAAATTATATGAGTTTATTAATTTGTGCGTGCTCATATTAAGCTAAGTCCCGTTAGATAATAATAATGACAAATTTCGTTAATGTAATGATAACTTTCGTTGCATTAATAACAAAATCATAAAATATACTATTTTTTTGATTTAAGGTTTTCTCTTTGTTTCTATGTTATGTTTTTTGTTTTTGTTGTTTGGTGGTGTGTTAAAATTCAGAATGAAAGTTTTCGTAAATAGTAGGAAACTTTGTTATTTCTTTTCATTCGGGCTACGTAAAAATATCATTTAACTTTGAAGGGTGGTGTAATTTCTACAAATATTCAATGATAAATAAAAATTATATTTAAAAATATAAATTAATAACTTTCGTATTGGGAATATTCATTTGTAATATTTTACTATACGGATTTATGCCAGAAATCATACATCAAAGTTTTACGTAGCCCGCACAGAAAAAATTATTGCCGAATTATTTTCGAAAAACGCTTGTTTGAAATTTTTTTTGATTTCTACAAATTTTTTTACTGATTCAATCAATATTTTTGTTTGATTTTTATTTAACCAACAAAAATGTGGACAACTCTTCAAAAATTTAATAAGCGCGCTATTGGTTTGAAGTTTTCATAATTTTGTATGAAATATTTAACGCTCTTTAATGTTGTCGTCTTTTTGCATTTTTTTTATTGATTGTAAGCAACACTTCTTTATGTGAAATATAAGAACTATAACAAAAAACACATGCAGTCTATTTTTGGACGCTTTAAAAAAGTACAGCAATAAGAAAAATGATAAAATAGCGTGACGAGGTTTGTAGTAAAAAAAAACAACAAAAACAATAGCAGGTAAAAAAAACGTTTCATTTTTTTTAAACAACAGAAAAAACATTATAAGAAACAAAATAAATTTTTGGTTGGTTTCAAAGTTGGTAAAAAAAAAAAAAAAAAAACCGTATTCAATTTTTTCAAATAGTTTGTTTAAATACATCAAACACAAAAATAGAATGATGGCGGAAAACATATCGAGTCGGTCTGCCGCCGTTTTTGGTTACATTTCTTCTTCATTAGCAAAGGAAAGGATAAAGCAACAGTGAGTGATGAAGAAAAACACTGTGAGTATAAATGTGACTTCGTTCAAAAATTATTCCAACAAAAAAATATGTCTCAAAGCCAGCCGGCCGCTATGCTCTGCTTCATCTTCGCCAACAGTGCTTGCTTGTGTGCGCATCATTGCTTGTGCCAAAACTTTTTTGTTTGATTCAGCAAAATTATTTGTTTGAAACTTATATGAATTTCAGTAAACTTTTTGTTTGATTCTGTAAAATTATTTGTTTGAAAAAATCGGCGTTTTTTTTCAATAAACAAAATGCAAATAAATTGTTTGAATATGCGAATTTGTTTGTAGGACCGATTTTAGACAAAAAATTGTTTGATTCTACAAATTTTTTGTTTGAATTGGAAAAATATTTTTTTCTGTGCGAATTAAACGTATTTCGTATCATTAATGATACAACGAAATTAAAGAAAATTCCAGTTTTGGAAGTTACATAGTATTAATGAAAATCGCATAGCTGCAATGAACAGTTTAGTACCAGTAATGAAGATTTTTATTGCATAAACTAATAGAGGCCAATGAAATGGTTTCATTCCAGCAACGAAGCGTTTTTCTTTGAGTGTATGATTTGTGAGTTGCAATGATAATAAGCTTCAGTACACGCATCAAAATTTGTTCTGGCTATATCTTTAAACTCTGGGTCTATTACATTTTCAGAAGCTGTCATTACCTCCTGATACGACGATTCTAGCTTGGCCCATCTTGTTTCCAAGTCTTTTAACTTGACCCCGAGCACCGATTCAGTCTGCTCTTCAACATGAATCGTATTAAATTTTTGGCAAAACTGGAGTAAATGATCACAATTAAAGACAAACTAGATGACCCGTGCGAATATTTCGCACCGTAATTTTTATCAATGAAAATATTAATTTTTCAATTTCTAATTATTTTTCGTCATTAGTGTTAGAAATAAGCTTTAAAATGAGATATCATTCATTAAATTTGATGCGGTGGTATGGGAGATATTTGCAACCGACAAAAAAAGTGCTTTAGAAACAGGGCTGTCAGACTTGGGGATTTATCCCCAAAGTTGGGGATTTTATGCGAGCAAAAAGGACAAAGAAAGTCATTTGGGGATTGGGGATTTAAAAAAAAAATTCGGGGATTTTTTGGGGATTTTACACTCTTTTAATATATTTTCCCTTTTATTATTTATGCTTATTTTTCTTTGTCTCGTATTAAAAATATGAAAAAAAGTAGCAAAACTTTTATCTTACTCTTATCAACAACTTATACGGTGTAAAAGGTCCTTATTAATGGTGTTTTCTTTTCTACAAAAAATGTGACATTTTATTTAAAAATAATGGAATTGGGTGTCTGTTTCTTAAAAATTTTTCTGCCGAAAAGGGTGGCTTTTTTTAATTCTAAAAAACTCACTATTTCGGAGCAAAATTTTCAAGAAACAGTCACCAAATTGCATTTTCTTTAAATAAAATGTCACATTTTTTTGTAGAAAAGAAAACACCATAAGATTATCATTTTAGTTAAAAGGTAGTGTTAAAGGTACTTTATAAATTTATGTTTTATTTTTCCTTCAGGGTACAAACAAAATAAAATAATTTTTTTTACAAAAAATGTTTATTTGGGGATTTTTGGGGATTTCTAATTAAAATTTTTCTTACTATTTTTACTTTAAAAAGAAAAAAAATTTTATATTTGGTCAGAAAAAAAACAAACAGAAAAATATTTACTTATTAAGGTTTTTTTTTCTTAATTTGGGGATTTTTGGGGATATTTTTTTAATTTTTTGGGGACAAGGAAAAAAAGTACCTGGCAGCCCTGTTTAGAAATAATATATATGATTGATCTTTTTGAAAAGGGTTAGTCTTTTGCCCTGTTGTACTCATCTTGAGAAATGAGATTTTTACAAGTTTTGGTTTGCTAATATAAACTTCGAATTGTTATGGTTTGTGTGAGGGGCTATATAAAAGCACTAGATACTTATATTATTGTTTATCTAGTTTCAAATATAGGCGTACTTTAAACCGGCCTATTAACTATTGTAGGGATCAGTAGTTACGAATTGTACTAGATATTAATACACTAATTTAGTTATAAGAATAAATAGGGTGCCATGGGTTAGGGTTCATACTTGCTTAATAGAGCTAAGGGCTAGAGCATACTCTAGTGATGTTGTTTAAATTTACTGGTAAAATTACAACAACCAATCAATTAAAAAGTGATGAAATAAGACTGCAAATCTTCAGTTATTGTTGAAGGCTTCTAAACGCAAAAAAGGTAACCTTGATTAGTTAAGGTATAATAAATTTGGGTATTATAAATTTGACATATATGATTCTCTCCTTATATGTGAATATCTAGCTTTTATGTATGAAATTTAAGGAGGAATTAATTGTTTTTAACAATTCGGACTATCTGAGTTTAGTACTAGACTTCAAAAATGGGATTAAAGCAACTCTGGTAATTTGTATTCACCAATGAGAGGAAAAAAACCAATTTTGAGTTTAATATTAGGTATTCCAAAGGCCTAATGGTATTAGGGAGTAATTTTATTTGAATACCGATTTTTTTTTTTTTTGTTTTTTTATCTATACCTATATACAAATAATTGTTCTCAGATATTAACCTCCTCTATTACAATTTATTTTGAAACAAGTAACTTATTTTTTTCGAATAAGTAAGGATCAATTATTTCTGTAAACGTTAGTACTTATTGAAACACAAAATTAGAATTATTTTTTCTTCATCAAACTTTATTTTATTTATTGTATTAATAGCATTGCACAGAAAAAAATAAAAATTGATTTTGATTAAAAAATTTGTGATATTAATTAAAAAATTAATTAAATTTGCACCTGTAAACAAATTAATAGTATCAATTAAACCAGTTAATAGTATTAATTAAACGTTTAATTTACTTGATTAAACGTTTAATTCACTTGATTAAATTTTTAATTAAAACTGATTTTGTTTTTGATTAATGCTTTAATTGGTGAACAATTTTGGAGAATTTTTTCTGTGTGGGTTTTAATTTAATTAAATTTCATTAAAAAATATTACATTTCAATTAATTACAATTCACTTTCCACTTATCCAATATCTCCAGGTTTAGTTCAGAGCAAAGTTTTTTCCACAAATTCTTAGTGATTTGTGTATTTAGTCCTTTTATTTGTGAAGGGCTGTATTTGATTTCCTTTCCTTTTCCTATCTCCACAGATCAATCACTTTTGAGTAAGAGTTTGGATTTAACCCTTTTGTTTTCTAATTTTTTCGTTTTTTATAGAGATCTTTATTATAAATCCGTAGAACATAATAAACACAACTAAATATTTTGTTGTTTATGAGAAAGCTATAAATTTTTTATTCTTTTTTTCACTTTTGAATAAACCGTTTTTAAAGTGTAAGATTCAAACAACTTTAAAAACTTTAAATTTATTTTCAATTTACTCTGTATTTAATTTTATTAAAGTTGAAAATTTAAACAACAATTTGTTGTTTAAATTTTTAGAGACCGCTATTAAATGTTTCCTGTTTTATCTTATTTTATTTAAAGTGTGCCATAAAAAGTGCAAGCGAGTGTATAGCAAACTTTTTACTTATGGGAACTAATTTGTGTACATTCCATGAAACATCCCAACAACCGGTCTGTTCGTGTACTAAGACAAAATAATTTCATTGGAATTAAGGTTATGTACATTCCAGGAAACTTCCCAACAACCGGTCTGCTCATACACCAAGAATGCACAAATGAGTTTAATTTTAGAAATTTAAGTAAAAACCGCACGCGTTTATTTTATTTAAGCGCACAACTTTAAGTAGCAACAAAAAAACAACTTTCATAATAAAAAAAACGCATAAGCAACTAGGTACATATATTTTACAATAACTCTGGGGTTAAATTCGCTTTATTTATTTATTTCCGTTTATTAAATCCGTAAACAGTTCCTTAAATAAATAATTATTTATCTATAAAAGGAAATTATGCCATGCGTGGCGGTACTGACGAGAAATAAATTTAAATTCAATTTCAAATAAATTTTAACCGCTAAGTTGACTTTTATTTTGTTTTAATTTAAATTGAATTCGATTTAAATTTGGCCATAACTTAAATTTTAACTATTGTAAGCTAAATTTAATTTCATGTGTACGCAATATACTTTCTTTTTTTTACCGTATTCTTTTGCAGCGGAGTGTATCCGTTTGTCGCTTTGTGTTAATAGGTATTCCAATATACGATTACACTCGGTCTTTTGCCTTCGTGGTGTTCAGTTTTTCTCGTATGAGCTTTAGACTTTCAATTTGTGAATAATTAAAAAAAAAAAAAAAACTTAGTGACGCCAGGACGACATTTTGTTCTTTAACTGGTGGTCTTGTGGCCTTAAATGCCGCTAGTGTACGCATGAACTTTTTAAAGTCATACTAGTTTTTTATTTCTGTTAAAATTGGAACTTAAAGTTTCAATAAAACAATTAAAAGTGTTTTTTTACGTAAAACTGTGCAGTGAAGCCAGTACTCTTTTTCTTTAAAAAAAGGCAACTACCGCTGTTTTTGCCCATATGGGGAAAAAAAGAAAGAAAAAGCCAGACGGAAGTGAGCACAAAAAGCAGAGAGAGGACGGGGATACCTCGATTAATTCTCAGGAAATGTTGAGTGAGTCAGGCCCATCCACATCGTCGTCGGTGTCATCTGTAGCATCTATGGAAAATCTAATTGAACAGCAGGTAGGGGAAGCGGAAAGTCAAACCGCCCCTCAGACAGAATCTGGTAAGTCACCTCAACAACCTCCTTTTGACCCACACCCTGGCCCAAATGGCTCCAAACAAGCTATGGCCGAACAAGATCGTGAAGTGATTAATTGGTACCAGGGAAATCATCCTAGTCCCTTTTTTGTGTTAATTAGGTCCAAAGACCAATTATCTACACGCAGGATGAATAGTGAGCTTTTTCTTTTTGAAAAACTTAAAAAAATTAAGTTTTCGGACATCATGCTCAAAAATATTGGAGATCGCCTGTACCGGGCATCTTTCCCAAACGCAGAGGCTGCAAATGCTTTTGCCCTCAATCGTAATCTAGAATCTGAAGGGCTCGAGGCTTTCATTCCGGATAGATTTACTCAAAAATTTGGCATCATAAGAAATGTCCCCCAATCTTTCACTGATAGTGAAATAATGGCTGAAATTGAGGACCAAAACTCGCTGGAAGTTGTGTCGATCCATAGATTTCATAGGAAAAATGAGCTTGGAGCAGTGGTTCCATCCCTTACAATTAAGGTTGGTTTTAATACTACATCATTGCCTAAGACGGTTAAGATGTTTGGTACCCTAGTTAGGGTGGACATTTAAGTTCCACCACTAAGACAATGCAAAAATTGTGGTCGCCTTGGACATATAGCTATTCGCTGCAGGGGCAAAAAGAGGTGTCTTAGCTGCGGTGCTAATATGTCCTGCCCTAACAACTGTGTCAATTATAAATGTGATTTCTGTTTAACAAATTCCACATGTGTTGATAACTGTGGTTCTAAAATATGTCTTAGCTGCAATTCAAACTCTCATGATTCTTCAAATCGTGATAAATACCCTAAATGGAAAAATGAAAAATATATTCAGGAGGTAATGGCTCTGTCAAATCTCTCAAGAAAGGAGGTAATGGTTAGATACTCGCTTAACGATAACTATTATGCACTACTTGCTGACAAAGAATATGATATCAATTTCCCCCACTTGGAAAACAAACGTAAACCAGCCATGTTTGATCATAACCAGGAGATCAACCGTAGGATCACCAAGGTTAAATATAGTAAAATTGTGTCAACACGACCTAACATCACATACCCTCAATTACAACCTGTAACTGTTGAGCCGTCGCAGGCGGTGTATAAAAGCCCCAAATATTTTACCATTTCAGAATTTTAAAGAACCATTAAACTACTCACGGACCAACTTGCGGTAATTTTCAATGATGAATCACCTGAAAAAATGAATATTATATCTAACTTTAAAAATTCACTTCTAGCTGTTGGCAATGCCATTAACAAAGAACTAAACTCTGAATCCTTGTCTGACAACCCGTAACTAACATCTTTATTAATTCTTAAATCAATATGCTAATATCTCACTACAATATTCAAAGTCTTAGAGCCAACAAATCATCTTTTGAATTTTTCCTCAATAACCATGATGTTGATATCTGCGCGGTAAGTGAAATCTTCTCCTTTGATGAAAACCAACAATATACTAATATTTTCAATTATAATTCTGTTACAAAAACCAGACCTGATAATTATGGCGGGGTTGCGATTTTTTTCAAAAAACACATTAGATTTATAAATCTAATGTTTTCATCATTGTTGGATATTCTTGTATGCGAAACCACCAACCTCACACCTAACATTACAATTGCATCAGTCTACTTTCCACATTCTGTAAAAAATGATACACTTCATCATGAACTACTCAAACTTTTGAACTTTGTTGAATCCAAAGAAAATGTCTTGATATGCGGTGATTTTAATGTTCGTTCTCCAGCTTTTGGCGATACTTTAACATCCAGTCGTGGCAAGCTTTTGACGAATATTTTTGACTTAACTGATTTCAGATGCCTGAACTCTGGGGAGATAACTTTCAGAAAAACGATCGCCGACCCATCTTGTGTAGGCTCCGTGCTTGACCTTACTTTTACGAATTCAAGACTGTCCTTTGAATGGTATGTTTTTCAAAACAACATCGGAGGTAGCCATCATTACCCTGTTATGTGTAAAACGGATTCCATTAACATTAAAAACATTAGATTTGTTTCAAAGAAAAAGTTAATCAACAGCTTAAACAATTTATCAATTTCGACATCTTTCGATGATATTGAAAATGATTTTCGTAATGTTATAGACAGGTCAACTTATATTCTTGAGAGCTCCAAACGTAAACCAAAAGTTTGGTGGAACTCCAATTTAACCAGGCTGCATCGTTTAAAAACTGCTGCACAAAAATGTTTCAACTTCTACAAATCTCCGGAAAATGCTAATGCCCTTTTATCTGCAATTAAAAATTTTAAATCATGCCTCAAAGAATCCAAAATTAATTCCTTTAATACAAAAATTAGCGAGTTGAATACTAAACCAGACTCCAAATCGCTTTTCAGATTTATAAACAACTGTAAACATTATGGCACAGATAGACTTCGCAATAAATGGAATTCCAAAAATGATTTTGCTTTTTTGACACATCTTAAAAATCAGGTTACTGATTGTAATAATTTGGCATTAGATATTACGGCACCCGCTGCGGATTTTTCTCCTTTTTCTTTTGATGAACTCAAAACAGTTTTAAATATGAAGTCAAAACCCTCAGCTGCTGGTCATGACAGAATAACATATGAAATGATAAGATCCCTAGGACCATCTTCTTTGGAGAATTTATTAATTGCAATAAATGATAAATGGCAAACTTTGGATATTAACGATGCGTGGAGGAAAATAAGAATTGCACCCATACCTAAGAGGAACAAGGATCTTGAAATTTATACTAATTTTAGGCCCATTGCCCTCATTTCAGTTTTCATAAAAACTATCAACTTAATGGTCAAAGCTAGACTTAATACATTTCTTGATGAAAATAATATTCTACCAAATCGTTCCTTTGCATACAGGAAATATTTCTCTGCAAGCTCGTGCATAAATGAAATAATACATACCATTGGAATTCTCAAGGAAAGAGGTGAGAAAGTCATTTTATGTGCTATCGACATCTCTAAGGCATATGACTGCGTTAATCTTAATAAAATGCAGGAGATTTTATCGGATATCAATTGCCCCTGTCACATTAAGATCTGGATGTTGAATTTTCTAAGACGAAGAATTCTTATTATGGGAAATTGTGAAATCGAAGTATCAAATGGCCTGCCGCAGGGAAGCTCTCTTAGTCCTACACTTTTTAACATTTACACCGCTCATCTTCATCAATTACAGGATTCAAACACACATTTTTTTCAATATGCGGATGACTTTATTCTGATTTCATCCAGCAAATACTTTGATCAGGCAGTACATAATCTTCAACAAAAATTATCTCTGTTTAAACAAAAAACGGATAACATAAATTTAACTTTTAATTCAGAAAAAACCAAAATTTTATATCTAGCCAAAGGCTCTCGCAAAGAAGTAAAAATTACAATAGATGCCAAGCCCATTGAAAATGTTAAAAGTATTTGTTTTCTGGGTAGAATTATCAATAAAAGTTTAACTGTCAAAGAACATTATGACGAAATTTTTTCCAGAACTTCTTCAGCTGTAAATGCTATTAAGATGATCACCCCTATAAAAGCTGGTCTTAATCCGAAAATTGCTATTAATTTAACAAAAAGTATTGTTTTTTCAAAAGTAGAATATGCACGTTCGACCACTGCCATATCTCCCAATTATATTAACAAACGAATTGCTACTTTTCAGAATAATCTTCTACGCAGATCTCTTGGTTTGACTCCGTCTACTCCCATACACTTAATTTATGCATTGGCAATTATTTTACCTCCACCACAAAGAGCTCTTTATCTAGCTGCGAAGGAACTGGCTAAGATGAAAATTTTTAGGAAACAAGCATATGATTACTTTACAACTCAAATATGCAATAAATCGAGTCTAAACTTCGTTTACTGCAACTACAAGGACATTTTTGACAAAATTGCTGTGCCCTCGAAGACAGGGAAACCGCCTAATATGAATGTGATTTTAAACTTATCACCATTCTGCAAAAATGCTGCTAATCTTCAAACTTTTCGTCCTTACTATCTTGACGCCTTAGACACGTATAGAGGTGTGGGATATGCTATATTTGCCACGGATGCATCAATAACGGACTCTTCTACAGGCTTTTCGGTATGCAATATTTCAACCAACGGCTCATGCCTTTACAGGATAGCCTCCAGAATCTCATCTCTTAGTGGGGAACTCTATGCAATTTATAAAGCAGTTAAGTCCATAATCAAGGAGGGTATATCTAGGGCAGTGGTTTTCACAGATAGCAAGAATGCATGTATTCTACTCGACAAAAAACATAGTAACAATTTCCTCATTTCTAAAATTCTCACGACAATTCAAAACTCGCAAATAGACTCTATAATTTTTATTTGGTGTCCTGCGCATATTGGCTTGGATTTTAATGAAAAAGCTGACAGCCTGGCCAAGCGGGCTGTAACGGAGGGTCAACTGGTAAATCATCAGCTTACAATAACAGATGCCTGTACACAAATATACAACAGGCTATGGTTAGATTGGTCCAGAGAGTTCTCGCAAACCTCTCAAGTCAAAGGTATATGGTTTTCTCAATTTTTTCACACGCCACCTAAAAAACACTGGTTTGGTAATTCAAACATGGAGAGTAAACACATTAAGGTTATAAACAGACTACTCACAGACCATACGTATGGTAAAAAGTATCTCAAACTCATCAAGGCGGAACAATCAGACATCTGTGACACCTGCAACACACAAGAAACCGAAAATCATTCCATTTTTAACTGCTCAAAATATAGTCACCTCAAATCCAACTTTAAATTTTTTAACAAATACAACAACCTTCAAATGCTTCTCAAGGATTTCAAAATTGATGTATTCAACGAGCTTGTCAAATTCATACAATTGGCCAAAATCACCTTATAAGTTGGAAATCTACAATCCCATTAATAAACTCATTCCAAGCTGCTCTCCCCTTCTCTGCTTTTGTGCTCTTCCTCGACATCACAGATCTTGGAAGCCACTACGTTTCCTGAGGTTTCTTTGCTCCAACAATTTTATGAAATCATCACATAATCATCTTCTCTGCTCGACATTAACCACTCATCAAGTTAGCAAACTTAAATATAGCGAAAGTTAAGGCAAAAGCTGTTTCCAGTCCTGGCATATAAACCTTGTGTTTTGCCATTCTTACATAATCAAAAAAAAAAAAAAAAAAAAGTATTCCAATATAATTATTATAAGTATATGTTTGTTTTCTCTTTTTAACAACCTTTAGTTTTTTTTTTTTTGAAGTGACAAAGAATTGTTTTTACATTTGCTCTTTATTTCAATAATTTTAGTTTTATAAAGAAAATAAATTCCAGTACGCTTTTCTCTGTTTTCCCGTTTTCCTTATTTATATGAGATCACAAATTTAAGAGCGTAAATAGGTAAGTACTTATTATTTTTTGATATAAGTTTCACAAAAAAATATGTTAAGAGAAAACAAACCCGAATATAAGCAAGAAAATAATTGTTTAAAATGTGTGTGTGTGTGTGTGTGTATGATTTTAGCGTTGGGCTTTGCTAAGAGAACGTAATCAAATTTATGTTTGCAATTAAAATTTTAAGGGCAAGTTCATGTGTTTAAGCACCATGTGAAAAATAAGGGATAAATTTAACGTGCAAATGAGTGTGTTTGTGTTCATGTTTTTATTTGTTTGTTAAGATCTTTTGGTTTGTTCTTGTTTTTTCTTTTCAATGTAATTAAAAATTTTTTTTTGTAAATTTTCAAGGAATAATTCTCTTACGAGAAATAATTTTTATTCAACTTCCTGATTTATATGTAGGTATTTTCTATATTTTTTTCTCATGGGAACATAAAGTTAAGAAAATTATTCCGCTTTTTTTTTTTTTTTAAATTATTACCTTAAGAGAAAACAAAATTTAATTTAACCAAAGTATATATTATTTCTTATGCGTGTGTTTTGGTTTTTTATTCTCTTTTACACTTTTTTTTCAGTTCTTAAGCGGTTGTTTAATTGTATTCTTCTCTTTTTATTTTAAAGGGATGTTTCCAAGGTAGGTATATTTATAGTTTTTCTCTTTGTTTTTAAATTAAATTTGCCACCACAATTAAAATTTTTTTTCTTTAAATAAGCACGTTTTAAACACAATTAATTTTCAAAATAGCTCTGAATTACAACCATAAAATTTTTTCCTTTTCTTAAGATAACACATCATTTTTATTCCTTATTTCACATATAGGTTTTAAATTACAATAGGTAATTTCTACTTTTTTTTTCTCTTTTTATGCCAAAAAAACTAATTTTTAATGACCAAATATAACTAAGAGACACTTTTTATTTTGGTAGTTGATTTTTGCGTACACGAAACGATCTCTTTTTTCCGTTTCTTTTCTCTTGTGACGTCTTATTTTTTTTTATTCCAAATTTGGTTTTTTTCGCGCTTTAACTCTTCCTATTATAGGTAGATACCAGTGTTGCCACTTTGTGGGTAATAACCCGAATTTGGTATAATTTTTACTGTCGTGGGTAGAGCGTGGGTAATTTCTATTAGGTGTAATTCAAGTGTAATTTACTTCAGATACCCAAATAAAATCAAGATTCGATATCAGTGATAACATTTATTTCTTTTTAAATATTGTTGATAAAAAATGCACAGTCTTCGGAACCAAAGTATCGGTGGCTTTTTAAGAAAACTCTTCCATCATTAAATATATATATTTTCCAAAGTTCGATAATGAATGTCGCAAGATGGACTCTTAGATTTGGATAAAGATGACTTACATAATGATTTAGAACCTAAAGTCTATTGAAAAAAAGTTATTCAAATTAAAAACTAGCCTGGGGGAAGAAATGTTTCCAATATTCAAACATATAACTAATTTTATTTTTATCTGGCAACGTTTAGTTTAAAAAATATTAAACGCCCTTAACTATTGTTAAACTGAATTACAGTTATAAACAGTATTATTTTAAAACCATGAAACTTAAAATGGTAGACAATACAAAAAATTAATTTTAATCGCAAATTAATACAAGGCATTACCAATTGAAACTGATTTCAAACAAACAGGCACCGCGCCTGTCCTTGAC
Organism: Pollenia angustigena; assembly: GCA_930367215.1. NCBI lineage: Eukaryota > Metazoa > Arthropoda > Insecta > Diptera > Polleniidae > Pollenia > Pollenia angustigena. Next base: position 91,064,154 of record OV884060.1, read on the forward strand.
GAAATGCATTGCAGACGTCCAATTTTGTTCTTCTTTTTCGAACATTGCTGGCTGCATGTCACGGATAAAATGAACAATGTTAACATCCAGGACGTCAATTTTTGCTGGTTTATCAGCACAAACCAGTGACTTCACAGCCCTACGGAAAACAATCAAGAGGTGTCACATCGCGCGGCCTTGAAGTCTAAATGACAGTTTATTTTCTCTAAATCAAAACATCGCCTTAATTTGTGAAAAAATAAGTTGCGTCATTTAAATCATGAAGTCGCCTATACGTTGCGAAAATCGATGGCTGATTTTCAAAGTCAATGTGAATAATTTGGTGGCGTTGTTCAGGCATGAATATATTTATGATGATGTGCCTTAGCAAAAAGTGAGAGCAGCTGACAGTTCGTTTGACTGCTATCCTTCGTAAGCTCTATCGGGCTTAAAAAACACCCATTTTAAAGGAATGGCAATGCGAATTTTTAACCTTCCCTAACCCAATGTGGGAGTTAAACTCATCATTTTAGGAGTTTTATTTTATGTGTTTTTAATTGTTGTTTTTTTTTTTTTTTTGTTATTTTATTTTTGTTAATTTATTTTAAACAACAATAAGAATCTTAACAGTTTGATCCAGTGTTCGAAAATAAACACTAAATATCGTTTCTTAATGTTCGGTTCGGTAGATTTGTGGAAAACACAAACGGTAATAGTGTTTGTGTAGAAAATCATTAAAAAAATAACGTTTCCCTGTTAGACATCTTTCGAACCCAAAAAATTACTGTTTTTATCAAACTCAACAAAAGAAATGAACATTTAATTCTGTTCGTTTTTTTTTTAAACCACAAACTTCAATGTGTTCTGTTCGGCTCGTTAATGTTTGTCGCTTTTGACTGATAAAAAAAAACGAAACATTTTTTACAAAAACAAAATACACCCACGATAAAAACATTATAGAACATTAAAACATAATGTTTGTCTACAGTATCACTACAATTGTTCTGTTTTTTAACGAAGAACCGAACATTATATAATGTTCGGTTCTTTCTTGAAAATAGTTACGAACGTTATTAAGGGTTATGTATGTCTACACAATCACTAAAAAAATAGATATCGTTCCTGTGTGTGTGAACCAGAGAACCTCAAATCTCACTATTTTTGTGCATTTATTCATACGCTAAAATTTACAATAACTCTATACATGCAAAACAAAGTTCAACGTTGGTAATTTTTTTTTCCTTTCGTACACATTTGATATTTTCATTTATTCGTTTTTTATTGAAAGTGCTTTATTTGCATTTTTGTTGCTCACGCAATATAACACAACTGAGTAAATTCAAAAGAGCACATTCTCTATTCTTTTGTTTACATTAACAACAACAACAATAAACAACGATGAGACGCTTTTTCAAAATTAACAACAATAAAAACAACAATAACAAAAATACATTGTACCTACTACTACTACTACTGTACTTTTTGTTTCTATGGAAATTGTGTGTACCTACATAAGTATGTGTGTTTAGTTTCATTTAAATTTTTTTTTTCTTGTACTACATAGTTAATGCTGCATAAATACATGAGTAATGATTGTTTGATTTCTGGCTCTTTCGTTTGTATTTTTTGTTTCTTTACCAAACAATCATTTGCGCTCAGAACACTTAGAATCTTTATAAAAAAAAACGAAGGCAACGATTGTATAGATAACAAAGCACGATGTGCGTTATTTGAATGACTGCAAACCAGCAGCGAATATTTGCGGTTGCGCGAGTTTGACTGTATGACCGTAAGCGTGTGTATTTGTTGTCGTTAATTAAATGCGATTTTTTTTCAATTGCAAAAAGCTATTCTCTGGTGTGAACCGAACGTTAAATAATGTACTGTTTATTTTCGAACACTGGTTTGATCTTCTTTCAATGAGTTTGTTGTATTTTTGCTTCTTTGTAAATGTCTTTTTATTAAATATTTATTCAATTTTATATCAGGTGTAATTTCATTTGAATCGGGTAATTTTGCTTAATCTCAAGTGTAATTTTGAATTTTGCTGGTGGTAACACTGGTAGATACACAATTTTATGCTTGTGGATTTTATTTTTTTTTTGTCATTATTTTTTTTATTGAATCTTCATATAATAAATATGAACTAACAATAATTAATCAAATCTTAACCTAATACGTTATTTTATGTCCTGCCAGTGCCAGACAAAATTTTCTTCATCACGGGTTCTGTTCACTTATATAGGTGTTTATCGCTCATCTAATTGGGTAAGTGCTGCAGTGTCTCTTCTTCTTAAGCGAGTGTTTAAAATATTTCGAGCTAGTGGATTTGGGTGTTGTTTAAGCCTTTTTAAATATTTTATTGCATTTATTGTAATCATAGTGCCATTAGTCACATTGAGATCCTTATTAATGTTTGAGTTTTTAACATACCAGGGAGCTGCTGTGATTATTCGAAGAAGTTTATTTTGGCGCCATGAATTTTGTCGATATTAGAGGCCGAGGCAGTGCCCCATAGTTGAATACCGTAGCACCAGATAGGCTTTAAGATAGAGTTGTAAAGTAGAAGCTTGCAATCGAGACTATGGACAGAATTTCTTCCAATAAGCCAATGAATTTGGATGGCTTTTAGTTTCATTTGAGTTAATTTTGCCTCTATATGGCTTTTCCACGTTAAACGGCGATCTAGATGAATACCGAGGTATTTTATATGCGAAATTTGAGGTATTATTTGATTATTGATTTTAATAGGAGGGCATGATTCCCGACGCAAGGTGAATGTTATATGTACGCATTTTTGCTCATTGACCATTATCCTCCATTGTCTTAACCATATTTCTAGTTGAAATATATGATGCTGTAAGTAACGCGATGCTTCATAGCGATTTTCGTGGACGCTTAGAAAAGCTGTATCGTCTGCAAATGTTGATGTTTGTGTGTAGTTGCTTGTTGGCATGTCCGAAGTATAAATTAAGTATAATAGGGGGCCCAGGATGCTGCCTTGTGTTACTCCAGCGGCAATGGGCTGAGGTGAACTTAAGAAATTTCCTTCTTTAATAATAAATGACGACCGACTAAGTAGCTTGTGTGTGTTTGCTGGTAAATTTTGCTTAAATTTATGTAATAAGCCTTCATGCCAGACTTTATCAAAAGCTTGCGAAACATCGATGAAGAGTGCTGAGCAATATTTCTTTTCTTCAAATGCTTTTCTTATGACATTTACTATTCGATGAGTCTGTTCGATTGTGCTATGTTTTCTTCTAAATCCGAACTGATGGTTTGGAATACATCTATTTACACTTAAAATCGGTGTTAATTTTGAAACTAATAATTTCTCAAACAGCTTTGACATATTTGATAATAAGCTAATAGGCATATAAAACTCAACTTTTGTATGATCTTTACCTGGTTTTGGTATCATGGTAACTAAGGAAACCTTCCATTTTTGAGGATAGTATTCAAGGCGTAAAATAGCATTAAAAATAAAAATAATAATTTTCTTTGCTATGCGAGGTAGCTCCAAAAGCATTTTATTTCTAATTTTATCAATACCAGGTGCCTTCTTAGTGTTTAAGTCACAAATAGCCTTTTCGATTTCTCTTAAATCAAATCTGAGGGGATTAGCTGCTCTAGCAGCAACAGGTGGTAACTCGACCGCAATATTGTGAAATATATTTGGTGTAAATACGTTTTTCAAGTGATTAATAAACAGATTTCCTTTTTCAATATCGTTTCTTGCCCAATTACCATTCAAGTTTCTTAATGGTGGCTTAGATATAACTGGCCTTTTTAGATTTCTAGCTGCACGCCATAATGAGTAGTCAGATTGTGGAGTTGCATCAAGTTCCTTAAGATATTTTTCTAGAGAAGCCGTTTTCTGATTCTGCAGTAACTTTTTTTAGCTTTTTTGTGCACTCTTTTAATAAAATCTTAAGTTGCGGGGATCTGTAAAGTTGACACTCTCTTCGAACTCTCCTTTTTTCAGTCAAGAGCCGCTCGACATCTGAAGAATATATTTTATTATTTTTAATTTTTTTGGGGGTATCGCTGGAATGTTGAACAGGTAGTTTTAGAAAACTGTCAAAATTGTCAATAGAGCGATCTACATAATCCGGTGTACTGAGCGGAATATTTTCTGTGCAATGGGTACTGAGATATTTTTTATATTTTAACCAATTAATTTGCGTAGCTGTCGTCGCTATGTGACCAGTCGGAGGCACAATTCTATTGGGGTTCATTATAGTAACAATTGTAGGTCTGTGGTCGGATGATAATTCTAGGGAGGCTTCAACATAAATCGTTTTTATGGGAATGTTTTTAACCACGCCGAAATCTATGACATCTGGTATTTTTTGATGATCAGTGGGCCAATATGTTGGTTGTCCGCTCGCTACCGCATTTAAATCCATTTAGAAATATTTATAATATTGGTCCTCCGATATTGAAAATCTAGGAGGGGAGTATAACGATGAAATTACTAGGTTTCTATTTAATTCCTCAACGCAAATGTTCGTTGCTTGGAGATAATCTTCACGATGATTACACATTAGGTAGTGTTTGACTCGGGTTTTTATTAAAATAGCAGAACCTCCACAAGCTCTACCTCGTGGGTCCTTGGTATCATATAGTATATAACCATTTATTTTAAACGTATTTCTTGAGGTCAAATGAGTTTCAGAAATCATCATGACATCAATTTGTTTATTTTTAAGAAAGTATTCTAATTCATTTTTATGTTGGCGGATGCCGTTTGCGTTCCAAAAACAAATTTTTAAACAGTTCATGGTTTGTTAAGTACAGCTTGCAATAACATCGATTGCATTCTAAGCATTTCCTGCATCATATTACCCAATGCGTTCGTAAAATTATTTACTGTTTGCACTAATGTTTCCATGGTTTTTTCTAAACGACTTAAATTAGAAACCGTAGTTTCATCATTACTTGGCGAGGCACCTTGCATTGGCTGATGGTTTGATTTTAGGACGTTAGCGTAAGAGGTTCTGTTATTACTAGGCTGGGGGGCTTGAATTGCATTTGTGTTTACTTGATTTGCAACCTGCATTTGAGGGGTATTTGTTTTCGGTCCAACCGTCTGCTTGACGATATTATATACAGGGCATCCTCTATAATTGGCAGTGTGTTTACCGCCACAGTTGCTACATTTTTTTACGTTGGGGTCGGTTTTAGACTTATCGCAAGAAACTGTACCGTGTAGTTCACCACATACTACGCAGACAGGGGGTAAAAAGCAGTATGCCTTGGTATGGCCAAATTCTTGGCAGTTTAAGCACTGAACAGGTGAATTATTTTTGTGCGGCTTTTCTATAGTTATTCTTCTGTAGAAAATATATTTTAAATTGTAAATAGGATGTGTTTGGTTTTTTTGTTTAAGTTTTACGTCGCACAGAGGAGTATTTGGCCTGAAAAGCTGGCCAAAATTATTAAACGTGTTTTTTGAATTAAAAGTTTTAGTTTTTTGATAGTTTTAGGTGTAGTATGATATAAAAAGTCTAGTGGCAGATTTTGAAAAAATTACACTGCGCAACAAAAGTACGCTGCGCAACAAAAAAATTTTTCTCTAACCTAGAAATAAAAGTATGTGGACTATATGGATTTTGATGCCCTTAATTCTCTTTTAAAGGCGTGGCATACTTCACCCCCTAAATCGTTGGGTTGCCTTATTTATTTTGCCATAACTTGAAAACGTGTTTTCCGATTTTAATAGCAGGAGGATCAGAAGATGCACCGGAAAATTCTGCTTAAACTAACCACACACATTTATTTTTTATCGTTACTATTTTGGAGTTATTAAAAATTTAATGGCGAAAAAAAAAATTTACATGCAAAATGCGTAAAATTTTTTGTTTTCAAAATGCAATAAGAAAATTTAAGAACCAAAAAGTTTAAATTTTTAAGATTTTTATAAAAGCCACATTCCTAAGGAATAAAAGTTGGTATAAATCGCAAAACTCAATTAACAAATGTTGATTTTAAAGGTTTAAACTCATTCTTGACAGACTGTATGTACATTAGCGTGGCCGTTAGTTGTATGGAGAACTTTTTTTTTTTGATTTCTTATATTCTCCCCCCCCCAAATCGGTTCAGTTTTATGTAAAAAAAAATACAAAAAAATTTCGTAGCGATAAGTTGTGTTTTAGGGGGGGCGTCGGCCCCTCAAAGTTTGCCATCAAGCCATTTATTCAAATGTAATTTGTTTGCATATGACTATCTCTTAAAAACAACATTTTACAAGAACATGGTATATGGCAATATTTTAGCTCTTCTAGTCAACAACATTAGCCTCGAAGAAAGTTTTTTGCTAAAATTAATATTTAAGAAAATAATTAAGAAAATAACAACAAAATTCCAAACATTTTATATACGTTTTATATATATAAAAGAGGGATTTAATGTCAAGTGAACTAATTTTGAAATCGATGTCTTTCGATTTGGATGAAATTCGAGGCTAATGTTGTTGACTAGAAGAGCTAAAATATTGCCATATATCATGTTCTTGTAAAATGTTGTTTTTAAGAGATAGTCATATGCAAACAAATTACATTTGAATAAATGGCTTGATGGCAAACTTTGAGGGGCGGACGCCCCCCCTAAAACACAACTTATCGCTACGAAATTTGTTTGTATTTTTTTTTTACATAAAACTGAACCGATTTGGGGGGGGAGAATATAAGAAATAAAAAAAAAAGAAAATAACGGCCACCCTAATGTACATACATACAAATGATTTACAGTCTAATTAAAAAAAAAATTTTAAAATTGTAAGGCTCTTATAAAACAGTATTTTTTTTATGAAAAAAGGCTTTATTATATTTGTTTTATATTATTTAATACTTTATAAACGAAAAGTTAAACTAATAAGAATTCCTTACTAATTATTATGTCGTATGTGTATCCTCATTAGCTGCATCATCGGTGTCAGGAAGAAGAAGTGTGATGGTTTCTGATAAAAAAGCTTTTTTATTATTAGGTTCTCTTTGCGTACTGCAGCTTATAAAAGGGTCACTGCTCAGAAATAACCTATTCAAGACATCTCGATTTGTATCGCTTCTGCTGAATTTCCTCGAATAATTCGTGCGATATAATCGTAAGTGCTTATTTCTGGCCTCGGCAGCTTCTTCTGACAATTGTCCAATTGGCAAGATTGCTTGCTTTATATCACTACCGCCATGAATAAGAATCTTGTGCATCGTAGGACTCATGGGGTGCCAGTTGTAAAGTTGCACATATATTTCAATTTCAATTTATTGCAGGTAATATAAAAGCCTCATTAGACCAATAAACTATATTACAAAGATATATACCTGAGTTATACTAAAAATATTTAAATTATTTAAATTTAGAATTTGACTTAAATCCCTAGGTCCCAAACCAAAATTAATATCAATATATATATATATGTACACATATACATGCACATATATATATATATATATATATTTAAAAGTAGAATTAAATAGAAAATATCAAAAGACAATTGATCCCATAAATATATAAGCAACATCACGTTTAAATTAAGTATGAAGAATTGTTCACTATAAGTTCGTAAGAACAGCCAAAATTTTCACACGAAAGGCATTATTTGAGTGTGAAAACACACGAAGCTCAATGGGTAATGTGTTCCAACGACGTACAATTCTTACAATAAAAGACCTTTCAAATAAAGCATTGTTAATTCTAGGCAATATAATTTGAGGGTTCCTTGTTGAATGGGAAAAAAGAAATTTGGAATAAAGTTGCGTGGGAATCCCGCTTTTTATAATTTTTTAGAAAAACACCAAGTTACGTAAAGTTATTAAATTACCGAAAGAACAGCCCATGAAGCGTTTAACATATTCAGATATGTGATCATTTCTACGAACACCATAAGAGAGGTTATATAATTCATTGAACCAGAAAAAACTTCAAGACCATATAATTTCTGTGGCATTAAAACTGCATGAGCCAAAAGCAATTTAATTCGTTGTGGCAAATAAATATTCGTAGCGTAAAGTTGCCGCACTAACCCTGAAACTTTCCAGCTAATGTTATCAATATGAGTCTCAAAGTTTAAACATTTATCTAAATAAATTCCTAGACCAATATAGAAAACGTTGAAGAATATCATTGATATTTAAACATAAACTATTAATTTCCGATTTCCCGCCATTAAACAAAAGTAATACGTCATCAGCGAACAAAAATGATTTACATATATGGTTATCAATGTAACTTGATAAGTCATTAACGTATAACGTGAAGAGAATGGGTCCCAAAACTGAGCCTTGGGGTACACCAGATGTAAGATGTAGTAGATTAGAGTATACATTGTTAACATCTACAAACTGAACACGACCCGTCAAATACGAATAAATCAACTTACAAGCCGTGGCGGAAAAATTAAATATTTCTCTTAATTTCCTTATCAAAATTCGGAAGTTAACAGAATTAAATGCTTTAGTCAAGTCAAGTGATACTAAGGTCGCTACCCTATTATCATTCAAATGACATCTGATGTCATCAGTTAGGCTAAGTAAAAGAGATGTAGTACTATGACCACGGCGAAAAGCATATTGCGAAGAAACAATACTATTGCGAACAAATGACAATATCTGATCCTTCATAATATGTTCAACCGCTTTTGACAGAGCAGGAAGAATTGAAATAGGTCTCAAGTCTTTAAAATCACGAATATTTTTTGACTTAGGGATAGGTACCACACGAGCCGTCTTCCACGAAGACTGAAACGCTGACGATAGGAAAATTGTGTTAACATGATGGGTTAAAATAAGTGAAATATAAGGATAAATAGTTTTGGAAAAACGAATAGGAATCTTATCGACACCTAAAGACTTTGATTTAACTTTACATATAGCTTCATATACATCATTTTCACTAATACGATTGAAAGAAAATCCATCCACAGCGTCAAAAGACCCAAAATCAATAAAATTATCATCTACTACATAAGAGTTATTAACAAAAGACTGGTTAATATCGTTGACATTAAAATTACATGACCATTCATTAGTCCCAATACAACCAGATCCTTTCAACACCTTCCACACTCCAGACCCATCTAGATCAGAGAACAAACTAGCATAAAATTTTCTTTTCTCCTTACGAATTATATTTTTGGTCCTGTTTCGGTATCTGCAAAAAATAGCCCAGTTTTCGGTAGATCTGCTAGATAAAAAAGCTGAATACGCCAAGTCTCTAAGGGATGCAGCCAATAAAATAGCCCTGGACTTCATCCAAGTATTATTGTCACGTCTTACTTTTCTTCTGACAATCGGAACAAAACAGTAAAGTGAGGCAACCAATGAATCGATAATAGAATTCTGAAAATTTACATCAGCGGAATTAAAAAAATAATACGAGTCAAATCCCGATAGAAACTCTAAAAGACCATTCCAGTCAATAGAATTAAAATTTCGATATTCAATAACTTCACAGGACCGTTCAACTTTAAATCGAAAAGCTGCATAAATTAATGAGTGGTGAGAAATAGCAGGACACTGTACCTGGCTAGAATATGAAATCATGGATTGATCACTTACTAACCAATAATCCAATAAGGATGTAGAACGATGTACTATGTCAAAGTGAGTTGGGCGAGAATTATGATGAACTGAGATACCAAAACGGACACACATAGAACGCATTTGACTAGATTTGACCGGGTTAAACATATTACAATTAAAGTCACCAACAATTATTATGTTACTGTATTTTAAAAGCAGATCATAATGTAAAGTTTCAAATGCACTAATGTCCCTAACTAATAACTAACTAATGTTCGGCAGTTTTATGTGCATATTCCTCAAATTTCTCAATATTAATTCGGTGTCCGCTAGTTATTGCTTCCAATATTATTTTCAGGCGGTTGATTAATTCTTCATTTATTCCAGTGATTTTCAAAGCAGTTGCTGGGTCCGAAAAAAAATCTTCTTGATGTGTTGCCATCATTAGTGCTACCGTATCCTGGTTTTGGAACATCTACAAGTATTCCTATCTCGTCTTTAAGTCTTTTTTGGATGAATATCTTCCTCTCTTTAACAATTGCTTTATCTTCATCGCTCCTTGCTTGCCACTTTTTAATTGGCAGTTTATATGAGAGATGAAGTATCGATTCTAAAAAGCGTATGCGTGCATGTAAAGTTGATAGTCCAAAACTCAAGGCATCACAGTTCAGACGAACATTCTTCTGCAACGTGTTAAAATCTTTCGAAGTTTGACCGCAAATGTAACACCTCATTGTCGATTTTGTGTCCGTTGCAGCATTGCATACTTTTTCGTCGACCATTGTCATTACCATTGTGTGTTTAATTTGTGCAATTTTTCCACAACACGGTACTTCGCTTTTCTTTAAAAATTCAATTTGATTATTTATGTGTCCTATTTCTTGCTTCGTGATGTCAGTTGTTTCCTGCACAAAACGGATGCAGATTGGTATACACAGCCTAGTTGAGGATGGTGTTTGATTTCGCCATATCGTTTTAATGATTCCATTAGTATTTGTGATTAGTTTAATTGGTACACAACTGCTTTGGAATATATTAGCGTCACTAACATTTTCGTTTTCGAATTTCTGCTTATAACATGATTGGTGCGATCCGTCACAGCCCCATTTGGTTTTAAGTTCCAAGAAATTTAGCTCTTCATAGTCTAACTGCTGCAAACCCTCTTCAAGGTATATACATAAACGTGTTGCTGTATGGTCGAGGAGAGCTTGGAGCTTCACTTCCGCTAATGTTTCAGTAACGGTTATGGCATCTTCATTGGGATAACAATTTTTTTTTGCATTTTTTAGTAACGAGTAACATGGATACACATTTTTATTGGCATTGTATAAAATTTCATATTGCTTTTTCGTGAGCTCTGCATTAACAAAGAGTGCTAAAGCTCCTTCCGCTGAAAGTTTATTCACAGGGTTGACTTCAGAATTCGTTAATGATAGCTTGCAAATTCTTGTTTTTCTTGGGGATCTCGTTATATCCATTATTAATTTAGCCGCATCATTATGTCCCGCTGCTCTTTGACTCATGGATGCAGCAAATGTGATCTCCTCTGTTGATAATTGGTGACGAACTTCTTCAGTTATCCCGCTTTGTTCTATCACTAGCTTCATTAAATTCTTTTCGTGGTCGCCCTGAAGACGAACTGCCAAATACTGGTATTGTTACAGTTCCTTCCAGCCATTTAGCGTTTGAGCTTAAAAAGCGGTCCTCTTTTCGTTGTGCCGAAAGCCAATATCTTTTGAAACAATTTTTGAAATTTTTCAAACACTGCTTCAGTGCTAATATGTCCCCATCCCCTTGACATTTTGAAACTTCGCTCAATTTTCTGACCAAAAAATCCAATTTCTCGTCCATGGTTTCAATTGATAATTTTTCATTCCTGACTGAAGCTGGGATCGAACAGTCAGGAATGAAAAATTATCAATAAATTTTAATTAATTTCATGTTGTAAACTTCCTTTCTTCATAAGAATAATTTAATGAAAATTAAATTTGATGAACTTTAGCCTAATTAAAAAATTTGGATTTAAAACCATAAATAGTTCAACAAAATAACCACAATACTGATTATTGTTAAAGCTAGGGCACGGGCTCTATGTTTGCATTTGGCCTTCCAGTTGTGCTGAAAAAGGTCAACAAGAAAAAGAAAGACAAAAAAATGAGAAAAAAAATGTACTTTGAACTTCAGGAAGAATTCTTGACGGAAGTACGAAAAGACAGAAGTAAGGAAAAACATGTAGAATAAAAATTAAAGTAGATAATCATTCAAAGCAAATTTCCATCTACCAAAGGTTGAATACAATTTGGTTTAAGGATTGATGTTTGACTATTGACGTCAGCAGTCGTCGATGGCTGCGGGTGTTGAACGGCAAGCCCTCTGAAGAGATTGAGTGGTTGCAATCGAAACATGTAAGGGTAACCTGTCCGTGAAAACGCATGGGTTCGAGCCCAGCTTCAGTCAGGAATGAAAAATTATCAATAAATTTTAATTAATTTCATGTTGTAAACTTCCTTTCTTCATAAGAATAATTTAATGAAAATTAAATTTGACGAACTTTAGTCTAATTAAAAAATTTGGATTTAAAACCATAAATAGTACAACAAAATAACCACAATACTGATTATTGTTAAAGCTAGGGCACGGGCTCAATGTTTGCATTTGGCCTTCCAGTTGTGCTGAAAAAGGTCAACAAGAAAAAGAAAGACAAAAAAATGAGAAAAAGAAAAAAATGTACTTTGAACTTCAGGAAGAATTCTTGACGGAAGTACGAAAAGACAGAAGTAAGGAAAAACATGTAGAATAAAAATTAAAGTAGATAATCATTCAAAGCAAATTTCCATCTACCAAAGGTTGAATACAATTTGGTTTAAGGATTGATGTTTGACTATTGACGTCAGCAGTCGTCGATGGCTGCGGGTGTTGAACGACAAGCCCTCTGAAGAGATTGAGTGGTTGCAATCGAAACATGTAAGGGTAACCTGTCCGTGAAAACGCCTGGGTTCGAGCCCAGCTTCAGTCACGAATGAAAAATTATCAATAAATTTTAATTAATTTCATGTTGTAAACTTCCTTTCTTCATAAGAATAATTTAATGAAAATTAAATTTGATGAACTTTAGCCTAATTAAAAAATTTGGATTTAAAACCATAAATAGTTCAACAAAATAACCACAATACTGATTAATGATATTTTAGTTTAAAGTTTATTTAAGTATATATTTAAGAATTTTTAAAAAATATAATAAAAATATAGTTATTGTTTTTCTTCCACGATTCTTGTCGCCTCTAAAAGGATTTCATCCATACCATCGTACAGGTGCCATATTGGTGGTATTGATCTTAAAATATCGTCCTGCCCGTCATAAAGCGCTAGGAATATTTTTAAATCTATTGGCGGTAATATAAGCACTTCTATTACATTAATTCTGTCTGTTTTTTTTGGTTAATTTGATTTGTGTGATTATTCATTGCGGCTTTGCTGATAGATAGTTGCCAGATAAGAGATTTGTTTTTTTTATTTTTTATCATAAGCCACGTCAAGAATGAAAGATTATCAATAACAATTTTAATTGATTTTCATGTTGTAAAATTCCTTTCTTCATAAAAATAATTTAATAAAATTTAAATTTCATGAACTTAAGCCTAATTAAAAATATTAAAAATTTGGATTAAGTTCTTAATTTTTTTTTTTACTAATAAAAGTTCATTAATTCATAGTTTAATTTGAAGCCAACATTCAAGGTTAATTCTTAAACTTAAAAAATGCTACGAGGTACTAGGTTAATGTTTAAACTTTAAAAATGCATACGATTGCAGTTTTTAGCATAACGAAAAGTTTTTCCACAATAACAATTGTATATTTACTTTTGACCAGAATGTTCTTAAAAGTTCAATAATCATAGATCAGTTTTCGAAATATGCTTTGATTAACATTAAATATATATACCAAAATAAAATAAATAAAATAAGTTCACAAGTGAATAAATATATTTTTTACGAGGTATTTTCAAAAGATTTTTATATTTTTATTTAATTAAAAAATGGAAAGTGCTAAAATCAGTTGCGAATTTTGCAAACATTTAACATTTGCATACAAATATAACAAAAAAAAAGGCACTTTATGCGAGTGCATAATTTTAGTGCAAAGAAATCAAAGTTTCAAAAACAACATCCCGCAGAGATGAACATGAAGGAAGAGATCCCCGAAAACGCGAAGGAGGAGATTCCCGACTTCATAAAACAATTTTTGGAGGAGGACGATTCTTATTTTTTGGAAATTAAATTTTAAATTTTAATATGTAAAATTATTTTAAATAAAAGTAATAAAAATTAAAAATAAATCTTGTTTTTCTTTCATTATATTTATCTTTATTGCAAGGATTTTTTCAGAGTTAAGGTATAATTTAAATCGAATATTGCAGGTCCATTTGGTAATTGACGCCCCTTGTAAATAATTGTCCAAACTTTATCATTCATTTGAGTTAAGTATGGATCCTCCTTATATAAAAATTTCCTCATTCTATTGGAGAGATAAAACCATTTATTGTCATCTAAATTGGCAATGACTTTTAGACCATATTGTGTTTCTTTCCATTCAAAATTCACAATTTTCAAAGATTGGTTTAAAGGTATATCATCTATTCTAATATACTCAGGCTTAATACCTTGGGCAATATTCACAATTCAGCAGTAAAAATAAATAACTGTTCCAGTAGAAAACCATGTAAAGTACTTGGGAATTCATATAGATAGACGCTTGACCTGGTCTCGTCATATCGAAGCGAAAATAACGGCTATGAAACTTAAAGCAGCTCAACTACATTGGCTTCTCGGTGGAAACTCAAACTTGTCTTTACACAACAAAATTCTTCTATACAAGTCCATCATAAAACCAATATGGACATATGGCATCCAATTATGGGGTACTGCATGCGCATCTAACATCCAAAAGCTTCAAAGAAGACAGTCTAGAATATTACGACAAATTGTCTGCGCCCCATGGTATATACGTAATGAAATTATCCACAGAGATCTCAATGTCCCCACTATCCAGGTGGAAATTAAAAAATATTCAATAAGCTACATCGATAAACTAATGGTCCACCCTAACTACCTCGCTCGGGGTTTGCTTCAGTTCGAAGGTCACCAGAGGCTAAAAAGAACCGATACTTTGAGCCTAACTAGAAGACAGTCTTAAAATTTGAATACTGCAGTTAGTGGTTACACTGGTAACAACTAATAAACAACAAGTAGAATTAAGATTTGAATACATATTGTAAATTTCGATAAGAAAGATTCAATAATAAAAAAAATAAATTTAAAAAAAAACAAGTAAAAAAAAAAAAAAAAACATTTTTAAATTTCTCTTCATTGAAGAAAATATAATCAACTTTATATAATTCTCTTTTTTTATTTAAAATTACTCAAAATTTTTTTATTTTGTTTATATTTAAAATTCCTCCTTATGGAAAAATCCATTGGAACAAAAAAAAAAAAAAGTTGAAAAATTAATCTAGAATATCTAAGTTTAAAGTAACATTTCAATTTAAAAATTCCTCTCTATGGGAAGAAAAAATTCCTCCTTATGGGAAAACACGTAGGGAGGAAATTGAAATTTAAAAAGCCCTCCTTATGGGAATCACGTAGGGAGGAAAAATCATATAAAAAGTCCCCATATTTATACTACTAACGTAAGTGTTCATGTGTGATTAAAATGATAACATTTATTTTCACAAAAAAGAACTTATGTGGAGATATGATGTTATATTGCACGCACTTAATGAGTCAATCAAACATATGCATTTTTAATCCTTTTACAGATTGTGATCCTGTGAGGATTTTTCATGAAAACTATGTATAATACGTAGAAAGTCACTGTTAAGAGGATAGTAAAGAAAAAAGTTTAAAAAAGCATATAGGTAATTCCAAAGTGTTGAACGTGACAGTCGTACGCATCAAAAATACAATAACATTTTAAACAACAAATATTTTTACGTTTTAAATTTAGTACTAAGAAAGCACTGTTAGCTATGCTTAAGTTTATGAAGGGCGCGATTCTAGGTCAAAGATAATGGCAAAAGAAGTAGCGGTTCGAACGTGAAAAAAACAGAAGTAATTTTTTTGGCCATGTATAAAAAGGCGTAATTCGGCGAAACCTGGCATAATTTTTTAGTCAAACTACTTTCAGAATTTTACGTAGCAATGTAACATTAAAATGTCTTGGTTTGATTCCAAAATCTTCTGTATATTCTTTTTTTTAAGCCAAAATCTGGGTCGATACGTGACATTTCGAACGTGAAATTGTTTCCGTAATAATTTAACTGAATAATGATCAAAATAAAATAAAAATTTACCGTTAATCCGAATAACATATTTCTCTTTGCACTCTTCCTTAGATTACAGACCATGTAAGAAAATATTTTTGGAATAATTTTTATCAAATATCACCTCTTTTAAGGGAGATAATATTAAAGAAAACATACAATAAAGCATTCTCACAAATAAGAAATTACGTTTATACAACTTTGCAGTCTGATTGCTCATCTAAGTGAACAAATTTATGAGTAAATTTATAAAATTAGTAAAATCTAAATATTTTTCTATATCAATATCGTAAAATAATCAGCTTTTAATAACTTTTCAATTTTCGGTCACGGTGGACCTTTTGACGGAAATGCCCATATACAGAAGCCGCAAATGAAAAAAATAATTGTTTTTGCTCTCCTGAAAAGTTTGGTTTTATAACTTACGCGATTATTCGTGAAAAGCACAGATATATACCCTTTTTACCTTCGGTGAAAGGTATAACAAGTAGTCTTCTATTGGACGGACGAATGTAAGAATTCATTTAATCAATTGAAAAATGATTTGATAAACTCGCCAATACTGCAGTACCCAGATTTTTCAATACCATTTTATATAACCACCGACGCTAGTAAATTAGCATGCGGAGCTGTACTCAGTCAAAAATACAATGGTACGTTACTACCGATAGCCTTTTCTTTGAGATCATTTACGCAGGGTGAATCGAATAAAGCTACTATAGAACAAGAACTTCTAGCCATACATTGGGCAATAAACTATTTTAGGCCATATGTATATGGCAGGAAATTTATCGTTCAAACCGACCACCGACCATTAACCTATCTTTTCTCAATGAAAAATCCTTCATCTAAACTCACTAACGGCCGATGCATTATCCCGAATCACATTCGACGAAATCAAAATAAACAATATACTCCTCGTAAGCGCTAGGTCTGCAGCGAAAACTCTAGATAGCATTAAAAATTGCACACAATAAATCGATTCAGGTATATGAAGAAATATCAGCGCGCAAGGCAAAAAGACTCCCAAAAATAGTTACTAACAATCAAGGTTGTCTAGTACAAAAATGAGGAAATACTCTAATTGCCATAGATAAAAAACTATACTACTACTAATGAAGAAATTTAATTAGATAAATTTTTCCAAGTTGTAATAATATTGTGGTAATGCAAATATAATTAATGATATAATATTTAAAAAGGTACCTCTAATATTTAAAAAGGTACCTCTTGAAGAAGAAGAGGCCTTCAATAGGCTTTTTTTTGGAAGGATCAGGGAATACTATCGATAGTATCGAAAAGTTTCTATGTGCCACTTCTGTGGACACGGTAGTCAATGTAGGTGGAAAAAAATTAAAAAGTTTTAAAACTTCATGTACAGAAAACGTTTTTCAGGTATAAAGACCAGCATATTCACTTTAAATTTCAGTGTTATCTATAGTTTATAATTAATATACATTTTATCAGGGCTGTGGAGTCGGAGTCGGAGTTGAAGAGTCGGAGTTGAGGTTTTTGTACCGGAGTCGAAGTACCCACAAACACTAATGACTCCGACTCCGACTTTTTGGCATTAACATTTTTTCTAATATTTTTCAAAATAAAAAAAATTTTAATGACCAATTTCAGCAATTCTTTTAAAATATCAATTCATATTTAAATATAATTTTTCATATAATTTTATTTTTATTCCACATAAAAAAAAACGATTTTTAAACATTAATTGATATTTAAATAAATTGGTGGAATTGGCCAAAAGAGGGTCTACTTTTTGAATTTGTGAAGTCAGAAGATAATGACCAGTATACTTTTCATATGAGTAGGGGAGTTAGAAAAATTAAAAAATTGAGATAACATCTTATTTTGACAGTTCTTTTAGCAATTTATGAGAAATATATAGATTGTATCGAAGCATGTCCTTTTCTATGTTTTTATGTAACCTAAAATTTCTGTAACAAAACTCGCTGGTTCACTGTTTGAATTTCGCCAAGATATCCCTAATGAAATAGAGCCGAATTAAGGAAGTAAAAAATTTGTTGTTTTTTATTTATTTTATATTAACAAATATTTTTGTAGGCATGTTTCTATATATGATTTGAAATCTGCTGTAGCTCCTGTGGTGAAAGCATTAAGTAAACTAAATTTTAAGTTCTAACCTTCAAGGTGAATTATAATAGAAAAAAAAGAAAAGGAGCTCGGAAAAATACATGACATTGTTCTAAATATAATTCCCATCAATCTGGGGGTAAACCTGAAAAATGATGTGAGAATTCTTTTATCTACTCAATTTAGGAAAAATTGGAGAGATAATAAAGACTTGCAGTTTCAAATTTCGGTCTTTGGCAATAATAATATTGAACTTGGAACGGAAAAAAGCAATGGTGTACTGAAGAAAAAGATTTCAATTTAGTTGTTTAAAAATTCATATTTTTTTTAACTCTGCAAGCCACATTTTGAAACATGTTGAAAATCGCAAATGATGCTATTTCTGTATTAAAAATTTGCCTTTGTCCGAATATTTTAATGATCCTTACATTTTTTTTATGTCAATGATAACCCTAAAAAATTATATCATAAAAGATTCGTTACCTTGAGACAAACAGCACCAAGTCCAATAACAAAAGGTGTGCTATTTCCCAGAAATAATAGAACTTTTTACGGTACGTTTCTCTTCAAAATGTGTTATAAAAATTGTAGAAGTAACAACTGAAGGCGCATCTGAATGTTTTAATAAAAATATATTTAATTTTCCTGAGAATGATTAACAAAGTTGGTCTAAATATTTGACTTAATAAATAAAACAAGACCAAAACGGCAGTGTTTGAATTTATGTATATTAAAAACAAAAGACCTCACTTCACAATTTACAAAAAAGAACTTATGGGCGATTCTATTCTAGACAACTTTTAACATCAATTTTCAAATCACACTATTTGACACTTTTTGATGTCAATTTAAAGTAAAATATCTATATTTTATAATAATATAATTTTTTTAGACGTAAGCTTAAATATAAATTTGTTGTTCACTTCGAATCATTAAGATTCATAGATTTGGCTTGAACAGAAAATTCATTGAATGTTGCACCCGTCATGGCTTAAAGAGAAAATTTCTTATTATTGGATTATATTTTTCTACGATGTTTGATTTGATAATCATCGTCTGATATCTCATCTTTCCAAATAAAAAAGAATAATACAATAAAAGTTTAAAAATTAACAGAGTTTTGTGTTTTTGTGGTATGATCTTATGAAAGTGGGCCGATTTGGTTGCACCCGTCATGCACTTTAAAGCTCTCTCGTGACTATTTGATCGTTTCATATAAATTCTTGTAAGTAGATAACAATAGTATATACAAAAATGTTACCCCTTCTAGAAATAACTTAATTGCAAATGTGTTTCTTTCTATTAGTAAAAGACGTTTAAAGCGTCTAAATGTTGCACCCGTCAGAATAGAATCGCCCTTATGATGTTCTTTGTCTCTACAAATTCTGTGGTAAACAATACTTAGTACACTTGGTACCCTTAACGTCTTAGCAAATTGGACATGGTATTGTTTTCAACTTTTTTATCTCGAAAGCTGCATTAGATAGAACTTATGGAAATTCACACATCTATAAATTCCAACAGATGTGAATTGGTGTAGTTTATCTCTCTCATACACAACTATTGTTACATTTTTTAGCACTGTTTGCATATATTTAATAAAAAAATATAACTTTTAAAATATACTTAAGTTTAATGATCCCATACGGTTTGAATCAAAACTCATATCTTTCGAAAGTTCGTAACAAAACTCGGTGGTTCCAAAATTAAATCCATTATTTTTCTATATTACAGTTGGCTTAAAATGTTCAACTGTTGAGTTATTAGTCAATTATGACATAACACTGTAGAATCAAAAAAGTAGTGCTCAGTTGGTCTATTTAATCGGGCGCTATATGTTTTTCGAGCTTTCCTCCTCATATAATAAAGCTCAATGCGGCACGTTAGAATTAAAATATCGATTTGAAAGTTTTACAGAATAATTTTCTTGCTATATTTAACCATTTAAAAGGTACTGAATTAAAAAACAAATTAAAAGAGTTTAAAGTAAAATAAGAACTAGTCTCATAAATAATGATACGTTAGAGTAGGAGTCGGAGTTGGAGTCGTACTTAAAAAATTACAGCAAAAGGAGTCGGAGTCGGAGTTATAACTATTTCTTGACGACTCCACAGCCCTGCATTTTATATAGAGATGGTTAATTGTCATCAGGATTGTCAGTTTTTTCACCTTCGACGTCAAAAAGTTCAACTTAAGTCTAGAAATTTGAAAGGTTATTTCGTGACGCTGGCGTTGAAAATTTTTTCATATAAAACTTTGTGAATTTTCAAAAAATTTTATAAAAATTTTTCAAGGAAGTAGAATAAAGTCTTACAAAATAAACCCATTAATTTTTTTAAGACTTTTCATTAAGAAGGAAAATGACAAACAGTTAAAAAGATAGCCACATTTAGCGAGAAAACATCACTTCTAAGAACCCTAGCTGCTATAATTTTTTTTTTTAAACTTTAAATTATTTTATCTGAATAAAAGTTTATATAAGGAAGGTGCGATTAACCTTATTTAAGTATGTAAATTAGTAAACAATTCTGTGACAATAAGAAAAAAGTGCTATTTCTGTTCTATTTTTTAAGTTTTAAAGGGGATTTTTGAATATTTACTCCTATTCGAATATAATCATCACTTATCTGCCGTTATATTTTTTTAAACATTCCTTATGACAAAGATCGGAAGTAAACTTCATTTTTTATTCAAATTGAAAAAAGATAGGTAGGCAAGGAGTAATTTTTCTATAACTTCCTGAAAAGTAGTACAAAATAATTGAAACCCCTGTGTAATTTTGATTGTGAAGATCTCTAGGGTGCCACTGTGTCTAGTTGTGGTTGCATGTGTACTTTTGAATATGAAGATCTAAAACTAAACTCAAATTTAGGTTAAGTCAACTTAAGTACTTTTTCCTTTTATCCAAAGAATTAAAAAAATGTATGCACTGCTTAAAACTTGCATGGAATGAGTTGTTAAGAATGTTTCGTTGACTACATCCAATCAACTGAGCTACTGAGTTACATACATTTAAAATTTTATTTTATTTATTTATTTATTTATTAACAGTAATAATAAAAGCCTAATTTGGCCAAAAAATATTATTACAGAGCTTTCATTTCAAGATATATACATAAAAGGAAAAATATTGTTACGAAAGTTAAATTATCTAAGAATTATTTATAGTTATCTTGTAAGTTATAGTTTTATGTTACTTAAAATTGTCATGTATAATTTTCAAAACAACTGTTATTTTAAAAATAGTTCCTATATAAATTTCCCAGTAATTTCTAGAAATGGTTATAGAACATAATAAATAGTTTTTACGGGAAGGTTCAGGAAAAATCTAGAAATAATTATGAAATATAAAAAGGGGTGACTCATGTAAAATTATTTTAGTCTGTTTTGAAAAACGGTTCTGTTCGTAACTAACAATTGTGAACAAAATAATTAATTTCAATAAAGTTTGTTAAGTTGAATAAGTGTGTGTATTTATTTTTTATTTGCAATTAAAAGAACTCAACGGTTTATTATAAAGGGAGTAAACCGAACGCGTTTATTAAAGGAAAAACGTAACAATATGTTTACATATACATACACATATGTATGCTTTGTTCATATTAACATACATACATGTACATATACATTTATAAATACATAATATATAGTATATAAAAATGACTTAAAACTATGTATAGTAGATATGTAAATTTTAGTAATCAAGAAAAAAAAAAATTATGAATTTAAGTTTTAAATGCTTTAAAGTAGTCCATGTAAGTGACAAATATGTTCTTAAAGTAAAAATATTCAAAAGGCACAGAAGTATGTGACTTTTTATCTACATAATGCATTAGGATGTCTCACAAACATAAGAATAAAGCCTCTTTTTAAATATATTTACTGAATTTTTAAACATTCTAAGATTTGGTGGCAAATCATTCCATATTCTGGCTACCCTAACCATAAATGATCGTTCAAATATTGACTTCGATATTTGTGGAATAAGAATTTGAAGGTACCTAGTAGATCTAGAAAAATTGAACATAGCTCGCAAGTTTTTTGGATATCCATTTAAAATTATTTTATAAAAAAATAAAAGAAGTCTATATTTAACAAAATGTTTAAACGTACAGCCCAAAAACCTTATAACATAAGGTGTTATATGTTCCCTGATTCTGACATTAAAAACAAAACGAACAATCATGTTAACGATTCTCTCTAATTTTTTGAAGTGTGTTGAAATTAATGCTGATGTAACCTCCAAGCAATCTTTCTTTTAATATGAAATGGTAAATAACTATTCGAGTTATATAAACGTCTCAGTGTATAAATAATTTTACAAGTTAGAGCATTAATGTGACCTCCAAGGTCTAGTTTGTCATCAATGACAACCCCTAAACATTTTAGATGATCCACACACTGTATCCTCACATCTTTCACACGAATGTCAAAAACATGACCTAGAGGACTGCCAAAGACCATATATTTTGTCTTAGCAAGACTTATAGTAAAATTATTATACTGTTTCCAACACATCCAAGTATTGTTTTTCCTTGCTTAAAATAATCTGAATATCATCACCAAAGATAAATGGTTTACATATACATGAATTTCCAATAGTTTGCGTTAGGTTGTTTAAATATAATACAAATAAAAGCGGACCAATAACCGAGCCCTGTGGCACCCCAAAATTTACATTATTAGTTTCAGAAGTAACACCACTAATGTCTACAAATTGAGCACGATCAGACAAGTATGAATATATTAGTTTACAGGCTTGCCTTGAAAAAAGATCTAACGATATCAACATATTTACCCGACCTTCATTCAAATTCCTCCTAATTTCATCAGTCATTTCCGTTAAAAGTAACGACGTATTATATCCCCTTCTGTAAGCATACTGGCAGGTGTTTAAAAGTTTATTGTCTTCCAAATAAGAAAGCATTTTTAGTTTAAGCAATTGTTCTACTATTTTAGATAAAACCGGCAAGATGCAAATAGGTCTCAAATTATCAATTGAGGATCTAGAGCCACACTTAGGTATAGGAACCACTCTCGAGATTTTCCAGGAAGATGGATATGTAGAAGTTGTATTAATAGTATTTATTACATGCAAAAAATGCCTATAAATTAAAGGAAAAACAATCTTTAGAAATTTTAAAGGAATACCATCAACCCCAACCGAATTTGACTTGACTCTCCCAAAGGCGTACAACAGTTCAACCTCAGTCACATTACTAAAAGAAAATCCTAAATTTTCACCAAACTCCATAAAATTAACTGCAGATGAATTGCACTCCATAGACCTCACAAAGAAATTATTAACCTCATTTACTTCATGATCAATCAAATTATTTCTTGAAGCTAAACAACCAGCATTTTTAAGAGTCTTCCATACGTCCGCATTATTTATACCATCAAACAATTTTAAAGAATTAATTCTCCTATATTTTAATTTTAACCCTATTGCGGTACTTACAATAGGTTCGCCAGTTTTCACAGCTGGGGTTTTCAAGATAACCTTTGTACGCCAAATCCCTTAATGATGTAATATGTTCAATTTCACTTGACTTCATCCATGAATTTTTAAAAGATCTGTGTTTACGACGGACTATAGGAACATAGGAATAAGCCATATTTAGAAAGTTATTTAATGTCTCAATTTGAAAATTTACGTCATTTGTGTTGTACAACAATGATAAATCATATGTGCTAAGAAAACTGTTAAGTCCATTCCAGTCCATATTATGAAAATCTCTAGTATAAACAACCTCTTGACTACAGTGCTTATTTATAGGAATTGAAAT
This sequence comes from Pollenia angustigena, assembly GCA_930367215.1. NCBI lineage: Eukaryota > Metazoa > Arthropoda > Insecta > Diptera > Polleniidae > Pollenia > Pollenia angustigena. The sequence goes on from OV884060.1 coordinate 91,087,865, forward strand.
GAAGATAAAAGCGTGATCAGATATCGAGGGACATTGAAATTGATACGAAAGTTCCACTTTTATATCACCACCTACCATAAAATAGTCAATTAGTGATGAAGATTGATGACTCACATCAAAATGAGTGGGTATGTTGTTGCGAAGAATGGTCAGACCGTTTTGAATACAAAGGGTTCTAACAAAATTTGATTTAGCCACATCGAAAAGATTTAGATTAAAATCACCAACTTTTACTATTTCATTGTACTGAAGAAACAAATGTTCATGTAAACGTTCGAATATGTTAAGATCACCCCTAATACTGTTGGGCAAATAAACCACCCCAACTATGGTTTTAATGTGATCAGAAATAATTTCCACAAAAATAGACCCACATACATTAAATTCCATAGACCTAAACACAACACGGCATTTAAGTTTTTTAGAGACATAAATTCCAACTCCACCTGCTCTGCCATTTTCATTTGGCCGATCATTTCTAATTAGTGTATATCTTAATATATCTACAGCTTTGTCTGTTATATAAGGCTTTAACCACGTCTCCCAAACACAAAAAATGTCCAAATCACAATTATCTAAAATAGTTCTTAATTCATTTAACTTTTGAACATTTGATGGACAAATACTACGACAGTTCATATGACCAATGTTTAAATTGTTTTTAAAATTATGAAGTTTATTTTTAAGTACAGAGTTATCACTAACAATTGGACCAATATTATTGTCATGCATCATTGATAGCAATAGAGTTGAGATTATGGTGGGGGAGCCTATATCGTAACATTTTTTTCATAAGTTGAAAGATATTAGTTAACATTTCTAAAAATTAAATTTTTTCAAGTTTAATACATAACTAACAGTTGATCAAATAACTAATAATTGTACTAAATAAACATTTCAATAAACAAAAAGATTTCAATATATGTATTCGGAAAAAAAACGTATGATAAGCAAAACTACTGCGTCAGCCTTACACATTCCTTATAGTTTAGATAAGTTTTAGAGTCATCTTCCTTTTGAATCCAGACTTTCGGCATATCTGCATTAAAAATTTTAAATTTCTTTATTTTCTTTTCCTTCATCAGCTTTCTACATGTATATAACATTTTCGCCGCAAACGGAGAATAATGATCATTTATAAAAATTCTAGTATTAATATTGCTATCATCAACATCACTTAGCTTCAGAGTTTTAGTCTTAAAATACGATGCCATAAGTAGATCCCTTATTTTGACATGTGTAAATTTAACTAGTACCGCGTTAGATTTATTCATATAACATATATGTTGGATATCCTCTTTGCATATTTCTATAGCAAGAAAAGAGCAAATATTTTTTACTACGTCTTCCAATTGTTGTGGTTTTAATTTACTAGGCAGACCATTTAAAACCATATCAGTACGATTTATTCTGTGATGTAAAACGTTATTTTCTTCTTCCAATTTACCGACTTTGCTATCAACACTGGCATCCAAAACCTTAACTTGTTTATTACAAGTTGCTACTTCATGTTCAATCTTCTCAAAATTTGACACAAACTCAGTCCTTATATCTGAAACGAGGGCTCCGAGTTTTATATCGATGGTTTCCTTATGATTTGTTATTTGTTTGGATAAAGCATCAAGTTTGTTGTTAAGCAGACACATTTCATCCTTTAAAGAATAATTACTTGGACAGTCAATGGACAGTCAATACATTCTTGGCACTTATGAAAAATACCACTATTTTTAGACATTAACATAAAGAGTTCTTCAGTAAGCCCAGCACAAAGAATATGGAACCAGTTTAAACAATTATTACATTGGATGCTGCCATTTTTTCCAATATCTTTTTTACATTTTCCACAGACAGATTTTTACCAACCGTTTTAAATGAAGTTGTATGTGTTAGAGAGAGACAACTATTAATGACTTTACTGCGCCAAAAATTTGCAATATCATCAGTAGCAAGAATCAGCAAAAAATAAAATTATAGACTTGCACTTTTTTGAATTTTTTGTAATTTACACGAAGAAGTTTCTTTTATTTGTAATGTTATATTATTTAACTTTTGTTTATATGTTGATACCAATTTGTTTAGCAAATTCACTACGTTTTATTTAAGTTATTTTTAATAATTAATTGAACAGCTTTAATCACCAGCTTCTATCTCGACATAAGGTTGCCAGATTTTTCCGATAGTATCAATAGTGATAGATATATATAGGACTATTAAAGGAATTATAACGGGTCACTGTATCAGCCAATTCACATGATTTTTACGACTCTTTCTTTGTTTATTTATATTTATTTTCATTGCTCAAAAGTAAACGAAAAAAGATAATTTGTTTATTATTTCGGATAACAGAGGTCATGCCGGTTAATATGTATAGGTAATTTAAATCAATGCAAAAAAAAATTTTATTTTCCAGTTGGTGAATGACGGATAATCAAGGCCATACTGTAAATAAAAACAAGACATGCAACTAAAAATCATCGTATGAAAGCAAAGATATTTTGGAAGTTGCTTTAAAAAGGAATCAAGATAAAACGACGTCGTAAAAGCCCTCATGTAAATTGAGTGTATGATAAGCAGGATGGCTGTGAGGATGGAATCCGACTTGGTGGCTATTTGCGGGATGTGTGAGGACCCGGAGGAGTTGGAGACAGTTGATCACATTTTGTGCCACTGTCCGAGGCTACTGGGCAGCAGGCTGAGGTGGCTGGGCAGTAGATTCCTAGGCGAATGAGGGGAAGTCTCGCGCTGCGGATTCGAGAGTCTGATAGGATTTCATAAGGTGGAAGTGTAGGATTTCTCTCGGGTTTGGTCTTGGTTCTTTTTTCTATCGTATCTTTTTTATCTGTCTTATGCTTTCGCTCTTTATTTCACCTACTTTCCATCTTTAAATATCTATCTCTAAATAAGGCGTCACAATGGACCATATTGGTCTCTGGGTGGAGGTGTGAAGGAGACTTTCATGTTGTAAAATTCCTTTCTTCATACAAATAATTTAATGAAAATTAAATTTGATGAACTTTATCCTAATTAAAAATATCAAAATTCTGATAAAAAACCATAAACAGTTCAACAAAATAACAGCAATACAAATCATCGTATTTTAATCTTTAAAAAAAAATATTCTGAAAATGATTAATTTTGTTATTTAAACTTGTATTTTTAACTAATTTTGTGTTCATATTTTGTAGGGATTAACCCTTTCAGGGTCAAAAATAATTTTTGGCGAGATATAGATCTGAAAATTTGTATTCAAGGTAATGTGATGGCGCTGAAGCCGGGAAATATAGTAGTTTTTGTTTCATGTAGCTCCCTTGGTTGTTAGGGCATGTCAAATATTTTCAAAATTGACCTTCAAAGGTCCCCAAAAGAACCTAAAATTAATTTTTCTCATATTTTTGTTCAAGTAAATATTTATTTACGCATGTATAAATACTTACAAATTGTTTTTAATATCGCCCGATCACCGAAACTATTATTTTTTTTTCGTCCTAAATATAACCTTTTTACGAATTTCCTGACTAGTGTACGACAATGCCCTCAATATTAAGAAAAGAAAGTCAATGCCTAATGTAACAACTATTTAAAATAGCAAACGTGTCTTTCTTTCAGATAAAACAAAAAAATATAATTTACTGTACACTTTTATACAGTAAAATTGCGTAGAAACAGAGTACAATGTAATGTCGAATATATTCGACAAAAACACTGAAAGGGTTAATGTAGTTTGTTTCGTGTGAAGGAAAAATAAAAAATCTAATTTTTTTACACCGCAACCCTGCCTTAATTTTTTTTGCTATTTAGTTTTAAAAGAGAACTCTTTTTTTTCTTTAACCCATTAAACGCCAAGACCATTAAAAACAAATAAGATTGAAATTCATTTATTTGTCTATACTTAAATATAGAAATATAGAAAAAACAAAAAATAAAGAAATTTCCTGGAAGTGTGTTTTTTGGGCTGTACTCGGACGGGTACAGTGGCGTAATGAGTACACTATTTTTTTAAGTATAAAATTTTTGAAAGCATACTTTTTTAACACATTGAGCAACATCGCATTGCTCAAATACCCATCTTATTCCGCAATACAGATTCCATACAATGGGACAATGTGTCCAGGTGTTTACCCATGACCGCTACCGCCACGTTATCCACATACTCGACGGTTTTAATCCCTAATCTATCGAACTGACCCAACAAAGTGTTCACCGTCAAGTTCCATAGTAGAGAGGACAGAACCGCACCTTGCGGGGTGCCCCTGTGCACACATCTGCAAACATTGGTAGCACCCATTGTGGGTTCAATGATCCTACTATCGAGTAGATTACCAATAAATCTACTAATTTCATCGTAAACGACCAACTCCCTCATCGACTTCAAGATGGAGTTGGATCTGTCATTATTGAAAGCTCCCTCAATGACCAGAAAGGCCACAAGCGAGTATTCCCGAAATTCAAGGGATTTTTCAATGTAGCCGACCAGTGAGTGAAGCGCCGTCTCTACAGACTTGCCCTTGGTGTGGTCAGGTGGGAACGTATGAGAATATAATACATTCCGTATAAATAGCGGACAGCCAAGGAATTAGAAGGTCCGCATTCTTTTGAAGTTCGACCGGAATAATACCGTCCGGTCCAGGTGCCTTAAAGGAGTCAAAGCTCCTTATCGCCCAATTGAGCCTATCATAGCACAGAAATGGACACGAGTCCATCTGCCGTGGTGTTGGAAGGGAATTGACAGGATAGTGTGTGCCAATCAACACCTCCAGCGTCTCCTGACTATTCGTAGTCCAGCTACCATCAGCTTTCTGAATGTAGCTAGGGACAGCCGGCCAGGAAGCCATTATTTTGCACGATCGGTTTTTCTCCGAGAAGCTTTTCACCAAATTCTTAAACCTTTTCAATGCCGACTTGTATTCCGCCCAGTTTTCCAGACGCTTAGCCATATTGAATAACCTGCGACAGTCTTTGCGAGACTGTGCGATCTCAAGGCTCCACCATGGTGGCTTACCACCTCCTTCCTAACTACTTGCCTGCACACCAGTGCCGTTGTCTGACGCAGTGCTTGCGATATGAAGTTCACTGCCATTTCAGTCTCCGTAATGCCACTAATGACAGGGACTGAGCACAAAGAGTAAGCGAGTAGACTAGCCTGATAGTCCCACTTCGTTCTTCTCCTATTCACAAAAATACACACCCCCAGGGGGCGTGAGCCTAATTGAAACCCAACAAACCTGTGGTCCGAAAAGGAGCAGTAATTTTAGACCGCCCAATTAATTATCAAGTCGGAGTGTTCCGAACTGACCAATGTCACATCGACGTTGGTTCCGCGCCTATGTTTGCTATTTATAAATTACTGTTACAGATAAAAGAAAATAGCGACTCACCTCTAGTGTTGGTGTTAGAGCTGCCCCACGTGATGTGGTGCGCATAAGCGTCAGCACGGATAACCACCGGTGTACCCATGGAGCCAGCTTTGGCCTATTGGGTGGCTCATCATCATGGTCGTGCGCTATATAGCCCGAGACGATCCAAACCGACCTGTCGCCCATCTCTAGGGCCGCTGAAGTTGTGTCTTCATCACTGAAATCAAAAAGAATGAAGACATCTAACGTGTTTTTAGCCAAAATGTAAGATCTAATTTTACCTGGTTCTTTGACCAACAGGAGCTTATAGCCCTTTAGGTTTATGGATCCATGGTTCTTTGACCATTATTAGCTCCATTATTGGCCCCACAGTAGGTATCGAATTGGTATCAATAACCGGAGCTGCTCGTTAGCATCCTATTTATAAAACCAAATCTCACTGGTTTTACTATTATGATTTATTTTGAAAAGTGGCTACCAAAAAATTGGTTTGATGCATTTGAATGTCCCAAGGTCTCTTTGTCCACTTATGAGCTACTTTGCTTGATTTTGAAACCTTAATTGTCGGTCGCAACTGCTCAAGTGGGTTATAATCTTCGCTTACACTGCCGAAAAATACTTCGACTTCACCTGGTACATAATTTGGAATGTGATCAAAAAGAATATCCTGAGCATTCCCATCCTCTTCATCTGTGTTATAGTCCGGATCTAGTGGAATAATAGCTATATCGAAATTTTAGTGATCATCTTCATCTAGCTGTTTAAATTTGTAAAAGCTTTACCATAAAAACTTAACGGCTTGATGGCTTGAAATTCCATTTTGGTGCAAGAAAAATTTTTAAAAAAAATTTACATATCAAGCCATTGTACTCTATTGGGTACAGCGATTTTGCTACTCACATGACGTTGTCAAAAAAAAAAAAAAAAACAATTTTTCTTGTAACTTTTTATTAAATGTACACACAATCACTCTTCTTCAGAAATCTATAAGATCCTTTTGTTTCAACAAAACAGTATTTACTCTACGCAGCTCAATTGCAACTGGTCTAGCTAAAAATCGCAAAAATGATAAAGTTTTACAAAAAACAAAAGAAAATACACTATAAGGGTATATTTTTCTTTAAATTTTTTAATGTGTTTCTTTAAAGCACAATGTGTTGACTGCAAAAGCATTAAAAAATTTATGCGTTCTTATATATTGCCTTTTTTCTGTACCCAAGCGAGTACAATGGCTGGAAATGGGTTAAGGTGGAAGCGTAAATTTTTTTTTTTTTTTTTTTTTAAATTTATTTTTATTATTGAATCTTTCTTATCGAAATTTACAATATGTATTCAAATCTTAATTCTACTTGTTGTTTATTAGTTGTTACCAGTGTAACCACTAACTGCTGTATTCAAATTTTAAAAATGTCTTCTAGTAAGGCTCAAAGTATCGGTTCTTTTTAGCCTCTGGTGACCTTCGAACTGAAGCAAACCCCGAGCGAGGTAGTTAGGGTGGACCATTAGTTTATCGATGTAGCTTATTGAATATTTTTTAATTTCCTCCTGGATAGTGGGGACGTTGAGATCTCTGTGGATAATTTCGTTACGTATATACCATGGGGCGCAGACAATTTGTAGTAATATTCTAGACTGTCTTCTTTGAAGCTTTTGGATGTTAGATGCGCATGCAGTACCCCATAATTGGATGCCATATGTCCATATTGGTTTTATGATGGACTTGTATAAGAGAATTTTGTTGTCTAAGGACAAGTTTGAGTTTCGACCGAGAAGCCAATGTAGTTGAGCTGCTTTAAGTTTCATAGCCGTTATTTTCGCTTCAATATGAGGCGACCAGGTCAAGCGTCTATCTATATGAATTCCCAAGTACTTAACATGGTTTTCTACCGGAACAGAGATGTTATTTATTTTTACAGCTGGGCACGTTTGTCTTCTGAGCGTGAAAGTTAAGTGAGCACATTTAGCCGGGTTAACCTTTATTCTCCATTTTTCTAGCCAGGCCTCTAGTTCATTGATGTGGGACTGCAGATTTTGCGATGCGACTTTTGGGTCATGGTTAACGCTAATAAATGCTGTGTCGTCTGCAAATGTAGAGGTATGCGTGCTCAGGTTTGTTGGCATATCCGCTGTGTATATTATATATAGAAGCGGTCCTAATATGCTGCCTTGGGGAACACCAGCAGAAATTTTCTTGAGGGGAGAGTATTTATCTTGCGACCTTACTATGAATGTTCTGCCTGTTAGATAGCTCTCCAGAAGCTTGTGAGTGTTTTGAGGAAGCATTCGTTTTATTTTGATGAGTAGCCCATCATACCAAACTTTGTCAAAAGCTTGGGAAATGTCTATAAACAGTGCTGAGCAGTATTGCTTTTTCTCAAACGCCGATCTAATAAGGGTGACAATTCTATGCACTTGTTCTATTGTACCATGTTTCGCTCTGAATCCGAACTGGTGGTCAGGGATGATGTCGTGTTCATTTAGATGAGGAGTTATACTTAAAACGAATATTTTTTCGAAAAGCTTCGATAGGATTGACAATAAGCTTATCGGTCTGTACGACGCAACCTGGCTAGCATCTTTTCCTGGCTTGGGAATCATAACAATTATAGACCTCTTCCATGAGGATGGGAAGTATCCGACTCTTAATATAGCGTTAAAAATGAGCAGCAAGATTCTGGAAGCAGACGATGGTAGGTTTCTTATCATTGACCCTGTGATGCGGTCAGGTCCGGGAGATTTTCTAATATTCACTGTTTCTTGATTTTACTTGATTTATGTGAAATTGACGACAGGAACAAGTATGTGCATCATGTGGCGTGAAAACTTTCTCAAGGTGGCCCGAGAAAGCGTTTAATTTTTCATGTGTGTTTTTGGCCCAAGTGCGGTTTTCCAGTCTTAATGCAGATTCTTGGGTTATAGGGCATTTCAAATGCCGTACAGCCTTCCATAAGCTATAATTGGAGTTTTTTGTGGCATCTAGGCTGTTTAGATAGCCTTCTATTGCAGACTCGTGGTTCTGTCTCAATTTGTTGCGAAGAGTTGTCAGGCATAATTGTAGTTGAGCCTTTGTGGTTGTGGTACGACTGTTTTGCCATTGTCTTCTTAACTTCCTTTTTTCTCTGATGAGGGTCTCTATATCCGTCGATGTATTGTAAGACGCACGTTTAATTGTCCGCTTGAATGGGGTTGCATTTCTTGCTGCATAATCCAAGACTTCTGTAAATCGGTCGACAGCTATTTGGATGTCAGATGAATTTTTTAGGGGAATGCACTGTGATAGGTGAGAGCTCACATACATTTTATACTTTAACCAATTTGTGTTTCTGTTTGGATAGGAAATAAAGTTTGCAGCTGCAGCGTCAGATTTACCTTTTAAAATGAGGATTGAAGGTGAATGATCAGACGAAAGATCATAGGAGGAACTAACTAGTACCTGATCGCGCTTGATGTTTTTAATTACAGCAAAGTCAATAAGGTCTGGTAGCTTATTGAAGTCGGTTGGCCAATAGGTAGGCTTACCACTCGATACCACATCAAAATTATTTGCAGTTACGGTATTGTATAGCTGATTACCTCTAGGACTAATAAGTCTGGAGCCCCAATATATATGTTTAGCGTTGTAGTCGCCAGCAGCAATAAATTTCTGGCCCAATGTGGAGAAGAAGTTGAGAAATTTATCGTTTACAATTTTGTGCCTCGGGGGACAATAAACGGATGTTAACGTTAGATTGAAATCAGTAAGATTTATAGATGTGGCCTGGATACAATCTTCTTCGTACTCTGGCAATGGCAAGTGTCTGATGTGTTTGTGCACAATTATGGCTGTGCCACCACAGGCTCGTCCGCTGGGATGTTTTGTGTCATACGTAAGGTATCAATTTACCCTAAAGCAGTTTTTATGAGTAAAGTGTGTTTCAGAGACAAGAAGTACGTCGATTTCATGCCTATGAAGAAAGTTTGCAACTTCGTGTTTATGTTGGGATAACCCGTTTGCATTCCAGAAACATATTTTTAACTGGTTCATTTTTTGTTGAGTAGAACTTGCAGGAGCATGTTCTGGTTTCGCATCATTTCCTGAAACATGTTCTGCATAGTGACCATGAAGTTATTCATAGTTTGAATTAAATTTTCAATTGAGGTAGGCATATTTCCAGAAGGCATTTGTAGACCTTCCCTAGGAGGAAGCGTAAATGATTAATGGTCTGTTCATCGATTTCGAACGAAAATTTCGTTCGATTCATTACATGTTGAACAAAAACAACATTTTATACATAATTTGTTTTTGTTTCAAATGTAAATTAAGCGAACGAGGTCTTTCTTCGGAAATACATAGGTGAACAGGCGGTAAATTTTTTGTATTTATTAAACGTTAGAAATATAATTACAAATTAACCGAACAACACTAACGTATTTCTTCAGTCTGTTGTAGTGAAACATATCACAGTCTCCAATACTTGATAGATTAACTCTCTATCAACTAGCCTACCGAGCAAAGCAGTTAAAGATTGCAATCGATTTGACTGCAATCACATGATTTCACGTAAACGATTGCTAATTTTTTGATTGCATACAAAATCGCAAAATTTATTGCAAATGATTTGATTGCAATACAACTCATTAATTAAAATCAAATCCAGTATTTGAAATCAAAATAAAATCAATTAAAACCTTCGTTTTCTTCAAATGAAACATCTTCTTCTAGAAATAAAGCTGGCTAATAATTTTGAATTACCAGTAATGTAAATTTTTGTTTGTAAACGGCATTTTCTAAGTGTATATTATTTCGTTGGATTTCCACTATAGTCGTGATTACAAAGGAATTGATTGAAATTGCATGAAATCGAATTGATTGCAATTGCATTTAATGATTTCTAAAAAGAAAAACTCAACATGATTGTAATCACAAAATATTGCAATTTTTAAAATATTTCATATTGAAATCATAAAATTAAATCAGTTTAATTTTAATACCAATTGAATACAGTTTTTACAGCTCTACTATCGGAGCACCCGAAAGACACATTTTAAGATGTAGACATAGTATAAATATTTGTTTTTTTAAAGAAAATTATATTTTATCTAATGTAATGTTTCTTATTTGCTTTAGGTGGAAAAATGTACTAGGAGAGCAGACACCAGACCAAGAAATAATTTATTAAAGGGAAGAAGCGAAAAATGTAATATTTCCAAAACAAGTGATTCAAAAAAATCATCAATAATAAAGTGGACAAACCCCGTAAATATTGAAGCCTGTAAAGAAATAATAAATGAAGGTATAAAAATGTATTAATTTTGCTAAGGCACTTTTTTCGTAAAATGTACACTTAAAATATTCTGTACGTAAAAATAACTGAATTTATAGTATAAAATAAATGAAAATTTAGTTAAAACCTGGTCTACTTATTATACCCTTCACCGAAGGTAAAACAGTATATATAACTTTGTCATTCCGTTTGCAATTTCTACAATATTGATCCTAGGCACTTTAAAATATATATATTCTGGGTCCTTATGAAAAGCGAAGTTCAAATCCGGTTGTCCGTCTGACCGTCTGTCTGTTGAAATGGGTTCTCCGAAGCCCCCAGATATGATGGGGGCTTGGTTGGAGTATCTTTGTGTCAGGTATTCTTATTATAATTTTGCTATTGAAATTCAGATCCAGATCGGTCCAAAAATGAGATATGAGCAAAACACCACGACTACCTCTAATTTTTTCGAAAAATCCCTTGTGGTTGTTGTATTTTTATTACTTTTTGCTGTATATCTGGGGAACGGCAAAAGCCAAAGTTTCCAAATTAGGTACACACATTTAGGTTGCCAATACACACCATCCTGCAAAATGTGGGCGGGATTGGAGAAGTGAGCGTGGTACCTCCCGTACAAAAAAAAATTAAAAATTGTATAAAAACCTAAGTTTTAGGGCTGCCATATGTCCTATGGATATGACATATATCAAAATATCGGAAATTTTTAGTAGAACATATTTTATAAAAAACTCGGGAAAATCGGTTCAGATACAAAAAAGTTATGACCAAAATTAAATTTTTTTTTTTTTAAATACCCACTTTCAAATCCGGTTGTCCGTCTCTTCCCCCCCCCTTCACATTTGTTTACATATACTAGCATTATGCCCAATATGATTTTCGTTAGCATCCTTCTTTTTTATTTCATCTATTTAAAGAAATAATTTTAACAAATCGAAACTAGGAATTTTTGTGTTTTTTTGCTACTTAAAACTCCCCAAAAAGATAAAAGAAAACAAACACACATACTTACAAGCCACAAACTATTTTGGTGAATATATTTCCATATTTCGGTTCACAACTCAAATAAGTATTATGGTTTACAACTTTGCTATTGTGGCGAACAAAAACAGCAAAAATAATTACATCTCAACACAGTGATCATTAAACGGGCCATATTTAATTTAAATGACATTCAAGCAACGTTCCTTTATGGTTTAGTTGTCTAGGGGGTAAATGAAAAATGTTTGTGTGTTTGTTTGTATGTTGGCTTATAGACTCCGAAACTACTGAACCGATTTTCCTGAAATTTTTACAGTAACATCACGTAAGCCCTTAAAATAAAATAGACTACTTGTTTTTTCGATAGGGGCAGGGGAATTGGTACCCCCCATTGGATGCCAATATCAAATATTGCATATCTTAAGAGCCGCTGTACGCATTTTGTTGAACTTTTTGTAGTAGGATCTTCTGAGCTCCAAAATTAAAATAAAATAGCAGCGGGGGAAGTGGTTCCCCCATAGGGCGCCAATGTTTAATACCGCATATCTAAAGAACTGTTATAGTGAGAATGTTCAAACTTTGTAGAAGTCACTCTTATGGTATACTACACTATCGAAAATAAAAATAAAGCGGGTAGGCGCAGGGGGGGGGGGGGTTGAAATACCTCCCATAGGATGCATATATTAAATATCGCTCAACTGAAGAACTATTAACCCTTTCGCTACAAGTTTTTACTGGGTAACTAAAAAAATCCAATTTTTTGGATTTGTATTATAATTGGCCCTAATAACAACAATCAATACTCACTTTTGAAAAAAATGCACCCTAAATGTGTACATGGATACATCTTTAGGTTATGGTAAAGAAATTTTGTTAAAAAAACTAACATAAATAATGGAATAATGCACGGAATTCTAAAAGATTTTGCGAAAATTCGTTTTATTCGAGCGGAAACCAGCTGTAAAATTTCGCGAAGATCGGACCATAATTTACTTTTAGACCCATATAAGCCATAATCCCGGAAAACAGTATAAACCGCATAAAACCTTAATAAATAATGCCATCAGAATAAAATTTATTACTTCACAGTTTTATAAGACTAGAAACCACACTAATAAATTTCGTGATGATCGGTCCATAATTTGTAAAAGGCCCCATATAAAAACCACTCAGCAGCATCAAACTTAAAATTATTTTATATCCGTTGTGTGTATATAATTCAACACCATAACTTGCGTTTGTATCCATATGGATACATACTATGTTTAAAAAATCTGCACAGCTTTTTTCCGGCTTAAAACAAAGAACTATTGATGCAAAAAGTTAAAATAAACCTTTTTCTTTATGTTGGATGTGTTTTTTTTTTAAACAAGGTCATATATATATATATATATATATATGTTATTTGAAATAAAAAAAAAAATTATTTTTCAAAAAAAATTTTATATAAAAAAACGTTTTTTTAAAAATGCTATATTTTTCTCAATTTTGCAAAAATCTAAGAGTTTTTCATTTAAAATAATTCATAAGATCTTAAAAAACAATAACGTGCCGCAATCTAAGCCAATTCTTTGACCTGGAGATTGTCTGATGCCTCCACAGTTGAGTGTATCCATATGGATACAATGTAGCGAAAGGGTTAAAGGGAGAGTCTGCAAACGTGGTTAAAGCTACTATTATAGCAAACTTTAAATTTCAATATAGTAATGGGCGGGGTGTACAGAGGAGGAGCAGTTTCCCTCATAGATAGAATTATTAATAAGAACCGCTGCACGCATTTTGTTGAACTTTTGGTAGTAGGATCTTCTGACCCCCAAAATTTAAGTAAAATAGCAGCGGGGCAAGTGTTACTCACCATACGACTCCAATGTTAAATATCGCATATCTTAAGAACTGTTATAGTGAGAATGTTAAAAATTTGCAGAAGTCACTCTTATGGTATACTTCACTATTAAAAATAGAAATAAAGCGGGTAGGCTCAAGAGGGGAAATACCTCCCATAGGATCCATATATTAAATATCGCTCAACTGAAGATCTATTTAAGGGATAGTCTTCAGACGTAGTTAAAGCTACTATTATGGTAAACTATAAATTTCAATATAGAAATGGGCGGCGTAGCCAAACGAGGAGCTGTACCCCTCATAGATAGAAATATTAACAAGCGCCGCTGCAAGCAATTTGTTGAACTTTTGGCAGTAGGATCTTCTGAGCCCCAAAATTTAAACAAAATAGCAGCGAGGGAAGTGTTACCCCTCATAGGACGCCAATGTTTAATATCGGAAGTCTTAAAAACTGTTATAGTGAGAATGTTCAAACTTTGTAGAAGTCACACTTATGGTATACTACACTTTTGAAAATAAAGCGGGTAGACGCAGGGGACAAATACCTTCCATAGGATGCATATATTAAATATCGCTCAACTGAAGAACTATCAAAGGGATAGTATTCAAACGTGGTTAAAGCTACTATTATGGTAAACTATAAACTTCAATATAGAAATAGGCGGGGTAGACAGAGGAGGAGCAGTACCCCTCATAGATAGCAATACATATAAGAGCCGCTGCAAGCAATTTGTTGAAGTTTTAATAGTAGGATCTTCTGAGACCCAAAATTGAAACAAAATAGCAGCGGGGGAAGTGTTACCCCCATAGGGCGCCAGTGTTTAATATCGCATATCTTGAGAACTGTTATAGTGAGAATGTTCAAACTTTGTAGAAGTCACTCTTATGGTATACTACACTACTGAAAATAAAAATAAAGCGGGTATGCGTAGGGGTGGAAATACATCCCATAGGATACATATATTCAATATCGCTCAACTGAAGAACAATTGAAGGGAGAGTCTTCAAACGTGGTTAAAGCTACTATTATGGTAAACTATAAATATCAATGTAAAAATGGGCGGGGTTGACAGCGGAGGAGCAGTACCCCTTATAGATAGAAATATAATTAAGAGCCGCTGCACGCATTTTGTTGAACTTTTGGTAGTAGGATATTCTGAGCCCAAAAGTTCAAATAAAATAGCAGCGGGGGAAGTGGTTCCCCCCATAGGGCGCCAATGTTTAATATTGCATATCTTAAGAACTGTTAAAGTGAGAATGTTCAAACTTTGTAGAAGTCACTCATGGTATACTACACTATCGAAAATAAAAGTAAAACGGGTAGGCAAAGGGGGGAACAACCTCCCATAGGATGCATATATTAAATATCGCTCAACTGAAGAACTATTAAAAGGAGAGTCTTCTAACGTGGTTAAAGCTACTATTATGGTAAACTATAAATTTCAATATGAAATGCGCGGGGTAGGCAGAGGATGAGCAGTACCCCTCATAGATAGAAATACTAATAAGAGCCGCTGAATGCATTTTGTTGCACTATTGGTAATATGATCTTCTGAGCCCCAAAATTTAAATAAAATAGAAGCGGGGGAAGTGCTACCCCCCATAGGACGCCAATGTTTAATATCGCATATCTTATGAACTGTTATAGAAGAATGTTTAAACTTTGTAAAAGTCACTCTTATAGTATACTACACTTTTGAAAATAAAAATAAAGCGGATAGGCGCAGGGGGGAACAACCTCCCATAGGATGCATATATTAAATATCTCTCAACTGAAGAAGTGGTTAAAGCAGTGTAGCGAACCGGGTTAAGCTAGTTTCATATAAATTAACTATCAAAGAATTAACTTCATATTCCGTAAAAACAAAGGAATATTAAGTTGTTTTATTTTGATAAATTGACTATCAAGAAATTAACTATACAGTATCGGACAAAACCTAAGCCCCCTCAGTATATTTTTTTTAAATGATAATTTTTTTAAGAAAACAAAACTATTAAAATTTTTTTTTTATTTTTTTATTTATTTATATCTTTGTTATTCAAAAACACAAACTTAAGGAATTCTGAATTTAATAAAAAAAAGTTAAGATTCTAAAATATTTTAAGTCGCAAATATAAGCGGACTAAACTAAAGTAAAGTAGGTTAAAGTAAAGTTGTAATAATTGAGCACTTTTTATACGGCTGATAAAATCCTACGTTTAGCTATCAGTAAGTTTTGAAAACGGGCCTTAGAATAACTAAAGGAGCCAGAATATATGTACTTATGCCTTAGATGTATAATAAAAAAGTTTCACACGGAATGACAAACTTAGTTTACCCTCATTCACCACTAGTGGTTCTGCTTTTAGCAGAATATGTATGTTTTGCATGTTTATATGTGCACACACAATCACAGCTGCTAAATCAAATGCATTTTTAATTCAGCCATTTGTGTAACCATAACAGCAAACTTAATTTGTTTGCCCTTCTTTTTCATAAAATAAAGTTTTTTTTTGGTTTCATGAGGCACTTAAAAACATTATGTTATGAGCACTTAAAAATAATATTTTGTATTAAAAATAAAAATTGTTGACCAAAAATCGAATGCTGTTATCCAAAATATGCACTTAAGCAAAATGCACGTACAAGATTTTTTTTCTAACAATATTTAGCCTTCATACACAATTATTTGTATTTCGTGCAGATAGGCAAAAAATGCAGTTAAGTGAAATGCAGCTAAACGAAAAATACTGTATTTATTCCTTATACATGCTTATACAATAAAATTTCTGTTTTAGTAATCATAGTACATGGTTTATTCATTGTTTTGATTATACTAAGTAAAAATTTATATATAGTGTAAATTTGAAGTCGACTATACCAATAGAATATTAAATGATATTGAAAATTTTTATCATACATATTACAAAATCAATGATCTTAAAATTGAATAACATATGGTTTTGATGAAATTACCATTCTATATGCTAATAGTTATCAGTTATGAATTTAAAGATAACAGATATTTTTTCTCATTTTTACCGCTTTAAATAATTTTTTTAGTTTAATAACCATACATACCATACAATACCATATCAGTCATAATAATATCATTCCACAACAACCCATAAAATAGCATACAATACCATACTATTTATACAGTTAAAACCATAAAATATCGCAAACTATACTTATTTATATAAAACCTTACTCCCTAAATTATATATTTATACCTTATACATGATATCTGATACCACAAAATTTGTATCAGTATGAGGGCTATAGATTTGATTATCAGCAGAGACTCTGGTCAAAGTAACTATTAATCGGTTACTTAAGTTAGAATATAAACTGTTTTGATAACTCTTAATAAACATTTTCTAAAAGCATTTACAGGTGGTTTACAAGCTACTCACTGTTAATCAGCTTTAATGTTTTTTTTTTCTAGATTGATACTCTATAATATTAGCTGAATGAAGAGTTATTCTATGGTTTGATAATCTACAATGACAGTTTAGTTAAGAATTTAGTTCAATATATTCTTATGATACAATTCATCTATAAATATATATTCATATGCATTCATCATCGCCCAGTCCAAACAGCTGACCCTAGAAACTCGAAATTTGGACTAGCGATTGATCACTCCGTAAATCGATTCACTAAGACGGGATTTTTCGAAATTCGAATGTTTATGGGGTAAAAACGGGAAAATTAGGTAACCTTAAATCTTCAAAACTAAAATAGATGCAGAATAAAGGTCAACGATAAGTATCTTTAGAAAATAAGCGGACAGGTGTCTGGTACTTTTTTGAAATTCGCCCTATTAGGGAGTAAACGGGTAGAATCTGAATTTTAGTACTTTTTTGCCATCTTTCGAACCAATAAACATAGAAACAAAGTTAATACAACATTCGAAACTTATCAAAAAAATGCGTATAATAATTATGTACTTTTTCGAAATTCGAACATTTAAGGGGTGAAAATCGTAACTATTTTTTGTACTTTTTTTACAAAACATTTTCCTCCATTCATTGACATATTCGTACTAAATTATGGGCTACCACTACAATACTAAAATGTTTATACTTTAATGGGGGAAAAATATAGTGCCCACAAAGAAAATACGGGAAATTTGATATTTTTCTTTAGCTTTTTGGTTCTACTAAAGTAGCGGGTTAAATGCTAGAATTCAAACAAGTTTAAACCTAAAAAAATACGAAGAAAAAGGACACGCTAACGAAGTAGCTAATATTCTATATATTTATACCTTATACCTATTATATCTGATTATAATTATCAATAAAGAATTTGAAGATAATATATATATATATATATATATATATATATATATATATATATATATATATATATATATATATATATATATATATATATATGCACAGCGTGCTTTTTCGGCACTTTTTTTCGAGCTACCGTATTTTTTGGGAACATTTGCATTCTTTGAGGACGGTGCCCAAAAAAATCGTATACCACCAGTAGATTTTGGGCACATAACACTTTGAGTACTATTTTTTAAAAAATTTTTTTTTTTTTGATTGTTAATTTACTTTTAATTCTTTTTATAAATAACGTATCCATTAATTTATAGACTCTAAATAAATGCCTACATTTTTAATTTTTATTTAAAATTTTCCATTCGTGTGCTGCCATATTTTCAATTTTAAATTAATACATTTGACGCCATTAATTCTGTGCTTTTGCGTTTTTTCTTTGTTTTTAGAGATTAAGCATTATATCCAAGGTGGTTAGTAAGAAACAGCTGTTTACTTTTTAATCCCATTTGTCTATGCTTGTTGTTGTATTGGTTGTAATACTTAGGCCACCTTTTAAGTACACATGTGCATTTCTTACAAAAAGCATAAACAAAACGTGTTACCACTGAAAATCATTATCGTTTTTTTTAGATATACATGTGTACATATAAAGATATTGGAATGTTATTTTTTTTTTTTGTATGTATGTATGTCTGTCTGTCTGTTCGTATGTTTGTTGGTTGTAATGATATTGTAATGTTTATTTATTTGAATGTCTGTAAGTCTGTCCGTATGCTTGTTTGTAGTTTGTTAGTTTGTTTGTTCGGATGTTTGTTTGTTTGTTTGTTTGTTTGTTTGTTTGCTTGTTTATTTGATTGTTTCATTCAGTTAAGAAAATCTTTTAGCAAGTTAAACAGTTGCTTTTGTGAAGTTTTGTTATTATTTTTTAATTGTTTACATACCCCTAAAGATGGTTAGCGACGCCAACCGAAATATTGGGAATTAAAAATAAAAACTTAAAAACAAAAATCACAAGTTTTTAATTTTTATTTCTTTACTTGGACCTGCAGCCAAACAAAAACAACCAATAATTAATCTGTTTGTTTGTTTTTAATAAATTTGTTTGTTTGTCATACATTTGTTTGCCATATATTTTATCACCCAAGGGCGCGTCCTGGGCAGCTATGGGACTTTTCTGCAACATTTTTCTAGTCTGTATGGTAGCCCCCTTAAGGAATGGAGAAAGCGGGTAGATATCTTAGAAACATATTGTGGGGATAAAAAATAAAGTGGGGTTGGTCATACATTTGACCCGTCTAGGAGCATCCTACGCGCTGCAGGGGCCAACTTTAAGAATTTCATTAAACCGCCATATTTGTATAGGAGCCTCCATAAGGGGTGGAGATGAGGTGCAAGTATATTTAAAGAAAATGTTGGGGCCAAAAAACTAATAGAGGCCGGTCATACATTTTATCTCTCTAGGGGCGATTCATGGGCAGTTATGGGTCTATTTCTTCAATATATTTCTAGACTGTATTGAAAATTTTATATGGGAGCCCCATTAAGGAATGGAGATAACGGTAAGGTATGTTAGAAATAAATGATGGAGATGAAAAATAAAGTGAGGTTGGTCATAGATTTGACTCATCTAGGAGCACCCTACGATCTGCAGGGGCCAACTTTAAGAATTTCATTAAACCGCCATATTTGTATGGGAGTCTCCCTACGGGGTACAGAAAAGTTGCAAGTATGTTTAAAGAAAATGTAGAGGATAAAAAACTTATAGCGGTCGGTCATACATTTTATCCCCCTAGGGGTGATTCCTGGGCAGTTATGGGACGTTTACTTCAATAGATTTCTAGGCTGTATTGAACATTTTGTATGGGAGCCCCCTTAAGGAATGGAGATAGGGGTTATGTATGTTAGAAATAAATGATGGAGATGAAAAATAAAGTAAGGCTCGTCATAGATTTGACCCGTCTAGGAGCACCATACGCTCTGCAGGGGCCAACTTTAATAATTTTATTAAACCGCCATATTTGTATGAGAACCTCCCTAAGGGGTTGAGATAAGGTGCAAGTATATTTAAAGAAAATGTTGGAGCCAAAAAACTAATAGGGGTCGGTCATACATGTTATCCCCCTGGGGGCGATTCCTGGGCAGTTATGGATATTTTTCTTCAATATATTTCTAGACTGTATTGAAAATTGTATAGGGAAGCCCCCTTAAGGAATGGAGATAGCGGCTAGGTATGTAAGAAATAAATGATGGAGATGAAAAATAAATTGAGGTTCGTCATAGATTTGAACCGTCTAGGAGCACCCTACGCTCTGCAGATGCCACTTTAAGAATTTCAAAAAACCACCATGTTTGTATGGGAGCCTACCTACGGGGTGCAGATAAGGTGCAAGTATATTTAAAAAAATGTTAGGGCCGAAAAACTAATAGAAGTCGGTCATACATTTTTACCCCCTAGGGACGATTCCTGGTCAGTTATGGGTCTTTTTCTTCAATATATTTCTAGAATGTATTGAAAATTTTATATAAGAGCCCCCTTAAGGAATGGAGATAGCGGTTAGGTATGTTAGAAATAAATAATGGAGATGAAAAATAAAGTGAGGTTGGTCATAGATTTGACTCATCTAGGAGCACCCTACGCTCTGCAGGGGCCAACTTTAAGAATTTCATTAAACCGCCATATTTGTATGGGAGCCTCCCTACGGGGTACAGAAAAGTTGCAAGTATGTTTAAAGAAAATGTTGAGGATAAAAAACTAATAGCGGTCGGTCATACATTTTATCCCCCTAGTGGCGATTCCTGGGCAGTTATGGGACGTTTACTTCAATAAATTTCTAGGCTGTATTGCACATTTTGTATGGGAGCCCCCTTAAGGAATGGAGATAGGGGTTACGTATGTTAGAAATAAGTGATGGAGATGAAAAATAAAGTAAGGTCCGTCATAGATTTGACCCATTTAGGAGCACCCCACGCTCTGCAGGGGCCAACTTTAAGAATTTTATTAAATCGCCATATTTGTATGAGAGCCTCCCTAAGGGGTTGAGATAGGTGCAAGTATATTTAAAGAAAAGGTTGGAACCGAAAAACTAATATAGGTCGGTCGTATATTTTATCCCCCTAAGGGCGATTCCTGGGCAGTTATGGATATTTTTCTTCAATATATTTCTAGACTGTAATGCAAATTTTATATGGGAGCCCCCTTAAGGAATGGAGATAGCGGTTAGGTATGTAAGAAATAAATGATAGAGATGAAAAATAAGGTAAGGTTGGTCATAGATTTTACCCGTCTAGGAGCACCCTACGCTCTGCAGAGGCCACTTTTAGAATTTCACTTAACCACCATATTTGTATGGGAGCCTACCTACGGGGTGCAGATAAGGTGCAAGTATATTTAAAGAAAATGTTGGGGCCAAAAAACTAATAGAAGTCGGTCATACATGTTATCCACCTAGGGACGATTCCTGGCCAGTTATGGGTCTTTTTCTTCAATATATTTCTAGACTGTATTGAAAATTTTATATGGGAGCCCCCTTAAGGAAAGGAGATAGCGGTTAGGTATGTTAGAAATAAATAATGGAGATTAAAAATAAAGTAGGGTTGGTCATAGATTTTACCCGTCTAGGAGCACCCTACGCTCTGCAAGGGCCACTTTAAGAATTTCACTAAACCACCATATTTGTATGGGTGCCTTCCTACGGGGTGCAGATAAGGTGCAAGTATATTTATAGAGAATATTGGGCCAAAAAACTAATAGAGGTCGCTCATACATTTTAACCCCCTAGGGATAATGGCTTCGTCAGTGATGCCATTAGGATACGAAAGATACATTTTTCGTATCTTTTGATGACTTCAGGTACCATGTATAATCCTAAGATTTTATGTTTTTTTTTTTTAATCAGCACGCAAAATGTACAGAAATAAAATATTTAACTTTCTGTTTCTGGCAAAGTTTTTCAAAGATATTTTGTTATGAATACTAAAAAACAGTGACAACTAAAATGTTTTATGTTGCTGTTAAGTTTTCTAAGTTCTTCTGTCGTCTGCTTATTCTTGTGTATATGTTAATTTTTATAAATTAATAACATCCAATTTGTTTTATTAACATCCAAAGATAGTTACATTTAAATTATTTTAATGTTTGCTTAAAAATTACATAGGTACCCTATATTTATGACTTAAATAGATATAAAAATGAATTTATATGATATCATTATCTTAAAAATAGTCATTAAATATAAAAAAAAAATGTTATGTTAATAAAAGTTAAACGTTAGAAATGGATATTCAAATTTTTTTCAAAATGTATCTATTTGGGAAAAAGGGTATCATTTTGGAAACTAAAATGTATCTTTCTCGAAATTTCACTGGTAACACTGTAATACATATTAATGTAAGAATGTGTTAGTGTACAAAATTGCACACAGAGTTGCATTACATCAGCGTTGCCATTGTGAAAAATTGTCCCTCTTTTTTTATTTACGAAGTTTTAAAGTTAAAGAAGGTTTTTAAAAATATCCTGCCGTATTCATAAAAAATTACTGTGAATTACAGCGCATGAACATTCTGCCTTAAAACCTATTTTAAACTTATTTTATTTTTTTAAACGGCTGATACAATTAAATTTGCTGTATATTGGATGACTATTATATGATGATTTTTTGCTTTTGACCGATCTTATATTTTATCTGTCCTTTATTAGTGCAACGTTTTTGAGTTTTGTGTACCCCTTAGTGCCAATTCACACGTTGCAAGTCTTATTGACCAGCTTGCTACCTTATAGGCGAGAGAGAGTGAGAGAGAAACGTTTATTTTCCTCTCTTCACTCTCGTTAAAAAGTAGCAAGCTGATCAATAAGACTTGCAACGTGTGAATTGGGACTTAATGTGTACCCCTTAATGCCTTAATTAAGGGTTGCGCGATCAAGTTTTAATACACTCGCACTTTTTTACCAATTAACTCACACTTAGTGAGTGGATTGACCTACTACATTTAAACTTTAAGGAACATATTTAATGGAAAGAGCAAAATATTGGAAATTTTTGCGTCTCCAAAGTAAGATATTACGATGAGTCTGAATTTTTTCCATAATATATATTTTGTCGTTACCAAATCTATACCAAATATGAATTTAAACAGAAATGTTGGATTAATACACTATTGTTGAACAAAAGCGATATGTGTCATTTTAAAGATCTGCTTATATGAATTATGTTTTTATTTTTGAAATACAGTAGAATCCCGATAATTCGTAATCGAAAGGGACCAGCAATTTCCTACGAATTATAGGGGCTTTTGATTTAGCGGGCTTTCGATTTAACGGGGTTAAAATAAAAAAAATACGAATTAAAGGGGGTTTTCAATTTATTTACTTAAACGATAAAAAAAAAACATAAAAAACAATTGTTGAAAATAAAATATATAAAAATTATACATGTAACAAACTGATATTAAGAAAATAAACACACACACAAGCAAAAACCCACAAAAAACAAAGCGGTAAACAAAAAATTATTCTTTCCATGTTTCTGTTGTTTTTATTATGAATGATAAGTGGTAGTTAGCAAACAATTACGATTTATAAGAGATAAAGAAGGTTTTATTTGAAAAAAAATTTATAATTAGCGAGGGGAGCAAAATGTATGGAAATTTTACGAAATAACGAGATTTTTTCAAAGGACCGACAGTTATCGGGAATAACGATTTACCGGGGTACGACTTATCGGGATTTGACTGTAAATAGTTTCTTGTTATCATTTTTTTTTAAATAAAAATATATTTTTTTTATTTAATTTTCTTACATCTTTTTATGTGGTTTTTTTTACTTCCCTCTGTGTGTTTATTTGTAATTGCTACGCAAAGGTTTAGGAAAAAAGACAAGAAGATAAAACAGGTGTAAAAAGTCCTACTTTTGGGTACTTTTTGTAAACACTTGTTTTTAACAATTTTGCTTAAAATTGAAACCTATGTTCTTTACGATAAAGGCAGCAAAAACACATAAGAACGTTGTAAAGCGGCCCATACACTTGCAATATTATTGTATATGATATTCTCCATATTATTTCCATTTTGTCGTAAATTATGCAATAAGTCGCACAATGGTTTAAATTTAAATATTGCTCAACTTTCATTAAAAAAAAGGTGTACATACATAACCTTTATGAATAACATCAACAGCATTGTACAATGTTAGCAACAAATTTCAGTTTCTTTTCGTTGTGCAATACAAATCAAATGTCTTTTGATTGTTGCCAATATAATGTGTTACCTTCGAATATCACATACACATCGATATAATTGTACAATACTTAAAATTTAACAATTTTATTGCAAGTGTATGAGCCACTTAGGGCCATTATTACAACTTAAAGTTAGCTAAAGTTAAGATTAAATTGACAGATAATAATGTGTTATCTGCCAAAAAGCGTCTGTTAACTGTCGGATAACAGCTAACGCCAAGTTATAATAATGGCCCTTAAGAACGTAAGTTAACGGTCGTACATTTTTTAAAACACGATCTATTTACTTACAATTCCGTCGTACACAAATCGAGTTTTCTTTTGAAAATAATCTTAAAAAAATCTAAATTTTTGTTAATTTTTTACTTGGTTTATGTTGTTATCAAATATTCAATTTGAGAACACAAAAATAATTTAATTTAAATTTTCAATTTTTATTTCCCTTCTCCAGCAACTTTCAAAAATCCTTTGTGTTTATACGATGATTTAAAGTTACGTATTTTTTATTTGCAGAAGCGCCTCGATTATCTGTCATTCGATTAACCGGCAGATGCAACACTATTCGTTTGTAACTTAATTAGAAACACACAAAAAACTACTCAAAATTGTTGCTATGGATGATCGAGGACTTACTGTATTTTCAATTTATAAAACGTAACGATAAGAAAATAAATAAGTTGAAAGATAAATCTGAGAAAAAGTCATGAAAAACACAAACCAAGTATTTTTTTTTACCCCTCTATCTTCACTTAACCGTTAGCCACCAAACCAAAAGAGAAGTTGTAAAAGCCCCCGTCTGAATTTTCTGTAAGGCGACGTACGACGTAGATACGCTTTTAGATTTGCGCCAGCTATTGTGTGCCTTTGTATACAATAGTATACATATTAATTTGACATCGTATCTACGTCGTAGACTACTACGTTCATACGGTGCAATTGTGTTCCTTATCATAGAGACAGCAAACAAATATAGTACATCTGAAGAGAAAGCTGTTACAAATTTGTACTTTTTGAAAATTTTGGCTAACCCTTGATTTTTTTATTTTTTAAACATGCATATTTTTCAGAAACCAATTATGATTTTGTTTTAATAATTGCAGCTTTACACTAGGAGACAAAAATTGTATAACGAACTAACGCAAAAAAACTGCAGCTAGCGCCATAGAATTGCTAAAATGTCGACAAATTTTAATTTATTTTTTTAACATTCATGGCCCGCCGCGGCCAAACTGTGGATACTTTAGTAAAGTTCTATTCAAAAAAATTATTCTTATAATATAATTCAAAATTCTTTAGAACATCATAATTCTTTTTTTACATTTTTCAGCTGTATTTATATCGAAAATTCGAAATATGTGTAAAAAATTATTATTGGATAATTTACGTTTTTACCTTTTGCAATGTATTTCATAAATTTCACGAATTTCCGATAAAAAATACAACTGAAAAATGTGAAAAAATGCATTTTTCAGTAACTATATATGAGGAATTATGAATTAGAGTAAAAGGAGTATTTTTTCTGAAGATTACCGTTTGGCAGCTACGGGCCAAAAATGTTTTTGAGGCTTTAGATAAATTTTTTCGGATTATTTTGTTCTACTTATTTTCTAAGAGTCTATAGCTACAATTATGGCGAAAATAATTGCTTTCCGAGATTTAGATATGAGAAAAATAAAATAAAAACTAGCAAAACGCAAAAGCTTCGTTGGTTACGAAAAGTACTTCGAGAAATTCCACACGAGAAAGAGTTTGAAAAATTGGACTATGGGCCAAAAATAGTGCAAAATATTTAAAAGTTTAATATTTTAGCAATTTTAATTCACTAAATACTGTTTTTACGCTTATTTTGTTTTAGCTTTATAGCTAAGATTATGGTGAAGACAAGAAAACAAAATGCTAAATGGTTTCCGAGATAAAGAGCATGGAACGGGTGCATAAAAAAACCTTGGTACATTTTTATTAATAATAAAATACAATAAAATTTTTTTAGAGCCAATTCATTATAGAATAAAAAGTGCTTAAAGTAATAAAAAGTAAAACTACAACTTGTTACAGACGGTCATTATTAAAATTTAACTTTTGAACAGAACATTGCATAATTCAATATAAGACTTTGAACAGTGAACACTAAAGTCGATTTCATCATTTTTAGATACTTCAGCACCTTAAAGAATACATTTGTGATCGTTAAGGTATGAAGTATTGAAGGAGTAAACAAAATTAAACAACGTTACAGTAATAAAGCAGATAGAATCTAAGATAGCTTTGTTGCACTTAACTTCACTTAACGTTTTCATCTAATATACTGCAAAGATTAGATTATATATTGACAAAAATCTTTATACAAATTTTAAACATGTGCACGTCTAACAATATTTAAAAAAAAGGGAAAATATGACAAATGGCAACGCTGTTCAAGTGCAACTCTGTGTGTTTATTTCTACACTGCTGCTAATGTAGCAATTTTCTTGTCAAAACCAGCGAATTTAAATAAAATTTATTAGTTAAACTTTTTGGCGTTTTATCGCTAAATTATATAAAATTTCAATAATTTCTTTTCAAAAAGGGTGGTTTTTAGCGATTTATAACTAAATATAATTTCTATTTAAAATATTGAGCTATTTTTTATTGCGTTTCTGTTATATTATTTCAATCATTTTTTCAAAAAGGGTGGTATTTATTGGTTTATAACAAAATATACTTTCTATTTAAAATATTGAGCTATTTTTTATTGTGTTTGTTTTACCATATTTCAATAATTTCTTTTCAAAAAGGGCGATTTTAGGGATTTATAGTGTTTGTGTTATAATATTTCAATTATTTCTTTTCAAAAAGGGCGGTTTTTATTGGTTTATAACTAAATATACTTTCTATTAAAAATTTTGAGCTATTTTTTATTGTGTTTCATTAATAATAATTCAATAATTTTATTTCAAAAAGGGTGCTTTTTAGCGATTTATGACTATAAATACTTTCTATTTAAAATATTGAGCTATTTTTTTTTTTTGTGTTTGTTTTACCATATTTCAATAATTTCTTTTCAAAAAGGGCGATTTTAGGGATTTATGACTAAATATACTTTCTATTTAAAATATTGTGCTATTTTATATTGTGTTTGTGTTATAATATTTCAATAATTTCTTTTTAAAAAGGTCGATTTTAGCGATTTATGTCTAAATATACTTTCCATTTAAAATTTTGAGCTATTTTTTATTGTGTTTCATTAATAATAATTCAATAATTTCTTTTCAAAAAGGGTGGTTTTTAGCGATTTATGACTAAATATACTTTCTATTTAAAATATTGTGCTATTTTATATTGTGTTTGTGTTATAATATTTCAATAATTTCTTTTTAAAAAGGTCGATTTTAGCGATTTATGTCTAAATATACTTTCCATTTAAAATTTTGAGCTATTTTTTATTGTGTTTCATTAATAATAATTCAATAATTTCTTTTCAAAAAGGGTGGTTTTTAGCGATTTATGACTAAATATACTTTCTATTTAAAATATTGTGCTATTTTATATTGTGTTTGTGTTATAATATTTCAATGATATCTTTTTAAAAAGAGCGATTTTAGCGATTTATGTCTAAATATACTTTCCTTTTAAAAATTTTGAGCTATTTTTTATTGTGTTTCATTAATAATAATTCAATAATTTCTTTTCAAATAGGGTGATTTTTAGCGATTTATGACTAAATATACTTTCTATTTAAAATATTGTGCTATTTTATATTGTGTTTCATTAATAATAATTCAATAATTTCTTTTCAAAAAGGGTGGTTTTTAGCGATTTATGACTAAATATACTTTCCATTTAAAATTTTGAGCTATTTTTTATTGTGTTTCATTAATAATAATTCAATAATTTCTTTTCAAAAAGGGTGGTTTTTAGCGATTTATGACTAAATATACTTTCTATTTAAAATATTGTGCTATTTTATATTGTGTTTGTGTTATAATATTTCAATAATTTCTTTTTAAAAAGAGCGATTTTAGCGATTTATGTCTAAATATACTTTCCTTTTAAAAATTTTGAGCTATTTTTAATTGTGTTTCATTAATAATAATTCAATAATTTCTTTTCAAAAAGGGTGGTTTTTAGCGATTTATGACTAAATATACTTTCTATTTAAAATATTGTGCTATTTTATATTGTGTTTGTGTAATAATGTTTCAATAATTTCTTTTTAAAAAGGTCGATTTTAGCGATTTATGTCTAAATATACTTTCCATTTAAAATTTTGAGCTATTTTTTATTGTGTTTCATTAATAATAATTCAATAATTTCTTTTCAAAAAGGGTGGTTTTTAGCGATTTATGACTAAATATACTTTCTATTTAAAATATTGTGCTATTTTATATTGTGTTTGTGTTATAATATTTCAATAATTTCTTTTTAAAAAGGTCGATTTTAGCGATTTATGTCTAAATATACTTTCCATTTAAAATTTTGAGCTATTTTTTATTGTGTTTCATTAATAATAATTCAATAATTTCTTTTCAAATAGGGTGGTTTTTAGCGATTTATGACTAAATATACTTTCTATTTAAAATATTGTGCTATTTTATATTGTGTTTGTGTTATAATATTTCAATAATTACTTTTTAAAAAGGGCGATTTTAGCGATTTATGTCTAAATATACTTTCTATTTAAAATATTGTTCCATTTTATATTGTGTTATAATATTTCAATAATTTCTTTCTAAAAAGAGCGATTTTAGCGATTTATGTCTAAATATACTTTCCATTTAAAATTTTGAGCTATTTTTTATTGTGTTTCATTAATAATAATTCAATAATTTATTTTCAAAAAGGGTGGTTTTTAGCGATTTATGACTAAATATACTTTCTATTTAAAATATTGTGCTATTTTATATTGTGTTTGTGTTATAGTATTTCAATAATTACTTTTTAAAAAGGGCGATTTTAGCGATTTATGTCTAAATATACTTTCTATTTAAAATTTTGAGCTATTTTTTATTGTGTTTCATTAATAATAATTCAATAATTTATTTTCAAAAAGGGTGGTTTTTAGCGATTTATGACTAAATATACTTTCTATTTAAAATATTGTGCTATTTTATATTGTGTTTGTGTTATAATATTTCAATAATTTCTTTTTAAAAAGGTCGATTTTAGCGATTTATGTCTAAATATACTTTCCATTTAAAATTTTGAGCTATTTTTTATTGTGTTTCATTAATAATAATTCAATAATTTCTTTTCAAAAAGGGTGGTTTTTAACGATTTATGACTAAATATACTTTATATTTAAAATATTGTGCTATTTTATATTGTGTTTGTGTTATAATATTTCAATAATTTCTTTTTAAAAAGAGCGATTTTAGCGATTTATGTCCTAATATACTTTCTATTTAAAATATTGAGCTATTTTATATTGTGTATAACACAAATTTTGTGTTTGTGTTATAATATTTCAATTATTTCTTTTCAAAAAGGTTGGTTTTAATTGGTTTATAACTAAATATAAAATAGCTCAATTATTTTAAATAATAGTTAAATTTAGCTATCAATCGATAAAAACCACCCTTTTCTAAATAAAAATATTGAAATATTTTAAAACAAACAAAAAAAAATAGCGAAATTGTTTAAATAATAGTTAAATTTAGCCATCAATCGATAAAAACCACGCTTTCTTAAATAAAATTATTGAAATATTATAAAACAAACAAGCACAAATAGCAAAATTTTTTAAATTATAGGTAAATTTAGCTATAAATCGCTGAAAACCACCCTTTTTGAAATAAAATTATTGAATGATTATAAAACAAACAAGCAAAAATAGCTAAATTTAAAACAGGTAAATTTAGGTATTAATCGCAAAAAACCACCCATTTTGAAATAAAATTATTGAAATATTATAAAACAAACAAGAAAAAATAGCAAAATTTTTTAAATAATAGTTAAATTTAGTTATCAATCGATAAAAACCGCCCTTTCTTAAATAAAATTATTGAAATATTATAAAACAAACAAGCAAAAATAGCTAAATTTTTTAAATAATAGGTAAATTTAGCTATAAATCGCTGGAAACCACCCTTTTTGAAATAAAATTATTGAAATATTATAAAACAAACAGCAAAAATAGCTAAATTTTTTTAACAATAGGTAAATTTAGCTATAAATTGCTGAAAACCACCCTTTTTGAAATAAAATTATTGAAATATTATAAAACAAACAAGAAAAAATAGCTAAATTTTTTTAATAATACGTAAATTTAGCTATAAATCGCTGAAAACCACCCTTTTTGAAATAAAATTATTGAAATATTATAAAACAAACAAGAAAAAATAGCTAAATTTTTTTAATAATAGGTAAATTTAGCTATAAATCGCTGAAAACCACCCTTTTTGAAATAAAATTATTGAAATATTAAAAACCAAACAAGTAAAAATAGCTAAATTTTTTTAAAAATAGGTAAATTTGGCTATAAATCGCTGAAAACCACCCTTTTTGAAATAAAATTATTGAAATATTATAAAACAAACAAGCAAAAATAGCTAAATTTTTTAAATAATTGGTAAATTTAGCTATAAATCGTTAAAAACCACCCTTTTTGAAATAAAAATATTGAAATATTATAAAACAAACAAGCAAAAATAGCTAAATTTTTAAAATAATTGGTAAATTTAGCTATAAATCGCTGAAAACCACCCTTTTTGAAATAAAATTATTGAAATATTATAAAACAAACAAGCAAAAATAGCTAAATTTTTATAATAATAGGTAAATTTAGCTATAAATCGCTGAAAACCACCCTTTTTGAAATAAAATTATTGAAATATTGTAAAACAAACAAGCAAAAATAGCAAAATTTTTTAAATAATAGGTAAATTTAGCTATAAATCGCTGGAAACCACCCTTTTTGAAATAAAATTATTGAAATATTATAAAACAAACAGCAAAAATAGCTAAATTTTTTTAACAATAGGTAAATTTAGCTATAAATCGCTGAAAACCAACCTTTTTGAAATAAAATTATTGAAATATTATAAAACAAACAAGAAAAAATAGCTAAATTTTTTTAATAATACGTAAATTTAGCTATAAATCGCTGAAAACCACCCTTTTTGAAATAAAATTATTGAAATATTATAAAACAAACAAGTAAAAATAGCTAAATTTTTTTAATAATAGGTAAATTTAGCTATAAATCGCTGAAAACCACCCTTTTTGAAATAAAATTATTGAAATATTAAAAACCAAACAAGTAAAAATAGCTAAATTTTTTTAAAAATAGGTAAATTTGGCTATAAATCGCTGAAAACCACCCTTTTTGAAATAAAATTATTGAAATATTATAAAACAAACAAGCAAAAATAGCTAAATTTTTTAAATAATTGGTAAATTTAGCTATAAATCTTTAAAAACCACCCTTTTTGAAATAAAAATATTGAAATATTATAAAACAAACAAGCAAAAATAGCTAAATTTTTTTAACAATAGGTAAATTTAGCTATAAATCGCTGAAAACCACCCTTTTTGAAATAAAATTATTGAAATATTATAAAACAAACAAACAAAAATAGCTAAATTTTTATAATAATAGGTAAATTTAGCTATAAATCGCTGAAAACCACCCTTTTTGAAATAAAATTATTGAAATATTATAAAACAAACAAGAAAAAATAGCTAAATTTTTTTAATAATAGGTAAATTTAGCTATAAATCGCTGAAAACCACCCTTTTTGAAATAAAATTATTGAAATATTAAAAACCAAACAAGTAAAAATAGCTAAATTTTTTTAAAAATAGGTAAATTTGGCTATAAATCGCTGAAAATCACCCTTTTTGAAATAAAATTATTGAAATATTATAAAACAAACAAGCAAAAATAGCTAAATTTTTTAAATAATTGGTAAATTTAGCTATAAATCGTTAAAAACCACCCTTTTTGAAATAAAAATATTGAAATATTATAAAACAAACAAGCAAAAATAGCTAAATTTTTAAAATAATTGGTAAATTTAGCTATAAATCGCTGAAAACCTCCCTTTTTGAAATAAAATTATTGAAATATTATAAAACAAACAAGCAAAAATAGCTAAATTTTTATAATAATAGGTAAATTTAGCTATAAATCGCTGAAAACCACCCTTTTTGAAATAAAATTATTGAAATATTATAAAACAAACAAACAAAAATAGCTAAATTTTTATAATAATAGGTAAATTTAGCTATAAATCGCTGAAAACCACCCTTTTTGAAATAAAATTATTGAAATATTGTAAAACAAACAAGCAAAAATAGCTAAATTTTTTAAATAATAGGTAAATTTAGCTATAAATCGCTGGAAACCACCCTTTTTGAAATAAAATTATTGAAATATTATAAAACAAACAGCAAAAATAGCTAAATTTTTTTAACAATAGGTAAATTTAGCTATAAATCGCTGAAAACCAACCTTTTTGAAATAAAATTATTGAAATATTATAAAACAAACAAGAAAAAATAGCTAAATTTTTTTAATAATACGTAAATTTAGCTATAAATCGCTGAAAACCACCCTTTTTGAAATAAAATTATTGAAATATTATAAAACAAACAAATAAAAATAGCTAAATTTTTTTAATAATAGGTAAATTTAGCTATAAATCGCTGAAAACCACCCTTTTTGAAATAAAATTATTGAAATATTATAAAACAAACAAGAAAAAATAGCTAAATTTTTTTAATAATAGGTAAATTTAGCTATAAATCGCTGAAAACCACCCTTTTTGAAATAAAATTATTGAAATATTAAAAACCAAACAAGTAAAAATAGCAAAATTTTTTTAAAAATAGGTAAATTTGGCTATAAATCGCTGAAAACCACCCTTTTTGAAATAAAATTATTGAAATATTATAAAACAAACAAGCAAAAATAGCTAAATTTTTTAAATAATTGGTAAATTTAGCTATAAATCTTTAAAAACCACCCTTTTTGAAATAAAAATATTGAAATATTATAAAACAAACAAGCAAAAATAGCTAAATTTTTAAAATAATTGGTAAATTTAGCTATAAATCGCTGAAAACCACCCTTTTTGAAATAAAATTATTGAAATATTATAAAACAAACAAGCAAAAATAGCTACATTTTTTAAATAATTGGTAAATTTAGCTATAAATCGTTAAAAAGCACCCTTTTTGAAATAAAGTTATTGAAATATTATAAAACAAACAAGTAAAAATAGCAAAAATTTTTTAATAATAGGTAAATTTAGCTATAAATCGCTGAAAACCACCCTTTTTGAAATAAAATTATTGAAATATTATAAAACAAACAAGTAAAAATAGCTAAATTTTTTTAAAAATAGGTAAATTTAGCTATAAATCGCTGAAAACCACCCTTTTTGAAATAAAATTATTGAAATATTTAAAACCAAACAAGTAAAAATAGCTAAATTTTTTTAAAAATAGGTAAATTTGGCTATAAATCGCTGAAAACCACCCTTTTTGAAATAAAATTATTGAAATATTATAAAACAAACAAGCAAAAATAGCTACATTTTTTTAATAATAGGTAAATTTAGCTAAAAATCGCTGAAAAACACCACCCTTTTTGAAATAAAAATATTGAAATAATCTAAAACAAATAAGCTAAAATAGCTAAATTTTTTAAATAATAGATAAATTTAGCTATAAATCTTTAAAAACCACCCTTTTTGAAATAAAATTATTGAAATATTATAAAACAAACAAGCAAAAATAGCTACATTTTTTTAATAATAGGTAAATTTAGCTAAAAATCGCTGAAAAACACCACCCTTTTTGAAATAAAAATATTGAAATATTATAAAACAAATAAGCTAAAATAGCTAATTTTTTTTAAATAATAGGTAAATTTAGCCATGAATAGCTGAAAACCAACCTTTTTGAAATAAAATTATTAGAATATTATAAAACAAACAAGCAAAAATAGCTAAATTTTTTAAATAAAAGTTAAATTTAGCTATAAATCTCTAAAAACCACCCTTTTTTAAATAAAATTATTGAAATATTATAGAACAAAGACAATTAAAATAGCAACATTTTTTAAATAATAAGTTAATTAAGCTATAAATTGCTAAAAACCATATTTTTTAAATTAAATTATTTATTCCAGTAAAATTTTATTAAAAATCGCTGGATTTGACGAGAAAATAGCTAAATTAGCAGCAGTGTAGAAAGAACACACAGAGTTGCATATTACCAGCGTTACCATTTGTCATGTTATTTTTTTTTATAAGTATTTTTAGACGTAAAAATGTTTAAAATTTTTATTAAGATTTTCATATATAATAATAAACTAAAATTTGCAGTATATTAGATGAAAGGATGCAATCTTAGATAGTATCTGTCCTTTATTACTGTTAAGTCGTTTAATTTTGTTTACTCCATATATACTTCATACCTTAAAGATCCCAATTACTTATATTTTTTTAGGTGCTAAAGTATCTAAAGATGATGAAATCGATTTTAGAGTTAACTCTTCAAAGTCTTATGTTGAATTATGTAATGTTCTGTTCAAATGTTCGATTTTGATAACGCCCTTATGAAACACGTTATAGTTTTACTTTTAACTACTTTAAGCACTTTTTATTCAATAATAAATTTTGGTTCTAACAATTTTTTTATTATATTTTATATAATATACCCTTCACCTCGAAAACCAATTAGAAACTTTGTTTTCTTGTCTTCGCCATAATCTTAGCTATAAACTAGGAGAAGGAAAGCTTTAAAAAAAAAATGGCAATGAAAAACTGTAGTTAGTGCATTAAAATTGCTAAAATATAAAATTTTTACAAATATTTCACAATTTTTGGTCAATTGTCCAAATATTTAAGGATATCGACTTCAAACTCTTTCTCGTGTGGAATTTCTCGAAGCACTTATCGCAACCAACGAAACCCTTTTGCGTTTTGCTAGTTTTTGCGTTTTTTTTCTCATGTCAAAATCTTGGCTAGAAATTATTTTTGCTACAATTGTAGCCTACAGAATATAAGGAGAAAAAAGTAGAACAAAATAATCCGAAAAATTGCATCTAATGCCTCAAAAATGCTAAAATGTAGAAAAATTTTAATTTATATATTTTTTTGCACCATTTTTGGCCTGTAGCTGCCACACGGTAATCTTCAGAAAAAAATAGTCTCTAATGCATAATTCCTCATATGTATATCATTCCTAGAAAATGCATTTTTTCACATTTTTCAGTTGTATTTTTTATCGGAAATTCGTGAAATTTATGAAAAACATATGTTGCAAACAAACAAATAAGCAAATAAGCAAATAAACAAATCAACAAATAAGCAAATAAACAAATAAACAAAAAAACAAACAAGCAAATAAACAAATAAACAAACTAACAAAAAAACAAATAAACAGATAAATAACTAAGCAAATAAACAAATAAGCAAATTAACAAATTAACAAATTAACAAATCAACAAATAAACCAATTAACAAATACACGAACAAACGAATAAACAAATTAAAAAATAAGCAAATAAACAAATTAACAAATAAACAAATTAAAAATTTAAAAAATTAACAAATAAACAAATAAACAAAAAAGCAAATTAACAAATAAACGAACAAACGAATAAACAAATTAACAAACAAACAAATTAACAAATTAACAAATACACGAACAAACAAATTAACAAATAAAAAAATAAACAAATAAGCAAATTAACAAATTACTTAATAAACAAATACCCAAATAAACAAATTTAAAAATAAACAAATTAACAAATAAACAAACTAACAAATAAACAAATACCCAAATAAACAAATTAACAAATACACAAATAAACAAATACCCAAATAAACAAATTAACAAATAAACCAATAAACAAAAAAACATATAAACAAACAAACAAATAAACAAATTAACCAATTAACATATAAACGAACAAACTAATAAACAAATTAATAAATAAACAAATTAACCAATTAACAAATAAACGAACAAATGAATAAACGAATAAACAAATTAACAAATAAACAAATAAGCAAATTAACAAATAAACAAATAAACGAATAAACAAATTAAAAAATAAACAAATAAACAAATTTACAAATTTACAAATAAACAAATTAACAAACAAACAAACTAACAAATAAACAAAAAAGCAAATAAAAAAAATAACAAATTAACAAATAAACAAATTAACAAATAAAAAAATAACAAATTAACAAATAAAAAAATAAAAAAATAAACAAATTAACAAATTACTAAATAAACAAATAAACAAATACCCAAATAAACAAATTAACAAATAAACAAATTAACAAATAAACAAATTAACAAATAAACAAATACCCAAATAAAGAAATTAACAAATAAACAAACAAACAAATAAACAAATAAACAAATACCCAAATAAAGAAATTAACAAATAAACAAACAAACAAATTAACAAAAAAACAAATAAATAGGCAAAAAAACAAATAAATAAACAAATCAACAAATAAACAAAAAAACCAATAAACAAATTAACATATTAAGAAATTAACAAAAAAACAAAAATCGATACTTTAGTATCACAACGGTAACATTGTTTTCCAATAATCACAGCGGTAGCACTGTTTTTCAATAATGAAAAACATGATGGCGGAATAAAAAACGCAGTTTTTTATGAAATATGTGGCAACAAAAATTTTCATATGCATAGTGTACAGATTCGGCACTCGTCCTTTAAATGTACACAATGTAGAGCAATGTACCCTAAAAATACGCTTTATGCTAAAAACGATTTTCCTCCGATTTTTCTAAGAATAAGGGCAAAATATTTGAATCTATATGCCCGATTTTCAAAAATTTTGTAGATTCCGTTAAAAAAAGTGAAAAAATTTCACGTGCCCGAAATACACTCTGTGCAAATATATATATATATATATATATATATATATATATTTTTTTTTATCAGTTTTACCACTTTATATTGTTTTTCTAGTTTATTAACCATACATTATCATATCATACCATTACGATTCATAGAATATCATATTTCAATAGTTAAAACCGCAAAAAAGAAATCACAAACTATATTTATTTATATAAAACCTTACTCCATTGACCATATATTTATATTTTAGTTTAATTACCATATTATATGGTTTATTTAATGTTTTTGCATGCCGTCAAACTTATCATACAAGACTATTGTCTACTGTTTTTCAAGAAAATCCATACTAATCCGTTTCATTCTATCAACTCCATCCATTATATTATTATTTTAATTTTAACAAATCTTATAATTCTATTCAGTTATAACATAATTTTATTCATTCTATAAACAACCTTATCCATTTATCACTCATATTCATTATATACAGTTTTTTACACCACTTCTAAAAACATAGTTTGATTTTCACTTGTCCACTGTATTAAAAAATATTTAATTAACTTAAATGAAAATTTAGGTTTATATTAAATAATTTGATTATACTTTGATAATAAATGGCTTTTCTAGCTTAAGTTTATATATTGGAGAGAAAGTAACATCTGAAAGTCTTTACATTATTTTAAATCAGGTTTCTTATAATACAGAGGATTTGAATGAAATATTAACAACGATAATGTTGATTTCAATCTAATATATATATATATATATATATATATATATATATATATATATTTTTTTTTTTTAAATATTTTTTTTTTTAATTAGGCTAAAGTTCATCAAATTTAATTTTCATTAAATTATTCTTATGAAGAAAGGAAGTTTACAACATGAAATTAATTAAAATTTTTTGATAATTTTTCATTCTTGACTGAAGCTGGGCTCGAACCCAGGCGTTTTTACGGACAGGTTATCCTTACATGTTTCGATTGCAACCACTCAATCTCCTCAGAGGGCTTGCCGTTTAACACTCGCAGCCATCGACGACTGCTGACGTCAATAGTCAAACATCAATCCTTAAACCAAATTGTATTTAACCTTTGGTAGATCGAAATTTGCTTTGAATGATTATCTATTTTAATTTTTATTTTACATGTTTTTCTGTTTTTTCTTACTTTTGTCAAGAATTCTTCTTAAGTTCAAAGAAGTTAAAAACCATAAATAGTTTAACAAAATAACCACAATACTGATTGTATATACATATATATATAAATATATATATATATATATATCATATTTCAATAGTATATATATATATATATATATATATATATATATATGCACAGCGTTTATTTAGCGAACAGTTTTTGAAGCTAGCGCAAAAACGGCGGACAGTTGCATACTTAGCGAACAGTCCGCCAAATGATTACATGCCTAGAGCATATTTACCGGACACGTCAATTTTTCCCCACAAATTTTAATTTTTTTGGTTTATTCTTTTTTTTTACTTTATTTGATTGCACTGTGGTTATATATCAATCAATTACTATTAAAACTTCTATATATGCGGTTTATATGCCTTAATTTTGTATTTTTTTAACAAATTTTAACAAATTTTGTTGCGTAGTATTGCCAAGTACTCTCATATATTTTCCCATTTTTTTTCTCCGTAAAAAATATATACAAGTGATTTCGAGGACACAGAGAAAAAATATAAACATGTGACTTCGAGGACACAAAGGGAAAAAATATATACATGTGACTTCGAGGACAAACCGTTACATTTTTCAGCGTTGCCATTGTAAACAATTTTCCCTTGTTTTTTACAGGTTAATTTACGATGTTTTAAAGTTAATGAATGTTTTTAAAAATATCCTGCCGTATTCATAAAGAATTACAGTGCGTGAACATTTTGCCTTAAAACACGTTTCAAGCTTATTTTATATTTTAAATACGGCTGATAAAATGATGAAAATATCTAATGATGATTTTTGGCTACTAACCGATCTTATTTTATCTGTCCAACATACCTTAATTAAGGGTTGCACGATCAAGTTTTGCCTTTCAAGTTTTTTAAACTCTCTCTAGAGTGGATTTACCTACAACGTTTAAATTTTTAGGCACATGATTAATGGACAGAGCAAAATAAAGATGTTGCGATGAAGTTTTTCTGAAGTTTTTTTTTCTGAAGTTTTTCCATAATTAAAAAAAAATAAGTTAAACAATTTTGTCGTAACCAAATCTATACCAAATATTAATTTAAACTGAAATTTTGGATTAGTACACTATTGTTGATCACGAGCGACATGTGTCATTTTAAAGATCTGCTGATTTATTTTATGTTTTTTTTTTAATAAATAGTTTATCGTATCCTCCTTTTTTAAAGAAAAATATATTTTTTGATTTAATTTTCTTATATGTTTTATTTGGTTGTTCAACTGCTTAAAACTTAAAAACGCCAAGGCTAAATTGGATACTTTCCTCTTCGTATTTGTTTATAATTGGTACGCAAAGGTTTAGGAAAAGAGAAAAGTCGACAAAACAGGTGGAAAAATTTATTGAAATGGTTGTTTATTTTGTACTTCGTTTATGTTTTTTTTTTTCAAATATTCAATTTGAAAACATTAAAATAATTTAATTTAGATTTTTCTTTTCTATGGCAATGCGGGCGCATCCGGTGTACGAAGTAGAATTATATCTAACACACAATTCATACGAGCGCTTTTGCGGCTTCTGTTTTTCTTAGGACTTTATTGTCTAAACCGCAACGCAACGCCAAATATTTCATTGAAAGCCAAAACAAAAGACACGTCAAAAAAGCGACGTCGTAAAAATCCCCGTCTGAATTTGCTGTAACACGACGCGCTTTTTAGTAACATCTTTTTTTATTTGAGAAAGGGCCTCGATTATCAGTCATTCGATTAACCAGCAACATCAATTATATAGTAAATATACAAGTCTTTAATCAACTTAAAATACTTTTGAACAATCATAAAAATTTGAATAAAAGGCGAATTCTCTTGCAAATTACTGGGAAGCATGTTCTGCAAAAATTAAATTTTTACTAATATTATTTAAACATGTACATTAGGGCTACAACCAATTTTTTGGCGTATTACCATGAGGCCAACCATGTCCTAGTAACCACGAAAATCATAATCTTTTGAAATTTTTCTGAAAAAATTTCACGCACCAATTGGTTTTTCTAAACCAATGCTATATTGAATATTCATAATTTTATACGGTGTTTTGTTTTCTTTTTTATTTTTTTTTTGTTATTAAAGGTTAAAAATACGTTTTCGTTTGCGGAAAAATCTCTTACCATCTCTAAATATTAATGACATTTCATACTTGAGCTATTTTTTGTTTTAAATAAACATATTATTAATTTTTCTTAGCAAAAAAGAAAATCAAAAATTTTCAAAACTTCATCGCGGTTGGTGTGTGAACTTTTTTGACCTTAGCGAAAAAATAAATATACGTTCCCTTATAGTTTTTTATTGTCTATCTATAAAAAAATTGTTAAAAAGTTATATCCCTAATGTACATACGTAAATCTGTATATAAAATCTCTTAATAATTTTAACTAGAAACACACAAAAAACTACTAAAAATTGTTGCTATTGATAACCGAGGTCTTACTGTATTTTCAAACTGATATTTCAAAGTTAGTCAAAGAATAAAACGTAACAAGAAGAAAATAAGTTGAAAGAGAAATATGAGAAAAAGACATAAAAAACACTTACCAAGTATTTTTGTTTACCCCTCTTTCTTCTCTAAACCGTGGCCACCCAACCAAAAGAGACGTCTTAAAAGCCCACGCCTGAATTAACTGTAAGGCGACCTACGTCGTAGATACGCTTTTATATTTGCGCCAGCTATTGTGTGCCTTTGTATACAATATTGTACGTTTTAATTTGGCATCGTATCTACGTCGTACAGTACTACGTTTATATGGTACAATTGTGTATTTGCAAAACTGTTGTAAAAATTAACTTTTTAGTTCACCACAACACGAGTAAATAATATTTAAGTAAGTAAATAACATTATAATACAAAACAATATTACTAAATACATTTTTTTTGCACAAAAAACATCGTTTGTTGAACTAATGCATTTGTTTAACGTGGTTTGTGTTTTGTTATTTTGATAACGCCATTTGTGTTGATTGTTGCGGTCTGTTTTTACACCTTGCCACTTCACTACCAAAAATCGCTTTCGGTCTCTTCGAAAGCTGCCCTCGCAACTATTTTGGGCCTTTTTCACACGTCACTTTTAACAGTTCTGTGTATTCTGTGGTAATATTCAGAAAAAAATTAATTCTTAAATATAATTCAAAATTCTTTAGAACATCATAATTCTTATTTTACCTTTTTCAGCTGTGTTATTATCAAAAATTTGAAATATGTATGTGTCAAAATTACAATTGAATAATTAACTTTTTTTACTTTTTGCAACATTGTATGCATTTCATAAATATCACGAATTTTCTTTTAAAAATACATCTGGAAAATGTGGAAAATGCATTTTCCGGTAATTATATACATACTTATGTGCATATGAGGAATTATGAATTAGAGAAATATTTTTCCTGAAGATTACCGTTTGGCAGCTACGAGCCAAAAATAGTGCAAAAACTAACCTGTGATATAATTTTTAAGTTTGTGTTTAATTTAATTTTTCATGTTTAATGTTTTTATGTTTGTCTACAACAAATTATTGTTCAATGTAATAAAAAATTAATTTCTCTTTTTACGAATCCCTTGATAAAGTGAACATTACATTCACGAAACGTTGGGAAAATATGGATTAAATGCATTTTAATTGCATATATTTTTATAAACAACTACATTGGCGAAACAACAAAAATAATATAGATACAATTTTTGGCCCACAGTCCAAATTTTTGGACTGTGGGCCAAAAATTGTGAAATATTTATAAAAATTT
Source organism: Pollenia angustigena (assembly GCA_930367215.1). Lineage (NCBI taxonomy): Eukaryota > Metazoa > Arthropoda > Insecta > Diptera > Polleniidae > Pollenia > Pollenia angustigena. Next base: position 91,129,601 of record OV884060.1, read on the forward strand.
TATATTTTCAACATTTTTTATTTTTCGAATTTATTCTATGAGCTTAATTTCAGTTATGTTTAGGACTATTACAGTCGATTTCATCATCTTTAGATACTTCAGCACCTAAAAGAATATATTTGGGATCGGTAAGGTATGAAGTATTAAAGGAGTAAACAGAATTATACAACGTTACAGTAATAAAGCACACATAGAGTCTAAGATGGTTTGTTTCATAAAAACTTCACTGCATCCTTTCATTTAATATACTGCAAATTGTAGTTTATTATTATTAATGAAAATCTTTATAAAAATTTTAAAAATTTTTACGTCTAAAAATACTTATAAAATAGAGATTACATGACAAATGGTAACGCTGGTAATATGCAACTCTGTGTGTTTCTTTCCACACTGCTGCCAATTTAGCTATTTTCTTATCAAATCCAGCGATTTTTAATAAAATTTATAGGACAAACTTTTTAACTTTAAATTTTATTTAAAAAGGGTGATTTTTAGCCATTTATAATTAAAAATGTAGCTATTATTTATTGCGTTTGTTTTATAATAATTTTAGTTCAAAAGGAGTTATTTTTAGCGATTTATAGCTAAATGCACTTATTATTAAAAAAATTAAGCTATAATTTATTGTGTTTGTTTTATAATAATTCATTAATTTTATTTCAAAAAGTGTGGTTTTTAGCGATTTATAGCTAAATCCACTTATAATTGCAAAAAAGGTATTTTATTGAGAGTGAAAATTATTATTTTGTGCCGCACACGCCACTTTTCAAAATTTATTTCTACAAAATAAGCTTTTTGTTCCGCAAACATATATTTAATGCTGTATATTGTGATGTTGACAGTTTATCTAACTTCTACTCCTTTTTTACGGCAATGAAGCGAAGCAAGATTAAAATGTATTTTCTTGTCAAATTATTTTGCTTTAACTTCTACAGCATTTGCCAAGCACTGGCTCGTTATGCCAAACAATATTTAATACACTTCAAAAGAGTTGGTATGGAGCAAAATTAATGCTTAATATTCAGAAAGCGGGTAATCAAAATAAATATACCCATACCTTACTAATTTTTCTTAAATGGTCGGCGGGTTAAACCAATAATGAGCTGAAGAAATTCGTTGATTGTCGTTGAAAGACCACATACAAAAAATGTCAATTTATGAACTTTTAACTTTTCTACCAAACACGTTTTATGTCTCATAAATTTGAAAAATTTTTATATTCCATTATAAATGTTTTCAATTTCAGAATTCGCAATTGTTGGCTTTTTCCGATTTCATTCTTCAAAGCTTTTTTTCCGAGAAACATAAAATACCAAAAAATTTTTATATTTAAGAAACTTATTTAAAAAAATACAAATACAAACTTGGTACTTTTTTGAAATTCTAACGATTATGGGTGAAGGTCGTGTACTTAATTACCGTTAATATTGGACCTAGAAACATTAAACTCAACATGCAATATCCAGAGTGATAAGACTCAATGCGGAACTTTTTGGTACGTCTTTAACTGTTACTTTTTTTTTAATTTACGTTGGTATTGGACTTAAAACTCAAAATTAAACATGCAAGATTCTGAGTAAATGTGAATCTTTAAAGGGATCTATTTGGTACGTTTTCGTTCTTTAACTGGTCCTTTTTTTAATTTTCATAAAATCAAATATGCAATGTCCTGGGTAGATTAGAATCTTTAAGAGGAGCATTTTGGTACTTTTTGGGTCTTTAACTGGTAGTTTTTGAATATTCGTTGGTATTGGACTTAAAACATAAAATTAAACATGCACTTAACTGGTTCTTTTCGAATTTGCGTTAGTATTTGGCCTAAAACATAAAATTAATGATTTTACACAACGTTTACTAGATCAAAAAGCATTTCAGACTTTATTAATAACAATTTAAGAAATATTGTTAAGTAAATCCATAAAAACTGTGACAAAGTAAATAGTGGATGAAATTTGTGGGAAAGCTTTTTTCGGATTCTACACGCAGAGAAAAATTATTGTTGGGCATGGTTACAGCAACAATACTATGTTTATTGTTACAATATATTGTTGTCGTACACAAACAATTTTTATTTTTATTTAATATCAACAATATTATAGTTACTGTAAACATATTAATGTTTATCGCAATTATAAATTTGAGTATTGTTGACCGAAAAATAATTATTTTTCTAACAACCAAATTACGATAACTTTCAAAATATATTATATTACTCACAACAATATCATGATATTTAATAGCCATGACATGATAACTTTCTATACATTTATCATATTATGTTGAAGATGCAATTAAACTATTTTTACTCTAATAATATTGAATCAGTTGTGTCGTTTATTTTATATGTGAGCGGTTAAACAATTTAAAGATAAATTCCCATAAAAAAAAAAAGTTTAAAGAAATTAAAAAATTTAAAATTTTAGCGGTGTTCATTCAGTATTAGTGATGTAAAGCGGCCCATACACTTGCAATATTGTTGTGTATGATACTCGCCATAATTTTTCCATTTTGTCCTATATTATGCTATAAGTCGCACAAGGTTTTCATTCATTCAATAAAAAGGTGAACATAACCTATAGGAATAACATAAATAGCATTGTACAATGATGCAATCACACTTCTTTTTAATTTCGTTTTGCAATAAAAATCAAAAGTCTTTTGATTGTTGCCAATATATTGTTCCACCTTCGAATATCACATGCACATTGGCAATATAATTGTACTATACGTAAAATTGAACAATTTAATTACAAGTGTATGAGCCGCTTAATAGGGCAATGCAAAATATCGAAGTTTTTTTGTAAAATTAAACAACAAAACACACAGAGATTTCGTTATATTTGATAAAAGTGTTACGATATTTTTGTGGTTTTCATGGGCAACGGCGTATGTCTTAAAACAAATGTTTCAGGAAAGCCGAAAAACCATTCGATATCCAATGCGCTAGGTATTTCACTTTTTATACTTTGGCATTAAGTAAAAAATCGGAATTGATTCATATTTTTCCAAAAATGTTCTGAAACATGTAAAGAGCGTTTTAAAATAGGCAATATGGCCTGAACATCTTAAAATGGGCAAAATGGACATACGTGGTTGCCCATGAAAACCAAAGATTTTGCATTTGCTCTTTTGCAAGCCTTATTTGAATTCCGCTATTTGATTTACATTAAGAAAAATTTAAAAAAAGCCACAAAATAAAAAAATCGTTGCAAAAAAATTTTAATTTATTTTGTATTTTTATGACATCTATGAGAGGGGCTTTATGATAATATGATTGCTTCTAAATTTATTATGATTAACATGACAATAATATGATTACTTCTTAACTAATTATGATTAGCATGACAATAATTTGATTACATCTTTACTTAGTATGATAACAGAATAATAATATGATTAAGGGAAAAATATTATGTTGTAATATTACGAGTATATTTAGTCATACTATGATTCAATAATAATCTTAATATGGTGACTTCAATCATGCATTTTATCATAGTATGTTGCTCTTAGAATATGTTTACCACAACCATGTTTTTTTCTTTGCGTGTATAGTGAAATATTTGATATATGTGAACTAACCTTCGTCGATTTATCCATGTCCGTCTGTAAAAAACTCTTTTTAGAAAATCTAAAAGAAAATAACAATATTGATGTCAAATTGTTTCTAGCTTTCTTAAGCAGTTTGGGGTCGAAATCCAACAAGATCGGTATAGCAGGATAATAGTTATTAATCAAAATGTCTAACAACCAACCTAAAAATTTATAGTTTTGTTATAAACTAACATAATTAGTAGCGGAATGCAATTATTGGTATAAGATTTTGCACATATTCGTTTTGTATAACTTGAATTATTATAAAATTAAGTGAAAATCTGTCAATAATTTACCATAGGCCCATATAAAGCCCACAGTCGGATATACTATAGAAGCATTAAACCGTAACGACAAATCCTATTATTATGAACTTTTGGTGGTCAGTTTTATATGAATAGAAAATATTCTGTCAACTTTTTATAGATTGGTATATAATTTATAATAGGCCCCATACAAGCCTTGTTTTATACGATTTGAAATCACACTTTCAAATTTCATGAAGATCAGTACATAATTTATGATAAGCCCCATTTAAACCTTAACATCTCTCTAATTTTCCGTCTCACGCGAAACCACTAGTTTTATTGAAACAAATTTTGCTTTTTCAAAGTTTTTCAGATTTTTTATAAACGGTTTATTTTCTTATACATATATTTTATGCATGTTGGTTTTATTATCGCACAGCAAATCCACAAGTTTCTCTCACTGATTGTGTAAGTTTGACATAAAGCAGTTGATAGCTGTCTTAGAACGTCAAATCAATACATTGAAACATGTTAAGCTTTGTGTAAATTTTGTTTGGGCACATCTTGGGTTAAGTTTATGGTAGAGTCGTGGCTCTACAGCATCTATTGAACTCTATAAAGCACGGAAACCTTGTTAAGAAACACGCAAAGAGCCCGTAACAAATTCAAAAAGTCTAAAAAACACTACAAGAGAGAATCAAAAATTAACAAAATCATTAAAATTGGTTTGTATAATTAACAACAACAAAATATAGTAAAACCTACCTGCCAAAACAATATGCATACATACATAGCTTGAGGAGCCTCTGGTGTGCAATGTCCTAGTTCAGAATAACCTTTTGAAAATTAAATTAACTTAATTGTTTAATTTCTATTAAAAAACAAACAAAATTTACCATTTTGTAATGATAACAATTGTTGTTTAAACCCCGCATAAAAGTACAATTTAAATACAGTTATCATTTTCTCGTTTATTATCACGTACAACTATAGCACCAAAACTATTATATTTTACAATAAATTTAAAATAAACCAAAAATGTTCCTTTTTTTATATTTTTAACAAATATTTTGACATTCACAAACACTTATTTAATAAAACAATTTTAGCGCATAAAAATTCATTTGTGTAAATCTTTTTGCGGGTTTTTTTTCAAAAAAACGCTTCATTGCTGAAAATCGGCTTTGAAAAAAACGTTTTACTGTTTTGACAACACTAATTAAAATTAATGTATAAAGGAGCATATAGACGACATGTTTTTGTCATCTGACATGTCAAATTTCCCACTGCAAAACACATACATGTCGTGTGTTACCTTTTTAACTTTGCTTCTGTAAAAGTCAGACGCAAAGTCATCTGACAAAATTTCAATTAGAGCGTGCTCTATTTTCTTCTGACAAACCATCTGACATCAGAAATCTATGCCGGGAAGAAACTGGCAGCGGCGTCAACTATTGACGGAATCATTAGCCGGCTGAAGTTAATATTTTACAATACCAAGATATGTATGCTCATCTCACCATTGAATAGAATTTATGTAAATATATACATAAAAACCGTTTAATTATAAAATTCTAAATTGGTATCTTTAAAATAAAAGAAAAAATGTTAAGATGGCTAAATTATTTTACGGCGCAAATAAATATTTTCGTGGCGGCAGCAAGCTATTTTGAAACCGAGAACTACTTTGGTTTCTGCAATAACAATGCGAAAAAAAACAGAGACAATGTCAGAAGCAAATTACATGTACGTTTGTGACCGAATATTATAAACCTTATGTTAAACAGTAATTTTGACAGGCATGAACAATTACATGTGACTTGAAAATTTGACATGTCAGATGACAAATACATGTCGTGTACGGGCGCCTTAATGCATTAAACACATTCACCACAGCAGGATACACGAACACAAGACTACAAATGCTGCTGGGTGCAATTATAGTCGTGTAGTCAGCTACTGAATTATGTTGAAGACGGCAGCTACAATTGAAAAAATATAAACAGCTGTTTTTTTTAATGTCTGTTTATATTTCAGTGGTGCCACTATCACTTTTTTACTTTTATAAAATGAAAAACATGCATAATTGCAGACTTTTATACAAACTTAATTTAAAATTATAAATATATAAATACTTATTTATAATAAATTTTATAACGTAAAAACAATTGAATTTGTTATAAAATATAATAAATATTATAATTTTGTTGTTTTTGGAAGCAAAAAACAATATAATCTTAACGGCAAATTAAATAAATAAATACATATAAACAGCATACAAATTTCCGTCAACGAGCGTGGTATAGGTCTTAAAAGTTTCAGAACACTTTGGGTACGTACGTTAATGCATGAAAACTATTCATCAATGCTGCAGTGATGCAAAATGATATTGCTGATGCGTAATTACCAGTTGCAGTTGTGATGCTGATACTTTTTTATTGCACAACAGCTGTGCAAAGTTTGAATTGCAAAGTTTAACTAACAACATAAAATAATAATCAAAACGTTATCAACAATAACGATGTCAAAGTTTATTAAAAATATTGAGCCAACAACTGACCGTTTTCTTATAAATGACAAGAAAAAGCATCACAAAAAAAAAAAAATAAAACGATTTCTTTTATGTCAAAAGCTATTGCTTCAGAAAATCAACGGAAACAATAATTGCGAAAATTTGCTGCATAATAAACATAATGAAAACTTTTGACACATAAAAGTCATGCCAAGTTTCTTAAAAGTGATGTTTTTCGAACATTAAACTTTACTTCTGCGCACGTGATACCCAACAACTGCATTTTAGGTAAAAACAGGATCAAAGAAGTACTGGTATTATTAGAAACTACTTCGAAATATCTTTTCATGATGTGTTAAAAATTCCGTTAAGAGCAAATTCCCAAATTAAATATTTCTAGAAAGATTTTTCTCCGAAACTTAAAATTTTGTTAGTATATTTATTAAACATAATCTGCCGTATTCATAAAAAATAAAATAAGTTTGAAATGTGTTTTGATGCAAAATTTTCATAAAAATTTTTCCTAAAATACAACTCAAAAGACTATGAATAGGGAAGAATACTTCAAGCTTTTATAAACCATATTTTTAGTAACTCCATCATATAGAATTTTATATTTATAAAGATGAAAAAATTTTATTTTGGAAAATTTCTCAATTTATTTATAAGTTTGAGTAAAAATATGTATGTATTTAGTAATAATTTATGTACTTGTTACATATTTAATTATTGTTATATGTATATAATTACTTAAGTGTTACGCAAGGCCGAAAACCCGCAATAAAGAAAGTTTATTAAGCAAATATCTAGAGTTAAATAAATAAATATCGACATAATTAAAAGATAAAGGCAATTTTGTTAAAAAAAAATGTCAGCCACGGAGTATGAATATATAATATTACCTCAAAATTGGTAAATCTGGATGCTTTAAACTCCATGCAAAACACATTTTGAAGCATTTTCCAATGATTCCCATATTTTATAAATTCATTTTTTACCTAAATAGATATGGATAAAGTATTTTGCAATTTTTACGACCTATAACTCCTTAACTAGGAGCGTTGGCGCATGTTCCTATAAAACTTCTGTCAAGAATACTAAAAAATTATATTAATATCAAGTTGGTGCTGAGCCGAGTTAATATTCTTTTCTGTTAAAAAAAAAAAAAAAAAAAAAAAAAAGCACTCATTCTTTAAAAAAATTTTTTTTTAGCAACACTTTTTCTGTTTTATAGTGCACAAAAAAAGAAATTAGTTTAATTTGACTACAACGGCAAAATAAGCACAGACAACAACCTGCAGCATCAAAGTCGGCAAATACAGCGCATATTTGATGAACAGCTGCATACGTTGCGTTTAATTGCCGAAACTGTCTGGATAATATGCCCCTTGTATAGGAAATTTAATATTCCCACATTATTATTTGGGAATAATAATGTGGAAACATGGCAACAAAAAATTTCATATACAAGGAGCATATTTTCCAGACAGTTTCGGCAATTAAACGCAACGTATGCACCTGTTCGTCAAATATGCTCTGCCCACAAAAAACGATTTTTAAAAGACTTTTAAGACTTTTAGAAGAAAAATATTGAATTTGTATTTCGAAAATATTGCAATTTTTAATATTTCATCAAAAAAAGTAAAGATTTTTTGTGTTCGCATAATATGCCCTGTGCATAAGTATATATATATATGTATATGTATATTAGGGTGGCAGCTAAATTTCAACTTCGGATATTCAACATCTCCCGGGCGAAATATTGTGCCACATGGTCTAAAACTGATGTGGAAAAAATTTCAGCCAAATCGGATAACTTTAACCCGTGCCCCTTTGAGGTCAAAGTTCAAATGATGCAATTTCCATACAAGCAAAAAAAAAAAAATTTCGTTTTTTTTTTTTTATACCCTCCACCACAATTAGTTGTGAAGAGGGTATATTCAGTTTGTCATTCCGTGTGAAACTTTTTTACTATTCATCTCAGACCCTATAAAGTATATATATTCTGGGTCCTTGAGTACTTTTAAGTCGATTTAGCCATGTCCGTCTGTCTGTCCGTCTGTCCGTCTGTCCTTCTGTCCGTCTGTCCGTCTGTTGAAAACACGCTCACTTTCGAAAAACTCAAAAGAAATAAACAAACTTGGTGTCAAATTGCTTGTAGTTATCCTAAGCAGTTTGGGATTGAAATCCAGAAAAATCGGTTCAATAGGATCTGAGCTATGAATCAAAATGTGGACCCACCACCTAAAAAAAATTGATAATTTTGTTACAAAAACTAACATAAATGGTGCAAAAATGCACAGAATGATACAAGATTTCGCAACAGTTCGTTTTATTTAACTGGAAATCACGCTGTAAAATTTCTTGAAGATCCGTCTATGATTTACCCTAGGCCCCATATAAGCCCTACTCCCGGAAAACGGTATAGTAAGCCTAAAACCCTAACTAACAATGCAATCATAACAAATTTTGGCACGTAACAGTTAAATACGACTAGAAATAAAACTTTGAGATTTTGTGGAGAACGGTCCATCATTTACCATAGGCCCCATATAAACCTTACTCCCGGAAAACAGCTTAGTACGCCTAAAAACGTAAAAAATAATGCTATCATAACAAAATTTGGTACATCAAAATTTTTAAGAACTAAAAATAAGACTGTTAAATTTCGTGAAGATCGGTCCACAATTTACCAAAGGCCCCATATAAACCTTACTCCCGGAAAACAGCTTAGTACGCCTAAAAACGTAAAAAATAATGCTATCATAACAAAATTTGGTACATCCAAATTTTTAAGAACTTAAAATAAGACTGTGAAATTTCGTGAAGATCGGTCTATAATTTACCATAGGTCCCATATAAACCTTACTCCCGGAAAACAGCTTAGTTTTATTGAACGAGAAATAAGACTTTAAAATTTTGTGAAGAACGGTCCATCATTTACCATAGGCCCCATATAAACCTTACTCCCGGAAAACAGGTTAGTAAACCTAAAAACGTAAAAAATAATGCTATCATAACAAAATTTGGTACATCAAAATTTTAAAGAACTAAAAATAAGACTGTGAAATTTCGTGAAGATCGGTCCACAATTTGCCATAGGCCCCATATAAACCTTACTCCCGGAAAACAGCTTAGTACGCCTAAAAACGTAAAAAAGAATGCTATCATAACAAAATTTGGTACATCACAGTTTTATTGAACGAGAAATAAGACTTTAAAATTTTGTGAAGAACGGTCCATCATTTACCATAGGTCCCATATAAACCTTACTCCCGGAAAACAGGTTAGTACGCATAAAAACGTAAAAAATAACGCTATCATAACAAAATTTGGTACATCACAGTTTTATAGAACTAGAAATTACTCTGTGAAATTTGGTGAAGATCGGTGCATAACTTACCAAAGGCCTCATATAAAGCCCACTCTGGTAAAATAATTAAATACGCGGTAAACTTTCTTCCAGTTTAGCTTCATATGGCCAGAAAAAATGTTATGCAATTTTGTGATATGCGGTCCATAATTTTCCTTAGATTCCATTTTAGCAGCCTTTTGAAATTCACAAACGCTTAAACTAATTGCACCGCTGTATTGAAATTTATGTTTTTTAATGCCAGAAATCGTTCTGCAGAATTTGGGATGATTGGTACATAGCTTACCATGGCTTTTATATAATTTGTTCTCTTGAAAATCATTTAAGTTCAGCTTAAACTGATATTCTACTCAAACTTTTTAAAATTGATTCTGATTGTCGATCAATAATTGTATATAGGTCTAAACCGTAACAAATTTTAATGCAGATGTATGTTTTTACAAAGATTATAATAATAAATAGACATCATACAGATATTACTCCTAAAACATTCGAAGTGTCGGTGGAGGGTATCAAAGATTCGGCACAGCCGAATATAGCACTCTAACTTGTTTTTTTTTATATTAGTTTGCTTTATTAGCTTATTAACAACAAAAAAATCTCATTTCGATCGGACAAGGTTTTCAGTTTCTAAAGTGACTCCGAAAAAAAAATTTGAGGCTTGTTAGGGGCTTACTCTAAAAATTTTAAAAAAAAATTTTTTTTTTTAGTTTTGATAAGCACACATTAATAAAGATTTTTTGTTGCTCTTAATACCAGGTTTTTTAAATCTCCTTTTTTTTTTGGTGACATCGAAGTTTTGTTCTTAAATTGGGGCCAAAAGCTGCAAAAATTTAGCTTTTGGCGCTATTAAAAAACAAAATTACGACATCACAAAAAATGTTTAAAAAAACCTATTATTAAGAGCGACAAAATATCTTTAATGCAGGCATTTCCAAAAATTTTTTGGTTGTGTATTAGTGAGTACCAGAGACTAAAAAAATTGAGAGAATGCATTCATTTACAGCCGAAATAAAATGTGAGTAATATATTTTATAAGTTGTACAACACAAAGGTACCAAGTAAAAATTTTTTGTGTTGATAAAATATTTGTAGCAGTTCTTTACCAATTCAATGTCGCTGATTTTAAAACTACACTTTTTTTTATTCGGAAGCTTTTTGACTCTAAATCAGTTTCAAATATCTTATCAAAAAATTGTAAAAAAATTAAAGATTTTTTTGTTTTAAAAATTCATAAAAAATAAATATTGCACACAAATCACAGCTGATAGAAAAAAGTGCAGTTTTAAAATCAGCGACATTGAATTGGTAAAGAACTGCTACACATTTTCTAGCAACACAAAAAATGTTTAATTTTGTTCCCTTGTCTTATACAACTTATAAAATAAAATCTTCTAATTTATACTTTTATGGCAGTTTCGTAATAGCAGAATGCTTTTCAAATGGGATGAACTTGCTTGGAACAAATAAATTTTAAATCCGAAAAAATTTGTTCGCATAGGTAAGTAGTGCCGAATAAAGAGAGGCACTTAAATGAATTTTTTTTCAGTTCAGGATAGAACTTGCCATCCAAATCTTTCCAGAACTCTACAATATTATTTTCGTCTAGAGCATTTACTTCGCTTCGTAGTATGATTAGTTCTGATTGAATATCAAATTCGAAGTTGCTTACATCGCAACGAAAAGGGTTTTCGAAAAGATCTAATAGCGGTTGTAAAATTACAAGATCTTGAAACCTGTCTTGAAAATTATTGAAAAGTGTTTCAAATATTACGGCATATTCATATCTTTTGTCGATTTCGAGATTTCTATAAACAAGTGAAGTTTTTGGAAAATTGGAAAAATCACCAGTTTTAATTTGGGAAAAAATTAGAACCTGCTGTCACATTTGCTTTTATCTGTATAGGATTACACATAAATTGTAGCAAAACAAAACTTTTTTAACTTGTTTTTTAAATATTTTTACTTACTTAAGAAAAGTGTTTTCAAAGAAAAAAAACCCACCGACGCGATTGGTACAGAAACAAAAGTATTTTTACAAGCACAAAATACCAACAAATTGTTGTGGCTATTTTTTTCTTAATAATTTCTGCATTTAGGTACGTCTTTTTAACAAAAGAAAAAGGGACCCTTTTACAGGCATCAAAGAATTTTTTTCACAAACAAAACACATATCGTTAGCTTAAATGCAAAACAATGTAGATATTATTTGAAAATTACAAATTAATAGAATACAATATTTTTTCCTTAATAATAAATCCGATATTTTAAGAAAAAATCTAAAATAGGTGGCGCCATTAAAAATTACTCAGTATGAATTAAATCGTAAACTCTGCATTTGACGATGCCATGATCTTTAGCAAAGTTGTTGAGCATGAGCCGGCGAAGGTTTTTAAGTTGATATGACCAATTTCAGACAGGTGGCGCCACTGAAAATGACTCGAAATGAATTAAAGCATAAACTGTACATTTGATCATGCTATGATCTTTAGCACAGCTGTTGAGCATTACCATACAAAGGTTTCTAGGTTGGTATGACCAATTTCCGATAGGCGGCACCATTGAAAATTACTCAAAATAAATTATATCATTTGATCATGCTATGGTCTTTAGTAAAGTTGTTGCGCATGAGCCGGCAAAGGTTTCTATGTTGGTATGAACAATTTCCTACAAGAAGTGCCATTGAAAATGAATCAAATCGTAAGCTATGCAATTGATCATGGTTTGGTCTTATCAAAGTAGTTGTGCATGAGCCGACGGAACTTTCTAAATTGATGTAAATAATCTCCTATATTCTATCTTAAGAACGGCTGAACCGATTTCGATGGTTCGTACCAATTCGGAATGGTCTCTGGCCACATCAGAGGAATAGCAAAAAAATTTATAAAATATTCCAGAAAAAAGAAATTATAAAGAAAATTAATTTTCTCATACATTTTGTATGGAGTGATGTCACAGAAGTAGTGCTGGCAAATTCTACTACTTTTCAATACTCGATAGTACTCAATACTTTTCATTTGGATACCTCGCATTCGCCATGACAATCAACAAATCCCAAGGCCAATCATTGAGTGTTTGTGGCCTAAATTTGGAGAACGACTGTTTTTCACACGGTCAACTCTATTTCGCATGTTCCCGTGTCGGAAAGCCATCCTCTTTGTTCATTTTCGCACCTGACAACAAAACGAAAAATATAGTTTATCACAAAGTGCTTCAATGATATTCTCTTAACTTATTCAATAGTTTACTTATAATTCACATTTTCATATTCTCTTTTTTTTTTGTAAATAAAGATAAATTATCTGCACCGAATATTACCTGTACCTGATTCTGTATCTGTATTTTAAATATACACAAAAACAATACTTTTCTAGGCAAAACAACGTTTGCCGGGTCAGCTAGTATTATAATATATCATACTATAACATAATATTATTAATTAACGTTAGTATTAGAAATATTTCAATAATTTTTATCTGTAATATAAATAAAAAGAGTTGTATTAATATAACATGTTATATTAGAGTAGCATTTTTTCTAGACTTCCCTATGAGAATGTCATTTAAAGCACACAAAGTTGTGTTTTAAATGTTTGAGAAATTTTAAAAATATCATTACTTCAAAATATATGATTTTTGCGACATGAAAGGTCAAAGGTGTCATCGTGTCCAATGCCTATCACAATAAGGGAGCACTTATTTTGATCCTAAAAGATTTAAAAATCAAGTATTTTTTCCCCATTACAAATTTTTTTTTTTTTTTTTTTTTAAATTTTTTTTTTTTTTTTATTATTGAATCTTTCTTATCGAAATTTACAATATGTATTCAAATCTTAATTCTACTTGTTGTTTATTAGTTGTTACCAGTGTAACCACTAACTGCTGTATTAAAATTTTAAGACTGTTAGGCTCAAAGTATCGGTTCTTTTTAGCCTCTGGTGACCTTCGAACTGAAGCAAACCCCGAGCGAGGTAGTTAGGGTGGACCATTAGTTTATCGATGTAGCTTATTGAATATTTTTTAATTTCCTCCTGGATAGTGGGGACGTTGAGAACTTTAAAAATTATGATGTTTTCAATAAAAAAAACCACTGTGCACAGTGCCTCCACAAAACTATGGCCAATAATGATACTCATTTTTATTAAAATATCTTTCTTACCAAAAAAGTTATGATGTTTGTAATAAAAACAGTCGTAAGCAGACACTGTGCAGAGTGCCGCGCCTAACCTATGACCTTGCAAACCATTAAAGCTAAAGCAGTTTCCTTTCAAATGCTTTTTAAAATTTTTAAATATCTTTATCAGTTCAAAAGTTATGATTTTTGCAACGAAAAAAGTCAAAAGGCCCCACTGTGAGGCGGTCACTTAGGTATGAGAAAAACCACTCTGAAGCTGAAACAGAGATATATATGGAAAAATATGAGTAGAATGATTAAAGCGCACCTATCCAGGTGCGAAGAATGTAGGGTCAACAAACAAACCAAACGCACTAAGGAAAAGTTAGTTATCACTGATACACCGGGGAATAGTTTTGAGGTAATTTCAATAGACACAGTGTGTTCACACGGTGAACAAAAAGGTACCGCTGTACCATCACTTGCAGCATTAACGCCCCCATCGACAGCTGATGAAAAGAACTGCAGCCAACTCACTAATAATAAAAGGGACTCAGTAAAATAAGAAAGCGATCGTGAAGACGTTAACCACCGAAGTGAAGCTCTAAAAAACCCCCCAAACAAAGTGTTTTTAAATAATTCGAAAAGCACAAGTGAATTAATTTAAATTAAAACCAAAAGTGTTTCAAAAGAAAGTAAATAAATGTTATGGCTAAAATTTAACATAGCCAAAAACAATAAAGAACTTAACCTTAAATTTAATGTACATATGTACCTTAGCGTGGCCGTTAGTTGTATGGAGAACTTTTTTTTTTGATTTCTCATATTCTCCCCCCCCCCAAATCGGTTCAGTTTTATGTAAAAAAAAAAATACAAAAAAATTTCGTAGCGATAAGTTGTGTTTTAGGGGGGGCGTCGGCCCCTCAAAGTTTGCATTAAGCCATTTATTCAAATGTAATTTGTTTGCATATGACTATCTCTTAAAAACAACATTTTACAAGAACATAATATATGGCAATATTTTAGCTCTTCTAGTCAATAACATTAGCCTCGAAGAAAGTTTTTTGCTAAAATTAATATTTAAGAAAATAATTAAGAAAATAACAACAAAATTCCAAACATTTTATATACGTTTTATATATATTAAAGAGGGATTTAATGTCAAGTGAACTAATTTTGAAATCGAAATCTTTCGATTTGGATGAAATTTGCACAAACGTTAGACCTATTGAATAGTAGTTTAGACACAAGTTTTCAACAAGATCGGTCAAAAAGTTTCTGAGTTTGGGGGGATCAAAGTTTGAAATTTTGGCCATACAGGTGTTCTTTCACATCCATGTAACTTATTACCAATTGGGGTTAGCAAAATTTGTCTCAAGCAGCTTAGATAGTTATTTAATCAATCTTTTAAAAAAAATTTTTTGTTTTTTTAAAAAATTTTTTTACATATTTTTTTTATATTTAAAACTTTTTTTTTTTATTTTTTTTTTTGCCAAGTTTTAAATTTAAAAAAAAAAATTTTTAAAAATTAAAAAAAAACAAAAAATTTGTTTTTTAAAAAGATTGATCAAATAGCTATCTAAGCTGCTTGGGACAAATTTTGCTAACCCCAATTGGTAATAAGTTACATGGATGTGAAAGAACACCTATATGGCCAAAATTTCAAACTCTGACCCCCCCAAACTCAAAAACTTTTTGACCGATGTTGTTGAAAATTTGTGTCTAAACTACTATTCAATAGGACTAACGTTGGTGCAAATTTCATCCAAATCGAAAGACATCGATTTCAAAATTAGTTCACTTGACATTAAATCCCTCTTTTATATATATAATAAAACGTATATAAAATGTTTGGAATTTTGTTGTTATTTTCTTAATTATTTTCTTAAATATTAATTTTAGCAAAAAACTTTCTTCGAGGCTAATGTTATTGACTAGAAGAGCTAAAATATTGCCATATATTATGTTCTTGTAAAATGTTGTTTTTAAGAGATAGTCATATGCAAACAAATTACATTTGAATAAATGGCTTAATGCAAACTTTGAGGGGCCGACGCCCCCCCTAAAACACAACTTATCGCTACGAAATTTTTTTGTATTTTTTTTTACATAAAACTGAACCGATTTGGGGGGGGGAGAATATAAGAAATCAAAAAAAAGAAAATAACGGCCACCCTAATGTACCTACTACAAAACCCTAAAATCTACATAATTACCCCTTAAATACTAAATAAATACATACATTCATTTTATAACGTTTTCAAAAATATAAAGTGATTTTATTTCCAAAAGTTTGCGTACAAAATCTATCTCGCTTCAACCCTCTAACCCGTGTAAACATTTGGTGCTATCGAAACTTGAAAGTGAGAGTGAAACAGTGTCACTTAAAAAACACAGAAAACATTAACAAGAAGCATTAAAAATAAATAAAGTAATTTGCAAAATTTAAATAAAAATAAAATCACAAAAAAAAAGCGCAAAACTATATACAGTCCACAAACATACCATACATACTTACATAAACTAATACAAAAAATTAAAGTGTGTAAAAAACAAATTAAAATAATACCCACCCTTAAAAAATTGGTTAAAACAATAAACAAAGTAAAAATTAAAAATATTGTGAAAACAAAAATACCAAGGTTTAAACAATAACAAAAATATAAACAAAGATTTAAAACACAACACAAAATTGAAAACAAGTGACAATGAAGCTGAAAGCAAGTTAATCTTAACACAGCATAGTTTTTTGTTTTGAAAAATATATTTTTACAATAAAATAAATATTATTAAAAACCCAAACTACACACTATTTTAAAAATTTCGTTACTTATTACTGCAGTAAAACTAACTCATATTACTCTTATTAAAATTTAAACAAAAAATCACATACATATTAACACACAGTATTTTTTGAAAAATAAATTCAAACAATTAAACACACAAACATTTTATTTACATATAAAGTCAATTTTACAAAACATAAAATATTTACTAACATAAATAACAACAAAAAAACAGTACTTGTCCGACAACTCATAGCGGGAAGATCGACACAAAGAGGAATCGACAAGTAAAAAATACACACCCACATACATACATATATACACGTTAGTACCCTACACACTAGCGAGGTCGGTAAGTTGGTTTATTTACAACTTGAAAATTGAAAATTAATAAATTTTACAGTCTTTTTAAAACAATTAAAAAGAAAAAACCAGTTTTATTTACCCACCCAATCAATTACCCACCCATTTAAAATATTTCATCTGGTTTTTAATTAGTGTTTTAAAAAAACTAATATTGAAGTTTTTACTGTAGCGCAATATATTTTATAGTGTAAAAACACCCCAATAGGAAATTTTTACGTTAGTACACATAACACAAATCAACTAGTTTCTTAAATTTTTACCCTTTACCCAAATTTTATTGAGAATTAATACACTTTTTACAAAATGTCCTCATTAAAAGCTATGGCCGCTGGTTTCTTTCGCTATATCCAATTGGATTTGGCGTCGTTTGAGAACGAATACAAAAGAACGGTTGATGAATACCTTACCCTATCCGCCATTCGGTACCAAAAACGTGAGCTGGAGGAAATTTGGAACAAATACCCGATACGAATGGATTCGAGAATCGGAGCTCTTAGAAGACCCAGAAAAAGCAGCAAGAATAAATTTGGATGAAATTACCCGATAATATATAAAGGCGAAAGCTCTTTTCAGATCTCGAATCGTCTCTATAGATGCGGCACTCGAAGAAGCAACCCGGCAAGAAACCATTAAAAATTCCCCTTCTACTCCCTCTACCCACCCTACACCCACCACATCTTTTAATGTTCCACCTTGCGATATGCAAGACTTTAATGGCGATTACCGAAATTGGACGTCTTTTAGAGACATGTTCAAGGCTATTTATGGTAATAATACACGCCTTAGTGGTGTAGAAAAATTGTTTTACCTTAAACAAAAGACGCGGGGGGAGGCCAAAGAAATAGTTGATAGTGCACCCTTAACAAACGATGGCTTTATTATTGCTTGGACACAACTTACTTCTCAATATGAGAATAAACGTATGCAAATTAATGTTCAATTGAAAACTTTATTCAATTTACCCTTTGTTAATGTCCAATGCGGTATAGCTATTCGTAAGTTACAAAGAAAAATAAACAGTTGTATTTCAAATTTGAATACACTGGACATAGATACGGATAATTGGGATCCAATATTTGTCTATTTATGCTCATCCAAATTACCCAAAGAAACCCTGGAAGATTTCGAAAGAACTCTTTCAAGCAGTTCCAATGAACCCTCTTGGACTGAAATGGATGTATTTTTGACAAATAAGTACAAAGGTCTTGAATCTGTTAATGATATCAAGAATGCTAACCCGTACCCAAGAAATAAACAGAATTTTGAGAACAAAAACCAAAATGAACGAAAAGGCAACACATTTGTTTATAATGTAACCCAGGAACCCAAAAAAGATACCCGGGCCAAGAGAAAACCTCAACCCGAACAAAAACTCTCAAACCCTACCCGAACCCAAAGCATTAGTAAGCCAAATGGCTCAATATGCAAAATTTGTAATTTAAACCACACTTTGAGAGATTGTCCTACTTTTACTCCATGGGAGAAACAGAAAGGATAAATTTTGTTAAAAATAATGGCTGCTGCTTTAATTGTTTGGCTATTTCTTACGGCATAAAAGAATGCAATAGTTCATTCACTTGCAGATACTGTGGAGGGCGACACAACTCACTTCTTCACAGACCCACATCAAACCCAAGTCCAGCAGAAGAACAACCGACGACATCAGAGAATGCTGTTCAATCGTTTTCTACCCAAACTCAGACTGCATTGGATACTCGGAAGAAACTTTAAGGCACAGCAGTTTTAAATGTCGAAGTTCATGGTTCTCTGTTCCCAGCGCGAGCACTCATAGACCCTGCGTCTGATTTCTCGTTTATTTCTGAACAATTTAGACGTAAATTACGATTACCCACAAAACCCATAGTAGCTGAAATATCTGGTTTGAACGAAGTTGTCTCAGCTCGATCAAATAAAATTTGTGATGTAACTCTAAGCTCCAATACGCAAAAAGATTTTTGTATAGAAATCAAAGCGATAGTTGTTAAAACGTTAACTAGAAAACTACCCACCCATAATATAAACCCAAGTATTATCAAAGACTTACAAAATGTTAAGTAAGCCGATCCTAGTTTCTATGAAAGTAGGCCTATCGACTTCATTATAGGAAGTGATTTCTACCCACAGATTTAAAAATCTGGCGTTAAGAAGAACATTCTTAACACACTTATCGCTCAAGATACCGAATTTGGTTGGATCTTGACTGCACCCGTTGAGGAGAATCACCGAACCCAACACGTAGTTTCATATTTCAGCGCCGTTACACTTAATAAAAGCTTAACAAGATTTTGGGAAATTGAAGATATCCCACAGAAACCCATTAAGTCAATTGAAGAAAATATATGTGAAGAAACTTTTATGAAAACTACCCAACACTTACCCAATGGTCGTTATCAAGTAGATCTTCCATTTCGAACCCCACCCTTAGAGTTAGGAAACTCACGTCATATAGCTATGGCACAGTATTTAAGAAATGAGAAGAATCTGATGAAAAACCCACCATTAAAAGATGAATATGATAACGTTCTTCAAGAATATATTGATTTAGGTCATATGAAGCCCGTTTTATTTAACCCAAATACTTCTTCAACGACTTACTATTATTTACACCATCATGCTGTTATTAAACCCGATCGTATTACGACAAAAGTTCGAGTTGTTTTTAATGCTTCCAGCAAAACTTCGAACGGTAACAGCTTAAATGATACGTTATACACTGGTCCTACCCTACAACAAGATTTAGTTATGCTAATCTTAAAATGGCGCTTTTATAAGATCGTTTTAACGCCGATATTACGAAAATGTACAGGCAGATCTTATTGAATCCTACCCAAACCCCATTTCAGCGAATTTTATTTCGTAAAAGCGTTAATGAACCCATAAAGGACTATGGACTTCAAACAGTCACATTCGGCGCACCCTACCTGGCAATTAAAACCCTTCTTGAGTTGGCAAAATACGTTGAAGTAACCCACCCAATAGCATCTCATATTTTGAGAAATAATATGTAACTGTAACTGCTCAACAAGAGATTATTACAAGAGATTATTACTGTTTTAGAATCCGCAGAATTTCCATTAAGAAAATGGATTGCAAATACCCCAGAATTGTTTAGCATTTTACCCAAAGACCATTTACTCGATGAAAATTTACTCACCCTTCCAGATTTAAATAATGCTAAAACCCTTGGCATTCGATGGAATGCAAAAGAAGATTTCTTTTTCTTTAATGTACCCACCATCGAGAAGAGAAATTCATACACGAAACGCACAGTCTTGTCCGACATTGCTCGTCTTTTTGACCCGGCGGGCTGGTTAGCACCAATCGTTGTTTCTGCAAAAATCATAATGCAACAAATATGGCAGGACAACACAGACTGGGATGAATGTCTAGAGCCACTTACCCTAACAAAATGGCAGAAATTTTTAGAATCCTACGAAAATATTAATAAAATTCGTATTCCACGATGGATTCATTATACACCCTCAGCAAAATATTAGTTTCATGGCTTTTCTGATGCTTCAGAAAAAGCATATTCAGCAGTTTTGTATGTGAGAATTACACCCATTGATGGCCCTAACAAAGTTTCATTACTTTTTGCTAAGACCCGAGTTGCGCCCATAAAATTGCTTTCTGTACCAAAACTAGAGCTATGTGGTGCAGTTACCCAACTCAATTTAACCCAACACCAAGTATATTTTTGGACAGATTCCACAATTGTTTTAGCTTGGCTAAGCAAACACCCAAAAACTTGGAAGACGTTTGTCGCTCATCGTGTAACAACAATTGCAGACACTGTCGGAGTAAACAACTGGAATCACGTCGTGTCACATGAAAATCCAGCCGATCGTGCCAGCCGTGGATTAACCGCAGATGATGTAGTGAACAATAGTTTATGGTGGAACGGACCCTCATGGTTAAAGGAACCTGTTTTCAAATGGCCATGTACGAAACAACCCTACATAACTCAAGCTGAAACTGCTCAAAGTTACGCAAATACGGTAACAACCCAAATAGACATTCTAAAAGATTTCTCAAAATGGTCTAGATCACTTCGAGTTTTGGCATACGTTTATCGTTTTTGTAATCGTATCTCTTCTACCCATAGAAATTTGAATCGTCATCAATGTATACAAATTGATCGATTACAGAATTCTGTTCCCAAAAACAGGCTGACAGTTTTGTTCAGGCACCTTATTATTTAACTGAATGCTGAAGAGATCAAATCTACAAAAGATAAACTTATAGTTATTTGCCAAAAACTCTATTACCCAGAAGAGTATGATTGCTTAAAGAGGAAAATTCCACTACCCAGGAAAAGTACTCTTATTACCCTAACACCCTTTTTAGACGCGAAGAACATAATACGTGCAAATGATCGCTTAGCAAAGTCAAGTTGCTTATCGTATGATGAGAGACACCCAATAATATTACCCTATAAAAGCTGTTTTGCAAGATTATTGACAAACCACGTTCATTTGATTAGTTTACACGGAGGAAATCAGGCTATGCTACGAATTGCATATTAGATCGGGCTATTGGATTCCAAAGCTCAAAGATTTAATAAGATTTGTTACAAACATCGCCAAGTTACCCAATTAATGGCAGCCTTACCTCCAGAACGTACACATTTATCGAGACCCTTTTGCAACACAGGTGTAGATTTTGCAGGACCCTTTGAAATAAAAAATTATGCTGCCCGAGCGTGCAAAATCACCAAGGGCTACGTTTGTGTCTTCGTATGTTTTGCAACAAAGGCAATACACACCAACTACTGACCTATCGACCCAAGCTTTTATGGCTGCTTTCGCCCGATTTTTTTCGAGGCGGGGATGCCCTGCCGCAATTTACTCTGACAACGGCACTAACTTTGTGGGCGCTAGTCAACTACTCAAGAAGGAGCGGCAGGAATTCCTTAAGCAACTTAAAAGTTCTGTCATTATTGCAAATAGTTTTCAAGACTTGGTGTGGCATTTCATTCCACCCGGAGCTCCACACATGGGAGGCTTATGGGAAGCTGGCGTTAAAAGCTTCAAAACTCATTTTAAAAAATCCACGGCAACTTCAAAACACACCTTTGAGGAATTCACTACCCTACTCGCAAGGATTGAAGGATGTCTAAATTCGAGACCACTCAGCCCATCAAGTGAAAACTGTCAGGACTTAAACCCATTAACCCCAGGTAATTTTTTGATTGGTTCGCCTTTGTTAATCCCTGCTGAACCCGATTTTAGTGACGGAAACGTTACTTTAGTTAATAGATGGCAGAAACTGAGAATTCAACATCACTATTTCTGTAGAAGATGGAAGGATGAATATCTCAAAGAGTTGCACAAAAGATATAAGTGGAAATACCCTACAAGAGAGATTGAAGTAAATGATTTGGTAGTCATCAAGCAGGATAATTTACCTCCGAACGAATGTATGATGGGACGTGTCATCAAAACATTTCCAGTAACTGACGGGAGAGTAAGAGTTGTCGAACTACGGACATCGACAGGAAGCTTGACTCGACCTATAACAAAAGTTGTAGTTCTACCCACTAGTTAATCTGACGCTGCTAGTTAACCCATCATATCATTTACTCACTCACACTTTTAGGTTTTAACCCATTATTAACACTTACCCGCAACTAACCCTACACCCTAACACACTTACCCATTCATTATTTCATTTAATAACTCATTTATATTTTATTTCAAAGAGAAATTGTGAGAAGTAGCTCACATGTGGCGACTACCGAGTAATTTACCGTTTATTTTATGTGGTAAATAAGCGCTCCTCACGCATAGGAGTTTGGCGTTGATGGTTTGTTACTCTGCCTTACCCACCCATACACAAACTCTAAGTATTATGTGGAAATAATGAATAACCCATATATTATCCAATAAATTGGACCTTTACTAAAGTCCAGAATTTTATTCACAGGCACATCATGGCGGGGTGAATGTTCACACGGTGAACAAAAAGGTACCGCTGTACCATAACTTGTAGCATTAACGACCCCCCTAGACAGCTGATGAAAAGAACTGCAGCCAACTCACTAATAATAAAAGGGACACAGTAAAATAAGAAAGCGATCGTGAAGACGTTAACCACCGAAGTGAAGCTCTAAAAAACCCCCCAAACAAAGTGTTTTTAAATAATTCGAAAAGCACAAGTGAATTAATTTAAATTAAAACCAAAAGTATTTCAAAAGAAAGTAAATAAATGTTATGGCTAAAATTTAACATAGCCAAAAACAATAAAGAACTTAACCTAAAATTAAATGTACATATGTACCTACTACAAAACCCTAAAATCTACATAATTACCCCTTAAATACTAAATAAATACATACATTCATTTTATAACGTTTTCAAAAATATAAAGTGGTTTTATTTCCAAAAGTTTTCGTACAAAATCTATCTCGCTTCAACCCTCTAACCCGTGTAAACACAGTGGGTCCGCTTAAATATTCAAACCAATTCAGATACATCCTTACTGTGCAGGAAGACCTTATCGAATACATTGTGGCGTGTCCTCTTGAGTCCAAAGATGCCAAAACGGTTGCAAAGGCTATATTTAATAATTTAATTTTAGTATACGGCCACTTTAAGATACTCAAATCAGATAGGGGGGCACAGGGTGTTAAACGAATTTATGTTGAATTTTTGCAAGGACGATGAATGGGACCAATGGGTACCGACTTCTGTTTTGCTTATAACACAACACCGCATATAGATACAACTTATACGCCATACGAACTGTTATTTGGAAGATTGCCAAGCTTCCCCGATGACAATGTTCTTGATTCAAAGCCTGTTTACAATACTGACAATTATGCCCAAGAACTAAAGGCGCGATTGCGATACTCTTTAGATAAAGCAAAGGAATATTTAGAAAACTCAAAAAGAAGAAGAGTAGATCCGTGTATGGATATTAATCCTCTAAAGTTAGAAAAAGGTGATATGGTTATTGTCCGCAATTTTAATAGAAAGAAAAACCATCCACCATATCATGGTCCATATAGAGTAATTGAAACGAAAAGGGGAAAACTCTGTTCTAGACTTAGAAAATACAATTAAGGAATTTCATAATAATAATTTGAAGAAGTATTAAACACAATATTAAGACGTGTATTTATAAAATATATATGTATATTAGACTGGTCGCAATTTTTTTTTTTTTAATTTAATTGTTTGCGCTGCTTAAAATATGAGGTTTGGTGTAAGAAATCATGATCTAATTTTTCAGGTCAATCCGACGGTGCCTAGCCGTGCCGGGTGGGGCCCAAAGTTCCCCATATTATAAAAAAAACATATTTTCTATCAGATCTTTATAGTTATACTAGTTGAAAAGCCGAAAATCAAAAATATGAAAGTACTTCAAGTGTGCCAAATTTCAGCTTCCTATGTCATCAGGAAGTTGCGGAAAGAATAGGACATACATACAAACATCTTGACATACTAAAAAATTATATATTGTATAGATAGATTAACATATGTTCGCGCAACTCAAAAACGCTTTAGCTTCTTGAAAAACTAAAAAAAACCGAAATTCCGAAATAAAATTTACTTTAAGAAGGTTAAAACTTTTTTCTTTATGTTGGCTTTGGTTTTCGAGATATACCGTTATTTCGAAAATTAAGGAGGTTGCACAACATATGTTCGCGTAACTCATAAACGCTTTAGTTTATTGAAAAACTAAAAAAACCGAAATTCCGCAATAAAATTTACTTTAAAAAAGGTAGAACGTTTTTCTTATATGCGCAGTCGTTTTAGAAACATAATTTTTTTTCTGGAAAAAAAAATAATTTTTTTTATTAAAATTTCGGAATTTTTGTTTTTAAAAATTCATAAAAAATTTAAAAATGCAGCTATGCTTCTAATTTTATGCAGACATATAAAAAACAACATTGCAAACAAAACAAGCTATAAATGATTAAAATCTGTTAACAACTTTTGATTTTATGTATTCACAAAAGACGAAAAATTTTAATTAACTTAAGAATTTTATTAAACCGCCACATCTTTATCAGTTCAAGAGTTATGATTTTTGCAACGAAAAAAGTCAAAAGGCCCCACTGTGATGCGGTCACTTAGGTATGAGAAAAACCACTCTGAAGCTGAAACAGAGATATATATGGAAAAATATGAGTAGAATGATTGAAGCGCACCTGTCCAGGTGCGAAGAATGTAAGGTCGACAAACAAACCAAACACACTAAGGAAAAGTTAGTTATCACTGATACACCGGGGAATAGTTTTGAGGTAATTTCAATAGACACAGTGGGTCCGCTTAGATATTCAAACCAATTCAGATACATCCTCACTGTGCAGGAAGACCTTACCAGATACATTGTGGCGTGTCCTCTTGAGTCCAAAGATGGCAAAACGGTTGCAAAGGCTATAGTTAATAATTTAATTTTAGTATTCGGCCACTTTAAGATACTCAAATCAGGTAGGGGTACAGAGTTTTTGAATGTTTTAATGTCTGAAATATACATTTTACTAAAACCTAACCAAGTTTTTAGCACGCCCTATTACCATGAAACGCTCGGCGCGATAGAAAGAAACCACAGGGTGTTAAACGAATTTATGTTGAATTTTTGCAAGAACGATGAATGGGACCAATGGGTACCGACTTCTGTTTTGCTTATAACACAACACCGCATATAGATACAACATATACGCCATACGAACTGTTATTTGGAAGAAACATTTTAATTTGGAAAAAAAAGAATTTTTTTATTAAAATTTCGGAATTTTTGTTTTTAAAAATTCATAAAAAATTGAAAAATGCAGCTATGCTTCTAATTTTATGCAGACATATAAAAAACAACTTTGCAAACAAAACAAGCTATAAATGATTAAAATCTGTTAACAACTTTTGACAAAATTTCTTCATTTCTGCACTTCGAATGTGGAAAGCCTGTGTGACATATCCTGCATCGTCCTTTTTGATCCTTATTCAACCCAGAGAATAGTTTGTTCATATATTTAATTTTTTACGGGTTCTGCTACATAATATCTTTTTCAAGAGCGTGCGATGTCGGTGATGAAGTTGGTGATGATGGAGAATCTAGTGATGATAGAGCTGGTGAATATGGGTCACTGCAACTAGGCTCGGAAATGGAGGGTCCTGATAGTTTGCAGGCGGTCAGGCCTCAAATGTGATTATACTTTGGAAGAATAAGGGAATGGGCGCTAAACGGGACTAACCGGGCGTAGCGCACCCGAACTGACTGACGGGTATCGCGGACGCTGTGGCCGGTTCTAAGCAGTTCAAATTCAGAGGCGCTGCTGGGCAAGAGTAGGGCCTGCGTCAGGACCATGATAGCTATTATCACAAGCCACTGTATGATAGGCAGGATGGCGGTGGGAATGGGATCTGACTTGTCGGATACATGTAGGTTGTGTGAGGACCAAGAGGAGTTGGAGACAGTAAGCACTTTCTGTGCCACTGTCCTAGGCTACAATACAGCAGGCTGAGGTGGCTGGAAAGCAGATTCCTGCGCGAATTAGGAGATGTCTCGAGATGCGTGCTCTAGAATCTGATTTGTAATGGGAATGACCTGGCTGCGCGGCTGAAGCCTGGGTACTGGGCACGTGTAAGGCAGTTTTCTGTTTAGTAGGGTTGTTGTTGGATTGTGCAGTCCGATTTTTTATCATCCACTACTTCCTCTTTTCCTGTTCTTCCACTTTTTACTTCTCGTATTCTTTCATACTAGAATTCTTTCACTAACTAAGGCGTCACAATAGACCATATCAGTCTCTGGGTGAGGGTGTAAAGTCTACTTCATGCATCATTTTCGATGTCTTCATCTTCACATTCTGCAAAATCATAATTTTTTAAATTTTTTACTTTGCCAAACCCCTTGCACTAATTTTTAGTGAACAAAATATTCTTATGTAAATTATGAACATAATGGACCAATGTTGCCTATAGGCAACATGGTTTTTAAAAAAATACTGAGGGCAAAGCTACAACTTTTTGTGTGTGTTTGTTGCTTAATATCATTAACTAACCTGTTTTAAATTGCAAATTGCATTTTTTACACAAATATTTATTTTTAATATCAATTTCTTTAGTTTTTTTTAAAAACACACTTTTTCCAAATAATTTGTAATACGTGTGGCTGCTTAAACAAACAGTTCGCAAATGAACACGACCAAAGCTTATTGTATTAAATTCTGCACACACATTTCTAAGATGCATATTAACTAAGAACAGAAATCCGTTATAAGAAAAAATTAAATTTTCGGGAGTTATAAGCGTTTGATTGCAATGTTGCCTATAGGCAACAGTGGGGCTGAAAGTGTTAAGAATTTTATTAAACCGCCACATCTTTTGTGAATACATAAAATCAAAAGTTGTTAACAGATTTTAATCATTTATAGCTTGTTTTGTTTGCAATGTTGTTTTTTATATGTCTGCATAAAATTAGAAGCATAGCTGCATTTTTCAATTTTTTATGAATTTTTAAAAACAAAAATTCCGAAATTTTAATTAAAAAAAACAGAAAAAAAATTATGTTTCTAAAACGACTGCGCATATAAGAAAAACGTTTTACCTTTCTTAAAGTAAATTTTATTGCGTAATTTCGGTTTTCTTTAGTTTTTCAAGAAGCTAAAGCGTTTTTGAGTTGCGCGAACATATGTTAACCTATCTATACAATATATAATTTCTTAGTATGTCAGGATGTTTGCATGTATGTCCTATTCTTTCCACAACTTTCTGAAGCCATCTGATGACATAGGAAGCTGAAATTTGGCACACTTGAAGTACTTTCTCTGCGGAAGATCGTAACGAAACCGTATTTTTGATTTTCGGCTTTTCAACTAGTATAACTATAAAGATCTGATAGAAAATATGTTTTTTATAATATGGGGAACTTTGGGCCCCACCCGGCACGGCTAGGCACCGTCGGATTGACCTGAAAAATTAGATCATGATTTCTTACACCAAACCTCATATTTTAAGTAGCGCAAACAATTAAATTTAAAAAAAAAAAAATCCCATACAAGATGCGACCAGTCTAATGTATATCTATTAATTCTAAAAAAAAAAAGAAAAAAAATACATGTTAAAAATTTTAATTTTATAATATGATTTTCTAAAATGTAAAATTTTTCTTAAGGGTTAGGGTGTAGTGTTATGTAATTTTTAAAATGAACAATGTAATTATTTACTTTATATTTTTTTTTTGTTGCCCATGCAAATCTACACCTCCCTAATGTATTATTGATTATTGGAAATGTAATGGAAGTGTAGTTTGCATGCAACAACTATTTTATTGCTAAATGTAGTTTGTACTTACCGTTATTCTTGTATAAAAAGAAAACTTGAATTCAATAAATAACACTACGTGACATAATTTCAACAAAGTCGTGTCCAAATGAATCTGGCAGCTAATCTTTATGTAAAATTGTTCGCTGAATCCGAATATGAAGTCAGAAATGTCAGAAATATTCCAATATAACCGTTATTTGTGTTTTTAAAAAAGATGATGTGACTGAAATGCAAATATCTTCAAACATTTTAAACGGATTATGTATTTTAAGTGAAAGGTAATAAAATTTCTAAAATAACTACGGATTGCTTGTGAAGATTAGTCAAGAAATCACAGAGTTACAGTGGACAAAAGTTTAAGCTTCATTGAAAATATTATGATTTTGTTCAATTTTGCTTTTTTCAAGTTATTTTTTTTAAAACAATGATTTAAAAATCCTAATGTTTTATTGCATGCGACTTTAGATTATTTTAATATTGTTACGTTTTTCCTTTAATAAACGCGTTCGGTTTACTCCCTTTATAATAAACCGTTGAGTTCTTTTAATTGCAAATAAAAATAAGTACACACTTATTCAACTTAACAAACTTTATTGAAATTAATTATTTTGTTCACAATTGTTAGTTACGAACAGAACCGTTTTTCAAAACAGACTAAACTAATTATACATGAGTCACCCCTTTTTATATTTCATAATTATTTCTAGATTTTTCCTGAACCTTCCCGTAAAAACTATTTATTATGTTCTTTAACCATTTCTAGAAATGACTGGGAAATATAGCTATAACTATAAATAATTCTTAGATAATTTAACTTTCGTAACAATATGAACATTTTGAGCCCAACAAGACATAGATTGGTAAAAAAATGACAAAGCTACAGAAGATTTAGTAAATTGACACCCACAGAAATTCAATCATTTCAAGCAATTGTTGTTAATAAAAATTTAGCTTTGTATATTTATTTGTTGTCGGTTAATGCAATTAATCTTCTGTAACTTTGTCATTTTTGCACCGATCTGGATCCTATTCGGCACAAAATGTTCGTATTGAAATAGGCTAAAATTGTATTTTTTGGATATTTGCATTTCAGTCACAGCATCTTTTTTAAAAACACAAATAACGGTTATTTTGGAATATCTCAAAAACTGTTCTACTTTTGACAATTCTGACTTCATATTCGGATTCAGCGGAAAATTTTAAACAAATACTAGGTGTCAAATTCATTTGGTCAAAAAATTGTCACGTAGTGTAATCATTAATGTTCTGCCTTTAATCCTGGCATTCTTTTATTCATGGCATATTAAACTGCCAGTAAAAACTAAAACTGGGCATACCAAACTGCCGCATCCAGAACTTTACCAGTGGCGTTTATTAGCGCCGGTAAACAACAAAAACTTAAATTTATTTTTGTTACAACTTTTAAAGCACATCACACTCCCGTAACCTTACACTAATGTGTGATAATCGTGAAGATTATCCCCAAGCAACGAACATTTGCGTTAAGGAATTAAATATAAACCTAGTAATTTCATCGTTATACACCTCGCCTAGATTTTCCATATCAGAAAGCCAATATTATAAATATTTTAAATCATTAGGATCCTGTTTCCTAGCCGCTGCCGATTATAACGGTTAATATACCTTCTGGGGGTCACGACTTATAACAACAAAGGGTCGTGTTTCTTAAATGGATTTAAATGTGGTCGCGAGCGGACAACCAACATATTGGCCTAATGATCACCAAAAATTTCAGATGTTATCGACTTTGGCGTGGTTAAAACCACAGAAACGATTCATGTTGAAGCTTCCTTGGAATTATCTTCTGACCACACACCTACAATTGTTACTATAATGAACCACAATAGAATTGTATCTCCTACTGGTTACTTAGCGACGACAGCTACTCAAATTAATTGGTTAAAATATAAAAAATATCTAAGTACCCATTGCACAGAAAATATTCCGCTAGGTACAGCGGAGTAAGTACATCGCTCTATTGACAATTTTGACAGTTTTCTGAAACTATCTATTCTACATTCCAATATTGCCCCCAAAAAAACAAAAAATATTAAAATATATTCCACAGATGTCGAGCGTCTCTTTTTTGAAAAAAGGAGGGCTCAAAGAGAGTGGCACAGATCCCCTCAACTTAAGAACTTACTAAAAGAGTGTACAAAAAGACTAAGAAAGTTAATGCAGACTCAGAAAACGGCTTCTCTGGAAAAATTTCTTAAGGAACTTGATGCAACTCCACAATCAGACTTCTCATTATGGCGTGCAGCTAGAAATCTCAAAAGGCCAGTTGTCTCTAAACCACCATTAAGAAACTTGAATGGAAGTTGGGCAAGAAATGATGTTGTCAATCATTTAAAAAACGTATTTACCCTAAACAAATCTCACGATATTGCGGTCGAGTTACCACCTGTTGCTGCTAGAGCAGCTGGTCCCCTAAGATTTGAGATAAGAGAAATCGAAAAAGCTATTTGTGATTTAAACCCTAATGGCGTTTTCTTTTCTACAAAAAATGTGACATTTTATTTAAAAAAAAAGCAATGTGGTGTCTGTTTCTTAAAAATTTTGCTCCCGAAAAGTGTGACTTGTTTTATTCTAAAAAACTCACACGTTTTCGGGAGCAAAATTTTTAAGAAACAGACACCAAAATGCATTTTTTTAAATAAAATGTCACATTTTTTTGTAGAAAAGAAAACACCATAAGAAGGCTCCTGGTCTTGATAATATCAGCAACAAAATGCTTTTGGAGCTACCTAGCATAGCAAAGAAAATTATTCTTTAATCTTTAATGCTATTTTACGCCTTGAATACTATCCTCAAAAGTGGAAGGTTTCGTTAGTCATCATGATACCTAAACCAGGGAAGGATCACATAAAGGTTGAGTCATATAGGCTTATAAGCTTACTTTCTAATATATGAAAGCTGCTGGAGAAGCTGTTAGCGTCAAAATTAACCCCAATTTTAAATTAAAACAGATGTATTCCTAACCACCAATTCGGCTTTAGAAGAGAACACAGCACAATTGAACAAACCCTTCGTATAGTAAACGTAATAAGAAAAGCCTTTGAAGAAAGTAAAAATTGTTCCGCTCTCTTCATCGATGTTTCTCAAGCTTTTGACAAAGTCTGGCATGAAGGCTTATTACATAAATTGAAGCTTAACTTACCAGTAAACACACACAAGCTGTTAAAAAGCTACTTAGTCGGTCGAAAGTTTATAATTAAAGAAGGCGATTATTTAAACTCTCCTCAGCCAATTGACGCTGGAGTCCCTCAGGGCAGGATCCTGGGCCCACTTTTATACTTAATATATACCTCAGATATGCCAACAAACAACTTCACCCAAACTTCAACATTTGCCGATGATACAGCTTTTCTAAACGTGCTCGAAAACAGCCAAGAAGCATCATGATACCTACAGGGTCATATATTTCTACTCGAAATGTGGTTAAAGCAATGGAGGATAAATGTGAATGAGCAAAAATGCGTACATATAACATTCACCTTGCGTCAGGAATAGGGTATTCTTTTAATTGGCCTTTTGCTTTAATCGGTTAATTGCTCGATTAAAAAAAAAACAAAAACATACCAAACATAAAAATTCTTGAACTAAAACGAGCAAACAAAATAACAATTCATAAATATGTAATATATGTTTTTTCAATTAATACACAAGGTGTGCTATCAAGTCATATCGTCATAATATCCTAAATAATACTTTACAATTGCTTAAAATAAAAAAAATAAAACTTTTAACGCTGTGTTCATTGATTCGTCACAACAGTACTGTAGAAATCTAAATTATAAGCGGTAGCCCACAACAGTCATATCGTCGGCTTATTATGCAAAGCTCTTAACTCACTTTCAGCACATTTTACAATTTTTATTTTCCTATTAGAAAATTAAAAATACTGTTAGTTTTACACACTTCAACACTTAAATAGAAGAAAAACTACATGCTGGTCGACGCGGCGTATCTTTCTCTACCACACGGCATCAACATATCAATTTACATAAAAAGTGGATTTAACCGGATTGCATACTTAGCCGACGATATACATTTCTTGTAATTATTTTAAGCCATAAGACTTTGTGACTACCTTGTGAATCACCCAAATATGTATTTATAAAAAAAAATAAACTGAGAAAATTTCATTAGTTATTTCAATAGTTAAAGGAGATCTTATAAAATAATCTTTTAGAAAAGTAATTTGGATTAATGTTTAGGATTAAAACGATTCTTTTCTTTAGTTTTGACAAAACTTGACTTGGTAAAAATTCTTTTCCTTATCGTAGATGTAATTTCTCAGTACATTTCCAGGAATTTTCTAAACATATAAAATACTAAATTATGCCATTGGATCTAATCACCGCATTCGATAATATGGTATCGAATAAACTATAGAATTTTTTGCATAAAACTCGATAAATATAATGTCGAGTTACTCGATATCGAATGCTATTATTTCAAATTCAATACATTTCATTGGACATCGAGTTTCGTGATACCATAATAAATAATGATACATAAATAATTTCGATCAATTTTGCTCGATATCGTACGCGATGATTAGACCCCTGTATTTCGTTTCTGCATTTCCCGCATCGTAAAATTTCTTACATGAAGTGTGAAACAAAAAATTCCATCGTTTCTCGATTTATGAGATAAAAGTGTTTCTGTATTTGAATGCGAAAACAGACACAACAAATTCTGTTTATACTGAAATATTTCCAGTAATTAAGTGTCAAATAAAAGCGAAACGTCAACAAAAGAAATAAATATAATAAAAACGGGGCTGCCTGATTTGACGAGTTATTGTCATTTTGACAACTTTTTGTTCCGAAATTAGCAAAGTGACGATTTAATGATTTTTCTAAAAAAGTGTTACTTTCTATAGAAATTCATATTGAATTTTTAAATTTCAAACACTTCATATTTTGTGGCGTTGAAAATTGAAAAAACAAAATGAATTTCTGTAGAAAGTAACAACAAATTTATAAAATACTTTTGATTTTTTTTTTTGCTTTTTTCAATAATATACTATTTCGGACTACATACGATATAAATATAAAACAACGTTGTCACTATGAATTCTAGGTTTTTCACAAAGCTGATTTAATTTAAAAAATTTATCTATTTATCTATATTTATCTATTTTAAATAAGGATGTATGTTTATTTTATTAAGCTTGGCTTCTTTTTGCTTTTGTAAAAATATTGGCCCATAATCATAGTCAAACGCTAAAGTCGGTTCTATTTAAAAACAACTTTAAAATAAAAACATTCTTTTAAATATTTTTCTACTATAGTCGAAACTAAAGTATGTTTTAAATTGAACCGACTTTAACTGGGTGCCACCTCAAATGTAGCAAATTTATCATACAACATACAACAAAATATAAGCAAGTGGCAACTTTAAGCAGCCGACATTGAAAATTAATATATAAATAAAACACTGCATATCTTGTACGGTTGAAACACGCAATATGATTTTATGTAGAAAGCAACAACAAAATTACAAAACTTTGTGTAAAACGCTAGGCAATTTTGGCCTAGCGTTTTACACAATTAGGGCCTATACATACATATTTTGTGTTTCTTGCCATAAAAGTTTTCCTGCAAATCATTAATAATTGCAAAATATCAGCCAACATCTTATAACATAAACATTTTTTACTTTTTGCAAGTACTTTTTTATTTGGCGAAAAACAGCTGATGCTGTTGTTAAATGAGTTAAACACAACTTCAGCTGGTTTTAAAATTAACATCGGGTTTAACGTGTAAAGTATGCTTTTGCTTGTCTATAGTAGATCAAAAGCATATTTTTAATAAAAGTTTACTTTAGAACTCTTAAAGTATGCTTTGTTTATGACTATAGTTATGGGCCATTTATTTTATTATTTGTTTAATATGATATTTTCTCATGCCTTTGTGTGACTTCTTCAGGGAAAAACAATTTTTAATTGTTATCGGATTAAAGAAAATAAATAGTTTTATAAAAAATTATCCTTCACCTTAACAAAAGAAATATAAATTTAAAGAAATTATTAAATACCCATGAACTTTAACTTTGTTTTTGTTTGATTATGTTTTAATAAAAGTCGAAACAAATTTGTTTAAAATTTATTTTAAATTACACGATTTTTAAAACAAAAAAGGAGGATCTTTTATATTTTTTTCTCAGAAAATTGACGATTTTGACACAAATTTATCTGGCAGCGCTGGTTAAAACCAAAACAAGAAAAAGCTAAAAAAAATTTATAATAACAAAATATAACAATGGTTTTTTGTTTATTTTCATCATATAAATTATGCATTCATCATTTATATTCCTTCTATTTTTTTATTTATTTAAATAATATATAAACATATTTTAAATAGTATATAAACATATTTTAAATTCAAAATATCTACATTTTGTTTTTATCGCCACCAATTTCAAATGCGACTTATTTTGACAGTTCTTGAAAGAAACTTTTCGCAAAACATTGTTATAGAAACACTTTTTCTCGCATCCTTCCAATAATTGCTGGAAAATTATTAAAATGACAGATAATTCTCGCCAAGAAAAGATACAGAAACACTTGCGTGAGAAAAACCATTTTTTGTTTCATTTCTCACTATTTTTGTTGCAATTCACACGTTTCATGCGGAAAATTTTACGAAGCGAGGAATACAGAAACGAGGTAGTGATATAAGAAGATATGTATGAGAAACGTGAAACATAAAAAAGTGTTGACAATCAAACATTTAATCCATTTTTCGGCACATTCCTGCTGATCGATGATGAAGATAAAAAAAATTGAAAAACATTGTAATTTAAGTCACCGGTCGGCGGAAAATGGGAAGGGCACTGAACACCTGTCTTGTTTGAATAAAAAAAATATTTTCTTTACAAATAGGTACATTTAAATAATTAAAAACACAAAAAAAAATGTTATAATACTACAAAATATTGAAATTTTAGTTACACCGGTTAATCGACTGAAATTAATTAATCGTTAATCGAAAAAAGCCAATTTTAAATTAACCGATAAGTTAATCGGGTAGTAATTAATCGGTTATCGAAATACCCTAGTCAGGAATCATGTCCCCCCTATTAAAATCAATAATCAAATAATACCTCAAAATTCGCATGTAAAATACCTCGGTATTCATCTAGATCGCGGTTTAACGTGATAAAACCATATAGAGACAAAATTAACTCAAATGAAACAAAAAGCCATCCAAATTCATTGGCTTATTGGAAGAAACTCTGTCCTTAGTCTCGACTGCAAACTTTTACTTAACAACTCCATCTTAAAGCCAATATGGTGTAATGGTATTCAGTTATGGGGCACTGCCTCGGCCTCTAATATCCAAAAAATTTTAAAGGCGCCAAAATAAACTTCTTCGAATAATCACAGCTGTCCCTTGGTATGTTAAAAACTGAAATATTTACGAGGATCTCAATGTTCCATTAGTTAAAACTATGATTTCAAAATATGCAGTAAAATACTTAAAAAGGCTCGAATTGCATCCGAACCCACTGGATCGAAATATTTTGAATGATAGCGGTCACACTCGCTTAGGAAAACGAGACACTGCAGCACTTATCCAATTAGATGAGCGATAAACACCCATATAAGTGAACAGACCCCGTGATGAGAAAATTTTCGTCTGGCACTGGCAGGACATGAAATAAAGTATTAGGCCAAGATTTGATTAGTTATTGTTAGTTCATATATAAAAACTGAAGATTCAATAAATAAACAAGTTAGAGTGCTATATTCGGCTGTGCCGAATCTTTGATACCCTCCACCGACACTTCGAATGTTTTAGGAGTAATATCTGTATGATGTCTATTTATTATTATAATCTTTGTAAAAACATACATCTGCATTAAAATTTGTTACGGTTTAGACCTATATACAATTATTGATCGACAATCAGAATCAATTTTAAAAAGTTTGAGTAGAATATCAGTTTAAGCTGAACTTAAATGATTTTCAAGAGAACAAATTATATAAAAGCCATGGTAAGCTATGTACCAATCATCCCAAATTCTGCAGAACGATTTCTGGCATTAAAAAACATAAATTTCAATACAGCGGTGCAATTAGTTTAAGCGTTTGTGAATTTCAAAAGGCTGCTAAAATGGAATCTAAGGAAAATTATGGACCGTATATCACAAAATTGCATAACATTTTTTCTGGCCATATGAAGCTAAACTGGAAGAAAGTTTACCGCGTATTTAATTATTTTACCAGAGTGGGCTTTATATGAGGCCTTTGGTAAGTTATGCACCGATCTTCACCAAATTTCACAGTGTCATTTCTAGTTCTATAAAACTGTGATGTACCAAATTTTGTTATGATAGCGTTATTTTTTACGTTTTTATGCGTACTAACCTGTTTTCCGGGAGTAAGGTTTATATGGGACCTATGGTAAATGATGGACCGTTCTTCACAAAATTTTAAAGTCTTATTTCTCGTTCAATAAAACTGTGATGTACCAAATTTTGTTATGATAGCATTCTTTTTTACGTTTTTAGGCGTACTAAGCTGTTTTCCGGGAGTAAGGTTTATATGGGGCCTATGGCAAATTGTGGACCGATCTTCACGAAATTTCACAGTCTTATTTTTAGTTCTTTAAAATTTTGATGTACCAAATTTTGTTATGATAGCATTATTTTTTACGTTTTTAGGTTTACTAACCTGTTTTCCGGGAGTAAGGTTTATATGGGGCCTATGGTAAATGATGGACCGTTCTTCACAAAATTTTAAAGTCTTATTTCTCGTTCAATAAAACTGTGATGTACCAAATTTTGTTATGATAGCATTCTTTTTTACGTTTTTAGGCGTACTAAGCTGTTTTCCGGGAGTAAGGTTTATATGGGACCTATGGTAAATTATAGACCGATCTTCACGAAATTTCACAGTCTTATTTTAAGTTCTTAAAAATTTGGATGTACCAAATTTTGTTATGATAGCATTATTTTTTACGTTTTTAGGCGTACTAAGCTGTTTTCCGGGAGTAAGGTTTATATGGGGCCTTTGGTAAATTGTGGACCGATCTTCACGAAATTTAACAGTCTTATTTTTAGTTCTTAAAAATTTTGATGTACCAAATTTTGTTATGATAGCATTATTTTTTACGTTTTTAGGCGTACTAAGCTGTTTTCCGGGAGTAAGGTTTATATGGGGCCTATGGTAAATGATGGACCGTTCTCCACAAAATCTCAAAGTTTTATTTCTAGTCCTATTTAACTGTTACGTGCCAAAATTTGTTATGATTGCATTGTTAGTTAGGGTTTTAGGCTTACTATACCGTTTTCCGGGAGTAGGGCTTATATGGGGCCTAGGGTAAATCATAGACGGATCTTCAAGAAATTTTACAGCGTGATTTCCAGTTAAATAAAACGAACTGTTGCGAAGTCTTGTATCATTCTGTGCATTTTTGCACCATTTATGTTAGTTTTTGTAACAAAATTATCAATTTTTTTTAGGTGGTGGGTCCACATTTTGATTCATAGCTCAGATCCTATTGAACCGATTTTTCTGGATTTCAATCCCAAACTGCTTAGGATAACTACAAGCAATTTGACACCAAGTTTGTTTATTTCTTTTGAGTTTTTCGAAAGTGAGCGTGTTTTCAACAGACGGACAGACGGACAGAAGGACAGACGGACATGGCTAAATCGACTTAAAAGTACTCAAGGACCCAGAATATATATACTTTATAGGGTCTGAGATGAATAGTAAAAAAGTTTCACACGGAATGACAAACTGAATATACCCTCTTCACAACTAATTGTGGTGGAGGGTATAATAATAATAATAAAAAAAAAAAAAAAATATTTTCATGTACCCACACCACAATAGTGCAGAGTATATTAGATATACGTAAATACTGATCCGAGTTACCTTTTTATATATTAAATCAACTTGATGAATTTTGCGTTCGTGTTCTATAAACCATACAATAGACAGCTAACCAACCAGTCGGATTGGTTAATGGTTAAATTGATTTAAAAAGTAATTCTAAGTTAGTAAGTTGATAGGTATTAACGAATATCTAATATACTCTGCACTATTGTGGTGTGGGTATATGAAAATATGATTTTCTATATTAATCATGATGAGAATATAGTGAAACTATTCACTATAATGTAAAAGTATAAATTTATATGGATGTACTATCTATACTTTATGGGTAAGGTTGCAATTTGAGAGATAATTCAATGAAATTTTTAAACCTATACACTACCAGCCTATCAGCTGGGTGTACGGATATCAACATATTAATACAAAAAAATAATTTTAAGTAATATGATTCGATATATTAAGGAGTTGATCTAGTTATAATCAACAAATATTAAAAAGTGTTAAAAACATCATCATGAACGTGTATATAATATCCATTTTATTAATGTGGTGTAGGTAAAAAAAAAAGAAAAAAACCAAAAAAAATCTAAAGTCTTCACAAAATTTTACACTTCTGCGATCAAAAATTGCGTTTTTGTTAACAAAAAACAAAGGGACGTAACTACAAGTGTGTTTATTTTATAAATGAAAAACTACGTAATTACTAATTTTTTTTCAACAAAATATAATGAAATGGTTTCCTTTGAAAACTGTTGAAAGAATTTCATGGATGACTCATTAACGCATGTTTTCTGACATGTTTATAGTTTTCATTTAATAAAGTTTTTTGCTTCTCCTGTAAAATTATATTTTTGTTAGTTACGTCCTTTTGCATTTTAGCTAACGATATGTATTTATATTGTTACGAATGTAACTTTAGTTAAGAATTACATAGATTAATTTATTAGTTATCTTGTATAGATTAGTTATTTAGTATTTGTTAGTTATTTTATTAGTTTAAATGGATATTGTATAAGTTATGCACACTTCTATTGTAAAAATCAATGTACAGATGTAATTTTAAAAATTTTTGTGCATAATTGTACTTCAACCCGACTGTAAATACAAAAATGTTCGTTATTAAGTTATCTTAATTTATGGTAACGCCAAAAAGTATGCTGTAGCTTTTGATGTCTAATAACTCAGTTGATTCCGATATATAGATAGTAACTATAGATAAGTAAGTTTAATAGCCGTTATGAGGCGAACTTTCTAGAGCCATCTGGACGTTACTAGTATCATCTACACGTCTGGGCTAGAATAGAAACAGGATCGCAAGAGATGGCATAAGATCATCCTAAGTTCAGACTTTGCCAATAACGCATCACGCGGAGAAAATTATAAAGATTGTAGGAATTAAGCACGAATAACAAAATCTTTTGAAATTAAAATTTTGTATTCCCAAAAATTGAAATTACTTTTTGATTGTAGTGAGTTGTAAATAAAAAAATGTAAATTACGGTTGTTAAAGTGACTAAGTACTAAATAAAGTTGTGTAAATTGAAAACAGTGTTTAAAGTGTTGTGTTTTATTTAGTTTTATTTAAAGTGCAATAAAGAACTCAAGAGGTTTATTATAACGTAACAATATTAAAAAATAAACTTCCAAAAACCAGTAAACTAAACTCTTAATTAGAAATATCATATATTAAACAAATATATTGCAAAATTCTTAACTGCTACCCATAGACATATGAATTTGTGCCTTTCTCTTTATAATATTTTTTATGTAATATGACTCTATTTTGATATTATCATTAAATATTCTGATGGTACAATCAACTATAAGTTTATAACCCATATACATTTTTAATAAACTAGGAATTTTATGTTGTAAGTGTATAACGTATAACGTATAAATATATATAGGGTATGAATCTCGCTCAGCTAAAGCATAACCATAAGACAAAATAATTGACTGTATTTAAGTATTGTGTGTATTTTATTTAGAACCAATTCGTGTTGAATATATTGTTGTTGTTGTTGTTGCATTATATAATAATGTATCTTATATTTGGCTTGCTATTTAAATCTGTTATTAATTCTTTCTGTTTCTACGTTACCAGATCAAAAAATAGGTATCTGCCTTATGTTACCAGATTAAAAATAGGTATCTTGATGTAAAGTGTAATGTTTTCAATAATATAAATGATGAATCCTCTACCAATCTTATTAGCTATCTTTGAACCATTTGTATCCTTATTATCTGTCTCTCTTAATGAATTTAAATTAATCAACAGATTTTAACGATCATCATCGCTATCATTTCAACCTTAGGTGATTATAACCAGTTAAATTAAATCACAACATCAACATTTGTATAAATAATATTTCTGATATGATCTATGATGATGATGATGATGATGATGATGATGATGATGATGATGATGATGATGATGATGATGATGATGATGATGATGATGAACAAATTTAAAGTAATGTAAAGACATTCTTAGCAAAACGCTATATTATTCATATGTAACTTTTTAACGAATATATAAATTTAAGGTGGGAAAACCATTAAATAGCAGTGTATAATCAAATTATTTAATATAAATATAAATTTTCATTTAAGTTAATGGATTATTTTTAATACAGTAGACAAGTGAAAATCAAACTTTGCTTTCAAAAGAACTGTATATAATGAATATGAGTGATAAATGGTTAAGGTTGTATATAGAATTAATAAAGTAATGTGAAAACTGGATAGAATTTATAAGCTACTAGCTGACCCCGCAATCGTTGTTTTGCCATATAACTTATTACTTTCAGATGTTACCCCTCTTACTTTATTTTAGTCCCTTAATAATAAAAAGATATAGGGCGGTGTAGCTTTTACCCCTCTTGCCCTATTTCACACCCTATTCCCTATTGCCTTTCAGATGTTACAGTGTCTGCATGCCAAATTTTAAGAAACCCCGTTCATTCGTTAGAATATATAGGGAAGGGCAGTTTTAACCGCTATTGCCCTATCTCAGATGTTGCAGTGTCTGCATATCAAATTTTAAGAAAATCTGTTGATTAGTTATGAAAATTGGGGAGGAGGAGCTTTTACCCCTATTGCCCTATTTCAAGCGCTAAATAATAAACATTTTAGGCTATAGTTCTTTCCAAATGTTACACTATTTGCCTGCGAAATTTCAAGAAAATCAATTAATAAGCTAAGAAGATATAGGGAAGGGAGCTTTTACCCCTCTTGCCCTAGTCCGTATTTCCTGTCAGATGTTACAGTGCCTGCATGCCAAATTTTAAGAAAACCGGTTGATTAGTTAAGAAGATGTAGGGAGGTGTAGCTTTTGCATTTCTTGCCCTATTTTGCGCCCTCTAGCGATATCAAATATAATTTACGACATATTCCCATACCTTACAAATACACAAAGAAAATTTCATAAAAATCAGTCAAGCCGTTTCTGAGGAATTCAAAATGGAGGGCATTTTTGCATGTTTGTATGGGAATGTATAGAAAAATCGAAATGCCATATCTTTGGAAACCCTGGGCCAATTTCGTGAAAAGAATGAAAAAATCGTCCAAATCGGTCAAGCCGTTCTCAAGTTATGAGCTGAATAGAAAAAGTGGGCGTAAAAGTAGGCGTGGTAAATTTTTCTTTCGATGAAAACTTAAAACGGATTAATACGAACATTTGAAAGAAAAATTTGTCAAATCGATGAGGGCCGTTTTCTGATTTTAGGTATATCGAAAAAAGTGGGCGTGGGGCAAAATTTTCTTTTCGTATAAATCTAAGTTGGACCATGGCTATCATTTAAAAGAAAAAATCGTCCAAACTATATAGACAGATGTTAAAATTAAAATAATAATATATTGAAAAGAGTTGATAAAATGGAAAGGATTAGTATGGATTTTCCTGGAAAACAGTAGACAATAACCATGTGTAATAAGTTTGATGAGATTGAAGTAATGGGCTTGTAAATGAGCTGTCTATACAAAAATCAAGATTAAGATCCGAAACTATAAAACCAAGACCAAGAGACTACTGCTAAGATCAATACTAAGATTAAAATCAAGACTAAGATTATAAGATCAAGACTTAATATTGGAATGTTAGTATATACAAAAAACTGTATATATATGTATAGTATAGAAATGCTTATAACATAATGTTTATTTAAGGATGTATGGAGGTGTATAAATATTAAATATAGAAGGGAAATAAAAGGAAAACAAATTATAGGAAATTATAGGAATTACAAAACGGCATGTAAAAACTTAAATAAACCATATAATATTGTTATTAAACTATACATTTCATTGTATAAATAAATGATTATTGAAGTAAGGTTCTTTTGCAGATTTAACTATTTAAATTGTATGATATTCTATGGATCGTTATGGTATGGTTATTAATCTAAAAAAAATAAATAAAAACAAAGTGATAATAATGATACAAAATATATTATCTTAACATTTTTTATTGATAACTATAATTGAAGAAAAAAAATATTGTTCCGCTCTCTTCATCGATGTTTCTCAAGCTTTCGATAAAGTCTGGCATGAAGGCTTATTACATAAATTGAACCTAAACTTACCAGTAAACACACACAAGCTGTTAGAAAGCTACTTAGTCGGTCGAAAGTTTATTATTAAAGAAGGTGATTATTTAAGCTCTCCTCAGCAAATTGACGCTGGAGTCCCTCAGGGAAGCATCCTGGGCCCACTTTTATACTTAATATATACCTCGGATATGCCAACAAACAACTACACACAAACTTCAACATTTGCTGTTGATACAGCTTTTTTGAGCGTGCACGAAAACCGTCAAGAAGCATCTCGATACCTACAGGATCATATATTTCAACTCGAACTATGGTTAAAGCAATGGAGGATAGAGGTCATTGAGCAAAAATGCGTACATATAACATTCACCTTGCGTCGGGAATCATGTCCCCCTATTAAAATCAATAATCAAATAATACCTCAAAATTCGCATGTAAAATACCTCGGTATTCATCTAGATCGCCGTTTAACGTGGAAAAGCCATATAGAGGCAAAATTAACTCAAATGAAACTAAAAGCCATCCAAATTCATTGGCTTATTGGAAGAAACTCTGTCCTTAGTCTCGACTGCAAACTTCTTCTTTATAACTCCATCTTTAAGCCAATCTGGTGCTATGGTATTCAGTTATGGGGCACTGCCTCGGCCTCTAATATCGAAAAAATTCAAAGGCGCCAAAATAAACTACTTCGAATAATCACAGCTGCCCCTTGGTATGTCAAAAACTCAAATATTCACAAGGATCTCAATGTTCCATTAGTTAAAACTATGATTACGAAATATGCAGTAAAATACTTAAAAAGGCTCGAATTGCACCCGAACCCACTAGCACGAAATATTTTAAATGATAGCGGCCACACTCGCTTAAGAAGAAGAGACACTGCGGCACTTGTCCAATTAGATGAGCGATAAACACCTATAAAAGTGAACAGAACCCGCGATGAACAAAATTTTTGTCTGGCACTGGCAGGACAAAAAATAATATTAGGTTAAGATTTGATTAATTATTGTTAGTTCATATTTAATATATGAAGATTCAATAAATAAATAATGAAAAAAAAAAAAAAAAAAAAAAAAACTATAATCAGATATAATAGGTATTTCCTATGTAATCCACTTATTTTTTAGATCATCTTGATTGATTTTGTAATATGAATTCCTTTTTTGAATATCATTTAGCATTCTATTGGTATAGTCGACTTCAAGTTTTTACTATATTTATATTATAATTTTCATTTAGTGTAATCAAAACATTAAATAAACCATATAATATGGTTATTAAAATAGAAATTTTATTGTATCAACATGTATAAGGTATAAATAAATACTATATGAATTGTATCTTAAGAATAGATTGAACTAAATTCCTAACTAAACTGTCATTGTAGAGTATCAAACCATAGAAAAACTCTTCATTAAACTAATATTATAGAGTATTAAGCTAGAAAAAAAACATTAAAGGTGATTAACAGAGAGTAGCTTATAAACTACCTGTAAATGCTTTTAGAAAATGTTTGTTAAGAGTTATCAAAACAAATTATATTCTTACTTAAGTAACCGATTAAAAGTTACTTAGACCAGAGTCACTGGTGATAATCAAATCTATAGCCCTCATACTGATACAAATTTGGTGGTATCAGATATAATGTATAAGGTATAAATATATAATTTTGGGAGTAATGTTCTATATAAATAAGTATAGTTTGCAAAATTTAATGGTTTTAACTGTATAAATAGTATGGTATTGTATAATATTTTATGGGTTGTTATGGAATGATATTATAATGATTGATATGGTATTGTATGATATGTATGGTTATTAAACTAGAAAAAGTATAAAGCGGTAATAATGAGAAAAAAAAAATTTGTTATCTTTAAATTCATAACTGATAACTATGAGCATATAGAATGGTAATTTTATCATAAAGTATTCAAAAACCATATGTTAATTCATTTTATGATCATTATTATTGATTTTTTTAATATATTTAATATACTATTGGTATAGTCGACTTCAAATTTATACTATATATACATTTTTACTTATTATAATCATGTACTATGATTATTAAAATATAACTTTTATTGTAT
This sequence comes from Pollenia angustigena, assembly GCA_930367215.1. Classification (NCBI taxonomy): domain Eukaryota; kingdom Metazoa; phylum Arthropoda; class Insecta; order Diptera; family Polleniidae; genus Pollenia; species Pollenia angustigena. The sequence goes on from OV884060.1 coordinate 91,174,383, forward strand.
TAGCATGTATAAGGTATAAATATGTACTGTATGAATTGTATCATAAGCATATATTGAACTAAATTCTTTACTAATACTACATTTACACCTACGCCAAATCTAGTACTTACGAGATTTCGAGCCAAATCTAGTTGTTTTTGACTAGATTTCCCATACAAAACAAAATCTACTTCGTGACTAGATTTCAACGAAATCTACTCAAAATCTAGTAGTACTTAATGATGCAACTATGGTTTTTTCAATAAAGCACTAAAAAATACTTCCCTGCACAAGAAAAAAATGACATTAAAAAAAAGACAAAACAAAAATTGTTAAAAAAAAAATTAAAAAGTTTAATAAAAACTGTAAAAATATAAAAATGACGAATAATATTGATAAAATAAATATCGTTGGTTATTAATAAAAGGTAATGCAAACTTTTAAATGTATATTTCTTTTTGTGTTTGTAAGTGTAATGAATAAACTTTTAGTCAGCTGTTTTGTTATAAAAACAAAATCTCGCTAATGTCAAAAAAGTATAATGTAAACGCATTAGATTTCGAAGAAGATTTTAAATCAAATCTACAAGATTTCGGCCTAATGTAAATGTAGTATAAATTGACATTGTAGAGTACCTAACTAAAAAAAAAAAAAAAAATTTAAGGTGATAAACATTGAGTAACAGTTAAACTATCTATAAATGTTTTTAGAAAATGTTTATTAAGTGTTATCAATAAAATTATATGCTAACTTAATTAACCGATCAATAGTTACTTAGACCTTAAGTTCGTTGTAGTGAAACAGACTGGACTCTCTGGTGATAATCAAATCTACAACCCTTTTACTGATAGACTAGCTCGCTAACCACAAGCGTACTAAGGCGTGTATATAAAACGTTGCTAGTAAACCGGTGCAGTGTAATAAAAATTGATAAGGCACTATCTCAAACACAGAAAAATTAAAAAAAAAACTAAAAAACTAAAAAATAATTATCCTACGATTTGTGTCTACCGAAATCATAAGTAAATCATGACTACTAATACGCACAAGTAAAATGGTCAAATCTCCCCCAAAATTTTTAAGATCCTAAACAAATATTCAAGACGGACACTTCTACGAAGAAATTTCACTTCTTCCACTAAATAAACAAATTTTTTTCCAATTCATTTCCCTTTTACCCTCATATAAAAAAAAAGGTTTCCCAATTTTATATGGAAAAGTTGAATTGATTCTCTGGCACACCCTAGCTGCATACTCGCAAATTTGTATGGAAAAGTTTGATAGTGTAAGATTATCAAATCTCACAAAATTTTTAAAGTCCTAATTAAATATTCAAGACGGACACGTACACGAAGAAATTTCACACCTTCCACTTAATAACCAACTTTCGTTCCTTTTTACTTCCCGGTTTTTAAATTACCAAAGTCGACGCTAAAATCCCCTCAAAATCCCCACTGTGTTTGGCTTTTGGTTTCCCGGTTTTTAAATTCCTATTTGGAGACGGCTTGTATGGAAAAGTGGATTTGGAATCTCACTCTACGCATGAATAATTGTTATCAAACACGCATACACACACACACACACAACCGATCTATAGTTACTTAGACCTTAAGTACATTGTAGCGAAACAAACCAGAGGCTCTGGTGATAATCAAATCTACAACCCTTATGCTGATAGACTAGCTCACTACCCACAAGCCTATCGAGGCATGTGTTAGTAGAAAACCGATGAAGCATAGTCATAATTGATAAGGTTACTATCCTAAACATACAAAAACTAAAAAAATATTTATCCCACGATCAGTTCTACATATCTTCCCCCATTTGTCGATTGTACATACATACGTATATAGAAGCACCAAAATCTTAAGTAAATATTCCAAACGGCCACGTACACGAAGAAATTTTACACCTTCAACTAAATAAACAAAATTTTTTCCAATTCATTTTTCTCATGAGTGAATGCATGACATAGGGGGTTCACAATCTGTGAATAACCCTTATGATATGCACCCAACTTAGAATTGATGTTCACATATTGTGAACCCCCTACTGGCATGCTCCCGACTTGTATCGAAAAGTTGCATTAGAAGGTACACAAACATACTACTAAAAATGGTTAAATACCATGCAAACAAAGCAAAGTCTTTATAAAGAGAGCAAATTCTTCGCAAAAATTAGCTTAGTGCAAAGTAAGATTTGCAAAGAATGTTGTGGAACAGAAACACATCACTTTGCCAAAAAATGCAATTTGATAAGTGCAAAAATGATAAGTTGTTTTGTTGAATAGGGCCCAGATGAACATTTATGATGCCTTCTCTCTTTGTCAAGCTCCATATAAAAACACAAACAAAATTTTGTATATTAAGAGTATGATACTACATACTTATTTGAACAGTTGTACAACACAATTACAAAACAACTCCGTCCAAACACGCATACTTTGATATTTGCATTTTCTGTAAATTTTAAAGCTCTTACAATTTGTTGCTGCTTCTTTTTTTTGCAAGGTACTAATAAAAGCTCTTATGTGCAAGCTCATACAATTACTATAATAGAACTGAAAACTGACAACCCGTGATCACAATCACAATTTTAAGGAACAGTGATTTTTAAATCACGTTTACTAACCACGATGTTCCTTAAAAACCGCGAGATCACTCATCTCTGGTTAACATTCATGACGCCCATACAGAATATCGGTAAATTTAACAAACCTCACTTTAACACGAATTCATGCTCAACTGTTCAATTGTACACCAAATTAAAACCATACATTCACTCCAAAAAAATTTACTCATTACAAATCCATGCATTCACACAACCCCCATCTTTTGTGTACCTTCCTCTTTAGCATACACACAAAACCAAAATTTTGTCTCTTGCCTCCCCAACAAACACGGAGGTTTCAACAAACGTTTGATATGGAAAATCGTAGCATTCTCAACAAAAAGGGGAAATTATTTTTAAATTGAAAAATGCCTTTATTTTCAACATGCTTTCATACGTAAATTTGGATTATAACTCCATGTGGAACCTAAATAAAAGTATCGTATTTTTATACCCTTCACCTCAGGTGGAAAAGGGTATATATAAGTTTGTCATTCCGTTTGTAATTTCTACAATATTGATCTAAGACCCTATAAAGTATATATATTCTAGGTCCTTATGAGAAGAGAACTTGATTTAACCATATCCGTCCGTCTGTCCGTCCGTCCGTCTGTCCGTCTTACGTTTGATATGTGTTTTCCGGAGACTCCAGACATGATAGCGACTAGGTTGTTTTACATTTATGTATGTCACATATAGTCTTCCATTTCTTGCTATTGAAATTCAGCAAGATCGGTTCACAAATGGCTGAGATATGACCAAAAATCCACGACTACCTCTAATTTTTTCCAAAAATCCCTTGTTGTTGTTGTATTTTTATTACTTTTTTCTGTATATCTGGAGAACGGCAAGAGCCAAAGTTTAAAAATTATGTACAAACATTAAGGTTATAAATACACACCATCCCACAAAATATGGGTGGGATTGGAGAAGTGGGCGTGGTACCTCCCATACAAAAAATATCAAAAATTTTATAAAAACCTGAATTTTTTGACTGTTATATGACCTATGGTTACGCCTTATATATCAAAAGATCGGAAATTTTTAGTAGAAAATATTTCCTGAAAAACTCGGGAAAATCGGTTCAGATACGAAAAAGTTATGACCAAAATATAAATTTTTTTTTAAAAATACCCATTTTCGGGAACCATAGATCTTCCCGAGTCCAAGCTTTATAGCTCAAGTAAATGGAAAATTTCTTCCTAAACACGTCGGTATTTGAATCTGTCAAATCGGTTTAAAAATGGCTGAGTTATAACCAAAATACTGAATTCCCAAAAATTACTCTTTTTTTATAATTAACTTTGTTAAAATATATGTATACAAGTATATATAAATGTTTATATATAAATATACCTTAAGTAAATGGTAAAATTCTTCCTTAACACGTCGGTATATAAAACTATCAAATCGGTTAGACAATGGGTAATTTATGAGCAAAATACTCCAAAAATGGGCTAAAAAAAACATCAAAATTTTTATAAAAACCTAAATTTTAGGGCTGCCATACGTCCTATGAATATGTCTTATATACCAAAATATTGGAAATTTTTAGTAGAACATATTTTCTGAACATATCGGAAAAATGGGTTCAGATACGAAAAAGTCATGGCCAAAATAAAATTTTTTTGTTTTAAATATCCATTTTTGGGAACCATAGATCTTCCCGAGTCCAAGCTTTATAGCTCAAGTAAATGGTAAATTTCTTCCTAAACACGTCGGTATTTAAATAAACCCTTCACCGAAGGTAAAAGGGCACATATAACTTTGTCATTCCGTTTGTAATTTCTACAATATTGATCCTACACCCTATAAAGTATATATATTCTGGGTCCTTATGAAAAGCGAAGTTCCAAATCCGGTTGTTTGCCCCCTCCCCCCCCCCACCCCTTCACATTTGTTTACTATACTAGCATTATGCTCAATATGATTTTCGTTTTCACCCTTCTTTATTATTTCATCTATTTAACGAAATAATTTTGACAAATAGAAACTAGGAATTTTTGTTTCTTTTTGCATCTTAAAAACTCGCCAAAAAAGATAAATCTACGGTATGACAACAGTGCCTATACAAAAAGAAACCAAATAAACACACATACATGGTACAAACTATTTTGGTTAATATAGGCCACTTAATAAGGTTCACAACTCAAATATGTTGCGGTGAACTAAAACATCAAAAATAATTACCAACTGTGTTGAGTTGTGAACTGTAAACTGGTCATATTTACTTTTAATGATATTCAAACAACGTTTCTTCATGGTCCAGTTGTCTAAAGGGTTTGTTTAGGTTATAAACTGTGAGTCCATGGTTCGAATCTTGTTTTTTCAAAAAGAAATTTTTTTTAATTTTTTTCTGTTCTAAAAAGATTTAAACAAATATTTACCAGTTTTAACTTTTTAAATTCAATTTATAATGAAGTATTAAGTATTGTACATATGTATATGTAGAAATTATTTCGGTTTTGTCTAGTTGCTCTTGCTCTGTATTCTGCTCGCACATTGGTGAAGGGTATATAAGATTCGGCACAGCCGAATATAGCACTCTTACTTGTTTTATTTAAATTGATTATTTATTTAATTAAACTGTGAGTTAAACATTCGGCACAACAACTGAACAATGAAATAATGTTCTTTTCGTCCTCTTGGAAAGACGAAATACTTGGCATACTTTAATATTGAGGATTGTAGCACTGCCATCATACAACAAACTTATAATTTATTCACTTTTCAGTTTTATATTTTTTTTAACTCGTATTCTTAATCATTGTCATTACTTACAAATAATTTTTATTTTTCACAAATGTTAAATTTAAATCAAAACTGAACTTGGCAATACTAAAGTTAAAAATAAATGCAAACATTAAAAATGACAATTCTAAGTTAAATTTTTACTTCGTGAATGTAAATCGAAAAAAGTGCCTATGCAGTTTTTGCTCTTTAACTTTGTAAATAGCTTTTAATTTTAATCATTAGTTAATTCGTAAATAATTAAATGAATAAAAAAAAACAAAATATTTGTATTTATGTTCACATGGTCTGTAAAGTGCTGGCAGGAAGTAAAAATGGTTTTATATCATAAACGAATTTATATACATATATATGTATATGACTTGAATTTTCATTGAATATTACTTAAAATTTTAAAAAAAAATATATAATCTCTAATTAATCTAAAAAAATAAGGCAAATTTTTAATACGGCGTAAAATTTTAATAAATTCTAGACAAAATAAAATAAATATTAAATCTCAACCAAATATTTCTTAAATACAATAAATTACGTTTATATTTCAAACGTTGTTTTTATCGAAGTTTCACTGTTCAAAATTCTCTCCACTCGCGACAAGTACCTAAATATTACCATATTTCAATTTTCTACCTAACAATTGACAAAGTATATTCAAACGGAAAAGTATCGCCTTGAAATTGTTAAAATCCTATAAATTAAAGGATAAAAATTTATTGATTTATTTTGTGAATCCTAAATAAAATCAAAAACAAAAAAAAATAAATAAATCAGGATTATAAATCCTTACAAAGAGTATTCCCGCACCAGTCTATCTGGCGTTATTCTTTTTAATTGGTGCCAGCTATAAAATTCAAATTTTCAATTCTTCAAAGAAAATTCTACCAACTCCAACAACTAAAGTTTTGAAGGTGCTACCATTTATCCTGGATGAAGAGGGCATACATTTCTTTTGCAAGGAGGATTCTCAAGAGTTTTACTTAAACTTGTTCTTGCGGCCGTAGTGACTTGCAAATCCATTGTATTACGCATCCCATACTTGAACGAATCAATATAAGTATTTCCTACCGAATATATATAGAGGAGAAACATTTTGATTCAACCACTATCAGGGGAAAAAAGTAAAACTTAACCTACTTGGACACCCTTATATGGACAATCTTTAAGGAATATATATAATTTAAAAAAAAAAAAAAAACATAAAAAGAAACTATTATCTAAAATTTCATTTTAGCAGAAAATGTTGATAGCATCTTTTGATACATGTTGCTGATTTTTTTATGTTATTTGGGAAAAGAAAGGAACATATTTTCAGTTAATCGATCACATCAAACATAAACTTTATAATTGTCTCTCTCCAGCCCATATAGGAAGCATTGCTGAATGGCCATTCATCGATGGAATGAACTAGACAACTGTAAGTTACACACTTCTTTATTTTACATTGGTTTTTAGTTTCTTTCACTACTAGAAGAAGAAAAAACAATAATTAGTTTTAATATACCCGTGTCAGTGTTAAAAATGTAAAATAAAATCTGATTTGCAAGAAAAATTAAATTAAAAAATAAATAAAAAGTAGTGAAACATTCTAGAATGCCAAAATATATAAAATTATAAAATTTGTTTTTGATGTGAAAAATATAAAAATAGTTTAAAAGTGAGAAAGTTGAAAAATAATTTTAATTACAAGTAATAAGAAAGAGAAAAAAAATAACATGAAAAAAGCAGCATTAATAAAGGAAAATAGTGAGATAGAAAAAAATGAATTATAAAAAAAAAAACCAAAATATTTTTAAACAATTAAGAAGATGAGGTAAATTCATAATTAAATTACACAATTTTAAGTATATTTTAAGAAATTCTCATAAATATCTAACTAAGCCTTGTTCTGTCCGTCCGTTAGTTTTCTTTTTCTATTATAAATTTATATTCGCCCTAACTGACCTTCATCAATCTGACCTAATTTTAATTTCGTTTTTATACCTCTTTTCAATATATTTATTTTGTACAGGGTGTGAAGCTAATTTTACTTTTAAGTAAAATTGCATGAATTAAAGTTATTTTTTTATTTATTTTTTTTTTGTAAGAGAATATGTTCACTTTTAGAAATATTTTAATCAGTATTACTAAAATGATTGAAAGTTATACTTTTCTATTTAAGAAGAACTTTTTATATTGAATTTAAAATTAAAATAGTTTTAAATGAATTTTTTTTATATTTACTTTTTTTGAAATAAAGTTTAATATAATGAATTGGTAAATCGTTTCTTTTTGATTCTAAAGGCGAAGTAGAGTTATGCTGTGATAGGATTTGTTAGGGATCATCTACAGAGAGAATAGGTTATAGGAAACCAAGTAGATGATCAAGGTTGGGAGGGCTTATGTTGCAGATTTGACACCTAATGGCAACATTTACCATAGATGCAGTACATCATTAAATTCAAAAAAATTTTTTTTTACCTTTTAATTAAATTTTTTTTCCTGCTAGCTTCAGTTTTCCTCTTGTTTGTTTTCCTTAATGCATGCAATTAAAATATATATTACTATGTGGTCTCATTACATATTGTGATAAGTTCTTATACCCCGCCTATTAGCCGACGAGCCGGAGCCGGAAAAATAAAAAGCATTCAAGAACTTAAACGCATTTCCATGAAGAGATTTTCTTTTACGTTATATACTACATAGATAATATTATTTTTGGCGCCCAACGTGGGGCCCACGTTAACTTAAATATTTGATAACTAACATCCTTATCATGCCAACTGTGGGTCTTATTTATTTCCGGTATTTCTAAAATCTCTTAAAATTTTGTGTATTATTTCTTCTTTATTTTGTTTTTGGAACTAATTTTTTTTATATACGATGGGAAAAATTACCAAAATATATAATAAATCTTCTTTTGTGATCTTTTGTTTTATTCATATTATGTTATTTTTGGAAACTTAAGTTAAGTTTATTTATAAATACCTTTTTCACAATCATTTCTATTATTTCTTTTCCATTAAATGGTTTTTGTTGGAACCTTATGACTGGGATAACCTGGTTTTATGCTAACAACGTGCTAAAATTTTGTTTTATAATTATTCTTTTTTTTGAGAGATTTCTAAATGAATTCAAATCACATACATATATTGCATCTAATTTTAATTTTTCACTGCATAACTCGTAAAAACTACGCCACAACGAATCAAATACCTTTATTATAAATTTGAAAAATATCTAAACTTATACAGTCCAAATAATTAATTAAGGTTTTTTTTTTGACTTAATTCTTTTGAACACTGTCTAAAAATTTGTTCTATTTCAACATTATAAAATTGTATTAATTGAAAATTTTGTTTTGAGTGATCACTATCTTATTTTTGGGTTGGATTAGTTTTCCATTGTGGAAAGCATAAAATTTTCTTGAAAATGTCCGTGAGACGAAGTACTGAAAATTTGGCAGTTACACCAACTACGGATAGTATTCAGTCACAAGCACCCCAACCAAATACAGTGGATGTTTGTGGGATTTGCAAAAATAGAATATCCAATAAGGGAAATTCAACCAAAACTATTTGCAATCATATTTTTCACAAAACATGCTTATCTAAATCCTCTCAAAATAGATCCACTTGCCCCACCTGTAACACGGAAATTACCTTGCCTAAATTTTCTAAAAATAATACTTTATCGACCATCGCTATGATGACTAGAAATCAATCCCGCCAACAAAACATTGATGTTAATAGGTCTGCTAATGAATCTATTTCTAGGAACATGCACACAACACCTAACACAACTCAGTCTTCTGAATCATCACCTGATGGTCAAAGACATATGATCAGAAACTTAGTAACTGCTACAGTGGGAGCTCAGCAGGCCGAAATGTTAGTATCCTTGAATGAACAATTGACTCAATTAATACAAAATAATATAGAAGCAGGATTTCGCAGACTCAGCTTAGGTATTAATAACAATATACCACCTACTGAAGCTAGTAATATACAGGGAAATTATGCGGCAAACCCACAGGGTCAGGCGCAGACCTTGGATCAATTATTAGGAATACCTTCACCTGCTAATAATAACAATGAGGGAGAAGTGCGTTTTCAAACTAACGCATCGCTAAACTTACCACGTTTAAATTCGGCATTTTCCACAGACCTTGCTATACGTCCGGACAAAATAAGTCAAATAATAAGTAACTGGAAATTCTGCAGGCCTTTCTGTAGACTCCTTTTTATATAGAATAGAAGCTTTGACAAACCAAGCGTTAGGGGGGAATTTCGAATTATTATGCTCTAATGCCTTAGTACTTTTTGACGGCAAAGCCAGTGATTGGTTTTGGCGTTATCACAAATCGGTGAGAGAAATAAATTGGCCAGATTTGTGTTTGTCTCTTCGGAGGCAGTTCAAAGATAGTAGGACCGACATGGATTATAGGGAACTGATAAGGGATAGAAAACAAAAGGCTGGGGAAAATTTCGACGCTTTCTATGATTCTATTTTAGAACTAGTGGATCACCTCGAGCAGCCCATCGCGGAAAGGTCTATGATTGAAATTTTACGGCGAAACCTTTTGCCGGAAATACAGCACGAAATTTTAAATTTACAAATATTTTCTGTTGCACATTTGAGGGACATTTGTAGAAAAAGGGAATTTTTTTTACAGGACGTTAGGAAAAGGAATATCATTCATAGGTCGCTAAATGTTCCAAGGAAAGTATCGGAGATATTTGACGGTGATAGTGAGGAAATTGAAACTGGGGAGCAAGTTGATATATCCGAATTAGGATTGATTTGTTGTAACTGCAAGAAGACAGGTCATAGATATCAGGAATGCATGTCCGAAAGGAATGTTTTTTGCTATGGCTGTGGTGCAGCTAATGTTTACAAACCTACCTGTCAAAGATGTAATCCTTCAAAAAACTTCTCATCGAGTGCACAACTAAGTGCACGCAAACCGAATATGACGAAGAAAACAGATCGTGCTACAAGCACAGACTTAGTCTTACCCCTAATAAAACTTTTACTAATATACCCCAGATAAATAACGCTAAGAAACTTAAACCTATAATACCATTTCATATACGTTTGTCAAACTATAAAAAAAATCGTTCAAGAATATTTAATTCGGCGATAAATAAAAAGCCTAATAGATCAGCTAATCGAATAAAAAATTATTGGTCAAATATTAAACGAAAACAAAAAGATATGGTTGCTAGTATATTTGAAAAGGAGAATGATTTACGACCTTATGCCAAAGTTTGCCTCTTTGATAAGAAAATTTGTGGTTTGTTGGACACGGGTGCTGCTATTTCATGCATTGGGGGGATTTAGCAAAGGAATTTTTGGAATCTGGTAAACCTTACAAACATATTGTATCAAAAGTTTGTACAGCCGATGGTAGTCCCCAAAACGTTGTTGGCTTTATAAATACAACCATTCTTTTTAGGTCTATTGAACATTCAATCATGTTATATATTATTCCAACTTTGGCTCAATCCCTTTATTTGGGAATTGAATTTTGGCGCAAATTTGATCTTCTACCGCCAAGTTTTGCCCAACCTATGTCTATCTCTACTATTGATAGTGGGAATTTATTTCTAGATAAATGTAATATAGATGAAGGGGAAAAACAGCAGCTAAAACAAGTGGTGCAATTGTTTCCCTCATTTGCAAATGAAGGTCTTGGTAAAACTACATTAACTAGTCATGTTATAGATGTAGGTACGGCAACGCCTATAAAACAGCGCCATTACCCAGTATCCCCTGCCATAGAGAAGCTCATGTATGAGGAAGTAGACCGTATGATAAAGCTAGGAGTAATTGAGGAGTCTAATAGCTCTTGGAGTTCGCCATGCGTACTAGTTAGAAAGCCAGGAAAGAATCGGCTTTGTTTAGACAGCAGAAAAGTGAACAATGTAACGGTAAAAGATGCATATCCGTTGCCAAATATAGAGGGCATATTAAGCAGACTTCCTAAGGCTAGGTTCATTACAAGCTTGGATCTTAAAGATGCCTTTTGGCAAATCCCTTTGGATCCAAAATCAAGGGACAAAACAGCATTTACCGTGCCTGGACGGCCTTTATACCAGTATAAAGTAATGCCGTTCGGACTCTGCAATGCACCCCAAACTATGTCCCGATTGATGGATAAAGTAATACCTGCGCACCTAAGGAATGAAGTTTTTATTTACCTCGATGATTTGCTCGTAGTTTCACATAGTTTTGGTAGACATATGGAAGTTCTAAGGGAAGTTTGCTATTCGTTTTCGAGAATCAGGTCTGACAATTAATGTCGAGAAAAGTAAATTTTGCCTAGAGGAAGTAAGATATTTAGGTCATATTATAGGGAAAGGCTTTATTCGTACTGATCCTGATAAAATTTCCGCTATAATTGATTATCCAACACCAAAATCGGTCAGGGAAATAAGACGTTTTCTTAGAATGACTGGGTGGTATCGTAAATTTATCCAAAATTATGCTTCACTGACAATACCTCTAACGGATTTACTTAAAAATAAGAGAAAATATGTTTGGAATAATGAGGCAAACCAGTCGTTCGAGAAGTTAAAGGGCCTACTGAGCTCAGCCCCTGTTTTGCATAGTCAGGATTTTGAAAAACCATTTTATATCCATTGTGACGCAAGCAAGACAGGCATAGGAAGTGTATTGGTTCAAGTAAATGCGGAGGGTGACGAAGTTCCTGTGGCATTTATGTCAAAGAAACTGAACAAAGCCCAACGCAATTACTCAGTGACCGAACAGGAATGCTTAGCAGCAGTGCTAAGCGTTAAAAAGTTTCGACCCTATATTGAAGGACATGAGTTCACGATAGTGACAGATCACGCGTCTCTTAAGTGGCTCATGTCGCAGACGGATTTGAGTTCAAGATTGGCAAGGTGGGCACTTAAGCTTCAAGGGTTTTCAAAATTCAAAATTCTTCATAGAAAGGGCGCGCTTAACGTCGTACCGGATGCCTTATCCCGTACAAATCAGGAGAAACCAGTTGAAAGTCCCTTGGAAGATAGGCCCGATATTATAGTTAGCGGTTTGTCTGAAGATAACAGCGTTTTCATTGATTTAAACTCCGAATATTTTCAAACGGACGAGTACAAAGAATTGGTCAAAAGTGTACGCCAAAACCAAAATAAATTGCCAGACATGAAAGTTTTAGATGATTATGTTTATAAAAGAACAGAACATGCTACTGGTGAACAATTGCATGATGATTTATGTTGGAAATTATGGGTCCCTAGGGAGCTGGTAAATGACCTATTATCTACGGCACATGACAACCCATTAGCGGCACATTTTGGTATTAACAAGACTCTTGAGCGTATTAGAAAATATTATTTTTGGCCAGGGTTGGTAAACAGTGTGAGGGACTATATTAATGCGTGTGAAGTATGCAAATCTACAAAACATCCAAATTTCGTACTTCGTCCTCCTATGGGGCGACCAGCTGCGACACAACGCTTATTTCAAAAACTATACGTAGACTTTCTTGGCCCTTATCCGAGATCGAGAAGTGGACATATAGGTATTTTTGTGGGCTTAGACCATTTCTCAAAATATCCATTTTTAAAACCTGTAAAAAAACTAACTGCTGATGTTATTTGTAAATATCTAGAGGAAGATGTGTTTCACATGTTTAGTGTGCCAGAGACTATAGTGTCAGGCAACGGTGTTCAATTAAAATCAAAAATGTTTAAACAATTATTAAATAAGTATAATATTTTCCACACACTTACAGCAGTTCATTCTCCACAGGCAAACGCCTCAGAGCGTATAAACCGCTCAGTAATTGCCGCAATAAGAGCCTATATTAATCCTGACCAACGAAATTGGGACGAAGTACTGAGCAATATTGCTTGTGCTTTACGCTCTAGCATACATTCGTCTATAGGTGTTGAACCATACTACTTGACTTTTGGTCAAAACATGATCACTAATGGACACACGTATTCCTTGTTAAGGAAACTGGATATTTTGGAAGATAGGAGCGTCCAATTTTCTAGGGAAGATTCAATGGAAATTGTAAGAAAGAGGGCAAAAGAGCTAATGGAAAAACAATTCCTAAGAAATGAAACAAAATATAATTTACGGGCAAGAATAGCCAATTTTAAATAAAGTCAGGAAGTTTTTAGGAGGAATTTTAGGCAATCCAGCTTTGAAAAGGGTTATAATGCCAAGCTCGATAACGTTTTTGTAAAGGCCAGGATAAGAAAGAAAATTGGAAATTGTAACTATGATTTAGAGGATCTTAAGGGAAATTATATTGGAAAATATCACGCCAAAGATATAAAACCTGGATAATATTAATGGTTGCCAGCTGGATCAATTTTTAGTGGAGTAAAATTTGATCTTGTTTGGGGGGCTGTGTAAAGTGCTGGCAGGAAGTAAAAATGGTTTTATATCATAAACGAATTTATATACATGTTAAGTCGTTCGGCATCATCACCTCCGATTTGAATGAAATTCAACACAAATGTTGAATGTTATTGGACTTTAACAAAACATAAATTTTCAGACCCCAGATTCTTTCGGCTTCCGAAATATGACGTCATAAAAGATGAGAAAAATGTGAAAAAACCTCAAAAGTCTCCTTACAAAAGGGGATAGAACTCTTGAACTACGCAAGATAATTTAGATTTATTGGTATCGTTTTAAAGGTGAAAGTGCACCCTTTAAAATGATATGCATATTGTGTTTTTCTAAGAAAAGGTCAAAGCTCAATTATTGGGGTCTTGAGTTCAAAGCTCCATATCTAGAAAAGTATATTTTTTAAAATTCTTAAAAAAATATATGTTAAGTATTATACCCTCTTCAACATTTGCAGAAAATTTAAAGGTGGAGACTCGATTGGTGTTAGAGTTATATACCAGAACGTGATTCTAAGTATGTTTTGTGTTCAAAAATCCCTTGTTGTTGTTGTTTTTTAATTATTTTTTTCAGTATATCTGGAGAACGGCAAGAGCCAAAGTTTCCAAATTTTGTACACAAATTTTAGTTATCAATACACACCATCCCACGAAATGTGGTCGGAATTGGAGAAGTGGGCGTGGTACCTCCCGTACAAGAAATATCATATATGTTGAAGAGGGTATAATACTTAACATATATTTTTTTAAGAATTTTAAAAAATATACTTTTCTAGATATGGACCTTTGAACTCAAGACCCCAAAAATTTACCTTTGACCTTTTCTTAGAAAAACACAATATGCATATAATTTTAAAGGGTGCACTTTCACCTTTAAAACGATACCAAAAAAACTAAATTATCTTGCGTAGTTCAAGAGTTCTATCCCCTTTTGTAAGGAGACTTTTGTGTTTTTTTAAACATTTTTCACATTTTTATGACGTCATATTTCGGATGCCGAAAGAATGCGGGGTCTGAAATTTATGTGTTGTTTAAGTCCAATTACATATAACATTTGTGTTGAATTTCATTCAAATCGGAGGTGCTGATGCCGAAAATGCCATTTTTTCGTGATGGTTTGACGTGTTTTAACTCACATATATATGTATATGACTTGAATTTTCATTGAATATTACTTAAAATTTAAAAAAAAAATATATAATCTCTAATTAATCTAAAAAAATAAGGCAAATTTTTAATACGGCGTAAAATTTTTATAAATTCTAGACAAAATAAAATAAATATTAAATCTCAACCAAATATTTCTTACATACAATAAATTACGTTTATATTTCAAACGTTGTTTTTATCGAAGTTTCACTGTTCAAAATTCTTTCCACTCGCGACAAGTACCTAAATATTACCATATGATATTTACTAGTTACTTTTAAGCAAACTAAATGTCGCACCTGTTTTTATTAAGCAATCTACGCAATGCTAGAGCCTGGGTATAAAAGCGATTCTTGCCAAAAACGTGGTCTTCTATTTTCAATTTTCTACCTAACAATTGACAAAGTATATTCAAGCGGAAAAGTATCGCCTTGAAATTGTTAAAATCCTATAAATTAAAGGATAAAAATTTATTGATTTATTTTGTGAATCCTAAATAAAATCAAAAACAAAAAAAAAAAAAATAAATAAATCAGGATTATAAATCCTTACAAAGAGTATTCCCGCACCAGTCTATCTGGCGTTATTCTTTTTAATTGGTGCCAGCTATAAAATTCAAATTTTCAATTCTTCAAAGAAAATTCTACCAACTCCAACAACTAAAGTTTTGAAGGTGCTACCATTTATCCTGGATGAAGAGGGCATAAATTTCTTTTGCAAGGAGGATTCTCAAGAGTTTTACTTAAACTTGTTCTTGCGGCCGTAGTGACTTGCAGATCCATTGTATTACACATCCCATACTTGAACGAATCAATATAAGTATTTCCTACCGAATATATATAGAGGAGAAACATTTTGATTCAACCACTATCAGGGGAAAAAAAGTAAAACTTAACCTACTTGGACACCCTTATATGGACAATCTTTAAGGAATATTTATAATTTAAAAAAAAAAAAAAAAAAACATAAAAAGAAACTATTATCTAAAATTTCATTTTAGCAGAAAATGTTGATAGCATATTTTGATACATGTTGCTGATTTTTTTATGTTATTTGGGAAAAGAAAGGAACATATTTTCAGTTAATCGATCACATCAAACATAAACTTTATAATTGTCTCCCTCCAGCCCATATAGGAAGCATTGCTGAATGGCCATTCATCGATGGAATGAACTAGACAACTGTAAGTTACACACTTCTTTATTTTACATTGGTTTTTAGTTTCTTTCACTACTAGAAGAAGAAAAAACAATAATTTATATATAAATCGGCTAAGGCAAAACAGTTAAGAACACTTTCCTCCTCTGTATGTCCACCGATTTGAACAAAATATACACCATTTAAGAGTTATTTACTCAAAGAAGTGCACAATGTTTATTTAATTTAAATCTGTTCAATAATTTCAGAGTTATAAGCGTTCAAAATTGTTACTAACACAAATGCAAAATAAATAAATAAAAATGTTTTTCAATTATCAAATAATAAAAAATTAGGGGGATCGATAATTCGACATTTTTCAGAAACCGGTTTTCGAATATTTCGACTATATAAATCAGACCAGGCAAAACAGTTAAGAACGCTTTCTTCCTTTGTTTGTCAACCGAACCTGTATGGGGAGCAAAAAAGGGGAAAATGGGAAACTAAATGCTGGTATTTTTTGTTTTTCATCTAGAACTTTTTGAATTTTCGTTAATATTCGACCTATAAAGATAAAGTTATACATTAAACTGGGTTAATAAGAACATGTTAGGGGATCTTTTTGGTACTTTTTCATTCAACATCTGGTAGTGGATGACAATATATAAAGGAGACTTTTTGATACTTTTTTGTTTTTCAATTGGTATTTTTGATATTGAACTTACAAAATTAAATTAACTCACGTAGAAGATAAAATATGAACCTGAGGTTGGTCCCTCGCCAAATCGATCCACTTTGAAGGAAAAAATAAATGCTCGAAACAAATATATTCATACATATGTACTTAGATAAATTATGTTTTCTTCATATTTACAAAAAAAATTATGGTCGAATTTTGACCATTAGGCGAACACTAGTTAGTTTTAATATACCCGTGTCAGTGTTAAAAATGTAAAATAAAATCTGATTTGCAAGAAAAATTAAATTAAAAAATAAATAAAAAGTAGTGAAAAATTCTAGAATGCCAAAATATATAAAATTATAAAATTTGTTTTTGATGTGAAAAATATAAAAATAGTTTAAAAGTGAGAAAGTTGAAAAATAATTTTAATTTCAAGGAATAAGAAAGAGAAAAAAAAAATAACATTAAAAAAGCAGCATTAATAAAGGAAAATAGTGAGATAGAAAAAAATGAATTATAAAAAAAAAAACCAAAATATTTTTAAACAATTAAGAAGATGAGGTAAATTCATAATTTAATTACACAATTTTAAGTATATTTTAAGAAATTCTCATAAATATCTAACTAAGCCTTGTTCTGTCCGTCCGTTAGTTTTCTTTTTCTATTATAAATTTATATTCGCCCTAACTGACCTTCATCAATCTGACCTAATTTTGATTTCGTTTTTATACCTCTTTTCAATATATTTATTTTGTACAGGGTGTGAAGCTAATTTTACTTTTAAGTAAAATTGCATGAATTAAAGTTATTTTTTTATTTATTTTTTTTGTAAGAGAATATGTTCACTTTTAGAAATATTTTAATCAGTATTACTAAAATGATTGAAAGTTATACTTTTCTATTTAAGAAGAACTTTTTATATTGAATTTAAAATTAAAATAGTTTTAAATGAATTTTTTTTATATTTACTTTTTTTGAAATAAAGTTTAATATAATGAATTGGTAAATCGTTTCTTTTTGATTCTAAAGGCGAAGTAGAGTTATGCTGTGATAGGATTTGTTAGGGATCATCTACAGAGAGAATAGGTTATAGGAAACCAAGTAGATGATCAAGGTTGGGAGGGCTTATGTTGCAGATTTGACACCTAATGGCAACATTAACCATAGATGCAGTACATCATAAAATTCAAAAATTTTTTTAATTAAATTTTTTTCCTGCTAGCTTCAGTTTTCCTCTTGTTTGTTTTCCTTAATGCATGCAATTAAAATATATATTACTATGTGTTCTCGTTACATTTTTTTTTTTTTTTTTTTTTTTTTTTATTTATATATAAATTTCTTCCTATTAATTCATATCACTTCAGTAGCCCCAGCGCCTTTAAGGCATTATTGAGGCGAGTTGGCAGGAATATTTATAAAATACAAAAATTTACATATAAATACTACTTATCTTATAAAATATTTTAATAATAGAATACAAATGATATACATATATTTTAAATTTGTACATTATCAGCAAGATCATTCATTACATTAAATTTAAGCAACATGTTGAGTTAGAAATTCTTTTATTAATCTTTTGAAAACTGATATTCTTGTTATATTTTTTAAATTTTGCGGCAAATTATTGAACTCACGGCTACCCATAAACGTAATACGCTGTTTAGTTGTTTCAAACCTACACAGAGGTATTAATAAGCTTCCGTTATTTCTAGTATTTATTCCATGATTATTTCTTAAAAACCGAATAGTGTGATGACCAATTTTATTAAGGCATTTAAAAACATAAATAAGTAATTGCATTTTATAGAGACTATGTATAGGCAAAATTGTGGGGCTAATAACAGTATAAAGTAAGTTTGATGGATATAATAATGGAATATTGTGTATTACTTTAATAGCCTTGTTCTGCATTCGCTGAAGTGCCTTTAATTCACTAGTTTTCTTACAGCCATATATAATAGTTAAATAATTTAAATGACTTTGGATTGTTGCATTATATATTAAAAGTTTAGCTTCCTGATTGAACTTATTTTTAAACTTATATAAAACGCCAACAGCTTGTGAAATTTTTGTTTTAAGGTTATATATATGAGTATTCCATCCAAGATTATTTTGAATATTTAAGCCCAAGTATTTAATTGAGTTAACTTCATAAATTTCTTTTCCATCAACAAAAACGGAAAAATTGCTATTATGACGGCTTGGCTTAAACCTTAATAGTTGAGTTTTATTTGCATTTAAGACAAGTTTATTTATTCTCATAAATTCACAAATTAAAGCAGCATCTCGTTCAATATATGCTTTAACAGCCGTTTCATGTCTATAGGGATAAAACAAGCAAATATCATCGGCATACATAAAGATTTTACCAGTAAGATCAAGGTTGTGTAAGTCATTAAGAAAAATTATGAACAGCAATGGGCCAAGTACGCTTCCTTGAGGAACTCCATGTAAAACTTGTCGCGTAGAACTTTTATGTTCCCCAATTTGCACAAATTGGGCTCGGTTAGTTAAATAACTTTTCAAAAGCAAGAGACTTTTACCTTGGAATCCATACATTTTTAACTTTTCCAATAAAATAGTATGGTCTATAAGATCAAATGCCTTACTTAAATCATAAAAAATACCAGCTACACCACTGTGTCCTCCATCTAAGCTTTTACAAATAAAGTCGATTACATTGATTACAGCTTCCTCTGTTCCACACCCTTTCCTAAATCCGTATTGAAAGTCATTGAGAATGTTATTGGAATACATGAATGATGAAATTTGATTATACATAAGTTTTTCGAAGACGTTATCGATGACTGATAATACAGCTATAGGTCTGTACATTACTGGCATTGACGCATTTTTATTTTTAGGTATAGGTGTTATTTTGTGAACTTTCAAAATGTCTGGATATGTATTTGTTTTAATGATATTGTTAAAAATTTTAACAAAATGTGGCGCTAATTCATTAGTACAATTCAATAACACTTTTGATGAAATATTGTCAACACCACAACTTTTATTGGGTTTCAAGTCTAAAATAGTATTTTCTACTTCTTCTTGAGTCGTTATGTTAAAGTTAAATATTGCTCTATATTGATTTAAAGTTCTAAGTGAATTGAAGAAATCTCCTTGCGAATATTGTATTTGTGATCTTGAATCTGCCACAGATTGTAAGAAAAAATCATTTAAAATTTCGGCTTTTTGTTTGTCAGAAATAATTTCATCACCATTGTCATTATTTATTTTAACACTTTGTCTGGTCGTTCGGCCCAGGGTTTCATTTATGAATTTCCATGCTTTTTTAGGATCGTGTTTAATAATTTCCAAATTATTCATAAAATAGTCGTTCATACTTTGTTTGCAAGCTTTTTTTATTACACGACTTATTTTTTTCAACAATTCCTCAAAGTCTAGATTCCCATGCATTTTCTTTCTTACTTTTAAAAGCTTTTTCTTATAATTTATTAGTTTTTGTAAATTTCCATTTACCCATGGTGTAATTTCATTTTTGCAAGCCCTTTTTAAAGTTTTTTCCGTAGTAGAATTTTTAATTGCAGTTTGAATAATCGAAATTAAAGCTGCCGTGCCAGTAGAGGGATGATCGTATATATTATCTAGAGGTATATTATTCTGAAGAAAACGTTTAACCGAATTTAAATTGCAATAACGATAAGTTACTTGCCTAAAACTATAATTTGGCGTTTTTATATCCAGTCGACAAGAAATAATGTTATGGTCTGTTAATTTACATTCAACAGATTCGAGGTACATGTCACAGGAGACATTACTGTAAACGTGATCAATACATGTATTGCTACACGGTCGTGTTATCATATTATGGCAGTTAACGAAATTAAAACTGCTAAGCAGATTCACGAGTTCTTCAGATTGATGTTGATTTAAAATATCTATGTTAGAATCACCTGCAAAGACGCAAGGATATTGACCAAGGCAACGTAACATAATTTCCAAATGCTCCAAAAATCTATTAGTTTCACATTTTTGTGATCTATAGAACGTACAAAAATATAAGGATTTTCCCTTTACTTTAATATCATCAAGTGATAATACAATAGAATCGATATAATTCTTGCTTTCACATACTTTGATTTTGTATTTTAAATTATTATTTATGAAAATAGACGTGCCACCATATCCATCTGACCTACAACTGTGTATAGCATTATAACCAGAAATATTGTATAGTTGCACTAATTCTTTATGAAACCATGTTTCTTGAACGGCTATAATGTTGGGTAGCCGCGGTAATTTTGCTATTATGCTTTTAAATTTATTAAATTTAGTAATTGACGATATACTTCTCATATTTATAGATACAAAATTAAAAATTGAGTGTAAATTATTATTAAAGTAATTTTCAAATGATAATAAATTGTTAAAATAAAAGTTATTAATCATAAATATAAGATTTAATTAATTAATATACCACAGGAAAAAATAAACAGAAAATTAATACTTTTTATGAGGATATATATTCATCTTCATCAACTTCTTCTACAACATTTTGCGATCTGCGACCTACAGGCTTCCTGGTGGTAGCTTCCAACAACAACTCATCGACATCTTCACTGGATCTTATAATTTTCGGCTTAGATAATTCACTTCGTTTACAAAAAATTTTTCCACTTGCAGCGTAAACAGAACGATAACCAACATTTTTCAGGCTCTTAGCATAATTTAACAGGCTTAATGTTTCTCGACTCAAAAAATCATTTATAAAAATTTTAGATTCTTTTTCGTATAATTTTGATTTTATTGACATTAATTTTTCTTTTGATATCTTCGAATTGAATTTAACAACCATTACTTTTTTCCCACCATTTGCGTCTACAGCAGCAGCATTACGTTTTTTTATAAAGTATGCATCCTCTATACTATCCGGTTGCAATTCCACTCCAGTATCATTAGTAATTTTTAAAATGGTATCGACAGCAGATTGGTCACTTGGAGCAACTATACCGCTTATTATGCAATCATTTTTTACTCGTTGGTCGTTTAGAAATTTAACAGAATCTTTTAAAGTTTTAACTTCAGTCTTTAATTTTTTGTTTTCTTTCTGAACAATTTCTAACTTTTTCTTATTCTCGGCAACACCTTTCAATATTTCATCAAACTGTTTAGACATAAAAGTTAACGACTCTGTTAAAGCAGACAGCTGTTCAAGTTTTTTTAATTCTGTTTTTATTTCGTTCAGCTCTTTTGTAATAGTACCACTATTGTTGTTGTTAACATCACATAGGTGACAAATAAACTCTTGACTTTCATGCTTTAACAAGTATTCGTATTTAGGTTTATCTAGAGAAGTACAAACTACATGAAATTTTTTTTCACATGTATCGCATTGAATAAATTCCTCTTCTTCTTCCACTTCTAAATTGCATTGTCCACAAAATAATTTGTTTATTTTTAAGCTGCGCCTACCTTTACCAGCCATATTTTTTATCTTTTAAGTTTTTAAATATTCAAAATAACAAATATACAACAAGTATTGAATATTTAATTCTAATTAGCTTTTTTATTTTTATTTAGAAAAAAGATGTTTTTAAGAAAGCAAATTAAATGACGTTTTCACTCTATGGTTGCCAACTCTCTATAATAATAATAAGATAAGTTCTTATACCCCGCCTATTAGCCGACGAGCCGGATCCGGAAAAATAAAAAGCATGCAAGAACTTAAACGCATTTCAATGAAGAGATTTTCTTTTACGTTATATGCTACAGGTCTTAATATCCACATTTGAAACACATTAAAGATTTACGTTTGAAAGCGTGTTAAAATAAGGGCATTTGAAAATAATTCCCCCTTTTTGTTAAGAATGCTATGATTTTCCAATCATCATCAAACGTTTATCGTTTGAGACAACATTTGATTTTAAATCATTATCAATTTGAAATCAAACCACCGCGTTTGTTCTGTTGGGTTAGTATTGCCAAGTTTGTTTGATTTGAATGTAACATTTGATACCAATTTGACATCAAACTGATAAAACAGTTGATTTCAAATGTTTATCAAATCATTATAAATTTTTTTTTTTTTTCTTCATTATTTATTTATTGAATCTTCATATATTAAATATGAACTAACAATAATTAATCAAATTTAACCTAATACGTTATTTTTTGTCCTGCCAGTGCCAGACAAAAATTTTCTTCATCGCGGGTTCTGTTCACTTTTATAGGTGTTTATCGCTCATCTAATTGGATAAGTGCTGCAGTGTCTCTTCTTCTTAAACGAGTGTGGCCGCTATCATTTAAAATATTTCGTGCTAGTGGTTTCGGGTGCAATTCGAGCCTTTTTAAGTATTTTACGACATATTTCGTAATCATAGTTTTAACTAATGGAACATTAAGATCCTTGTGAATATTTGAGTTTTTAACATACCAAGGGGCAGCTGTGATTATTCGAAGTAGTTTATTTTGGCGCCTTTGAATTTTTTCGATATTAGAGGCCGAGGCAGTGCCCCATAACTGAATACCATAGCACTAGATTGGCTTTAAGATGGAGTTGTAAAGAAGAAGTTTGCAGTCGAGACTAAGGACAGAGTTTCTTCCAATAAGCCAATGAATTTGGATGACTTTTAGTTTCATTTGAGTTAATTTTGCCTGTATATGGCTTTTCCACGTTAAACGGCGATCTAGATGAATACCGAGGTATTTTACATGCGAATTTTGAGGTATTATTTGATTATTGATTGTAATAGGGGGGCATGATTCCCGACGCAAGGTGAATGTTATATGTACGCATTTTTGCTCATTGACCTCTATCCTCCATTGCTTTAACCAAAGTTCGAGTAGAAATATATGATCCTGTAGGTATCGAGATGCTTCTTGACGGTTTTCGTGCACGCTCAAAAAAGCTGTATCATCAGCAAATGTTGAAGTTTGTGTGTAGTTGTTTGTTGGCATATCCGAGGTATATATTAAGTATAAAAGTGGGCCCAGGATGCTTCCCTGAGGGACTCCAGCGTCAATTTGCTGAGGAGAGCTTAAATAATCACATTCTTTAATAATAAATTTTCGACCGACTAAGTAGCTTTCTAACAGCTTGTGTGTGTTTACTGGTAAGTTGAGCTTCAATTTATGTAATAAGCCTTCATGCCAGACTTTATCAAAAGCTTGAGAAACATCGATGAAGAGAGCGGAACAATATTTTTTTTCTTCAAAGGCTTTTCTTATTTCGTTTACTATACGATGGGTTTGCTCAATTGTGCTGTGTTCTCAGGGTTGTTAGGCTTTTTTCTTCAAAAATCGTCAAAAGTTATAACAAAATTCGTCAAAATCGTCATGAACAGTTAACAACATCGTCAACAAATCGTCAAATATTTAAATTTTACAAATTGGAGACAATTTATTACATTTAGTGGTTTAGTAAATTATATTTATGATAAAGAAAGTGGTATGGTTAAGTTTTATTCTATTTATTTTAGCAAGTGGGGTGAAATATATTTATCATTTTAAAAGAAATACATAAGCAAAAATATATTTTCATAAAAACATAACAAAGATTTATTTATTTCATTTATCCATATTCACAAAAACATTAAGGGAAATCACGATGGGTAGTGCAAAGTGTGCAAACGATGCAAATCCGTGCAAATGTACGTATTTGCAATTTGCTCTTTTTTACTTCGTTTGCACTAAAAACCCATGAGCAAAGTTAGTAGTGCATATTTGCTTAGTTGCAAACAAATGTAAGCAATAACATTTGACATATTTAATGCCATGTTGATTTTAAGAAAACTTATAACTTGAACATTTTCGCAGAATGTAAAATAAAATAAAGGATTAAATTTAAATTAATTAAGAAGAAAACATTTATTTTAATTTGCTTGTGTATAATTGTAAACAAATGCAGATTTTTTACAGTGCTGCCAGAAGTTTTTAGTGTTGCCAGAATACATTTTTAGAAAAATAGCATATTTGCACAAAAATAAAACTGGTATGCTCACGATCAATCATAATATGCACTGCAAATTTACACATTGCAAATTTGCACAATGACCATCGTGATTACCCTTATTAAATAAAAATAAAATCTCATTTGCTATTAACTCGAGCTATCTTAAAATGATTAATTTTTAGCGCTATCATTAATGCAAATAGTTTTTACTGTTTAAGGTGATAAACCAAGGGTTCTGTCTATATCAACAGTCTTTTTACCCCACTTGAAACGTGTTATGACGTCCAATTTTAGTTCCAAACTAGTGCATTTTCTTCAGTTTGCACTCATTTTTCTACACAACTTCTTATTAAGAACTAACTTCTTACTTCCTAACACTCAACTATACTTAGAATATCTTACCTAACAGAAATTAATGGGAATTCGGCTTTTTACACGCAAATAGAAAAATTCTTTAATATGATTATGACTTCGGCGAAAAAATGAGATCGTATGTACCTACGCAAATCGAATTATTAAAACGCAAAACGGATTTAACCAATTTTTGAAAAGCGTACCAAATAGGACCGACGCAAATCGGCGCTCTTGTCTATATTTTTTGCCGTATCTATGGCATTAATTTAATTGTAGAATTCGAATAACAAGTGCTTCTAATCAAAACCACCTGGTTTGTGATGGGGGAAGAACTTTTTTTGTTTAATTTCTAATAATTTTTGAATTTCGAAAAATGATTTTTACGTTTTGAACTGTTCCCAATATAATTGTTTATATTTCTTGTAAGTGTTTTATTGATGCCAGAAAATCTTCATAACACTATTACTTTTAGTTTAAAAATCGTCAATCGTCATTTTACTGTATTTTCACAAATAAATCGTCAAATTGACGAAAAATCGTCACATCTAACAACCCTGTGTGTTCTCTTCTAAAGCCGAATTGGTGGTTAGGAATACATCTGTTTTCATTTAAAATTGGGTTTAATTTTGAAGCTAACAGCTTCTCAAACAGCTTTGATATATTAGAAAGTAAGCTTATAGGCCTATATGACTCAACTTTTGTGTGATCCTTTCCAGGTTTAGGTATCATGGTGACTAAGGAGACCTTCCACTTTTGAGGATAGTATTCAAGGCGTAAAATAGCATTAAAAATTAAAAGAATAATTTTCTTTGCTATGCTGGGTAGCTCCAAAAGCATTTTGTTGCTGATCTTATCAAAACCAGGAGCCTTCTTGGGGCT
This sequence comes from Pollenia angustigena, assembly GCA_930367215.1. Lineage (NCBI taxonomy): Eukaryota > Metazoa > Arthropoda > Insecta > Diptera > Polleniidae > Pollenia > Pollenia angustigena. The sequence goes on from OV884060.1 coordinate 91,200,208, forward strand.
TAAATCACAAATAGCTTTTTCGATTTCTCTTATCTCAAATCTTAGCGGAACAGCTGCTCTAGCAGCAACAGGTGGTAACTCGACCGCAATATCGTGAGATATATTTGGGGTAAATACGTTTTTTAAATGATTGACAAACAGATTTCCTTTTTCAACATCATTTCTTGCCCAACTTCCATTCAAGTTTCTTAATGGTGGTTTAGAGACAACTGGCCTTTTGAGATTTCTAGCTGCACGCCATAATGAGTAGTTTGATTGTGGGGTTGCATCAAGTTCCTCAAGATATTTTTCCAGAGAAGCCGTTTTCTTAGTCTGCAGTAACTTTCTTAGTCTTTTTGTACACTCTTTAAGTAAGTTCTTAAGTTGAGGGGATCTGTGCAATCGCCACTCTCTTCGAGCCCTCCTTTTTTCAGACAAAAGATGCTCGACATCTGTGGAATATATTTTAATAGTTTTTGTTTTTTTGGGGGCAATATTAAAATGTTGAACAGCTAGTTTCAGAAAACTGTCAAAATTGTCAATAGAGCGATCTACATAATCCGGTGTACTGAGTGGAATATTTTCTGTGCAATGGGTACTGAGATATTTTTTATATTTCAACCAATTAATTTGCGTAGCTGTCGTCGGAGGTACAATTCTATTGGGGTTCATTATAGTAACAATTGTAGGTGTGTGGTCGGAAGATAAATCTAGGGAGGCTTCAACACGAATCGTTTCTATGGGAATGTTTTTAACCACGCCGAAATCGATGACATCTGGAATTTTTTGATGATCAGTGGACCCATATGTTGGTTGTCCGCTCGCTACCACATTTAAATCCATTTTAGTAATTGTGTTAAATAAAACACGAACCTTTGGTGTTATAAGTCGCGACCCCCAGAAGGGGGGGCGTTATAATCGCCAGCGGCTAGGAAACACGGTCCTAATGATTTAAAATATTTATAATATTGGTCCTCCGATAATGAAAATCTAGGCGGGGAGTATAACGATGAAATTACTAGGTTTCTATTTAATTCCTCAACGCAAATGTTCGTTGCTTGGAGATAATCTTCACGATGATCACACATTAGGTAGTGTTTGACTCGGGTTTTTATTAAAATGGCAGAACCTCCACAAGCTCTATCTCGAGGGTCCTTGGTATCATATAGTATATAACCATTTATATTAAACGTATTTCTTGAGGTCAAATCAGTTTCAGAAATCATCATGACGTCAATTTGTTTATTTTTAAGACAGTATTCTAATTCATTTTTATGTTTACGGATGCCGTTTGCGTTCCAAAAACAAATTTTTAAACAGTTCATGGCTTGTTAAGTACAGCTTGCAATAACATCGATTGCATTCTAAGCATTTCCTGCATCATATTACCCATTGTGTTCGTAAAATTATTTACTGTTTGCACTAATGTTTCCATGGTTTTTTCTAAACGACTTAAATTAAAACCGGAGTTTCATCATTACTTGGCGAGGCACCTTGCATAGGCTGATGGTTTGATTTTAGGACGTTAGCGTAAGAGGTTCTGTTATTACTAGGCTGGGGGGCTTGAATTGCATTTGTGTTTACTTGATTTGCAACCTGTATTTGAGGGGTATTTGTTTTCGGTCCAACCGTCTGCTTGACGATATTATATATATATATATAGGGCATCCTCTATAATTGGCAGTGTGATTACCGCCACAGTTGCTACATTTTGTTACGTTGTGGTCGGTTTTAGACTTATCGCAAGAAACTGTACCGTGTAGTTCACCACATACTACGCAGACAGGGGTAAGTAGCAATATGCCTTGGTATGGCCAAATTCTTGGCAGTTTAAGCACTGAACAGGTCCATTTTTTTTTTGTGCGGCTCTTCAATTGTGATTTTTCTGTATAGAATATATTTCACACTATAAATGGGATGCGTTTCGTTTTTTTTTAACTTAATGTCGCCGGGCTCTAATTCCACTCGAAAAAGTGGTTGTGGATTTTTGTCCCTATTTCTAATATTTACCACATGTTTTATCTTGAAGCCTTTTTCTTCCAAGAAAGTTTTAATTTCCTCTGGCTCTACGCATGAATCAATTCCCTTAATCACCACCTGGAGACCTTTACTGCTCTTGAGTTGGTATGTGTAAAAACTTTTTTTAAGTGCCTCAAATTTGCTTATTATTTTGCGAAAGTAATTTTCATGATTTACTTGAATTTTAGTTTCATTTATACTACCTCGCTTAATTGCAGCAACATAAAAAGAATTTTCACCAATCAACGAAATTAAACTCTTTATTAGATCATTTGAGTTATGCTCTCTAAGATATATCGGGGGCGGCTTGGACGATTTTATGACGTTTGGTGCTTCAGAGGATTCATCCTCCAGAATTGCAAAGCGATTTTGGGAAAGATGGCACTTTTGAGGCCGAAGCAACTGCTGCAGAGGTAGGGCTGCGTCCCCGTTTAAGCACTGTTATGTACCTGTCCATACCAACTTGTACTGTAGGCTTGTGACAGCTTTTTGCATGGGGGTTTTCCATTGCATTTGTGTTTAAGTTCATGGTATCATTTCCCACTAAATTTGTTTTTGACGTCACGGCAATACTTGCTGGCCTGGCAACACTTGTCACCAAATCTAAAGGGTGGTTAAATTGTAAGGGCCGATGGTGAATGTGAACCACACCTAAACGCCAAGTTTTTTTCCGAATTTTATTTGACATTTCTCTATTTCAGACTTACTCAATTTGAACCATGGAGAAATACACAATCCAACAACGTGTTAAAGTTATCCAGACTTATTATGAAAATGGGCGTTCAAATCAAAAAGCATATCGTGCACTTCGTGATTTTTTTGGTCAATTTGATCGTCCAAATGTGCGTACAATCGCAAAAATCGTGTAATAATTCGAGCAAACCGGGTCTGTAGAAGATGTGAGAACACCAGTGCATGCTCGTACAGCTCGTACTGCAGAAAATATTGCTGCTGTTCGCGATAGTGTGGCTGAAGAGCCGTCCACCTCAACTCGTCGTCGTGCCCAACAATTGCACCTCTCACGCTCGTCGTTGATGAACATTATGCATAAAGACTTGCATTTACACGCTTACAAGGTGCAATTAGCTCAAGAACTAAAGCCTCTTGACCATTCCAAACGTCGTGAATGGGCAGAATGGTGGCAAGAAATGGCAACAGTGGATGATCAATTTTCGAAGAAAATCATCTTCAGTGATGAGGCACATTTTCACCTCAGTGGATTCGTCAATAAACAGAATTGCCGCATTTGGGCGAATGAGAATCCAAGAGTGATGAAAAACCAATGCACCCACAAAGAGTGACTGTTTGGTGCGGTTTATGGGCTGGCGGCATCATCGGGCCGTATTTTTTCCAAAATGAGGCCGGTCAGGCAGTTACTGTGAATGGTGTTCGCTATCGTGAGATGATAACGAACTTTTTATGGCCCGAATTGGAAGATATGGATGTGGACGATATGTGGTTTCAGCAGGACGGTGCCACTTGCCACACAGCTAACGGAAAAATGGCTCTTTTGCGCAACAAATTCAATGGCCGTGTTATCTCACGTAATAGCGATGTCAATTGGCCGCCAAGATAATGTGATTTGACACCGTTGGACTTTTTTCTTTGGGGTTATTTGAAAGAAAAAGTGTACGTCGATAAGCCAGCAACAATTCAAGAGCTAAAGGATCAGATAATTCGGCACATTAACGGCAAAGAACCTCCATTATGCCTCAGGGTCATCGAAAATTTGGACCATCGGATGGAGGTGTGCCGCCGTGGTCGCGGCGCCCATTTGGCCGATATTTTGTTCCATACATAATTGAGTAATACCAATATATCATAATAAAATAAAATTACAATAATTTCCTAAATAGTTTGTGTTTTATTCAAAATCAACATCGGCCCTTGAAATTTAACCAGTTTTTTTAATGAGTCACTATCCACTGTTTTTGTAAACACCGAGGGTGATAGGGAACGTGTTCGAGTAATTGGCTTAGCCGTTAAATAGTTTATATTATTTTGTTTAGTTTTATTTATTTCTACATTATTTTCGTTTGCTTGAACTAAAACGTAAACGTTTCTTTCATTTTGTCTTAGTGTTGTTTCACTGTTCGTACTCATGCAAAGAGTTGTTTTCGTTTTTCACCGTTTTGCTTTGCTTTAATATTTTTATTATTTATTGTATTTTACAACAACAAAAAAAAAAATCAAGAAATTTAAATGTTTTTGTTCAGAATATGTATACACATGTATGAACATTCATACATACGTATATATTTCTACTGTTTTATTTTATTTAATTTTATCGTTTTAAATTGTTCACTATTATGTTAAATAATTTAAGTAACAAAATATGTATACTATTTTTTTTAAGCGTCCATTCGCTGCTTATATTACAAAATCAAATGTGATTAATTAATAGTTAAAATCGTATGCGGGGCTAAAATACACGTCTGTAGCACAACAAAGCACAAACCGAACTCTCTATATCAATTTGAGTTTAAATGTTAAAATCAAACAATTGAAAATCGTTTGAGAACTGTGTTTAATGTCAAATAATAAAATCATTTCATATCAAAGGTTTGACGTCGTGTTTTTTGGGTCAGTATTACCAGTTTCTGTGCATTTATTAAATTTGTTTTAATATTTTGTTGCTTGTGTTATTTCAAGTAAAAATTATGTTTGTATGTGTATGTAACTCAATATTTTTTGGAACTTAATAATATAATCCGGTTTTGCCTTTCATTAAACAAACACATGTTTCGTTTAAAATAATATTAAATCTTTTGTTGGTTTTTATTTAAGAGGGTTCAGTTATTTATTGTATTTCCTTTAATTTGAATTAATGATTTTTGTTTGAAGGCAAAAGTTTCAAGACAGCAATAATTTGAGAGATTAATAATGATGTCCTGAAAGTTATTTTAAAATTAAAAAAATTATTTAAAGTAATGATAATTCATAGTAATAATATTATATAAAATTAAATTGATTGCCTTAACTTATGCAAACCTTTTATCATTAGAAATACTTTTTTTTCAGAAATCAATCAAAATTCATCAAAAAGAGGCAGTCCTATTGATATAATTAAAGACGGAAATTTTGAGTATGAAGAAGAGTGGGACATTGGTGGAATACCTGAGCTTTTGAGTGAGTTGGATGCAGATATAGAAAAATCGCTAAATAATAACCAAACTTCTGAATTCGATAGCATTAAAAATGCAATTAATAATAAAAAAGACAACATTAAACCAATACAACCAAAACATTCTGAAAAATTAAACAATTTTAATTCCTATGAAACCAAGACATCCTTCAAAGTTTCAAAAGACAAAATTGCAAATGAAAGCAATACTCCAAAATCTGCAAGCCTAACAACTGTGTGCTATTCATCATCAAAATTTACGGGATTTTCTAAAGGGGGACATCTTATTTCAACCTCTTCAAATTCATTTTCGCTTTGCTCCACAAAATTACTTGTGAATAGCGGTGAACTATACACATCAAATTGTTTAGATAAGGAAGACTGCAGTATCAGCATGTCATCTCAAGTTGGCAATAATGGCAACATTAGTAGTAATATAAGTGGAACAGGAATAAATACTTCTAGCGGTCAGATTAGCTCTGGCGCTAACATTAGTAGTAAACCAAACAATAAAATGTCAATTGATCATCAGGCTACACTGGATAAGGGTTTAAAAATGAAAATAAAACGAACAAAACCTGGCACAAAAAGCTCAGAAGCAAAACACGAAATTGTCAAAGCTACTGAGCAACAACAAAATGGATTAATTGGAAGTGGAACAAGTCAAGAAGATATTAATTGTTTGTTGTCAAATCAATCCACTTCATCCTGTTCTCAAAATTCTAATGTTACATTGGGAATAAGTATTGCCCAAGGAAATACAAATATATTAGGAAGTAAAAAGAATCTGGGTAGCAGTAATAATCAAAATAATGTATCATCGAGTAGTGGAAATGTTTCACTAAGCAATAGTGTGTCTGGTAATAATAATGCTTCCCAACTACTATCACAAGGGACAAAACGTGGAAGTTCGGGCCATCGACGAGATAAAACAAAAGAAAAATCTTCCCATTCCAATCGAATAGTGATTGAGAAAAACTCTCCACTTATCACTGATAAAGAATCAGTTGAAAGAAATTTATGTCATTGTACTGCCACAGATAGTAATGTTTCCACTTGTTCTAATAGTTCTTGTATTCGAAAGACTGAAAATAATACACTTACACAACGTTTGGCAAGCAAAAATGCTTGTAGCAATAACTCAAATGTACCCCCCGGAGTTTTTACTCCTTCTGCTGATACTTCCCCATCTGCAGCGGTTTCAAACATCTTAGCTGTTTCAACTGTTACAAGCACACCCATCTGTACTCAAACGATATCAAATAGCGTTAATGCTAATACCCCTGGCCCTCCAAGTAAAGAAGTTTCTACTAACAGCGGTGGCAACGTAAAAATTTCTTCACACATCGCTGCACAATTAGCAGCTGTTGCAGCTTCAACTAATGCCAATAGTGGACCATGCATAACAGCATCTTCATTTCCAAAAAATGAGCTCAAGTCATCCACAACCAATGTTCAAAACCAAATAGCCAAACAAGTTTCACCAAGTCAAGTTTCTACTGCAGTTAATCACACACTTTCTGCACCAGTTTCAAATCAAAAGACTTTACTTGTTGCCTCAGTGGTACAAGATAAATCAGTAATAAATGAACATTCAGAATCACCACCGGCAAAACGAGTAAAGCTCACCGATATTAAAACTATGACATCACCAATGAAAAAGGAAATGGTTGACATATGCATAGGTACGTCGACAGGGACTATTACAGAACCGGATTGCTTAGGGCCTTGTGAACCTGGAACTTCTGTTACCCTAGAAGGAATAGTATGGCATGAAACGGAAGGTGGTGTACTTGTTGTAAATGTTACTTGGCGTGGAAAAACTTATGTTGGAACATTATTGGACTGCACGCGGCATGATTGGGCCCCTCCCAGGTAATTTTTTAACTGTTTTATACTAGGGTTTGCAGTTAATCGCAAATTTGTATACTCGAGATTACCATTAAAATTTACAGTGTTAATTGATCGAACATCGCGATTATATACGATATACTTATTTTAATATAAATACCAGGCTTCAGAAAAATACACACACTGTATAAAATTCTCGCACATAAATGTAAACAAACACAGTTTAAAGCAACACAACATATTTTAATTTACATAACAATTTTGTGTGTTTTAAAATTTTAAACGGTGCCGAACACAACCACGATTTTGTTTTGTTTTAATATTTGGTTGCGTACACGGGCATGTGTAGTTCTCGTATTTTAAGATCGAGACACACTTTAACCACACATAAACGATTGTAACTAATGGTGTTTTCTTTTCTGACAATAATGTTCCATATATGCTACCATTCGTGCGGGTTTTTGTTCCATTCTAAAAATATATGCAAAAATGTGAGAAGTTGTCGTTTTCCTTTCTAAATATGTTGCAACAATAAATGGGAAATTTGTTCCATTTCTTACCCGCAGTTATAACTGAGTGTGAGATAATACCCTTTTTTGCATCTGCGTGAAGTACTTTTTTATGCAAGCAAATATTTTTTTCTTGTGTTTGCGGACAATTTGCGTTATATTGTGATTTTTAGTTATATTGTGATGGATGTAAAAACTTTTTGTTTTTCGTTTGTTTTACTTTAATATATATTTTTTGTCGCAAAATGTTTAACAATAGCTGACATTAATTATTAAAAATCAGTGCTGTTAACGCTTATTGGAATTGTAAAAAAATTGTATGTTGAAAATTGCTACAAGCGTGGTGAATATCGCTTTTAGTACAAACTTTACATTCAATATTTAACACGCTAAATACACATTAGTGTTGAGTGTAAAACGTAGCTATTATTTTGTTCCATTGTAATTAAGAAAAATGTATCACTTTGTAAGGGTTCGTGTAACCTAATAAATATATTACACAACTATAATGCATCATTATTTTTTAGAAAAGAAAACACCATAAGGTCGTGTACGTGCATGACAAAAAAAAAAGTGCATGTACGATAGAGGAGTTCGACATTTTAAGGTCGTGTACGTTTAAAAAACAAGAACATGAACATGAACGTTCGATTGTAGGTTCGAATGTAGCTATACTTTAAGTTCGTGTACGGAAAAAATAAAGCACATGCATGACAGACTGGTTCGATTAAAGTTATACTTTAACTTTGTGTACGGTAAAAAAAAGTACATGTGCATAGAAAGGTCCGATTTTAATTTCGTGTTCGTCTTAAAATTAGAATATTATCCATTTCCGGCTGTCAGGTAATTTTTTTCCTTGTCCCCAAAAAATTAAAAAAAATCCCCAAACTAAAAAACAAAACCTCAAAAAAATTTTATATTTTTTTTCTGACCAATTAAAGCTAAAAACAATTGTTTATTAAATAAATTGTTTATTAAAATAAATAAAAGCAGTTATAGTAAAAATTAAATTAATTAAAAAAAATAAAATAAAATAAAATGAATAAAAAAAAGAAAATAATTCTTAAGCAAAAATTAAATAGTGAAAAATAAACTATTAATCCTTGTTTTAGATTTTAAGAGCTGAGCAGTCAAGCAAGTCAAAGTTTAATTTCGTTATTAAAATAATGGAAAGAGACTTCTTTGACAGCTTAGATCTTAACTTTGTACAGACTGTAGCAAGTGCACTAAATGCACGTTCCACAATCCCAATCGAGTTTTAGTTTCCACAATTCTTGGCTGAATATCTTGGCGGTAACGGCTATAGGCGATAGGAGGCCTAAGGGGTCGAAGATTTTAGCAAGATCCGATGTGATAGTACGCTTGGTGATTCTTTTGATGTCGGTTATGTTTACCATTATTCCTAACTTATCATCTTTTGGTTGTCGAGTCAATCTTGTTACTCTCGAAGTCTTGATTGACTTCCACATCTCCTTGTGGTGCATTGTGGAGCAATTTTGGGTGATTGGCGCACCATTTACGTAAAGTGAAGTCACTTCCCTTTAGAATATGCACTTATTGTTCTTGTATTTGGAGTGCGGTTGCTAGGCTATCAGCCCCACCCAGGCCATCATCTACGTAAATATTCTCTTGGAGAAACATCGAAGTGAGACGAAATCTGATAGCATTTTCTTTGGCTATTTGCTTGAGACATTTGGTTGCCAAGTATGGAGCGGCTCTGGTGCCATATGTCACTGTGTTGAGTTTGTAATATGTGATAGGGTCCGTAGTGTTCTTCCTCCAAACAATAAGTTGGTACTGGCGATCGTTCGGGAGCCACTAAGATCTGTCTGTTAATTTTTGCAATGTCCGTGGTAAACACGAATCTTGGTATTCGAAATCTTAGTAAAATGGACAGTAACTCACTTTGTAACGTTGGCCCTGTGTACATCAGATCGTTTAATGAGTATACCGACGAGGTTTTAGCCGAGGCATCAAATACCACCCTGAGCTTAGAGCTTGAACTTTCGGATCTCAACACGCAATGATGTGGGATGTAGTAGGCTGGGGGAGCTCTGGATGTTGGTTCCCATTTTGTCATGTGTCCCATTGATTCGTATTCGTTCTAAATTCGGTGTATTTGGCTTTTAATTCAGGATTTTTTTGTAGCCGGCGTTCAAGAGCAAGAAATTGAGCGCAATACCGTGAGACTCGCATAGAGCATTAGGATTTTTGCAAATTGGTATTCTTACTACAAACTGATTTAGATTATTTTTTGTTGTATTTCCTCCAAAATGTTCTTCGCATAACCTTTCTGATATTGATAGCGGTTTTTCAGTTGCTGTAATATCGTCTTATTCCTAGAGCCGAGCGATTGATGCTTCAAGATCTTCATCTGATGTTAGTATTTCTCATGTTGCATTAGCTGGATGTTCTTCGTGTATTCTTCCTGCTACAATCTAACCCAGGTAAGTGTTTTGTAGGATAAGAAGCCTTTCAGACAACTTTATTTGTCCGATTGCTAGTAGCTGATGGTAATGCTCTGCGCCTAGTAAGAGATCGATTTTGTTTGAATGCTTAAAACCGGGATCTACTAACATCAGGGTCTTCGGTAGTGGCCCGTCCTCAATATCAATGAACTGTGATGGTTGAGGTGCTATGATGCGAGGTGGAACAAGTGCCTCCAGGCGGGTTGAAAAGCCGTTGAGTCGAGAGTGCAAAGATACATTAACGCGATGTTGAGTTTTGGTGTTAGTGTTACCGATCCCATTGATGTTGATATATAATGGCTGTCTTGAAATGCGGAGCCGTTGTACTAAACGTTCTGTAATTAAGTTGACTTGAGAGCAAAGCGCGACATTCAATTTCGTTTCTTTCAGTTTTAATCTTTAACATTGCTGTGCTGAGTAGAATATATAAATTGTTTAATTGGTTGTGTGCTGTTGCTAGTGAAGCTGCGTCAGATAACTGATTTGTTGCTGGCTCAACTGGCTCGTAGCAGGTTATGGCTTTTGGTTTTGAACGTAAATAAGGCGCCTTGATGGAGATATCTCTTGGAATTTTTGGCAGCGATAAAGTGGATGGTGGCTCGTTTTACATAGTGAGCAGGTACCTTTACCCTGTTGAGTTGAGTCCGCAGATACGTATACCTTTGATGGTTTCTCCTTGTAGCTCATTGCTTCCAAAGATTTTTTTTTTAGTTCCCTAAGCTAATTCCGCGAAGCTCTGCGCTTCACAGTGGCTGAAAATTCTATTTCATTGGCCAAAAGTCCAATTTTTGTTTGCCACCGATTTCAAAAATTTTAATTTTATTTAATAGTTAACATTTTTAAACTTAGGTAGCCAAAAAATGATGTCAAAATATTGGCAATTGTGGTTGTGCCATGTTGTTGAACACAACTTTTTTTTTAATTCAGAAAAAAGTGTTTTTTTTTTTTTTGATATTTCATCCGAAAGAAATTTTCATTGCACAAAAACTATCAGCGATAATGACCCGCTAGCTTTTTGCTAGGTTGCCCAGCAAAAACTTGGTAATGACTTGCCATTACTGAACAACTTACTTTTCAATGACTACTTCGTACCATCTGCATTACATAGAAGTAGCTAAGTAATGGCTGGCATATAATCTGATACCTAAGTACTTGTGTATGAGTTGATTAACGAAATTTATAAGTCATTCATAATAAAATCAGCTACGGTTTAATTTCAAATTTAATACAAATTGATTTTATATGTTTGTTCTTACAATTTGTTTTTTTTTATTATAAATAAAAAACAATCTATATATATAAAAATGAAAAATGTTTGTATGTTTGTTTGTGTGTTTGTTTGTTTGTTGGCTTATAGACTCCTAAACTACTGAACCGATTTTCCTGAAATTTTTACAGATACATCACGTGAGCCCTAAAAATAAAATAGGCTGCTTATTTTTTCGATAGGGGCAGGGGAATTGGTATCCCCCATAGGATGCCAATATTAATTATCGCATATATTAAGATCCGCTGCACGCATTATGCAGAACTTTTGGTAGTAAGATCTTCTGAGCCCCAAAATTAAAATAAAATAGCAGCGGGGGAAGTGGAATCCCCCATAGGACGCCAATGTTTAACATCGCATATCTTAAGAACTCTTATAGTGAGAATGTTCAAACTTTGCAGAAGTCTCTCTTATGGTATACTACACTTTTGAAAATAAAAATAAAGCGGGTAGGCGCAAGGGGGGCAATACCTTCCATAGGATGCATAAATTAAATATCGCTCAACAGAAGAACTATTAAAGGGAGAGTCTTCAAACGTGGTTACAGCTACTACTATGGTAAACTATAAATTTCAATGTAAAAATGGGCGAGGTAGACAGAGAAGGAGCAGTACCCCTCATAGATAGCAATATTAATAAGAGCCGCTGCAAGCAATTTGTTGAACTTTTGGTAGTAGGATCTTCTGAGCCCCAAAATTTAAACCAAATAGCAGCGGGGGAAGTGTTACCCCCCATAGGACGCCAATGTTTAATATCGGATATCTTAAAAACTATTAAAGTTAGAATGTTCAAACTTTGTAAAAGTCACACTTATGGTATACTACACTTTTGAAAATAAAAATAAGGCGGGAAGGCGCAGGGGAGAAATACCTTCCATAGGATGCATATATTAAATATCTCTCAACTGAAGAACTATTAAAGGGAGAGTCTTCAAACGTGGTTAAAGCTACTATTATGACAAACTTTAAATTTCAATATAGAAATGGGCGGCTTAGACAGAGGAGGAGCAGTACCCCTCATAGATAGAAATATAATTTAGAACCGCTGCACTCATTTTATTAAACTTTTTGTAGTATGATCTTCTGAGCCCCAAAATTCAAATAAAATAGCAGTGGGGAAATGTTACCCCCCATAGGACGCCAATGTTTAATATCACATATCTTAAGAACTGTTGTAGTAAGAATGTTCAAACTTTGTAGAAGTCACTCTTATGGTATACTACAGTTTTGAAAATAAAAATAAATATCTCTCTGCTGAAGAACTATTAAAGGGAGAGTCTTCAAAGGTGGTTAAAGCAGTGAAGCGAAGCGCAACGGGTTAAGCTAGTTTGTAATAAATTTGAATATGAAAAATTGTGCTAAACAATTTTGAATTTTTAAAGTCAGTTTTTAATAATATTTCTGTAATATAAGAATTTTATAACAAATACTATAAACATATTTCTCTATTAAATAGAATTTTATAACAAAAATTAAAAAAAAAAAGGTTAATTAAAGTGTATTAAAACCAACTTCCAAATTCTTGCATTTTGCGTTTTCGATTTCCAGTGGCCGTATTCTGTAATTCGCTAAAGCTAAATCTCTATCGCTAGAAATCTATAAAATTGATTTAGCGATTTTTGGCTACGAATACAATTCTGTAACGTGCATTGCTAGATATGGCAATGCCAAACAAATTTAATTCGCCAAAATTTTAGCTTTTAATGTCTTTGCTAAAATTTTTAAGTTTTGTATTTTCTAAGGCATTTTAGCGATCGAGATTTAGCTATAGCTAAGCGAATTACAGAATACGACTGCAGAACACCCCTGCATATCGTTTTTGAATTCATATCGTTCTCTTTGTTATTGGGTATGAATATGGCTGACTTCATAAAAATGTATAAAATATTTATGAATTATATTTACTTTTTTAATTTTTGTTATGTTTTTTATCATATATTTTCTGTTTTTACGTTATAAATGAAATAAAAATTTTTTGTTTGCATGTTTTTCTGATTTATTATGGAAGGCAGTACTGAAAGTTATAAATATCTAATTATTTAGGTTTTGATAATAACGACTTTTGTAAACCACATCAATCAATGAAATTTTATAATCATTACATGTTAGTTGTAATTTTGGTGACATCGGAGTAATAAGATGTTTAACTCCCTATTTTTAAGCGAATGTGGTAATGGCTTATTTAACTCCCTATTTGTAAGCGAGGGGGGTAAGTACTTGCCTCCAATGACTCCACCGTTTTAAAATAATGAGTAAAAATGCCAATCTACAAGTAGTGAAGAGTCGTTATATAAGCTTTTTAACTTATTACTTTTCAATGTAAGTTTTTGCTGGGAAGACCACCAAACCGCGTAAACTTGAAATAATGACAGAATTTATGAATAAGCACAGCCAATTGGCAAGAGGCTATTTAAAACACTAAATGTATGTCAGTCGGCAAATACTTTGTGGCAAACGTTAACTGAAGAACTAAATATCAATGGACCACCTATTATAAAAACTGCAGGATAGAAAAAAGTATGAAATATATAAACCAGTTCAAAAATATTTGACTTAAAGTACACACCAAAGATTTTTATTTTGCTCATGCCCATCTTCGTCGTCGAACCACAGTGCCACAGAATCCATTTTTCTTATTTTTTTTCTTGCAGAATGTCCTAAATAAATTATATAAACAATTTTCACAGCCAAACACAAACAATAATTTCTTTTTAATTTGACGTTTGTTGACACTGACGTTTATTTGAGCAGCGTTGCCACGATTTGAAATAAATTGCGAATGCGATTGTGAAAGTCTAACAGAATACCAATTTTCTTTCGCATCGCATTTCATTTGCGGATCGCATTGATTTTCGCATCGCAATTCAGAATAAGCCTCCTGTCTTCACGAGGACCACAGCAAGGTGGCGAGTTCGTGCAACCCAACGTTCTTCCGCCACCAAAGGTGACAATTCCACAATTCAGTGGGGATTATGTAAAGTGGAGAGGTTTTTCTGACCTATTCTCGCAAATTTAGGAGGCGAGGCTGAAAACCTAGTCAGCCATCTTTCAGCAAAAGCAGATAAGTACACCACTGCTTGGAGGCTATTACAAGAGCGCTATGATAACCTTCGTATTATTGTAACAACTACAATGCAACAGCTATTGGATCAACCCAATGCAGGACCTTCTGCTAGCTGTAGGCTAGCTAGTAGTGAGCTAGTCTATCAGGTTCGATTCCCGCCAGAGACTCTGGCTTCTATCCTGCAGACAAGCGCACAGTGGCTGAAAATCGGTTTGCATTGGCCAAAAATCTGTAACTTTTGAACCGAAGGAGATATTTAAGTGAATTTTTTTAATTTGTGCTTTGTTGTGATACAGACGTGTATTTTTAAACCCGCATACGATTTGACTTGTTTATTAATCACATTTGATTTTGACATATGTATATCAACAGGGAATGGACGCTTAAAAATAAATAATATATTTTGTTATTTAAATTATTTAACATAATAGTGAACAATTAAAACGATAAAATTAAATAAAATAAAAAAGTAAAAATATATACATACGTATGAATGTTCACACATGTATGTATGTATACATATTCTGAACAAAAACATTTAAGTTTAAATTTCTTATTTTTTTTTGTGTTGTTGTAATACAATAAATAATAAAAATATTAAAAGCAAAGCAAAACTGTGAAAAACAAAAACAACTCTTTGCATGAATACGAACAATGAAACAACACTAAGACAAAATGAAAGAAACGTTTACGTTTTATTTCAAGCAAATGAAAATAATGCAGAAATAAATTAAACAAAACAAGACAATATTAACTACCTAACGGCTAAGCCAATTATTTGTACACGTTCTCTTTCACCCTCGGTATTTACACAAACGGTGGATAGTGACTCATTAAAAAAAACTACAACTAGACTTGGTGACAAGTGTTGCCAGGCCAGCAAGTATTGCCGTGACGTCAAAAACAAATTTAGTGGGAAATGATACCATGAACTTAAACACAAATGCAATGGAGAACCCCCCTGTAAAAAGTTGTCAAAAGCCTCAAGTCCAAGTTGGTATGGACAGGTACATAACAGTGCTTTAACGGGGACGCAGCCCTACCTCTGCAGCAGTTGCTTCGGCATCAAAAGTGCCATCTTTTGATAAAATAAATTCCCAAAATCGCTTTGCAATTCTGGAGGATGAATCCTCTGAAGCACCAAACGTCATAAAATCGTCCAAGCCTCCCCCGATATATCTTAGGGAGCATAACTTAAATGATCTAATAAAGAGTTTAATTTCATTGATTGGTGAAAATTCTTTTTATGTTGCCGCAATAAAGCGAGGTAGTATAAATGAAACTAAAATTCAAGTAAATCATGAAAATGACTTTCGCAAAATAATTAGCAAATTTGAGGCACTTAAAAAAATTGTTATACATACCAACTCAAGAGCAGAAAAGGTCTCCAGGTGGTGATTAAGAGAATTGATTCATCCGTAGAACCAGAGGAAATTAAAACTTTCTTGGAAGAAAAAGTCTTAAAGATAAAACATGTGGTAAATATTAGAAATAGGGGAAAAAATCCACAACCACTTTTTCGAGTAGAATTAGAGCCCGGCGACATTAAGTTAAAAAAAAAACGAAACGCATCCCATTTATAGTTTGAAATATATTCTATACAGAAAAATCATAATTGAGGAGCCGCACAAAAAAAATGGACCTGTTCAATGCTTAAACTGCCAAGAATTTGGCCATACCAAGGCATACTGCTACTTACCCCCTGTCTGCGTAGTATGTGGTGAACTACACGGTACAGTTTCTTGCGATAAGTCTAAAACCGACCCCAACGTAAAAAAATGTAGCAACTGTGGCGGTAATCACACTGCCAATTGTAGAGGATGCCCTGTATATAATATCGTCAAGCAGACGGTTGGACCGAAAACAAATACCCCTCAAATGCAGGTTGCAAATCAAGTAAACACAAATGCAATTCAAGCCCCCCAGCCTAGTAATAACAGAACCTCTTACGCTAACGTCCTAAAATCAAACCATCAGCCAATGCAAGGTGCCTCGCCAAGTAATGATGAAACTCCAGTTTCTAATTTAAGTCGTTTAGAAAAAACCATGGAAACATTAGTGCAAACAGTAAATAATTTTACGAACACAATGGGTAATATGATGCAGGAAATTCTTAGAATGCAATCGATGTTATTGCAAGCTGTACTTAACAAGCCATGAACTGTTTAAAAATTTTTTTTGGAACGCAAACGGCATCCGCCAACATAAAAATAAATTAGAATACTTTCTTAAAAATAAACAAATTGATGTCATGATTATTTCTGAAACTCATTTGACCTCAAGAAATACGTTTAAAATCAATGGTTATATACTATATGAAACCAAGGACCCTCGAGATAGAGCTTGTGGAGGTTCTGCCATTTTAATAAAAACCAAGGTTTAAAAAGCTGCAGTCAAAATCAAAAAATTGATTTTTCTTCCACTTTCTGATTTTTCATTAGACAAAAATAAACCGTTGCTTTTACTTCTGATTCATTAAATGAAAACAGTCGCAGTGAAGGCAAAAGCAAAAAACGAAAAGTTGCACACAAGAAAGAACTTCGGCAGCCGACATGTTCGAAATTGTTTGGTTTGACAGACTGAAACTTTTAATAAGTCCCGAAATTAACGAAGATGGGACGTTGTGTTCATTGTATGTATATGAAAGCGATAATGTTATTTAAAGTTTTATTTAATTTCAAAAAATTAAAAAGATTTGTAAAGCTTAAAAATAAATAAATATGTATGTACCTATTTATGTACTTATGTACGCATGTATTATTTAAAAAAAAATATGGAAAACACAAACGCAACGTGCCATCTTCGTTAACTAAGGGATTTTTTAAAAGTTTCAGTCGGTCAAACCAAACACTTCCAAACATGTTGACTGCCGATGTTCTTCGTTGTTTACAACATTTCGTTTTTTGCTTTTGCCTTCACTGTGACTGTTTTCATTTAATGAATCAGAAGTAAAGGCAACAGTTTATTTTGTCCAATGACAAATGAAGATGTCGAAGTTACAGCACAATTTTATGACTTACTATCTCAACTGCAGCTTTTTAAACGCTGATAAAAACCCGAGTCAAACACTACCTAATGTGTGATCATCGTGAAGATTATCTCCAAGCAACGAACATTTGCGTTGAGGAATTAAATAGAAACCTAATAATTTCATCGTTATACTCCCCGCCTAGATTTTCAATATCGGAGGTCCAATATTATAAATATTTTAAATCATTAGGACCGTGTTCCTAGCCGCTGGCGATTATAACGCGAAACATACCTTCTGGGGGTGGCGACTTATAACACCAAAGGGTCGTGTTTTATTTAACACAATTTCTAAAATGGATTTAAATGTGGTAGCGAGTGGACAACCAACATATTGGCCCACTGATCATCAAAAAATTCCAGATGTCATCGATTCCGGCGTGGTTAACAACATTCCCATAGAAACGATTCATGTTGAAGCTTCCCTAGAATTATCTTCCGACCACACACCTTCAATTGTTACTATAATGAACCCCAATAGAATTGTACCTCCGACTGGTTACTTAGCGACGACAGCTACGCAAATTAATTGGTTAAAATATAAAAAATATCTCAGTTCCCATTGCACAGAAAATATTCCGCTCAGTACACCGGATTATGTAGATCGCTCTATTGACAATTTTTACAGTTTTCTCAAACTAGCTGTTCAACATTCCAATATTGCCCCAAAAAAAACAAAAAACTATTAAAATATATTCCACAGATGTCGAGCATCTTTTGTCTGAAAAAAGGAGGGCTCGAAGAGAGTGGCAATTACACAGATCCCCTCAATTTAAGAACTTACTTAAAGAGTGTACAAAAGACTAAGAAAGTTACTGCAGACTCAGATAACGGCTTCTCTGGAAAAATATCTTAAAAAACTTGATGCAACCCCACAATCAGACTACTCATTATGGCGTGCAGCTAGAAATCTCAAAAGGCCAGTTGTCTCTAAATCACCATTAAGAAACTTGAATGGAAGTTGGGCAAGAAATTATGTTGAAAAAGGAAATCTATTTGCCAATCATTTAAAAAACGTATTTACCCCAAATATATCTCACGAGTTACCACCTGTTGCAGCTAGAGCAGCTTTTCCCCTAAGAATTGAGTTAAGAGAAATCGAAAAGGCTATTTGTGATTTAAACGCCAAGAAGGCTCCTGGTTTTGATGAGATCAGCAACCAAATGCTTTTGGAACTACCCAGC
Source organism: Pollenia angustigena (assembly GCA_930367215.1). NCBI lineage: Eukaryota > Metazoa > Arthropoda > Insecta > Diptera > Polleniidae > Pollenia > Pollenia angustigena. The sequence continues at coordinate 91,218,699 of OV884060.1, forward strand.
ATAGCAAAGAATATTATTCTTTTAATTTTTAATGCTGTTTTACGCCTTGCATACTATCCTCAAAAGTGGAAAGTTTCCTTAGTCACCATGATACCTGAACCAGGAAAGGATCACACAAAAGTTGAGTCATATAGGCCTATAAGCTTACTTTATAATATATCAAAGCTGTTTGAGAAGCTGTTAACGTCAAAATTAACCCCAATTTTAAATGAAAATAGATATATTCCTAACCACCAATTCGGCTTTAGAAGATAACACAGCACAATTGAGCAAACCCATCGTATAGTAAACGCAATAAGAAAAGCCTTTGAAGAAAGAAAGTATTGTTCCGCTCTCTTCATCGATGTTTCTCAAGCTTTTGATAAAGTCTGGCATGAAGGCTTATTACATAAATTGAAGCTTAACTTACCAGTAAACACACACAAGCTGCTAGAAAGCTACTTAGTCGGTCGAAAGTTTTTTATTAAAGAAGGTGATTATTTAAGCTCTCCTCAGCAAATTGACGCTGGAGTCCCTCAGGGAAGTATCCTGGGCCCACTTTTATACTTAATATATACTTCGGATATGCCAACAAACAACTACACCCAAACTTCAACATTTGCTGATGATACAGCTTTTGTAAGCGTGCACGAAAACAGTCAAGAAGCATCTCGATACCTACAGGATCATATATTTCAACTCGAACTAGGGTTAAAGCAATGGAGGATAAATGTCAATGAGCTAAAATGCGTACATATAAAATTCACCTTGCGTCGGGAATGATGCTCCCCTATTAAAATCAAAAATCAAATAATACCTCAAAATTCGCATGTAAATTCGCATCTAGATCGCCGTTTAACGTGGAAAAGCCATATAGAGGCAAAATTAACTTAAATGAAACTAAAAGCCATCCAAATTCATTGGGTTATTGGAAGAAACTCTGTCCTTAGTCTCGACTGCAAACTTCTTCTTTACAACTCCACCTTAAAGCCAATCTAGTGCTATGGTATACAGTAATGGGGCACTGCCTCGGCCTCTAATATCGAAAAAATGCAAAGGCGCCAAAATAAACTACATCGAATAATCACAGCTGCCCCTTGGTATGTTAAAAACTCAAATATTCACAAGGATCTCAATGTTCCATTAGTTAAAACTATTGGTGTTTTCTTTTCTGACAATAATGTTCCATATATGCTACCATCGTGCGGGTTTTTGTTCCATTCTAAAAATATATGCAAAAATGTGAGAAGTTGTCGTTTTCCTTTCTAAACATGTTGTAACAATAAATGGCAAATTTGTTCGATGTCTTACCCGCAGTTATAACTGAGTGTGAGATAATACCCTTTTTTGCATCTGCGTAAAGTACTTTTTTATGCAAGCAAGTATTTTTTGTTTTTGTGTTTGCGGACAATTTGCGTTATATTGTGATTTTTGTTATATTGTAATGGATAGAAAAACTTTTTGTTTTTCGTTTGTTTAAGTTTTATTATATTTTTTGTCGCAAAATTTTTAACAACAGCTGACATTAATTATTGAAAATCAGTGTTGTTAACGCTTATTGCAATTATAAGAAAATTTAATGTTGAAAATTGCTACAAGCGTGGTGAATATCGCTTTTAGTACAAACTTTGCATTCAATATCTAACACGCTAAATACACATTAGTGTTGAGTGTAAAACGTAGCAATTATTTTGTTCCATTGTAATTAAGAAAAATGTATCACTTTGTAAGGGTTCGTGTAACCTAATAAATATATTACACAACTATAATGCATCATTATTTTTTAGAAAAGAAAACACCATATGATTACGAAATATGCAGTAAAATACTTAAAAAGGCTCGAATTGCACCCGAACCCACAAGCACGAAATATTTTATATGATAGCGGCCACACTCGCTTAAGAAGAAGAGACGCTGCAGCACTTATCCAATTAGATAAGCGATAAACACCTATATAAGTGAACAGAACCCGAGATGAAGAAAATTTTTGTCTGGCACTGGCAGGACATAAAATAACGTATTAGGATAAGATTTGATTAATTATTGTTAGTTCATATTTAATATATGAAGATTCAATAAATAAAAAATTAAAAAAAAACTTTAATTTCATTAAAACCGGTTGGGTAGTTATTGGGGAATTTAAGGGAAAAGTGGAACTTTAGATTTTTTTAACTTTAGCGTGAAATATGGTTTTTTTATTTTTAATTATTAAAAATTGTAATTTTTTGAATTAAATAATAATCATTAAAATTTTTTGTAATAATGGGACACTCAAAAAAATTAAATGTTTACACTATAAAAAAAATTTAAACATTAAAAAAAATAGTAAAATCAACTGGAAATTTTGCTATTTTTACTGAAAACTAAAAATTTTTTGCTTTCAAATTTGTTTACACTTAAAAAAACTTTAGAATAAATAAAAAAAAAAAAAAAAATAAAAAAAAATAAGAATAGGAACAACTTTGGAATTATTATTTAAAATCTTGCTATTACTACAGAAGAATCTATTATTTTTTGCTGTAAAATTTGTTAATATTAGCAAAATAAATCCGCTGGATTCTGATTTTTTTTTTTAAATTTTTATACGAAAAATAGGTATTTATTTTTTTAATATTTCTTATTTTTTAAAACATTTCATACATGTGTGGATAAAAAAACCTATTAAAAATAAAAGCAGCAATATATTTTAATAGCTTTTGTTACAATGTGAGGCTCTGTTTATTATTATTTTTTACTAATACAATGTCTGTCTAAGATCTAATGATTTATAATTATTGTTCATTTAATTGAAAGATTGAAAAATTGCAAATATTCCATATTCTGTTCTGTGTTATTTCTGTTCTATAGTAGTTTTTTGATTTCTTCATCTAAATCCTTATGCTCCACTTTCCATTGATTTCGAATATTAGAGATGAACGGCTCTGACGTTGCCAATAATATATTAAATAGATCTTCATTAGTGGAATTTCGTGAAATTTTTCTAGTATTGTGCTCTCTATAAAATCTGTAATACTTATTTCCTGATAATTTATTTTCTAAGTCCAATTGTATAGTAATTTAAATTTCCTTTTTTTCGAATGTAATTTTTAACATCCTCCTCGTTTCTAAAATAATCTCCGGCCAATTCTTTATAGCTGACGCTCTCCATGTTTTTATGAAAAACGTTGTAATTGCTCTACTGAGTTTGCATCCGAATGTCACTTGCTTTTTAAACCTTTTTTATACTTTTTTTCATAACAAATACAGGTAGAATAAAAAGGATTACAAACTTAAAATCATTTTATTTATATGCTATAAAATACCTGACACAAATTTAACAACGCATTGAATAGTTATAGGGTCATAGAATATTATTAGAGTCATAAAAACGGATAAGGATGACTCAGGGCTCATAATAAAATTTTTTATATGTACTACCTGTATTCTGTTCGGTCACGATCAATATTTCCTATATCATAAATTTTTTTTTAAGGCAATAGCACATGATTTCTGTTTTTTTTCCACGATAGAGCGGGGAGGTTTCCCCACAGTGACAGGTACCGCGACCAGGTTAGGTCTATTGTACCCACTCCCCTTAGCAGGGCCTTTGCCGATATATTACCGATTTGGGACGCACACATTATACCATGCCCCAAGTGCCTCCTCCTGGCCCATGCCAGCGCCGGGCAGTCACACAGTACATGCTCCGTCGTCTAGTCCCCGTCTAGACATAGTCTGCATTCCTGATCCTCAGCCAGGCCCATCCGATAAAGGTGGTATTTGATCGTGTGGTGACCAGTCAAATAGGCCACCAGCAGTCGCAGATCCCGTCTGCCGAGACCATTCGCCCTCATTACTTTCCCGGGAGAGATAAATCTCCTTGCCTGACGCATTCCCGGAAGCGATACCCAGTATCCCCTATGTTCGCCCAGAGCCCAGTCCTCCATGACGGACTGGACCCCTGCCCAACTTAGTCCACAGAAGGGCTCGGGACCTATCATCCGCGCGTTAGAACCAGGCCTGGGCAGCTCATCAGCCATTTTATTACCCGGGATCCCTGAGTGCCCCGGCACCTAGCAGAGCGTCAATCTGCCCCTTGTCCCCAGCTCCTGTAGCTTTCCACGGCACTCCGCCAACCATTCCCCTATCAAGAATGTTGCCGCAACACACATCAATGGCGCAAATCTCGGCCTGAAAAACACTCGGTGATTCGCCCATTGCCAAAAACCAAAAACAGGTCCAAAAACCCCTGCACCCACTCCGTGCTCCGATTTTGACCCGTCAGTATACCAGGGCACTTCATGGTTTCCCCGACATGGATTCCCAACACTCCAGGACCTTTCGTCCGGAAGGATTGCCCTGAACCTTCTGTTGAAGACCAGTTCCGTGGTCATTATGTTTGCCCTTGTACAGACGGATAGATCTGGAGCCATGTCCGTCAAGCTAGCATGCCCCTGCACCTCAGCAAGTCCCGATGTCAGCTTGATCCCAAGAAGACCGGACATAGCAGTCTTCCTTATATGGATGTGTAGTGGCAATATGCCCACTATAACCTCAAGTGCTGCCGTGGGACATGTGCGCATCACCCCTGTCAGGTCCAGACACACCATCCGCTGCAGCCTGTTGCACTTCCTCATTGCAGTCTCCTGCCGAATCTAAGGCCACCATACCAATGATCCGTAAGTAATTATCGGTCTGACCATCATTAAATATAGCCATTTCACCATACTTGGACTAAAACCCCAAGTTCTCCCAAAGAAGCCTTTGCATGCCCAGAAGGCCCTTACCGCCTTCCCAAGGGTTTGATCCAAGTGCGAGTTCCAGTTGAGCCGTCTGTCCAGAACAATTCCCAGATATTTGACCTCATTGGAATACTCAACCTCAATTCCGTCCACTACCAGCTTCTCAAGCCTGTAGTTGTACCTCCTCGTGAACGGTATCACGACCGCCTTGTTAGGGTTGATACTCAACCCCCTTTCATGGCACCATCCAAGAACCCCATTGAGAGCACCCTGCATCACCTCCGTGATGGTGCTCTCGAATTTTCCAGTCACCACTATTGCCAGGTCGTCCGCATAGCCAATGGCCTGAAGGCCATATCCCTCGAGCTTGACCAGCAGATCATCAATCACCAGGCACCATAATAAAGGTGATAGCACCCCCCCGCCCCTGTGGACAGCCCTTAACAGCACTGATGCTGACACTAGTGTCATTCCAGGAGGCAGTGATTTTCCTTCCCCTCAACATAGCCCCGATCCAGTTGACCGTGAGTTCGTCTATCCGCTTCCGCGCCAGAGCATCCGTGATAGAACCGTAGCTCGTGTTGTCAAAGGCACCCTCCACGTCAAGAAATGCACACAATGCGATCTCCCCATTACGTTGTGCCTTTTCTATCTGCGCAACCAAATGGTGCAATGCCACCTCAGTCGACTTTCCCTTTTGGTAAGCAAACTGCGTTCGGTGCAGTGGTGTGGAAGCCTGCAGTTTTTCCCTGATGTACAGGTCCAGTAGCCGCTCAACACTCTTGAGCAAAAATGCAGTAAGGCTGATAGGTCTATAGGATTTCGACTTCTCCAGCGGCCTGTTGCCAGCTTTGGGAATAAATACAACCCTGACCGTACGCCAAGTAGTCGGAATGTATCCCCAGGTGAAGCCCATTAGCCCGGCGAGTCCCCGGGATTGCCGCCTCGACGTTTGTGTGTTCAGTATCATCCACAACAGTCGAGCCCGGAAAGTGTACCCTCAGCAAGGTTTCCAAAGTCTCCCTGCGGTTTGTCGTGAAGGAACCATCTGTCCCCTCCACCAGACCCACTCCATTTGAGTGTCCCTTGGTCATTACCCTGTGAAGTCTTGCCGCGCTAGGAAGGCCCGCGACACTACTGCAAAAATTCCTCCATGAATCCCGTTTGGATTTACGTAAGGATTTGTTATATTCCGTTAGGGCACCTTTGTCCTCCTGCCAGTTTTTGGTCCGTTTTGCCTTGCTGAATAACCTCCTGACATGCCTCCGCTTCTGTTCCAGCGTCTCATTCCACCATGGAGTCCTACGGCTGGAGCTTACGGGTCGCAATGTCGTACTCCCTCGAAAGGAGGAGAGCAATGTTTCTTCAACAAGGTTGGCTGCTAGCTCAATCTCATCAACAGACCCGATATCTGTCATTAGGAGCTCAGCCTTCCGGTTCACAAGGGACCTGAACTCATTCCAGTCCGTTCGTCTGGGATTGTAAGCGCCCCTACGCAAATCCTCCCCCCCGGTATGTCAAACCTAATATGTTGGTGGTCCGACAGCGAGGCCTCATCCGTAACCCTCCAGTTACGAATTGAATCGCGCAAAGCGCCGCTAACCAGTGTAAGGTCTAATACCTCCTCCCTGATCGCATTAATAAAGGTCGGCTTACAGCCGACATTGGCTATGTCTAAGTTCGTACCTACCAGATATTCCAGTAGTAACTCACCTCTTTTGTTGATGTTGCTGCTACCCCAAACGGTGTGATGGGCATTGGCCGTTGCGCGCGGCTTGTCCACTGACCGATCATAAATCAGCTTACTTGATTGGGATCGTAGTCCCCGGATCTGGCCACTATTGATCCATGGCTCCTGCAAAAGCGCAAGACCGATGTTTCCTTCGGCAAAGATCCTGCACAGCGTGGCCGACGCCCCTTTGGCGTGATGCAGGTTTGCCTGTAGCACCCTAATGGTGCCCATCGCTATCCCTAATGGACCGCTGCACTAATTCCCCCAACCGGTTACGTCGGGGTCCCTTTCCTCGCGACCCTTTGGTCGGTTTCTCTGATCTTTCCCCAGGGTTGGGTGTGCTGCTTTTGGCCGGGGGTTGAGGCCTTCGGACGATTTTCGCCACACTTCCCTTATCTGCCCGTTTATTCCCTCATGCATAAGCTGCCCCGCTGGTAGACGGGCCATCATCAAGGGCGGATTCTCTCCCTTTGATTGGTGACGATTTGCCAGCTTTTTTTGCCGCTTTCTCCGCCGGCTTCTCGTCCTTTTTCTTGCCACCATCCTTTGAACCAGTGTTCTTGAGGTGTAGTCTCACCTGCCCAAAGCAGTAGCTGACCTCTCCTCCCATCTTCACAAGCTTCTGGTAGGAGCAAGTATCCACTGCCAGACGAAGATGGAGGAATTCGCCATGTACCTGTCTTTGAGCCACTGCTCAATGAGTTGCAGCCAAGTCATTCTGAGCCGCTATGAAGGCCAGGACCCTTTCATTGGACTGCTCAAGACTATGTGGGAAGTATCCTCTCACAAAGTGCGTGCGGGGGAATTCTTCTTCAAGGACGATCTTACATTATACTCCTGATTTCTCCTTGATGTAATCAAGGTTGGACTTAGTCCATTCCGCCGTCTCATTGTTGACGCACACGAGCATCAACCAGTCGGTGCGCCGTAGACAGCTTTCAAACTGTGGTTTGAAAGTTCCTGCTTTCTCAATAACCGCCTGAAGAATCGTATTTTTGATCCTATCAATCTGGTCGGCAGTAAGTGACGGAGCTTCAGTTGCTGAGACAAAACCCAGTCTAACGCCCTTTGGCGTCTGGACCTTTTGGGCATATGTCTGTATCGCACATGCACGCTTTGCCGGAGCTCCAGTAGAGGGCGAGTTTTCCGATCGTTCCCTCTTTAATGTTGCGACTGCCGGAGCCCTTGTGGCGTCCCTTAAGGCGTCTTCCCTCGACAGTCCTTTTTTTAAAGCCGCTTTGAATAACCGCCGCTCCCTAGAGTTGAGCTTAACGAATCCCATTCCGGATTCCAGGCTGAGCCCCTGTAAATTTACGCCTCGCACTGTGCTGCCAGACTTCACCGAGTTCAAGCTGCAAGCATCATCCTGCTCAGCGACTTCGGTGTCAGAGCCAGAGGACATTATCTCCTCTTGTGTTATTCTAGGCATTTCGGTCGCGGCACAAGTTGCTGCCTCCGTGGACATTTTGTCCTCCGCCTTCAGGTTGGTACCTCCAACTGCTTGGCCAGTGGCGCTGCCATTGTTGTCGGTTGCCAGGTTGTTTGTTGGGTTGTCCGAGCTAGAAGACAGTACCCCTTGCTGCGGATTTCCGACAGCTGAGGTCGTTTCCTCAGTTCCTTCATTCACAAACCATCTGTCTGCTTCCAGAAGTTTGGTACCAGCGTTAATGTGCCCAATGGCTCCGCTTATGTTGGTGGTTGATGGTTTTAGAGTCTCATCCAACTCATTTTTTTCATTAAAATTCGTATCTCTGGCCATGCATCCATCGGCGTAAGCTGTTCCACCTTGGATTGGGGTGATTTTTTGTAGAGTTGTCTTCTCTCCGCCCGACTACCATTAGCCAGCATCCAGAGCAGAGACATGTCCGTGCTGAGGATCTGTTACCAGCCGTCCCCACGTAGAGGGTATAGTCGCACTTCCAGAAGTGAGACACAGCTACGGCACGATCACAAAGATGCGTGTTAGTCCCCCTGTGTCTCCATCTGGCTGACGGCTATGATTTCTGTTACTTCTGCAAACATTTTTGCGAAATAAAAAAAAAAATTTTAAAAAGATTTTTTTGGAGTAATTTCATTAAAATTAAAAAATTGTTAAACAGGCGGGTCCAAGCGGGTACAAAAGTACATACATGGTTACAAAAAAACACTTTCATTTTTCCCATAGTGGTGTTACTTCTTAATTCCTTTTGATCCGCAAAAGTTCTATTCTACTAAAGTTGAAATTTGACAAAAATATAGTAGTTTAGAAAATATGTCTTAACATCTCAAATATAAATAACACAATAGTCGCAAATATTACCTTTTTAAAATTAACAAGACTACCACGCAGCAAAAACTTACATTGCAAAGTAATAAGTTAAAAAGCTAATATAACGACTCTTCACTACTTGTAGATTGGCATTTCAACTCATTATTTTAATACGGTGATGTCATTGTCAGGATCCTGTGCGAGAATATGATGGAACCGTTGAGGCGTACAATCTACATCTGTAACGAATCTCATTGTCCGATAACCAATTACGTAAAATATTTCCCTTTACATTATTAATGGGATGACCCCAATCCATATGTTTGCTGTTAACATCACCTGCTAGAATGTAGTAATTATTAGTATTTTGCAAATTCATTATTCGAAAAGTTTGTTTATTTCACCTCTGAAATCAGAATTGTTGTTACCTGATGGATAATATGCCGAAATTATGTACAAACATCTACTAGAACACATACCAATCTTAATAATACATGTCTCCAAGATTCTAAATGAATGTATGTATCTATTTGTGTAACTGTCATATTTTATATTGTCCTTTATTAATATTAAGATGCCACCACCGCAAGTAGAATCTTTTCTGTCTTTCCTAATTATATTTTAGTTCTGAAATAGTTCTGAAAACATTGAAATTTTTCTTTGTTCTCTTTTACATGTTGTTTGAATTTATTTAATAGGTCTTTGTCACATTGTGTATCTGTTTCACAGTCAAGTATTGAATAATACCCGAATTGTTGCCCGAATTATATAACAAATGTTACGAAGCAGAATTACTTAGACTTCGGACTCAAGTATAAAATGAGATCGTTTTTTCTCAACACAGGGGAGAAATAACGCACACTGTACTTCATAACAACAAACATACAGAGAAAACTAAACAAACAGACAATAGTGGATAAGAATGTCTTAAACATAAACAAACGTTTAACAATAATAGAAGTTAAACAAGGAGAGATCCTTGTTATAAAAATAAAAAGAAGGTTTAAAGTTAATTAAAGTACTTTATTAATCCACAGCTAGAATTGAATTAAAACTTATTCCTAACTTTATTTATTATTACACTTTTATTTCTGTGGGAAAATGCTTATTAGTTCAAGCCGCATTGCAACACGCGCAGAATTTAATTATGCTGAGTTGCAATGTGATTTAACAACAATTATTATTGAACTTAAATTAGGTGTTAGTAAAAGCGGATCATGCTACAACACGCGCCCCCCTCCTTCAAAATCAGCGTCCAGCTGATCAAGGTTGATGATCTGTAGTGTTCAAGGCTGGCATGGTAATACGACCGAATATTTTATTCCAGATCACGGCTAAGGTAAATACTATAGCAACAATACACAAGAAGGTTGCAGCATTTGACCCAAGAGACAGATTTACATGACGCACCAAACTTTGAATGTGCTTGATATTCCTTTCGTAGAGCTCGTGTAAAAGGTTAGTATCAAGTTTGCGCGTTTCTTCATACACATTAGTTAATAGCGGAGGAAACGCCTGTAGGCTCGTGATTTATCCATTTGTATAATTCCTCTCACCGACCACAACAGTTTCGTTAACAATCCTTATGAGGTATGTATGTGCCATTTATGGTTACAGTGTTCTCCTTAGAAGAAACATTTTATTTGAAATTAGTGACGTATATGAGATCATCTTCTAATAGTTCTATCGTAGTTTATTCATTTGAACGGAATGCACAATTCGCGTTGATTCCTCTAAAATTCTCGACAAAAATCTTCTTGTAGCTTTTCTAGTTATTCTGATGAACAAATAGTGACAATGTTAAGTGATGAGCAGTGATCCTTAATACCATACATTTGCTCGTGCTTTAGGTGAACCGTGTTGAATTTTAAACCCAGCTAGCTATTAAGAGATACGGCAGCTCTTAGGAGAATTTTGTTGTACTTAGTAGTGACGTACCGTTCGATAATATAATTGGTTTCCCATATTCTATTGCTTCGATCTCATTATTGTAGGGGGGCGATTCAACTTCAGAAACAATCTGATGAATTTCTTCCATATTTAATAAATTAGTATTCACAATGCCTCATTTAGCAAGTTGACAAGCCCGTACAATTTCTCCAATGTTCTCCTTGATTGCTATTATTTGGTTTAAAGATTCACGGCCGATTTCTTCTGATTCCGATGCTACTACCTTGTTATTAAATCGGTCGATAAGGTCGTTCATTTTTCGTACTAGCTCATTTGTTGTGACAAACAAATCTTTATTCACAACGTATTGTTGCTCGTTATTTTCTATTAGTTTCCGGCTGTCCAAAACCTTGTTCCAGTCAGTCGCATCCGGGTTTCCGGCTACCCATTTCCATGCAGAGCCAATCCAATCTATAGATCTCCTGTGCCTTGCGATTCCTTTTGTTGTTGTTATTCAGGTGTATGCCTTTTTTAACTGATACCTGAACATCTCTGTGCCCTCTTCATTTTTTGTAGTGGCCATGAATACGTCTGCAGTTGTTCGAAGCATCTCCTCGAATTTTTCCAGTTGGATAACATCTACGATGTTCAGATGTCCTTTAATAAGCCATCCCTCACCGGCTTTAATCGTTACGAGCGGTGACCGATACTCAAAAATGTGGAAGCTTCCAACATTTGTTGAAAGTAAAAAAATACTTAAAAATATAAAATATGGGTTAGTACGGTTAGCTTACAATACTTATGATTTGGTTATCATGCACAGAATTGGACAAGCTTAAGAGCTATTGACTTTTTTGTCTCTTTTTTATTATTTAATAGTAAAGGTGAAAATAAGATATAAATTGACAAAAAAAAATTTTATACTTAATTTGTAATTATAAGTTTTTTTTTGGTTAATATATTTGTTGAGGTCCCACTGTGGTTACTGTTAACATCACGTGCGGTTGATTTTAGTAGAGTTGTTGCACGCATCAGCAGATGTATATGTTGCGTGTGCTATTGCAACGAAACTGACAGACTCGTTGGTTTTTGTGTCAAGCCACTCGCGCCTTTACCTTTCAACCGAACAGAAATCAATTGGCAGTGAACCACCAAATTAAAGTTTGTTTGAAATGAAAAAGATATAGTTACAAAGTTGAAATAAAAGAAACCCAAAAACCAAATAAAGTGATAAAAGAAACAAAAATATAAAGTAAAGTGTTTTTCGTTCGATTGGAAACCATCACAACCAAAAGGCCGACAGCAGTCGGACAAATCATTCAATAATCCAGTGAGCCCTCAAACAATATTTATAACTTTAGCTTTAGACCGGCTTAATATTCTAAGATATCCGAGGTAACTGCAAGGGTTAATATTTTTATGTTTTTACATGTTTGATCTGTGCCTTGTGGTATTTTCTCCCCGTTGAAGTGTGAATAGTAACTCTATTGTTAGAAGATATTTCGTACCGTTCGTATGGAGGTTTGTGCTTTGGCTTAATTTGTCTATCTCTAATAAAAACATCCTGATTCTCACTAAGACCTATTTCTATTAAATCGATCGTTCACCGTCTTATGATTATATTCGATAAGGCCGCGAATGTCCTCATTAACTTGATTTATCAACTGCTGATAATAAAACCGTGGAGATCTGTTAAAAAATATCTGACGGTTTCTTTTTAATTACCGAGTGTATCGTGTTATTATAACGATCTACCGCGAGATTAATTAATTCTTTTGGACTAAGATTTGTATATCCCTCGACAAACACCTATATATCTCAAGAGTTGAATGAAATCTTTCCACCTGTCCATTTACCTCACTCCTTTGTACGGGTGTATAATATATTTCTATGTTAAGTGATCTTATAAAATTTAAAATAATTGGGCTTAAAAATCCCCTAGATAACTTGTCGATGCAACTGATAAACTTCAACCCCTGAATTTCAAAGATGTCAAGATGCAGAATTTCGCATGGATAACTAGGAACAGGAGTTGGCTGAAGTTTAGGTTTACTTGGGTGTCTGTCATATTTATTCAGCTTACAAACTTCGCAGTTCCTTGTGTACTGTTTAACCAGACTTCCCATGCGAGGAAAGTAAAATTGTTCTAAGATCTGTTGCCCAATCTCCCAAGCTCGTTTATGCTCATTCTCAATTATGCTACATATGCTGTCAGGGTCGCTAATATCCTGTTCTAATCGCTGAGTTATCCTTATCTTATAAGAAATGAAGTGAGCCAAATAGACTTCGTTTAATAGTTGATTAAGCATTCAGGTATCTTGATACCATTAATGCAGCTATGATTTAAATACATTTTGAGTGTTTCCGAAGTTATTTGTTCAATGTTCGCATGGTGTCTATTAAAACCAGGATGTGGCTGTATGCTACTGTGTAGTTCCTTGCCCTGCCTGATTATTATATGGCTCTAAAGACGTTCAGAGGAGCCTCGACATGAGGGATTAGGTCACTTCCATCCTGATCAGCACTGTGTACCGTAGCGTCAGATTGAAACTATCTTTCCTCCAAACCCTCGACCGCCGTTATGGTTTCAGAGCCAATTTCAGACGCTGTTACCGTGCTAGCATCGCTAGGAGTATCAATATGGTTCAAATTGGAACCTAGTCTCGAAAGCGCGTCAGCCACTACATTGGACTTGCCGGGTTTATATATGAGTTCATAGTTATATTCCTCTATTCTGGCATTCCGTCTTTTTAATTTAGCGTTATGGTTCTGATTACCAAGCGCGTAAGTAAGCGGTTGGTGATCGGTGAATATTTAAATTTTCTTCGCACCGTAAAGGTAAGAGCGCAAGTTGTCTAGAGCCCAGACGATGGCTAACATTTCCTTCTCATTAGTTGCATAACTTTCTTCAGTTTTACTCAAAGAACGGGAGATATATGCTATTGGTCTATCGACATTCAAATGGTCCTGAGACAAGACTGCCCCAATTGCATAATTCGAAGCATCGGTAGCCAGTATAATGGGTTGATCAAAGTCAGGGAATGCTAGAACTGCATGACATTAACAACATTTTTAATTCATTAAAAGCTTGCAATGCCTCTTCAGTAAGAGTGCGTTCTCCCCTCTTGTGAGATTTGTCAATGGCTTGGCGACCTTCGCGTAATCTTTTATAAATTTCCTATAATATGTCATACCTAGAAAACTGGATGGCTTCCACCTTACCTGGGTCGGCTCGTATTCCATCACCAGAGACTATATCCTAAGAATGATACACAGAAAAAATTAAAAATTTTATCTAATCACCAAATTTGTTCCAAATTCATATAATCAAGCAACCCATTTTTTGATTTTGCACCTATTACCAAAATGATTATATTGATTACTAAAAATTGTAAAAATTTAATATTTTGAATATTTTTTTCTCAATAAATAATATTTTTAAATTTAATTAAAAAAATGTTAAAAAAAACTTTGCCGTTTCAAACAATGTGTTGATTGATTTCGACAATTTCCAACAACAATTTCACAAGTTTGAATTATTTTGTTTTAAACGAAATAATTTTTTGTTATTTAATTAATTTTTTAATTTAAAATTTATTTAAAAACAACTGAAATGTTAATTAAATCAAAATTATATTTTTAATTTTCATTCAACAAAAAAAATAATTGATTCAATTATCACATTAATTAAATTTAAATACTTTTTAAATAATTTTTTTGATTGATAAAAAAACTACTAATAATTTTTTCTGTGTACCTCCGTTTTTAGAAGCTGAGTTTTCTCCAGATTAACCCTGTGCCCTGAAGCTAACAATTTCTCAAATATAGTTTCCGAAGTGATCATCAAAATTTTTCCCAAAGACAATTATGTCGTCAATATAGACGTAACAGATTTTCCCAATGTATTCTTTGAGTATATCATTGATCATTCTTTGGAAAATAGACGGGGCATTTTTCAGGCCGAATGGCAGAAATTCAAACTTACCATTCAAGGTAGATTCGGAATATCGGAATCCTTCATTGGAATTTGATGGAATCCCGACGTCAAATCAAGAGTCATAAAGTATTTTGCTTCACCCAAGCTAGCCAGAGTGGAGTTAATGTCTGGAATGGGATATGTATCAAATATTGTAACAGCGTTTAACCTTTTGAAGTCTATTACCATTCGGTACTGTTTCTCCCCATTCGGCTTGGGTTTCTTGGGCACCACCCAAATCGGCGAGTCATATGGACTATTAGAGGGCTTAATAGTTTCTTGTTCTAAGAGTTCAGAAACCTGTTCCTCTAGCACAGACTGGAGGTTTGCAGGATATGGGTAGCTTTTTGTATATATAGACTCATTAGTAGATGTTCTAATCTCGGCCTTGACTGAAGTCGTAGCTATTTCTCCGGCCTTAAGGGTACCGAACAATGAAGCGAATTTCTCCAGAAGATTCCCTAGTTTGTATGTCACCTCCTCAGGCATGTTTTGAGTAATATTATTAACCTCCTTCGAAAATTTCTCCCTAAGTGGAATGACCATACCGGATTTAATGGTCAGTATATTGATCTTCCTATCAATAATGGCTTCCATCTCCATCGCCGCTGTCCTTACAGAGAAAGGTATAAGGAGCGGTATAGCGCTACCACAAATGTGAGAGCCTATAAAATTCTTGTTGGCTCCCGTATCAACTAGAAACTTTAGTAGCGCCCCGTTAGTTTCGTATTATATATACGGTACGCTTGAAGGGAGACCTCTGACATAAAATTTATCTCAGCGACCTCAGCGTTGTCACTTTCGACAGCGACGGATTGTACAGGAACATGGTTCTGCTTTAAAAAGGGTTCTATCCAATTTTGTTGTTCATAATTATACTCAGGCGCGTTTTCCCGTTCCGTATATGTGTGAAACAATCTTTGCTGTTTAAAGGGATTAGTCACGTTTTCTGATTTCGCATTTCTTTTAAATGTACCTGTCCTGTTCATTTAATTTACTCTTTTTGACCTAACTTCCATTTTCTCTTGAGCTTTGGGAGCATAAGGTCTTGATGGAGCATCCTGTTGTTTTGGAGAATATTTCCACTGCCCGAAATTGCCATTTCTATTAGGAATAAAAGGTCTAGGCGGAACCTGAGGTATTATTTCCCTCCGAGACATTGTATTAATTGGAACGCTTATCTTATTCCGAATATACGGGTGAAGGTCGTACTCTTCAAATTGAGATTTTGCGTCTCCATACACATTGCGTACGCTTCTGGAAGGGTTTTTGGCCTTTGAATAATCCGAAGCCTGGACAGATCACCGTTCAGGCCTCAAACAAAAACATCTAGAACTCGGTTCCTATACGTTTCAACCAGTACGTCCACAGTCTCTTGAGTAATTTTCCGTTTTTATCTTATTGATAAAGAAAATTGATGATTCACTGCAGCATAGAACTTATCCACCTTAGAACCCTTTTGAAGCAATTGATTTAGTTGATGCTCAAGAGTTCTAATATCTCTTTTGTCGGCATAATGAAGCGATAAGCACTCTTTAATTTTTGTCCAGTCATTATCAAAGATACTATAAGAAACTAAGGTAGAATCTGCATCCCCCCTAACTTGTTGTCTAATAGTTTGCAGTATTGCCCTATATATTGGCTTATTCTTAACAATTTCATAGTCGCTTAGGATCGCCTCAACGCTATGTGGGATTCCCGTCAAACGCCTGCAATTCCTTTACGCAGTCCGGAAGCCTGCTTAATTCTCGGAGTTCTAATTCACTCTAAGGAGGACGAGGTGGTTCATTCTGGCTAGTTTCCGTGGAGGAAGAACCAGTTTTACTTTCAAGCAACTTTATCTTAGTTTCCATGGCCTTCATCTGATTACCGGTCGCGTTTAAAGCTCCTGTCATTTCCATTACAGTTTTCTTTAGTTCCTCCATTCACATTTAATTTTTACTTTCATATTTTTATTCATGTTTCACCTTAATATTTCGATATTTATTTTATTTATTAAAAATAAGCGATTGCGCATTTTAATTTCATAAATAATTCTTCTTATAAATTGTAGAGAGTAAGGATAATTCTTATTGAATTTTTCGCCAATCCCTTCATTCTTAATTCTAAGGAAAATTTTATTTTTCTGATTTTTAAGGCGCTCTTTTTCCTTTCGTATTGTGCTTATATTTTTTTCATATTATCAGATGTACTTAGTTATGGTCTTTTGAGCGGAGGAACGCATAGTCCTGTTCCGAAGCCATACGCCGCACACTGGGCTGAAATACGCAGTTTTCGACGATTAATTAAAAAATGAAATTTAAAGTATCGTCAAAACCGATTGCAGTTGCTTACAGCCTATAAAATTCTACATCACTAGCTGAAAAATTAAATATCTAAACTGCTCTGGTGTGTTTGCAGTGAGAAATCAAAATTAAAGTTTTTTGCATTTTTTTTGAAAAAAAAAAGACAGAAAAACTAAGTGTTTTTGTTTTTGTGATTTATATTGGAAGTCCATAAAAAATTTTAATTTTCATAGTTTAAGTGGACATATAGTTATTATTCGTGTACATTCGTGTCGAGATTTGTGGTTTATTTTACGAAATAAATATATATCTAATATGTTGCAAAAATTTAGACTGCATTTTTGTGCATTTTAGAAGTTATGCATTTGTTTATAAAAAGTGTCGTTCCGCTGATTTACTAACAAAAAAATATATGGTCTGGCGATTGCTGCTGTTATTATTACTGTTTTTGTGTATTAATTGTTGTTGTTCATGTTTTTAATAATATTCTTTATGTTGTTGTTGTTTTTTAATAATATTCTTTATGTTTTTAAATAATGATAGTGTTGTGAAGTTTGAAGTTATCGGTTAAAACGGATAATTTTTTTTCTCTACGTATAGGAACAAGTTCAAACGTTTTTTTTATACTCGTCGGAGCTTGTACGATATAATGATGAATTCAGGCTGTCAAACTTTGGATGAAAAGCTAAAATTTTTAAAAGAAGAAATGAAAAAACGCACAAACTGCTCAGAGTCTAGTATGTGCGATTTGAATGAACGAGTTAATGCTTTCTTTTATGACTTCAAATCTAGATGGAATAAGGTGCATAGAGTAAATACACGGTTTATGGCTGCGAATAGGAACTGGTTGGAGTCCTCTATTGGGTTTTCTCATGCTCAGACTGGAAAACGTGGTAGAAAAGAAATTTCTTTTACCGAGTCAAGTGAATCGAGTAAACATAAAAGAACAAAGGTTTTAAAAGATACCACAGCATTGCCAGTGTTAGCTCATGCTACACAGATTAAATTAAGAACATCAGGGTACATAGAAGAATCGAAGATGCTGCGTGGATTCACAAATGTGTCACTATCAAAAAATACACCATCAGCAGCGAGTTCAAAGCAACCACTAGCGTCTGAGAAAATGTCTAATGTAAAAGCATTGTCTGTTTTTGTAGAAGCTAATCTATCTCGACACCAGTACAATATCATTAGACAGTCTGCACCTGAGAAGTTTCCCTCATACACAAGTATTAAAAATGAAAAACAAAATTGTTATCCATTGCCAACGAGCCTTAAAATAAGCGATACTTTCGTTCAAGTTATTTTACAAGCTCTTCTTGATCACACAGTGGAGCGACTAATACAACTTAAAGAAAATTTTATTGAGCATAAATCAAATATAATATTATATACAAAATGGGGTTTTGATCGAAGCTCTGGCCATAGTTCATATAAACAGGCCTTTCATGGCTTTGATGCTAGCGATTCATCGGTATTTTTAACCACATTTGTGCCACTTAGACTTATGCTAGAGGAAACGGTTATTTGGCAAAATCCTCGACCATCCTCCACTAGATTTTGTAGACCTTTGAAAATTGAGTTCATAAAGGAAACTTCACTTGTGTCAGTTAGTGAAAAAAATAGAGTGGAAGAAGAAATAGTAAATTTGAAATGCTCAACTGTCGCAATCGGTGATAAAGTTATGCAAGTGAAGCACAATTTAATTGTGTCAATGATAGATGGAAAGGTTCTTAATGCTATAACTGGAACTATGTCAACACAAAAGTGTTACTTATGTGGCGCCACTAGCAAAAACTTTAATAATATAGATGCCATGATTAAAAGGCCTGTGAAAACAGAATATTTAAGATTCGGTATATATGTTCTTCATGGCTGGATCAGATTCTTTGAAAGTCTTTTACATATTGCATATAAAATGCCTTTAAAAAAGTGGCAGGCTAGAAGTGATTTAAAAAAAAATCGTTGCTGAAACAAAATTAGAAATTCAGAAACAATTTCGAGAGGCTATGGGTTTAATCGTTGACAAACCTAAGCCTGTAGCCCGTTTCTGTATTTCTCACATCGTAAAACTTTTCGCATGAAACGTGTGAATTGCAACAAAAATAGTGTGAAATGAAACAAAACATGGTTTTTCTCACACAAGTGTTTCTGTATCTTTTTTTTGGGAGAATTATCTGTCATTTAAATAATTTTCCAGCAATTATTGGAAGGATGCGAGAAAAAGTGTTTCTATAACAATATTTTGCGAAAAGTTTCTTTCAACAACTGTCAAAATAAGTCACATTTGAAATTGATGGCGAGAAAAACAAAATGTAGATATTTTGAATTTAAAATATGTTTATTACTATTTTTTTAAAATAAATAAATAAATAGAAGGAATATAAATGATGAATGCATAATTTATATGATGAAAATAAACAAAAAACAATTGTTATATTTTTTTATATGAAATTTTTTTAGCCTTTTTTTGTTTTGGTTTTAACCAGTGTTGCCAGATAAATTTGTGTCAAAATCGTCAATTTCCTGAGAAAAAAATAAAAAAGATCGTCTTTTTTGTTTTAAGAATCGTGCAATTTAAAATCAATTTTAAACAAATTTGTTTCGACTTTTATTTTTTAAAAAATTATTTATTTTCTTTAATCCGATAACAATTTAAAATTGTTATTTTTCCCTGGAGAAGTTACACAAAGGCATGAGAAAATATAATTTTAAACAAAAAATAAAATAAATATTTTTACAAAAGCAAAAAGAAACCAAGCTTAATAAAATAAACATACATCTTTTTTAAAATAGATATAGACATATTTACAAAAACCGAGATCAAAATGGAAAATTTTTAAATTAAATCAGCTTTGATAACAGTATTATAAATATTCTGGGTTCTTATGGAATTGATAGTGAAAACGTTGTTTTATATTTATATCGTATGTAGTCCGAAATAGTATATTATTGAAATTAACTTTATCGGTTTACAAATGGCTGAGATATAAATCTTAAATTTACCTATTCCTATAATATTTTTTTTTTTACCTGAAATAAATAAACGGGTTAAAGACCCAGCAAAATATTCGCCTACAAAATAATATGTTAAGTAATCAGAAACACATAAAAGCACTACATACAATTCTACTGAAAAACTAATGAATTTTACAAGGGTTGTGCCGAAATGAACAAATTCAAAAGTAAGTAATTTTTTTTATCTAAATACATCCAGAAGAAAGTAGTTTTTGAAGTTCTTATGGAAGAAAGCTACTATATAACGAGTGAAAGAAGCTATCCATTTTGAAAAAGTTTTTACTGGGAGACAAACAAATTTCTTTCTTGCCGGAATAATGGTTTTGGCACAAAAGTGTACATATAAGATAAGAATATCAAATATCAATCATATTTTGTATATCGTCACCTAAAAGACGAAATAACCTAAATGCAGTTTTCAAAAGTTTACAGGAGAGGGAACAAACTTTGTAAAATTGGAACTATCAACGATATTGAAACGAAAATTACACATTTTGATTAAAATGAAACCAGTAATATATATCGGTTGAGAAAATTTTGTTTTTCTTATCACAGCTTATGTTATGACACTTAGGTTTTTTGGAATTGTTAAAATCTGAAACAAAATAACCTATCTGCAGTACTAATTAGTATGAATAAATAAAAATTTCTTTATACACATGAATATTATATACATTAAATAATTACAGTAGTAGTTTCTTTTACTGGTTTAAGCAAAAACAAGTACTTAATGTTTGTTTAAATTACACTATGCAACAAAATTAAACTTTTATCGTGATTTTTGATGATATATTTTTCTTTTTTTTTGTGCGTAACGGTCCTCTAGGTACAAAAACATTGTCATTTGTAATATTACATGTTCAAAATTTTACACACATATGCGTTATGATATATGGAATAAAAATCCATAAAAAACTCAATTTTGAAATTTTTGCAGATAGGTTGTTAGGTCTTTATTATGACGATATGTATATAAGAAGTATTAAATCTTCAAAATAAGCCAAGTCGGTCCATTACTTTCCCTCGAAATTTTGCTTTTGCCGATACATTTTTTATGGAAGAGACAAACAATTTCGAGGACAATTTTCACAATAGGGATAAATATAAAATTTAACCCTTGTTTCTAAAGAATTTTTTTTTCTAATAAACAAACATATAAAAATATTTACAATTATCTTATTTCGAAGACTAAGGGGCTTATAGTGTAAAACGCAACGCCAACAATTTCATTAAAAGCAAAAACAAAAATATTTTATAAATTTGTTGTTGCTTTCTACAGACATTCATATTAGTTTTTTTCAATTTTCAACGCCACAAAATAGAAGTGTTTGAAATTTAAAAATTCAAGATGAATTTCTATAGAAAGTAACAACAAAATTATAAAATATTTTTCGTCACTTTTTTAGAAAAAATCATCAAAACGTCACTTTGTTAATATCGGAACAAAAAATCGTCAAGATGACGATAGCTCGTCAAATCTGGCAGCCCTGTTTTTATTATATTTATTTCTTTTGTTGACGTTTCGCTTTTATTTGACACTTAATTACTGGAAATATTCCAGTATAAACAGAATTTGTTGTGTCTGTTTTCGCATTCAAATACAGAAACACTTTTATCTCATAAAACGAGAAACGATGGAATTTTAAGAAATTTTACGATGCGAGAAATACAGAAGTGAAAACTTTAAAATATTTGCACACAATACAGCCAGACTTTTTGTTGAAAAATATCCATGGCACCCACTTTGCACAAGTACCTAATACACGGTGCCGAAATTAATAATGCTCCCTTACCCATTGGGCTATTATCGGAAGAAGCGCAAGAAGCTCGGAATAAGGATTTTAAGAAATATAGAGAGTTTCATTCACGAAAGTGCAGTCGGGAAAAATCCCTTAAAGATGTTTTTAATTTATTCTTAATAAGCTCGAGCATTCGAAAGTTGCCTCCAAAGAAGAATCAAAGTTTGCCAGAGCAGGCAATGGATTTAATAATACCTCCAGTTCCAAGCAAAACCAATTTGTGTGATCAAAATGATGATAATGATAATGAGGATAATGATAATGAGGATAATGATAATAAGGATTATGATGATGATGATGACGATAATGATGATGATGATTAAGTAGATGGTAATCATGATCACGAAAATAATTACTTTTAGGTTGTCATATGTTATCAATATTTTAACTTAAATTCCCTTATTTGTAATAAAACTGCACTGAAATATACTTAAAAATTAAAAGAGTGTTTTGAATGAGAATTTCACATTTTCCCAAAAGCCAATCCTTATTATTTTGTTTGTGACATAATTATTTTTTACGCACTGGATGCTCGGAGTTCGACATCGCAGCACTCTGACACCACAAGGGTGTCAGATTGGTCACGTTTTGTTATAGCAAAATTCTCACCTTAATATCCTTTTTCAAAAAAAATTAATTTTTTCAGCAATTTACTCTCTTTTTTTTATTTTTTACGTTATTTCCTTTTTATAACTGAATTCATTTATTTTTTATTTTACATATATTATATTCTGGAATTCATCTTTTAAAGCTATTTCGCACTTAATTCATTATATTATTTGGCATTATTTTTATTATCGTTCTTTAAGTTGGAGGATCGTTTTGTCCGTTTTCGAACGGTAATCACCGACGTACTAAGGAACGATTTAGCTCACCCCGCGATTTTCCAACATTTTAATTATTAAACGAACGATCTTACTGAGTAGTGTATGTTCTTAAGTTTACTACAACTTGTAAGGATCTGTGAGTCTATTTTCGCTTTTTGAAGGAAATATACGCGTTTTTCCAAAAGGACCTATTTATGTTAATGACATAGAAAAAAAATTATTTTTCCACATTATATCGCAATTTACAGCGCAATAGCTTCTTACAATTTCCTTATGGTATTATCACAGATATTTTATTATATTTAAAAAAAATTATTAATATTTTTTTTTGTTTTCCTTTATTTTTGGCCACTTACTTTTATTTATATTTATATATTTGCTTATATATACTTAGCTGGTGAGGCCTAACTCCATTTGTGAAAATAAAAATGCAAAATTTTTTATTTAATTTTTCCCGACGTTTCGGGGATTCGTCTATTAATATAAAATAAAACCATCAACATTTAATAATACAATAAATTGAATGTAACTAACTTGCATTGAAAAAAAAACAATTTTGTATTACATTAATATATTTTTTAAATAATAAAAGCCACAGCTAGTGTCGTCATCTACTGTTTTTCAAAACAACTCTATAACAGGCGCTTAAATTGTCAGTATCTTCATTTTTATTCATTGTTCTGTTTATTTTCTGTTGAATTCTTAAGCTTTCTGTAGTATATCTTTTCCTCACGTTATTTACCTTGTCTAGTATTCTTATGTTGTCAAAATCAGGTTTATGTTTTGTTTGTAATGTGTGTTGTGATAATGCAGTGCTTTCTTTGTTTTTGTTTATGTCTGATTTGTGTTCTCCCATTCTTGTCTCCAGATTTCTTTTTGTCGTCCCAATGTTAACTAAATCACAGCTGTTGTTGTTATCTCCCTTGCATGGTATTTCATACACTACATTATTTTGTTGTAGTTTATTGGCGTTTTTGTATGTGTAAATATTGCACTTAATGTTTTGTTTGGTTTTTAAGCAAAGCTCATGTCATTATTATCTATTGCGCTTTTTATGTTTTTATTGTCCGTGAGGCCCGGTATGTATTTTACACTGTAAAAATATTTTTCCTATTATCAATGTTTCCATTTATGTTTGTTATTATAGGTTTATAGGCAGATATTAGATTTTTAATTAAATGTGTAGGAAAAGCATTATCTTTAAGTACTTTCGTGATTACATGTTTATTTTTGTTATGGTATTGTTCATCACTAATATCAAGAACTCTACGTATAAAATTTTTTGCAGTATTTACTATTTGAGATTTTGGTTGAGTAGCGTTGAAATTGATAATTCTGCCAGATGATGTATTTTTTGCATACCAATCAATCGTTATTTCATTGTCCCCTCTTTGTAATTTTGTGTCAAGGTATGCTATTTCTCTGCTCGTTTCAACTTCAACGGTGAATTTAATTTTCGGGTGATACCCGTTAAGTGCTTTAAGTACATCGTCTTTGTCATTAATATCTATTACAGCCAGTATGTCAACTACGTACTTTGCCACATATTTAATGTTAACGTTCTTGTTGTGTAATTCTGCCAAGGCTACGTCAAGTTAATTATCCAATACAATATCGGCAATAGTAGGGGAAAGGGGATTTCCCATTGGCATACCGAAAATCTGTTTGTATACCTTGTTATTGTATGCAAAGTAGTTGTTGTCAATCAAACAGAATTTCAGTATTTCCAAGAATTTTGATTTTGGTGTGCTAGTTTTCGTTTTAATAGTGTCCCATTGGTCCATAATATTTTTTATTGCTGTGTAAACAGGAACATTGGTGAAAAGGGAAACGACGTCAAAAGAAACCAATGTGTCATTCTCATCAAGGGTGATGTCCTTAAGCTGTTTTTTTTAGTTCCAAAGAGTTTTTATCATTATATTTTTCCGAGATGATATTTTTGAGTATGAGTCCTATGTGTTTGCTTAACTCATAGCACGGGACTTGAATAGATGATAGCCAAGTATCTATATATTTATCCCTGTATAATTGACTAATAATGCTGTTATTAGTTCTGGCTAATTCGCTGGTAGGGTCCGTATTCATAACCTGGTAAGTATTTTTGTCCTCAAGTAATTTTTCCATTTTCCTTTTATATTCTTTCTTGTAGATTGCAACCGTTTTGTTTCCTTTATCCGATTTCATTGATTTTTTTATTTTAATTTGATGAAAAAGAAATTCATGCAAGTGTGTGAAATAGAGATGGCAAAATCGGGAGTTGCCTGGCAATATCATTGAATATCGTTAATTATATGGTAATGAAGATTGGAATAGTCAATACGAACGGTCGACTTTTATCGTGCTGCAACAAAAATATCAACATTTACCATGTTAGATTGCCCAAAATTTTTTAAATTTAATATTACTAAAAAAAGCAAAAAAAAAATTCTTAAAACTGTGTAAATACCAGAAAGAAATATTGAAAAATAATTAGGTTATTAGTGAAAATAATCTAACCAAAAACTATAAATACAAAATATTATAAAAATGAATAGAATAGAATAAAAAACAAAACTATGTGTGTATGTGGACAATGCAACACCAGTTTGGTATCAAAGTATGTGACGCGCAAAATAGAAAGGGACCTAAGGGTTTTGGAGCGCCATTTTAAAGATTTAAATACGTGTATCTTTGGTGTACCATCACTGAGCGTATTGGTATTGGTCTCATTTGAAAGCGACACATGTCATGACGTCAGTAACTTGTTGGTCAACCCAAAACGCGCAAAGGTCGTCCCTACCTCTTGTTTTGTGTAGTTGGTTTTTACTGTTCCCTTTACCTTACTGGTCCCTTTCTCTATGCGCTGTCACATATGTGAAATGTTTTTTGTGTAATTCTCAGTACAGTTATAGGGCGCCAATTTAAATAGTTTTAAAGTTAACAAAAATATTAGAGCAATTAACTGGGTTGAATTAGTAAATCGAAATATGAACACTAATGAAATCTTTAAAAAAATGTATGAATAATCCAAAAAACAGTGTAATAATAGTAATAAAAGAAAACGTAGAAAAGTCAATCCATCGATGATTGCGGAATTAATAGAATATTGTGAAATTCGGGATAAACTTTATATCAAATGGCTAAATAATAAAAATAGCAAAAATTACGAAAATCATTATAAAAAATTTCGAAACTGCCTAAATGAAAAATATTTAATGCAAAAAACTATTACTTTAGAAGAAAATTTCAGGAAAACGCAAACAATATAAGAGCTACATGGCAATTGGTATTTCATTTACCGTTAGAAAAATTACAAATATGTATTGATGTTACATTACTTAACTCGTTTTAGAATGATTTTTTTTTAATCTTTCTTGTCGAAAATTACAATATGTATTCAAAGCTTAATCCTAAATCTGGGATCACACGATTGCCGCAAATGCACCAATATGACACAATTTTGATTGTCCTTTATTGACGCACACTAAAGAAATTGCACTAATCAAATATTCTGAAATCACACGATTGCTCTGTTTTATACAAATTTAATTGCCGGTAGTTGGTACAAAGTGAAATGGGTACAATAATTGCCGCAGCACAGTCACACGATTGTTATTACTTGACAACTGCGAAAACAGGTGTTGTGATAGCTTTTTTATTTGTTTGGAAGTTCTAGTTGGTATGTTCACTAAAAACGAAAATTTTTTTCATAGGTACTCTACAATTTTTTGTTAAATAGTTTTATGTGAAATATTTTAAGAAAAATTTATGAAATTCCAAAAATTAGTTCAACAATTTCGAATGTTAACATTTGCATAGAAAATTTTTATGAAATAATAAAATTTAAATAATATTATTTAAATATCAGTAACTAAATTCTGTAACTTTATTAATTTAACTACCGATATCGTTTAGTAAAGAGAAATCTCGGCTACTTTAACAAATTTTTTATCCTCGTTTTCAAGATAACAAATATTTTCTTTAAGAAATATCAACGACAAATATCTGTAAAAGAAATAATACTTAGTTTTATTAAATATCTTTAATAAAAATATTCGCACTTAACAGCTACATAGTATGCTTGTGAACATATGTACATATTTGTTAACCCTTATGCACTCCTTGGGTCAATTTGACCCAATTTTGGTTTTCAAACGCAAAATTTGTCCCTTTTAATATAAGATATGGACGTGAAACTTCAATTTATCCATTACAGGGACAAAAATTATAAATTTAAATGAAAAAAATAGAATTTTAGTTTTTCCTTCCCCCTCCAAAAAACACGATTTACACACATTTAATATCCTTTGGGTCAATATGACCCAACATGCGATATTGCAAGTTTAATTCCACTTTAAAATTTGTTTTCTATTGAATTGAGTTCATCTTCATTCAGAATCATCGATAAATAATTTTTTTCGGTCAAATAATCAATAGAATCGCTTTTGGTTTTATTTCACTTAAATATGAAATGCTGTTAACATTTTATTGTTGGGTCATATTGACCCAAAGGATCATAGGAAGGTCATATATCCAAGGGATGCAGAAGGGTTAATAACAAACATTTAAAAAACAAGTAAGTCGTTGCGACTGACGGCATCACATGTAACGTGCAACGTGTGTATTCAACAAACAAGTGATTGTGTCAAGATAAATACTAAGTGAGACTGGCGCACTCACTCAATAGTTCATAATATTTTTTTTTTTTTTAATTTAATAATTTGCAAAAAAAATTTGGTGGTTCTTTTCAAATGTTATTGCGTTAAGATGACTGACTGACTGTAGCCCGGAGTTAAGTCGCCAGTCTAAACAAAGAGAAAAATTTATTAATCAAAATAAACTAAAAATTTGGTAGAAACAAATATAAAAACAAGTAAGAGTGCTATATTCGGCTATGCCGAATCTTATATACCCTTCACCATGGTTTGGAAAGAACAGAAGTTTATATATATATTTAAATATATGTATATATATATATGTATATTTATAAAATATATATAGTTTAGTTTTATTTAATTATTTGCACATGATTGCGTGCTATTAAATATATTAAAAGTTTAATTAATGTATAGCACGTTAAGTTTTGATCGAATTTCAGTATTTGGTCATACCGACATCTTAAAGTATAAAATTACCATTTACTTTGGTGATAAAACTTGTAGTCGGGAAGTTCTATGGTTCACGAAAATAGGTATTAAAAAAAAAAACTATATTTTTGACATTACTTTTTTTCTAAGTTTCCGAGTTTTTCTTAAGATTTCCGATATTTTGATATCTAAAACGTATGAATAGGTCATAATACAGCTCTAAAATTTTAGCTTTTATAAAAATGTTAATGTTTTTAGTCCTTTTTTGGAGTATTTTGCACATAACTTAACCATTTTTAACCGATTTGGCAGATTTATATACCAACGTGCTTAAAAATAATATTTCCATTAAATTGGCTTTTAGGCATATATATATATACCTACATATGTGTACATATATTTAAGCAAACTTAATTATAAAAAAAAAACAAACTTAATTATAAAAAGAGTAACTTTTGGGATTTCAGTATTTTGATTATAACTCATCCATTTTTTAACCGATTTGACAGATTTATATACCGACGTGTTTAGCAAGAAATTTAACATTTATTTGTGTTATAAAACTTGGACTCGGGAAGATCCATGGTTACCGAAAATGGGTATTTAAAAAAAAAAAAAATTAATTTTGGTCATAACTTTTTTGTATCTGAACCGATTTTCCCGAGTTCTTTATAAAATATGTTCTACTAAAAATTTCCGATATTTTGGTATATAAGTCATATCCATAGGACATATGACAGCCCTAAAATTTAGGTTTTTATACAATTTTTAATTTTTTTTGTACGGGAGGTACCACGCCCACTTCTCCAATCCCGCCCACATTTTGTAGGGTGGTGTATATTGACAACCTTAATGTTTGTACCTAATTTGGAAACTTTGGCTCTTGCCGTTCTCCAGATATACAGAAAAAAGCAATTAAAATACAACAACAACAAGGGATTTTTGGAAAAAATTAGAGGCAGTCGTGGTTTTTTGATCATATCTCAGCCATTTGTGGACCGATCTTGCTGAATTTCAATAGCAAGAAATGGTGGACTATATGTGACATAAATGTAAAACAACCTAGCCGCTATCATGTCTGGATTATCCGGAAAACACATATCAAACGTAAGACGGACAGATGGACAGACGGACATCGTTAAATCAACTTCTCTTCTCATATGGACCCAGAATATATATACTTTATGGGGTCTAAAATCAATATTGTGGAAATTACAAACGTTATGACAAACTTATATATACCCTTTTACACCTGTGGTGAAGGGTATAAAAATTAAAATGCATAATAAATATACATATTTATCTTCATTACTTGCTAAAGGAAACACAAAAACGTAAAATTTATTTTAAAAAGGCAAATATTGGCGCGTATTGTGTTGTTTGATTGCCGCACAAGAAGGCAATAAATATTGGGCCGCGTGAATAAAAAGGTAGCTTTAGCTAATACTTGAAATTTTGAAGTTTAAACTAGCTTTGAGGTGAATAAAAATTTGAGTTAAAGCTAGTACTTTATACTGACTAGTAAAAACTAGTTTTCCTAGTGTTGACTCAAAAAATGTGTGAATAAAAACGAGTGAATGCTTAAAAAGACTAGTTTTTGCTTAATTTTTTTAAGCTTATGATTGGGGTGCTTGAATTATGTATTTTGCAACAATATTTAAAAAAAATTGATTTTTTTTGTTTAATTTTATGAACGTTGGCCAAAGAAAAGAATATCTCCTAAGAGCAGATTTTCATCCAGAAGTTTATTTAAAATTATTTATTTTTCGGGAAAATATCTAAAATGGTAAAATCTCTGTAAATGTCACATATACATTTAAATATGTACATATCCCTGCAGGAAATGTCACTAGTGAATTTCTACTGATTCACTGTTGACACAGTCACCAGTACTAGTGACATATTATACCCCAGGCAAAGTTATTTACAATAGACATTTAACATGTGCGTGGCATTGGAAATCTACTACTGACGTTGGTACTACTGACTAGGTAGTTCCATTGGGAACATATGTAGACATTGAAACCAGAGAATCGCTAGTACATTTTAGAAAAAGTAGTTTACACTTTTTGTAAGAATACGAAGTCATAACAATCTTTTTTTTATCATTTCTTCAGCTTTTATAGGAATTGTACTTCTCAGTTGTTATTGATAAAATCTTTTTCGTATTAAATCCAAATATAGTGGCAAATGTAATGTAGTGTAGACACTTCGTTGACAATGTCACCAATATAGTCGACAAAACTGGTGACTTGGAGACACTTGCACCAAGGTTTCCTTCACGGATGTTTGAGTTTACCACATCAAAAGAATTACTTGAAAGCAAAAACAAAGTCATAAATACATTTTATTTTTGTTGTTGGTTTCTACAGAAATTCACTTTTTTGTAGATTCAATTTTTTTGCAGATTCAATTTTTTTGTAGAAAGCAATTTTATAATTAGGGCTATAATTGTTATAAATTTTTTTAAAACAAGTTACACAATAATAAATAACAATCATTGATAAAGGTCGGTACAGACTTTTGCCATAGAAAGTCTGTGTTGCATTTTTTAAATAAAATAAAAACAATTTTTGAAAAGGAAAAAATGAAATAAAAATATCAATACACAGTACTTGTTAACGCTTCAAGACATAAAAAAGGAAATAAAAATTTTTTGTACTTATATTCTGTTTTATACATTAATATTTTTGAAAATAAGTTTAAAAAAATTTAAGTTTTTGACATTTTTGACATTTTTGCACTTTGTAATTAATTTAATTTAATGGTCACATTTTCCAGCGTTTGCTTCCCCTTTTAAGCACTAGCTATCTAGCACTAGCAAAGAGTTATTCACACTTTTTGTAGTTTAAACTTTTCAGCATAGCTAGTACTGAAAAGTAAAAGTGTAGACACTTCGTTGACAATGTCACCAATATAGTCGACAAAACTGGTGACTTGGAGACACTTGCACCCAGGTTTCCTTCACGGATGTTTGAGTTTACCACATCAAAAGAATTACTTGAAAGCAAAAACAAAGTCATAAATACATTTTATTTTTGTTGTTGGTTTCTACAGAAATTCACTTTTTTGTAGATTCAATTTTTTTGCAGATTCAATTTTTTTGTAGAAAGCAATTTTATAATTAGGGCTATAATTGTTATAAATTTTTTTAAAACAAGTTACACAATAATAAATAACAATCATTGATAAAGGTCGGTACAGACTTTTGCCATAGAAAGTCTGTGTTGCATTTTTTAAATAAAATAAAAACAATTTTTGAAAAGGAAAAAATGAAATAAAAATATCAATACACAGTACTTGTTAACGCTTCAAGACATAAAAAAGGAAATAAAAATTTTTTGTACTTATATTCTGTTTTATACATTAATATTTTTGAAAATAAGTTTAAAAAAATTTAAGTTTTTGACATTTTTGACATTTTTGCACTTTGTAATTAATTTAATTTAATGGTCACATTTTCCAGCGTTTGCTTCCCCTTTTAAGCACTAGCTATCTAGCACTAGCAAAGAGTTATTCACACTTTTTGTAGTTTAAACTTTTCAGCATAGCTAGTACTGAAAAGTAAAAGCTAGTGCTAGTACTTAGTACTAGCTAGTATAAGCTACATTTTTATTCACTCGACCCATTGGTGCATTTTTGTAATTTTTATTGACGCGCGGTTCCATAGCAAACAGTCACACGATTGCCGCACCAGTTGTGCATTTTATTGGTAAAAGTATGCACAATATTGTCTTCGATTGGTACATGAGCCAATTGGTTGTGCAGTCACACGATTGGTGTATTAAAAAGTGTGAAAATTGGTGCATTGCGGCAATCGTGTGATCTCAGCTTAATTCTTATTTGTATTTGTTAGCCATTACCAATGTAACCGCTAGTTAATTGCATTCAAGTGTCAAAAAAACCTGCTATGCTCAAAGTGTCGGATCTTTTAGCCTCCGGTGACCTTTGAACTTAATTAGATCTTGAGCGATGTAGTTGGGATGGACCATTAGTTTATCTGTATTTGACTGAATACTTTTTAATTTCTTTCTGGATAGTAGAGATGTTAAGATCTCTGTGGATAATGTCATTACGTATACGTTACGTTGTATACGAATTACAATGTGAAGGAAATGACAGACAGGGATGCGAACTAATTTACATAGGAGCAAAACGTACACTGGAGACAAGAATAGGAGAACACAAGATGGACATAATGCGGAGAAAAGAGACAACAGCGCTTGCGCAACACATCCTACATACTAGTCACACAATCAAGTTCGATGATACTAACATTCTAGATATGGAAAACAAAGAAAGGAAGAGATACACAATTGAAAGCCTTAGAATACAACAACAAATTAAGAAAACAATGTATTAAAATGGAAGACAAGAATAACATAAATGCGAGTTATATTGTTGCCATCACTTAAGCTGTTATATATTTAAAGTTTAAATTAATATGTGTTTAAATATTAAAATTATGTTTTATATTTGTATGCTTGTATCCTTGGTACATGTAAAACTTTATAATGTGATTAAATTCCATATTGTAAGTATGAATTGTTTATGTGTAACATTATTGTACTTATTTTATAATTTTTAAATAAGCATTCCCTTGAAAAAGTTGACAAACAAACTACACGACGCACAGTGCTGTCACCCATAGACATAATAAAAAAAAAAACAATTTTTATATTGTACTTAAAAATGTACAGATCGATAGATAACAAAATAATTCAAATTAATTTTGCAGAATTTTTAAAATTTAACTCTTTTTGGCGGCTCTAGAGGGCGCCAACGTTTGAGAATTTTGAAGCACGAGATTGGAATTTTAATAGTTAACTATATTTAGAACTAACAGTAAAAAAAATTTTATTGAATTTTTTTCTCATAAGTGTTTTTTTATTGGTTTGAAAATGGTTAAGCTCTAAAAATTTTTTAAATTTGATGGAATATTAAAAAAAAAAGAAAAATACCGTCTATGGGTTTTTTCTGTTTTCGAATATTTAGACTGTTTTCTAATAACAACAAGAAAAACAATTGAAAAAAATTTTACCACACCTTGAAAAAAAAAATTTTTTTTTTAAATGGCTATTTTCATGATTTTTGCTTAAATTTTCATAGGTTTTAGGAGTTTTAAAGACAATAAACTACAAATACTGTGAAATATAAATTCAAACTAATACCGTTCAATAAAAAACAACAAAAATCAAAATTATATAAAAAATTGTTTGTGTTTGTCTGCGTGGTACGGCATAAGAGGACGCTAAAGTCACAAATGCCCATGGTTTTTTATTGTTTCAAGAAAATAATTGTAAAAAATTTATTTTCTGGATTACGAGGTTCAAATTACTATATTCTAAATCAACTAGGTGAATTATTTTCCTATACATATTTTTTAATGGTTTAAAAAATGCTTATTATTTACTTAAGCTCTAAAAATTTCTTAACTTTGATGGAATATTAAAAAAAAAAAAAATACCGTCTATGGGTTTTTTCTGTTTTTGAGCATTGAGACTGTTTTCTAATAACTACAAGAAAAACAATTAAAAAACTTTTACAAATGTTTTTTAAAAAAAAGCTATTTTCGAGATTTTTGCTCAAATTTCCATAGATTGAATTAGTTTAAAAAAATAAACTAGGAACAAAATAAGAAATAAATCGAAATATATATACTATGGAATTAGATTAATTGACCAGATAAATTAAAAAAATTAGTATAAAAGTTGTGTCTGTTTCTTTTTGTCGCTACAAGATGACGCTAAATTAGGGCTGCCAGAAGTCTGAACCCGTCGACCAGGACACTTATAATACAAATCACAAACGAACGTTTAACAAAACCTTTTATACTCCAAGACCTTGCTTAATAAATAAAAATGAACCCCAACAAATTTGTATGTTGATGCATTGATACAACCATATATTTCAGAATTAATTCCAACAATTAAATATAAGATACAAAACCTTACTTGTAATTATGGCTGTTTTCCTAAACGCCTGCTGCATTGTAGTAATACATGGCAACATGTTCTTAAATGCAACCATAAAAATTTTGACAATGCATTAAGTTCCGAAATGCAACTTTGTAGTTGTCACTGCGCAGAGAAAAGCAAATAAAGCACTTAAAATAATGTTGATGCATACCATATTCATATACAATACAACGTAGGTAAAGATTTAAGTACACAATGCATCAACACGGTGTTGATACATTATGAACACACGCTTAGGAAAACAGCCTCATATATAAAAAACATTGAAACGTTAGCTTAACTTTATTGAAAGCGATTAGTTAAACGATATTTACCCCAGGCTACAAGCAGAAAGCTTAACTCTGTTCATAATAAAATTCAGCAAAAACTAAATTTGTTTTGCATTGACCTGTATTAAAAGACCAGGACAATTAGAGGACGGACCAGGACGCCACGACATTTTGTCTAAAAACCAGGACAAATCCTGGAAAACCAGGACATATGGCAGCCCTACGCTAAATTCACAGATGATGTTGGTTTCATCGTTTAAAGAATGTTTTCAAAATGTGACTTAGTGCCGTTATTTTTTATTTAAATTGAAGATGGGTACGTGACAGAAGTTTTTTTTTGGCAACAGCCTTTGTTTGTAGTTAAAGCAATTTTATTGTGGAGTGTTCGAAAATATTGCATACAGGGTTTTCAATTTAAAAGAAAATTCAAATCCATAATTTTACAAAAACCATCTTATTACATCGGTATCAAGATTAAACTAATTTTATTGCAATCAAAATCAGCTTATCAAATTTTATTGGAATCATTCTATTTTTGAACATAGCTCCCATACAAATCATTCTCCCGAAAATAGCTTTTAATGCCAGTTTCCTTAAAAATATTAGTATTTACATACAAATTGGCGACAATGACTTTTACGACAAAATGTTGTCCAGGTAGGTCTAAAATAAACCATAGGTTCCATATTAACCCTCATCCAAAATACTCATATATGTAGATGAAGATATCTAAGTAATATTCGGCAGAAAGAACTTTTAAATGAATCTTAACCTCATAACATAAATATGTTCTGGCGGGTCCATGATTTCCCATGGGTCCCAAATAGATTACACTCGAGGAAATTTATTTTTAAATACTATGCTATAGGATATCACTCGGGCTTGACCGATTATACTTTCTTACTTGTTATTTTTGCAAGAGCATTTTAAGCGTTTTTAACTCATTTTTCCGTAAATGATGTTTTTGTATTTTTTACATTAATAATCCGATTCTACCAAAATTCGGCATACATATTATAAATCTAACAAATATCAACTTTCATACCAAATTTTATTACGATTGGACTACTTTTGTCAGTGTTATAGCATTTTTAAGAAAAAGGATATATGGAAGGACCTTGAGTCCTTGTTCAGATTTAAATAACAATTTACACACACGTTGCTAGTTGTGTGTGTATCAGCATGACCATTTTTTGTAGTTTTGTGGGCATTATTGAAGCTAAAGTTACCTTTTTCCATTTCAGGACACATGGGAGGTAGGCGTGTCCTTGGATAGATTTCTCCAAAAGTTCATATTTTTCTTAACTAAGCTATTTTATGCTAGTGTACCAAATTTCTGACAACTCCTTTTATTTATTATGGGGACAAAGCACTGTGCGACGTCGGGATCAAAATATTGGAATCCAAAATTTAATTTTATTTACATTGAAGTAGGTAAGTAAATAAATAACAAATTCATCACTCTGGCCAAATCAATAACTGCAACAAAACTAAAAGCAGTTCTAATGAATTGGCTCATTGGAAGATATTTGGCCGGATTAATGGGGCACTGCCTTGGCCTGCAATATAGGGAAAATGCAAAAGGCGCCAAAACAAAGTTCTTCAAAATGCTTTATAAATTACATATTTATTATTGCAAAGGTAACAAAAGAGAAAAAATAACATGAACTTACTAAAGGGGCGAGAGTGTGAAAACTGCAAAACAAAAGTAAAACAACAGTTTGCTCAGTAAGCTCAAATTTATTCGAACGCGAACTTTAGTGGCTAAACATTTGAACATTGAATAAAGTTGTTCATGCAGCCCTTTATTACACACAGGTTTGTTTGCTTTTATTTCTATATTCTAGCTGTACTTATACGCTGATGTGACGTTGATTTTAGAAAACTTAATGCGTTCTCTTAGTTTCTTTGTATCATGACTATTATCAGTAAAATAATTAAATACGCTTGAATTGCGCCCAAATCCACAAGCAGCCACAGCCGTTCAAGGAGAAGGGATACGGCAGTACTAATTCGATCAGAAGAGCGTTAAACACCTATGTGAACCATGATTAAGACCATTTTTGTCCGGTATTAGCAGGACGCGAAGTTAAGAATAAGATTTGGTTGTTAGTTCGTATTTAAACATACATATATGAATTTTAAATAAATGACATGGAGAAAAAGTTCATCAATATTTATTTATTTTTAACTCGAATTTTTTTCAAATGAAAATTTTTTATTGCATTTATAATTGGTTTCTCAAATTATTACAAAAATATTTTAATATTTTAACTTTTTAGATTTTGTGACTCTCCGACTGAGGATTTAGATGCCCGTACTCCAAAGGGTCGCGGAAAACGGGGACGTGCAACAATTACACCCGACTTAAGTAATTTTACAGAAACACGAAGTTCGGTAAGTTTCTAACTATAGTTTTAACTGGTGGTAAAATATGTTTGGATTAAAATATGTTTGGATTAAAAATTATTTTTAATAAACTAAAGATATGTATGTTCACGATTAAGAAATATTTGATAAAAAAAAGGGTAACCGCTAAATTGATCAACCGTAATCTTTTTTAAGCACCGTGGCTTCAGAAAATACACACGCTTAACATGCACTGCTGTGCCTCCAATACTATAGCTGTTGTATCAGATGCATTTTCAATATTACTACGAGTACTTATCATGAAATGATAATTACTTGCAGTACATTGGCTTGGTACACAGAGGGAAAATACGCTATAAAAACCCCAACAATTTACACCACCATTTACAGGTTCGGTTTGTGCTTTGTTGTGATACGGACGTGTATTTTTGGCCCCGCATACGATTTGAACTATTAATTAATCACATTTGATTTTGTAATCTAAGCAGCGAATGGACGCTTAAAAAAAAAAACAAAATAATATATTTTGTTAATTAAATTATTTAACATAATAGTGAACAATCTAAAACAGCCATCGGCAAAATCAGGGCGCCGCGTTTTCTCTATTCTCTTTTATTACGTACGTGTGCACACACATAGTAGAGAATTAAACAACATTAATCAGTCTAGCTTGAGCATTCAACAAGGCAGGTCGTGTTATCGCTTGTTGCTTAAAATAAGATTAAAATCAGCGTTGCCATATAAAAAAATTTGTCCCCACCAAAATGGTAGATGAATATGAATTGAATTTTTTATTTTCAGAAAATTATTTTGGCAAACCAGAATGTTTGGTTTGTCACGGATTAAAACCCATGACATGCAAAGGCATCTTCAAGCATTTCACAAAGAATATGAAAGTATTACTGGTGATGCAAGAGAAGCCCTTGTTGTTAATTTAAAGAAAACTTTTTATGAAAAAATGATTGCTGATACGGAACTAAACTCGAAAGAAGCAGTCGATTTTTCATTAAAAAGAAAGGCATCTTTCGTTGTTGCTGCGTCTCTAGCTAAACGTTGTCGTCCTTTTGAAGATGGCGACTTTTTTAAAGAGCTTAGCAACGATGTTTTAGAATGTTTTGGCGAAAAATCTGAAGAGATACGTAAATTGATAAATGATATTCCCCTCTCCGCTCGCACAATTGTTCGACGGACTGAGCATATCAGTGCCTTCATCTTTTCAAACATCAAGAAAAGAATGCTTAATTGCAAATTTTTTTCCATATGCTTAGATTAATGCACGGATATGAACGACATAGCTCAGCTTATCTGTATAAGGACTGTTAATGAAAATTTTGACGTGCACGAAGAAATGTTTTCCCTATACGGTCTTCACAACAGTGTGAAAGGAAAACTTATTTTTGATATCGTGAATGAAAATGTTCTTTCTTTTACAGATAAGAATAAGTTTTGTTCTGTATGTACTGATGGTGCCAATGTAATGGTGGGTAAAAAAGAGGGTTTTGTAGGACATTTGCTAAAAAGCAATTTAGATTTGTATGTTTTTCATTGCATTGTTCACCAACAGGCATTATTTTCAAAAAGTTTGAATGTATTGAATACAATGAAAATTGTCGTTCAAATTGTTAACAAAATACGTGGAGGCCATAATGCCTTAAGTCATAGAAAATTTAAAGATTTTCTTGAAGCCGTGCATGCTGAATATGGGGATTTGGTTTTGTATACAGAAATAAGGTGGTTAAGCAAAGGTCGTTGTCTTCAAAGACTTTTTAGCCTTCGTAAAGAAGTTATAACGTTTTTGGACGAAAATGTAACAAACGAAACTAAGGCATTGTCTAAACATTTGAAAGACAAATCCTTTTTATTAGATTTTGCGTTTTTGACTGATGTAACAGAATTTGTCAATCAACTTAACATCCAGTTGCAAGGAAAAACCAAAACAATTTTTGAGCTATTTTCTGCACTTAAACAATTTATAAGAAAAGTTGAAATTTTAATACAAAACCTTAAAAATAACAATTTAATAAGTTTAACAAGAACATTTGAAATTTATAGTGAAGTTTCAAATAGCAATAGCAAACTAAATGAGTATGTAAATGTGCTCCAATCTCTGTTAAATAATTACAACAATCGTTTTCATGATTTGTATCCATATGATATATTACATATTGAAGATGTAATTTATCAAAATATGTTAACGATTGGAGATTCTTACTTTTAAATTGGGGATATGAGAAAAATGTTTTTTCTGGCAACACCGGTTCGTGGTGAGAGGGAGAGCGAATATAACGCACATAATCGCAAAATGTAATAGTATAGGTTGCCGATGGCTGATCTAAAACGATCAAATAAAATAAATCAGTAAAAATATATATCGTTACCTTAATATAAAAAGGCCCCAACTCATTTTTTTTTGGAAATCCGTTTTTTTATTGATTCTTGTAGAATGGTTGCTAATACACATTCTATTAAAATTTCAAGCAAATTAGATTAAAAATAAAGAAGTTATAAGCAGAACACAAAAAGCCCTAACTCATACACACAATTTTTCTAAAGAAAAAAAGCCCTAACTCATACACACAATTTTTCGAAAGAAAAAAACACTGACTCATACATATGTATTTCAATCTGAATTCCTCGTTTAATTTTAATAAAGATGTTTTTTGACAATGTTTGTGTAGCTATATTATTTCAGCTTTTATTAAGTTTTTTCCTTCTCCTGTAAAAAGTGTTTTTGATGAGTTGGGGCCTTTTTATATTAAGGTAACGATATGTACGTATGAATGTTCATACATGTGTATACATATTCTGAACAAAACATTTAAATTCTTGTTTTTCTTTTGTTGTTGTAAAATACAATAAATAATAAAAATATTAAAGCAAAGCAAAACGGTGAAAAACAAAAACAACTCTTTGCATGAGTACAAACAGTGAAACAACACTAAGACAAAATGAAAGAAACGTTTACGTTTTAGTTAATGCAAATGAAAATAATGCAGAAATAAATAAAACAAAACAAAACAATATAAACTATTTAACGGCTAAGCCAATTACTCGAACACGTTCCCTCTCACCCTCGGTATTTACACAAACGGTGGATAGTGAATCATTAAAAAAACTACAACAAGATTTGGTGACAAGTGCTGCCAGGCCAGCAAGTATTGCCGTGAAGTCAAAAACAAATTTAGTGGGAAATGATACCATGAACTTAAACACAAATGCAATGGAAAACCCCCCTGTAAAAAGTTGTCAAAAGCCTACAGTACAAGTTGGTATGGACAGGTACATAACAGTGCTTAAACGGGGACGCAGCCCTACCTCTGCAGCAGTTGCTTCGGCCTCAAAAGTACCATCTTTTGATAAAATAAATACACAAAATCGTTTCGCGATTCTGGAGGATGAATCCTCTGAAGCACCAAACGTCATTAAATCGTCTAAGCCACCCCCGATATACCTTAGAGAGCAAAACTCTAATGAGTTAATAAAAAGTTTAATTTCGGTGATAGGTGAAAATTCCTTTTATGTAGCTGCAATAAAGCGCGGTATCATTAACGATACTAAAATACAGGTGAATCACGAGGATGATTTTCGAAAGGTAATTACAAGATTTGATACTCTGAATAAAAACTTTTATACGTATCAACTGAAGAGCAGTAAAGGTTTTCAGGTAGTAATCAAGGGCATAGACTCATGCGTAGACCCAGGGGAAATTAAAGCTTTCTTGGAAGAGAAGGGCTCTAAAATCAAAAACGTAACAAATATCAAAAATAGGGAAAAAAATCCCCAACCACTATTTCGAGTGGAACTTGAACCCGGCGACGTTAAGCTCAAAAAAATGAAACGCATCTAAAATATATTCTGTACAGAAGGGTAACTATTGAGGAGCCGCACAAAATAAATGGTCCTGTTCAATGTCTAAACTGCCAGGAATTTGGCCATACTAAGGCATACTGCTACTTACCCCCTGTTTGCGTAGTATGTGGTGAGTTACATGGAACAGTTCTTTGCGACAAGTCTAAAACCGACCCCAACGTAAAAAAATGTAGCAACTGTGGCGGTAATCACACTGCCAATTATAGAGGATGCCCTGTATATACTATCATCAAGCAGTCGGTCGGACCGAAAACTAATCCCCCTCAAATGCAGGTAACAAATCAGGTTAACACAAATGCAATTCAAGCCCCCCCAGCCTAGTAATAACAGAACCTCTTACGCTAACGTCCTAAACTCAAACCATGAGCCAATGCAAGGTGCCTCACCAAGTAATGATGAAACTCAATTTTCTAATTTAAGTCGTTTAGAAAAAACCATGGAAACATTAGTGCAAACGGTAAATAATTTTACGAACACAATGGGTAATATGATGCAGGAAATGCTTAGAATGCAATCGATGTTATTGCAAGCTGTACTTAACAAACCATGAACTGTTTAAAAATTTGTTTTTGGAACGCAAACGGCATCCGCCAACATAAAAATGAATTAGAATACTTTCTTAAAAATAAACAAATTGATGTCATGATGATTTCTGAAACTCATTTAACCTCAAGAAATACGTTTAAAATAAATGGTTATATACTATATGATACCAAGGACCCTCGAGATAGAGCTTGTGGAGGTTCTGCCATTTTAATAAAGGCCCGAGTCAAACACTACCTAATGTGTGATCATCGTGAAGATTATCTCCAGGCAACGAACATTTGCGTTGAGGAATTAAATAGAAACCTAATAATTTCATCGTTATACTCCCCGCCTAGATTTTCAATATCGGCGGACCAATATTGTAAATATTTTAAATCATTAGGACCGTGTTTCCTAGCCGCTGGCGATTATAAAGCTAAACATACCCTCTGGGGGTCGCGACTTATAACACCAAAGGGTCGTGTTTTATTTAACATAATTTCTAAAATGGATTTAAATGTGGTAGCGAGCGGACAACCAACATATTGGCCCACTGATCATCAAAAAATTCCAGATGTCATAGATTTCGGCGTGGTTAAAAACATTCCCATAGAAACGATTAAAGTTGAAGCCTCCCTAGATTTATCTTCCGACCACACACCTACAATTGTTACTATAATGAACCCCAATAGAATTGTACCTCCGAAGACAGCTACGCAAATTAATTGGTTAAAATATAAAAAATATCTCAGTACCCATTGCACAGAAAATATTCCGCTCAGTACACCGGATTATGTAGATCGCTCTATTGACAATTTTGACAGTTTTCTGAAACTAGCTGTTCAACATTCCAATATTGCCCCCAAAAAAACAAAAACTATTAAAATATATTCCACAGATGTCGAGCATCTTTTGTCTGAAAAAATGAGGGCTCGAAGAGAGTGGCAATTGCACAGATCCCCTCAACTTACGAACTTACTTAAAGAGTGTACAAAAAGACTAAGAAAGTTACTGCAAACTAAGAAAACGGCTTCTCTGGAAAAATATCTTAAGGAACTTGATGCAACCCCACAATCAGACTACTCATTATGGCGTGCAGCTAGAAATCTCAAAAGGCCAGTTGTCTCTAAACCACCATTAAGAAACTTGAATGGAAGTTGGGCAAGAAATGATGTTGAAAAAGGAAATCTGTTTGTCAATCATTTAAAAAACGTATTTACCCCAAATATATCTCACGATATTGCGGTCGAGTTACCACCTGTTGCTGCTAGAGCAGCTGTTCCGCTAAGATTTGAGATAAGAGAAATCGAAAAGGCTATTTGTGATTTAAAACCCAAGAAGGCTCCTGGTTTTGACAAGATCAGCAACAAAATGCTTTTGGAGCTACCCAGCATAGCAAAGAAAATTATTCTTTTAATTTTTAATGCTATTTTACGCCTTGAATACTATCCTCAAAAGTGGAAGGTCTCCTTAGTCACCATGATACCTAAACCTGGAAAGGATCACATATGACTCACATGAGTCATATAGGCCTATAAGCTTACTTTCTAATATATCAAAGCTGTTTGAGAAGCTGTTAGCGCCAAAATTAACCCCAATTTTAAATGAAAATAGATGTATTCCTAACCACCAATTCGGCTTTAGAAGAGAACACAGCACAATTGAGCAAACTCATCGTATAGTAAACGCAATGAGAAAAGCCTTTGTAGAAAAAAAATATTGTTCCGCTCTCTTCATATATGTTTCTCAAGCTTTCGATAAAGTCTGGCATGAAGGCTTATTACATAAATTGAAGCTAAACTTACCAGTAAACACACACAAGCTGTTAGAAAGCTACTTAGTCGGTCGAAAGTTTATTATTAAAGAAGGTGATTATTTAAGCTCTCCTCAGCAAATTGACGCTGGAGTCCCTCAGGGAAGCATCCTG
Source organism: Pollenia angustigena (assembly GCA_930367215.1). Lineage (NCBI taxonomy): Eukaryota > Metazoa > Arthropoda > Insecta > Diptera > Polleniidae > Pollenia > Pollenia angustigena. The sequence goes on from OV884060.1 coordinate 91,261,179, forward strand.
GGCCCACTTTTATACTTAATATATACCTCGGATATGCCAACAAACAACTACACACAAACTTCAACATTTGCTGATGATACAGCTTTTTTGAGCGTGCACGAAAACCGTCAAGAAGCATCTCGATACCTACAGGATCATATATATCAACTCGAACTATGGTTAAAGCAATGGAGGATAGAGGTCAATGAGCAAAAATGCGTACATATAACATTCACCTTGCGTCGGGAATCATGCCCCCCTATTAAAATCAATAATCAAATAATACCTCAAAATTCGCATGTAAAATACCTCGGTATTCATCTAGATCGCCGTTTAACGTGGAAAAGCCATATAGAGGCAAAATTAACTCAAATGAAACTAAAAGCCATCCAAATTCATTGGCTTATTGGAAGAAACTCTGTCCTTAGTCTCGACTGCAAACTTCTTCTTTACAACTCCATCTTAAAGCCAATCTGGTGCTATGGTATTCAGTTATGGGGCACTGCCTCGGCCTCTAATATCGAAAAAAATTCAAAGGCGCCAAAATAAACTACTTCGAATAATCACAGCTGCCCCTTGGTATGTTAAAAACTCAAATATTCACAAGGATCTCAATGTTCCATTAGTTAAAACTATGATTACGAAATATGCAGTAAAATACTTAAAAAGGCTCGAATTGCACCCGAACCCACTAGCACGAAATATTTTAAATGATAGCGGCCACACTCGCTTAAGAAGAAGAGACACTGCAGCACTTATCCAATTAGATGAGCGATAAACACCTATAAAAGTGAACAGAACCCGCGATGAAGAAAATTTTTGTCTGGCACTGGCAGGACAAAAAATAATATTAGGTTAAGATTTGATTAATTATTGTTAGTTCATATTTAATATATGAAGATTCAATAAATAAATAATGAAAAAAAAAAAAAAAAAAAAATTTACACCACCCGTTGTCAAAAGTGATCCAACCACGTTCTTGCTCAATTTGACATAATATGGTGTCAACATTTTTAAATCACCAAGTTGTAATTGTGTCACCATTTGGTCTAGAGTCGGATAATTGTAAAATTTTGTACATACGATTTACTTCATTGCTTACCAAAGGATAGCTAAAGTGAAACATGTAACTGGAAGATACAAGATATCCTGCTAGTGTTAGAATGACGCCTAAGTATATGTACATAAATATAGCTTTTTTGCTAACCAAAGGTTGGCTTAAGCAAAAAAAATCTGTGAAAAACCGAAGTAGATTATAAAGCTAATTACTTACACGGAAAACACAAAGAAATGGTTAAATTTATAAATAAAAAATATTTTTATACAAATGACCTTGGTTATATTCAGTGTTTGTTTGTAGTTTGCTGGTATAAATGTATGTATGCTTTTTTTGTTTTAATTGTGTTTTTTGTGCAAACTTATGTGTTTGTTGTAATAGTCCTTCTTTTTTAAAACTTATGTGTTTGTTCAAATGGGTTTTTTTGTATAAACTTTTGTGTTTGTTTCTTTAATTTTATTTGTTGCATAGAGATGCATTTGTGGTTTTGTTTTGTGTTTTAACTAGTGCTGGGATACATCGATATTTATCGATAGTTCAGATTTGACAGATTTTTTATGCTGTTTCACTGTTTTAAATTTGTTGATGCTGTTTTTTTGATGCCATATGCCTTTCTCTCTCCTCTTGACTTTCCGTTTTGAACTGGGCGTACTTAGACGACGGCAACCTTAAGTCGAAGTCGATCAAGTCATTTAAAATGCGGGCGATAGCGATTTATCGATCTTTGACAAGGACTTTTGCAAGAAAGTTTTATAAAAAGGTATTTAAGTCATAGAAGCACATTCGAAATAGTGTTTAATATAATAAAATATATTATGAAAAAAAATTATTCCCACATTCTATTTGTAACAACTATTTTTGATTTTCGACTTGATGTCACAATTCTCTGTATTCTCGAATATACCTAGATAGAACGAGGTTCCGCCGAAAAGAAAATCGTTAAGTGGATCTTGGCTTGGAACTTCTTGCACGTCTTGCAGACTAGCCTGTTAAGTAGTTTTGGGCGGGGTTCATGGTTCCGCCTTTAGATCATGTTGCAAAAAAATAAGTGCGTTTGAATGCCCTTGACAAAAACACAAGAAAATAAAAAAATATTAACATTAGTGTTTTGGTCTCTATTATGCAGGCAGGTGAAAATGCTGCTGCCCCTTAGCCCTCCCAGCCATAGTCTTTCTGGGCCAAAAATACTTATGGAAAACCCTTAACACACCTACGACCCGGAAGTATCACATCAAAATATTTATTCCTTCATTCTTTTAACTTCAATTTATTTATTTAAAAAAAAAAACAAAAGATTTTGTTATTCGTGCTTAATTCCCAGTTTTTATTATTGATAAAAACACTTGAAATTTATTGTTGATGGGATAAGCTATTCCTATGCATTTCACTGGTTGCTTAGGCCAGATCATCAGGAAACTTCATCCATAAAGGTTTTAGACAAACTAAAGATATTAAACCAAATAAAACTGTTAAACGTATAAGAATTATAGCAACAGTTCTACTTGTAACAATATCAAAGTTTAAACAAAACACATCAAAAATAAACAACAGTGGGTTCATCTCATCTTACATTTCCCCACTACAATTAGTTGAAATTCTCTCAACATTAATTGTAGTTGTAAGTAGGTTAAGAAAAACAAAATGAAAAAAACAACAACTTACAAAAGATGTTGTCAATTAAGTGTTTTTTAGGCCGTGCACTGCCTGTTTATTATCAAAAAGTAATTTCAATTTTTGGGAATACAAAATTTTAATTTCAAAAGATTTTGTTATTCGTGCTTAATTCCCAGTTTTTATTATTGATAAAAACACTTGAAATTTATTGTTGATGGGATAAGCTATTCCTATGCATTTCACTGGTTGCTTAGGCCAGATCATCAGGAAACTTCATCCATAAAGGTTTTAGACAAACTAAAGATATTAAACCAAATAAAACTGTTAAACGTATAAGAATTATAGCAACAGTTCTACTTGTAACAATATCAAAGTTTAAACAAAACACATCAACAATAAACAACAGTGGGTTCATCTCATCTTACATTTCCCCACTACAATTAGTTGAAATTCTCTCAACATTAATTGTAGTTGTAAGTAGGTTAAGAAAAACAAAATGAAAAAAAACAACAACTTACAAAAGATGTTGTCAATTAAGTGTTTTTTAGGCCGTGCACTGCCTGTTTATTATCAAAAAGTAATTTCAATTTTTGGGAATACAAAATTTTAATTTCAAAAGATTTTGTTATTCGTGCTTAATTCCCAGTTTTTATTATTGATAAAAACACTTGAAATTTATTTTTGATGGGATAAGCTATTCCTATGCATTTCACTGGTTGCTTAGGCCAGATCATCAGGAAACTTCATCCATAAAGGTTTTAGACAAACTAAAGATATTAAACCAAATAAAACTGTTAAACGTATAAGAATTATAGCAACAGTTCTACTTGTAACAATATCAAAGTTTAAACAAAACACATCAACAATAAACAACAGTGGGTTCATCTCATCTTACATTTCCCCACTACAATTAGTTGAAATTCTCTCAACATTAATTGTAGTTGTAAGTAGGTTAAGAAAAACAAAATGAAAAAAAAAAACAACAACTTACAAAAGATGTTGTCAATTAAGTGTTTTTTATGCCGTGCACTGCCTGTTTATTATCAAAAAGTAATTTCAATTTTTGGGAATACAAAATTTTAATTTCAAAAGATTTTGTTATTCGTGCTTAATTCCCAGTTTTTATTATTGATAAAAACACTTGAAATTTATTGTTGATGGGATAAGCTATTCCTATGCATTTCACTGGTTGCTTAGGCCAGATCATCAGGAAACTTCATCCATAAAGGTTTTAGACAAACTAAAGATATTAAACCAAATAAAACTGTTAAACGTATAAGAATTATAGCAACAGTTCTACTTGTAACAATATCAAAGTTTAAACAAAACACATCAACAATAAACAACAGTGGGTTCATCTCATCTTACATTTCCCCACTACAATTAGTTGAAATTCTCTCAACATTAATTGTAGTTGTAAGTAGGTTAAGAAAAACAAAATGAAAAAAACAACAACTTACAAAAGATGTTGTCAATTAAGTGTTTTTTAGGCCGTGCACTGCCTGTTTATTATCAAAAAGTAATTTCAATTTTTGGGAATACAAAATTTTAATTTCAAAAGATTTTGTTATTCGTGCTTAATTCCCAGTTTTTATTATTGATAAAAACACTTGAAATTTATTGTTGATGGGATAAGCTATTCCTATGCATTTCACTGGTTGCTTAGGCCAGATCATCAGGAAACTTCATCCATAAATGGGGAAATGTAAGATGAGATGAACCCACTGTTGTTTATTGTTGATGTGTTTTGTTTAAACTTTGATATTGTTACAAGTAGAACTGTTGCTATAATTCTTATACGTTTAACAGTTTTATTTGGTTTAATATCTTTAGTTTGTCTAAAACCTTTATGGATGAAGTTTCCTGATGATCTGGCCTAAGCAACCAGTGAAATGCATAGGAATAGCTTATCCCATCAACAATAAATTTCAAGTGTTTTTATCAATAATAAAAACTGGGAATTAAGCACGAATAACAAAATCTTTTGAAATTAAAATTTTGTATTCCCAAAAATTGAAATTACTTTTTGATAATAAACAGGCAGTGCACGGCCTAAAAAACACTTAATTGACAACATCTTTTGTAAGTTGTTGTTTTTTTCATTTTGTTTTTCTTAACCTACTTACAACTACAATTAATGTTGAGAGAATTTCAACTAATTGTAGTGGGGAAATGTAAGATGAGATGAACCCACTGTTGTTTATTGTTGATGTGCTTTGTTTAAACTTTGATATTGTTACAAGTAGAACTGTTGCTATAGTTCTTATACGTTTAACAGTTTTATTTGGTTTAATATCTTTAGTTTGTCTAAAACCTTTATGGATGAAGTTTCCTGATGATCTGGCCTAAGCAACCAGTGAAATGCATAGGAATAGCTTATCCCATCAACAATAAATTTCAAGTGTTTTTATCAATAATAAAAACTGGGAATTAAGCACGCACGAATAACAAAATCTTTTGAAATTAAAATTTTGTATTCCCAAAAATTGAAATTACTTTTTGATAAAAAAAAAACTTTTTTTAATCATAATGCTCATTTACAAAAGGGAAAAATATATGTAGATACATACATATACGAAAAACAATATAAAAATCTTAGTTATTATAAAATAAAATAGCAACAACAACTAACAAAGAAATTTTAATCTTTTTATATTGATAAGTCCATTCGGCTCCTATTAAGAGTTCGATCAATTCATATTTCTCTTGATTCAAGTAAGAATAATGCTATATAATTTCTTTGTTATTGTTATGTTATAAAAAAAATAGTTAAAGCTTTCTGCGTGCTAATATTAAGAAACGAAACTCGAAAGTACATTACAAATAAATATACGTAACATATAAAATGTAAGTCAAAAAGAAAAGAAAATATGTACAACTTACAGAATTTTAATTTTGGGTTTGATTCCATCGCAGCCGAAGGCCTTCTGCTGTTGGTGGAATTGATGTTGACAACATTAATGGAAACCAAGTATGTTAATGATAAATATTTACGTGAATATTTATATGTAAGAGGTAATGTTAAGAGTTTGTGATTAGGAAATTGCTGTAGTTTTTAGTGAGGAATTTATATTAATATTATTCATGAAATAGGAAATACAACGTTATGGGGTTAATAATGGTAATATTAGTTATTTAGAGGGTTGATTACTGAAATTGTGTTAATATTTGTTACATGGAAAATCTGTTTGCTCATAGATTTATATATTTAACGAAATTAGTTTATGAGTGTAAGGCATTTTTGGTGAGATTAAATTTAGGAAATTTTGTTGGATGAAATAAAACTGGATTACGAAATTTTGGGTAGTGGTCTGGATGGATAATTTTGATGTTGAATTTTGTTATGCAATGCTCTTAATTATACTTGGTATATTTTCACTATTTTCTTTGAAGAATATTTAGGCTTTCGATATTTTTAAAAGCCGCACAGTGGCTCAAAATTTTATTTCACTTGCCAAAAGTCCAATTTTTGTTTGTCACCGATTTCAAAAATTTTTATTTGATTTAATAGTAAACCTATTAAAATTAAGGTAGCCAAAAAATTTGGTCAAAATATTGGTAATTGTGGGTGTGCCATGTTGTTAAACACAACTTTTTTTTTAAATTCAGAAAAAAGTATTTTTTTTTTAATATCTAATCCGAAAGAAATTATCATTGCGCAAAAACTATAAGCGATAATGACCTGCTTGCTTTTCTGCTAGGTTGGTAGTCGTGTTATCTTTAAAAAGGTAATATTTGCGACTGTTGTGTTATTTATATTTGAGATGTTAGGTAAAAGGTAATATTTGCGACTGTTGTCTTATTTATATTTGAGATGTTAGGACATATTTTTTAAACTACTATATTTTTGTCAAATTTCAACTTTAGTAGAATAGAACTTTTGCGGATCAAAAGGGATTAAGAAGCTAAAACCACTGATAGAAAGGTGAATGTGTTGTCTTTACCCCTGTACATACTCTTGTACCCGTTTAACACTTTTTTAATTTTAACGAAATAACTCAAAAAAAAATTTCTAAACTACTATATTTTTGTCAAATTTCAACTTTAGTAGAATAGAACTTTTGCGGATCAAAAGGGATTCAGAAGCTTAAGCCACTGATAAAAAGGTGAATGTGTTGTCTTTACCCCTGTACATACTCTTGTACCCGTCTGTTTAACACTTTTTTAATTTTAACGAAATAACTCAAAAAAAATTTCTAAACTAAAATATTTTTGTCTAATTTCAACTTTAGTAGAATAGAACTTTTGCGGATCAAAAGGGATTAAGAAGCTTAAACCACTGATAGAAAGGTGAATGTGTTGTCTTTACCCCTGTACATACTCTTGCACCCGTTTGGACCCGTCTGTTTAACACTTTTATAATTTTAACGATATTACTCAAAAAAAATTTCTAAACTACTATATTTTTGTCAAATTTCAACTTTAGTAGAATAGAACTTTTGCGGATCAAAAGGGATTAAGAAGGTAAAACCACTGATAGAAAGGTAATTTTAATGAAATTACTCAGAAAAAAAATTTGTTTTTTTAAATTGCGTTTTACAATTTTTTTAATTCCACAAAAATGTTTGCAGAAGTAACACAAATCATGTGCTATTGTCTTCAAAAAAAAATTTTATGATATTTCCCTATTGATCGCGATCGAACATAGTACAGGTAGTACATATAAAAAATTTTATTAATGTTACAAAATCAGAAAAACGTATAGCTACCCTGATTCATCCTTATCCGTTACACTACGTTCATACTAGCGTATTTTATAGTAGAATAAAGAGCTTAGACACGCGTTTACCCAAAACAGGTATATGGTGAATCCCACCTTAGAAGGGATTTTTACATTTTGTTTTGTCTTTTTATTTTATTTGTTTTTATGACTCTAAAAATATTCCATGACCTTATAGCTATACAATGCGTTGTTAAATTTGTGTCACGTATTTTATAGCATATAAATAAAAGGATTTTAAGTTTTTTAATCCTTTTTATTCTACCTGTATTTGGTATGAAAAAAAGTATGAAAAGGTTTAAAAGCATGTGACATTCGGATGCAAACTTAGTGGATATAATATATCTGAGCAATAACAACGTTTTGCATATACATGGAGAGCTTCAGCTATAAAGAATTGGCCGGAGAGTATTTTAGAAACAAAAGCGAGGAAGATGTTAAAAATAACATTCGAAAAAAAGGAAACTTAAATTCCTATAGCAGTGAAATACAATTGGACTTAGAAAATAAATTATCTGTTTTCATAAAAAATTTAAAACAGCGATACAGGAAAGTTGATTACAGCAAAGATAGATTTTATAAGAGCTTTGCAAACTGGTTAGAGAACGAACTTTCTCTCCAGATCGCTTCAGAAACTTCAAATCAAAATACACGTGGGAACCACAAAAATCACTGGACAACAGTAGCGATAGATCTAAGAGGCGGAAGCTTAAGGATATAAATGAAGAAATCGGATATGAAAATATTCAAGATACTTTCCTACATCAATTACGATCACAGAAACAATTGACAAAAGTGGATATCATTGAAAGAGTTGTTAAAGCTAGTCCATTGAGAACAAAACGGATACTTTCCTACATCAATTACGATCACAGAAACAATTGACAAAAGTGGATATCATTGAAAGAGTTGTTAAAGCTAGTCCATTGAGAACAAAACGGATTCATAAAAGTATACCAACTCCAAGCGATGCAAAACAATTCACAAATGAGGAGGCATTAGCATTATTTCTGGATTTGAAATTAACAAAACAGCAATATATACAGCTCAGATTGCGTGCGATTGAAAAAGGCTCAAATCTGTATCCAGCATATCATCACATAACAGCTGCTAAAATGGGCTGTTTGCCATTAAAGGACACTATTACAATCACATCAATTTCGGCAGAGGTACAACTACAATCTCTACTTCATAAATGTTGAGAGAATTTCAACTAATTGTAGTGGGGAATGTAAGATGAGATAAACCCACTGTTTATTGTTGATGTGTTTTGTTTAAACTTTGATATTATTACAAGTAGAAATGATGCTATAAGTCTTATACGTTTAACAGTTTTATTTGGTTTAATAATTTTAGTTTTTCTAAAATCTTTATGGATGAAGTTTCCTGATGATCTGGCCTAAGCAACCAGTGAAATGCGCATAGGAATAGCTTATCCCATCAACAATAAATTTCAAGTGTTTTTTTTTATTCAAGAAAAAAAAAACTGGGAATTAAGCACGAATAACAAAATCTTTTGAAATTAAAATTTTGTATTCCCAAAAATTGAAATTACTTTTTGATTATAAACAGGCAAGTGCACGGCCTAAAAAACACTTAATTGGCAACATCTTTTGTAAGTTGTTGTTGTTTTTATTTTGTTTTTCTTAACCTACTCACAACTACAATTAATGTTGAGAGAATTTCAACTAATTGTAGTGGGGAATGTAAGATGAGATAAAGCCACTGTTTATTGTTGATGTGTTTTGTTTAAACTTTGATATTATTACAAGTAGAACTGTTGCTATAAGTCTTATACGTTTGTTACGGAACGCCCTGTAACGTCTCATAATAGTGTCATCACTGTTCTATTACTTGTGCCATCCATGTCTCAAATCATGTGATTGTAAACCGCGTTTTTGCATTCCTTTTTCTTCTTGTTTTTATATCATTTGGTTTAAGTATAATATGTAGAACAAATTTTTAATGTCGTTTAAAAATCAAAGATGAAAGAGGTGCAAAACTGCGGTGAGTAAATTTTGTCATATTTGTCTTTGTTGTGAAATGAACCGTTTCTTTCTTTATATACATAGAAATAAACTAAATATTTAAACAGTATTTTGTTCAACGCAAACCTCTTTATTTCTGCCAGCAACATTTCTTTATTTCGCAGTTTTATTTGTGCATGTTTTTTTGTCTTTTCGTACAAATTAACTGCGTGCTTGCCGCCGTGGAAAATTTCTACAATAGTAAAATTTAGAAATAGTTTTTGCACTCAACCATTATGATGGAACATTCTCCACGCCGGAGTCCTCGTCTACAAGGATGCGATAATGCAGGTGCATCTAACATACCAGCCCAGACACAGCCAGTGTCTAACCAGATTACGATGGAACCTGCCGCCGTCGCCACCACCACACCATCAGCCACAACTAGTAAATCAGCCGGCAATAGTAACAAGCCTTCTACGCCAACCACAACAAATGCCGGAAACGTGTTGGAGATGCAAAAGCAATTGCCTTGTTAAAACGACAGCTTTCAGACACCCAGACAAAACTTATCAATAGCAACCGCCAATGCCAACAACTCGGGTCAGCTATTCGTAACACGGAATCTGTAAGTAATCATAACCTCACAAAATGTGTTCCCTCTCAAACAACAGATACTGCCGCCAACACACCTTTGCCGCCAGCTACATCAACAGCATATTCTACCGCCAACATATATATACCTCCAACTACATCCATAGAGAGCCGTTATACAGATAGAGACGTACATACTAGACATATCACCACAATGACAACGGCTGCGATGCCGTCATTGCCAATTAAATATAGCTCTGCCAGCAGCAACGAAATGCAATCGACGCAAGCAGCACCTGCAGTCGATAATTTAAACATGTATTTGTCACCAAATAATTCTGTTGAGCCGCCATCTTACCAATCATTTTCTACACAGCCACAGCCAACAATGAATAATTTTTATAACCCAGGTTTGATCCCAAATAATACGGGTGCTATGATGTATCCACGTAAGCTTCAAGATTTGCCAGAATTTAGTGGGGTAGCAGAAGATTGGCCAATATTTTATACAGCCTATCTTCAGTCAAACACGACATATAATTATTCAAATTTTGAAAATAATCAGCGCCTACAGAAAAGCCTCAAAGAGGATGCTCGTGACTTAGTTAAGTCACTGTTAATTCACCCAAACAATGTTGGTGCTATCATCGAACAGCTTCGTACAAGATTTGGTAGACCAGAGCAGCTGATTCAAAGCCAGTTGCGTCAAATAAGAGATATTCCACATATTTCGGAAACTAATTTATCAAAATTAATACCCTTTGCTACAAAGGTAAGAAATTTGACGGTTTTCCTTCAGTCCGTGGAAGGTCACCAACATATTGCCAACCCGACGTTGTTAGATGAACTAATTTTAGAGCTTCCAATGAGCAAAATATTTGATTGGGCCAAAGTTGCCGCTACTATTAGACCATATCCTACTCTTCTTAATTTTAGTGATTTTACAGATGAGATGGCCAACTTAATTTGTTCAATACAGGATGTGGACAACAAGGAACCAAAACGCCGCGTCCTACTTCACACCACTGAAAGGCAGCCACAATGTCCTTTATGCAAAGGTCAACACAAACTTTATGATTGTAGCAGTTTTCTAAACTCAACTGTTAATAAACGTTGCTCAGACGTTAAGAAGATTCGTTCCTGCTTTTCATGCCTAAATGTTGGCCATTCAACCCGCGATTGTCGTCGAAAAAAAATGTGTTTACAAAATGGCTGTCAACGAAAACACCATAAACTGCTTCATGAAGATGCCAACGTTGCAGTTCCACCTGCCATCCCAAACGAAGTGAGTGAGCCACAACAAAGCGTACTCAGCTGTTCTTCTGCCAACAACAAAAAATTGTTGTTTCGTATTTTACCCGTCACTTTGTATGGTGAAATATGTCGTATGGATATTTATGCCCTTTTCGACGATGGATCGTCAATTACAATGTTGGATAAGGACATTGCCGAAAAGCTTGGAGTACGTGGTCAGAAAGGTAACTTAAACATACAGTGGTTTGGCGGTCGATCAGCTCAGGAGTCAGTTTTTTCGTTCAACATTAAAGTAAGTGGTGTAGGTAAATCTAAGTGCCATTATATGCGTAATGTTTATGCCGTTTCAAATTTAAATCTACCTATGCAAAGTTTAACAAATCAAGATCTGCAAAATAGTTTTCAA